>CM077570.1:56591383-57220654 GCA_039657325.1 Stephania cephalantha | reverse complement strand
GAGACATCATTTATTAAAGGGTAAGAAAATAATAACATTTGAAGAGGTTGTGAGTTCGATTCCTATTAAGTCAAAAAATTATAATTTTGATTTTTTTTTGAGGATGATACATCAAAAAAGTGATTTTGTCAATTAGTGTATTTACGTTTTAAAATAAATAAATAATCATAGCGATGAGGCACATACGGCGTCCCTTGAATTGTGCATCGAGATGTGCATCCAAAAGATAATATTAATAAAGTTGTTACATTTCGCGTACTAACAATTAGTTGGTTTGAGTCGTAATTAAAGGATTGCTAGTTTTTTTTTTTTTTTGTTAGAAGTTTCAATAGATTCAAGTATCGTAAATGAGAAAAAATATTGTTTGAAAAAAAAGTGGATTATTCAGAAGATGGATTAATCGGTACAGTCGGCGCGGGATGCGATGCGAAAGGATGATGGATGTACTCCTTGAAGTGCCTCGAGTTTGGGGTTGTAAGTGATTTCGAGGAGAAGGAGACCGCGCGAATGAACCGAACGAAAAACAAAATTGTACGTACTACTACTGTTTGGAAAAAAGATTCTAGAAGTCCGCGCCTTTCTTATAAGTTTGAACTCGATCAATTTAGCGCGCTCCACGTGTCCAATTTTCAGACAAAAAAAGGGAAAAAAATGTAAAAATGACCCAAGAACAGATTTCTCTCCGCATTCAACAAGGCGTACAGAAATTGATTCAACAACGGTCTTCCCAACCCTGAAATCAACAAAGAATCCGATCAAGCTCGAGATTCCAAAAACAGCGCAGATTCCGATTCGCGGAGCTTTTCTCTCTGTGCATCATCATCATCATCTTTATCTCGAAAGCTCCGTTAAGGTATTTTTCGACGCCATTAAGTAGTTTTGCAATTGCTAATTCTCGATCCTGAATCTTCATCGCCTTTTTCAGACCGAACTCATCAAGAACTCCGCTCAGACCACTCGCCGTGCCAATCCTCTCATCAACCCTATCGATCGAACGACTCTAATGATTGGAATTCGCAACATTAGCAGCTTGTTGGTTGTCGTCAATCTTGTGAGGGGGCGGAGGCGGGCGGAGCCACATCAAGTGCGCCTAGGCTATAGCCCAGGGCACCTTGGTTCGATTAGTGAAAAAAGAAAAAAAATTGAAAATATGTAAGCTAGCCCACTCGTCAAACACTACATTAAAAAATAATTTTATAACATCTAAATATATTCTTATATTCTACGTTTTTAAAACTTATTTAATATGTAATTAATGTTCAACAAGACTATCTATAACTAAGAAATTAATGTGTAATGATTTATAATTTATTGAAGTTTTTTGTTTTATAATATTTAGTCATAACTATTTTTTCATTAATAATATTAAGTTATATATTAATTTAAAATTTAATAAGTTTTAATAACGTATTATATAACACCAAGATCTGTAAATTTTTTTTAATGAAAGTAATGCTTAAACTACTATTAGTATAGCTTAGGGGAGCTTGAAATGCTAGCTCGCCAGTGGGGCGCGAGCTAGGGTTTGGTGCGACGACATCATCATCATCATCATCATCATCATCTCCTTCCGCTCGATCTGTGCATCATCATCATCTCGAAAGCTCTCTCTCTCTCTCTCTCTCTCTCTCTCTCTCGATCTCTCTGGATCTCCGTCTCTCACTCTCAACAGTTCTCTCTCTCCGATTCGTTCCCTCAACCTCTCATCTCTCTGCATCTCCGTGAGGTGAGCTTTCAATTTTAATTTCTTGCTAATTTGGGATTCAGAGTGGGTTTTGTTGTTAAATATATATATATTAAAAATATTTTAGAGGACACAAGTCTTTGATGCTGAATTTATCACATGATCAACATAGATAAGTGCTAAAATGAAAGATTCTTGGAACTCTAAATAAATAATGAATCATCTGATTTGGATTGATGAAAATCAATGACAAGCAAGGCATGTGTGCCAAACTCTGGTCTCCCCCCATTTTGCAAAGCCTTGTGGAATTCTCATCTACACTTCTTCATCTAGATAACCATGAAGGAAAGCATTGTTGACGTCTAGCTGATGTAGATGCCATTGTCGAGTTGCGGCAATAGTGAGCACACATTTAATCGTAACTAACTTTGCAACTGGTGCAAAGGTCTCGTGAAAATCAACGCCCTCTACTCGTGTAAATCCTTTGGCAACCAAAAGAGCTTTATAACGCTCAATTTCACCATTCGGTTTATACTTGATTTTATAAACCCATTTCGAGTCAATGGCTTTCTTTCCGTGTGACAATGATGCTAGAGTCCACGTCTCATTTGCTTCGAGTGCTTTAATTTCTTTCTTCAATGCAGATGTTCCTAAAAAATGAATAATTCATGATAAAAATAACGAAGAACGTCGCAAAAATACTACATCAGATCTAATTCATAATATTATCACTCATGACGATGGTCTAGTTGAAATATATTTCGTCTCTCGCAAATCTTGTTCTTCAATCTCTTCTTCTAGTTCATCTCAAGTAGAACCTCAAATAGATCCTCAGAGAACCTCTGTAGCAGCTCACTTACCTACTCGTGTTGCTTATCCTGTTGATACATCTGATGATACTGTTAGTATCAATGATTTTGCTGACTATCAAATTCATATGATAACCAATCTAGAAGACGAAGATAATTTTACAGTTGATTATTTAACGTTAAACCAATTCCTTAAACATCCCTTAACTCCAATATTTTGCAAAATATGTCTTGAAGACCAACAAGCTCTTTTAAGAGAGCAATATTTTACATATATAAAACAACATAAAAACAATATTCCCTTGTTTAACTTTTTAGCTCACTCATGTCCCAAAATAATCAACAAAATTAATACTATTTGGGAAGGCTATAATGGAGAAAAATACGTACAATCTCATCCTCCATTAGCTCCTCTTAAGATCAAAGAACATATTAAAGCAACTCCTCTTAAAACTAATTTTGAAGAAAAGCTACCTTGTGACGGTCCCTCTCCTAATCTAGGGCACCGCTTGACTAATCCCATAATTAAGCCCTAATCATATCCACGCAGGACTTAACTAGGTATTAGTCAGCCTTTACAACCTAGACGTCTCTTTTCTCGTGTTCAGGATAAGTAATACACTTAATTAATTAGCGGAAGTCTTATTGATTATGCGGAAGCAATTAGTAACTTATGCGGAAGCCATTTATCTTAAGTGTGGAAAACCAGAAATGACATCACATATATAAAGTCATCAAAATGCATTGAAACAAGAAAAATAGTCTAAGTCAAGTCGGGGAAACTAACGCTCAACCCAATATACAACCCCAAATAGTATCGAAAGACATATATAACATATACAATCAAAATACCAAAAGAAGACCTACAATTGATGCGATGACGCGCGCGGCTCAGGGATAATCGCTCGATCTTCTCCTTGCCGGCTACTCTTTGGTAGACGGCTCTGCACTCACCGTCATAAAATAAAAAGGACGGTGAGTACAAGAATAAAACAAGAATCCCCGATGACAAGTTTAATTTGCATTTCCAAATATTCAAATGATATTTAAAAGCATATAAATGGGAAAAGCTGAAAAATAAACCATATGCGAGTAAATACCGAGTTAAACAAGTGATACTGACACTAGGCTAAGTAGTAGTGATTTAGGTCCAGTCGGCAGTGAAACATGTCACTCCGACTCAAAAATCATATAGCACAAGGGACTCTAACCCAAATGTTACCAGGGACTCTAACCCCGGTGTGTAGACCACCTCAGGGACTTTAACCCCGAGTGTCATACAGTGTCAAGTAACATGTGCCGACATCCCCAGGGACTCTAACCCCTTGAGTCGCGCACACTTCGATCGAGTACGTGACCTAAATGCGAAAACTACTTTTAAAATTTCAAGAAATACCAAGTATAGATTATCAAGGCATAGGCACATCTACACACCTAAACAAATAAGGAATACAAGTCATCTTAAACGTTTATAAGATATTCACTAGCCTAATAGCATGCTATTTATCATTCAATTCACATTTAAAAAAACAAGAATAGACATAGCATGAGATATAATCAATGAATCAAATCAAATGAATGGATATCATGCAAACTAGACTCATCAAGTGAGCATAGACACAAAGAACACATGATATAAGAATACAAAGGGAAAATAGTCAAAAGGACTATGCAAGGAGAACAATTAATAGAAATGAAATGCCAAGTAAAATTGTCATTGAGTATGCTCACACAACAAAGTAAAGTCATAGCTTTACTGGCCTCCCGATACTCCAAATCTTGTATTCGCTCTCTCGTACCCTTTTCATAGGTTCCTGAGTTTGGTGTCTCATTAGTTCAAGTATAGTGAGTTTAAGCTCAATTTAGTTTATTGTGTATTCAAATTATTTCAATAGACTTTAAATCAATCTTCCTAAATCAGCCTCTAAAGACTAAATTAAGTTTCAATTTCAGCCCTACACTTTAAAGCTGTTTTTAGGCATAAAATGGTCAAAATATCGAAATATAAATTTTTCCCAATTTTTCCGAAATTTTTCCAAATTTTTCCCTCATTTTTCTTCTCATTTTTCTGTTTGGGTCGGGTCGACCCAAACGGGTCGAACCAGACCGGGCCCTGGACCAAAACAGGTCCAAGCTCGGCCCATGGGCCGAGCCTGGCCCGTTCTGGGCCCGACCCAGTAAGGGGGTGCACACGCGCGCGCTTGTGCACCTTCTTCCTCCCGATCGACTGGTTCGATCGGGAGCAACATATATTTTTTTTTCCTTGATGGGTTGGGGTTGCTCTCCACCCCAACCCTGGTGGAACCGATGGCAGGGGAGACACCCCTGCCATCTCCACCTTGGTCGGCCATGGGGTTCGGCCATGGAGGCCGAACCCCACTCTCGGCCACCCAACCGCCAACCGCCGAACCTACAACAACAATGAGGACTCACCGCGATTGTGATCTCTTCTCTCCTTCCCCGGCGCATCCTCGCTTCTCCTCCTCCTCCTCTCTCTTTTTCTTCCTCGCTCTCGGCCTCCCTGTGTCTCTGGGTCACAGTGTGGCGTGAGTGTGTTTGTGTGTGTGTGGTGTAAGTGGGTAGGTGGGGTGGTGGCTACGTGGTATGGGTTTTGACAAGTGTTACTTAGGTTGGGACAAGTGTGATGGGGTTTGTGACACCTAACTGTGACACAACTACGACACTCACCCGTGTTTTCGGGCGTTTCGACGCCCGGTTTCGCGTCTGAACCGTGATATCCGCGTACCGCCGCGTCACTAGTCACTCAATATGTTAACTACCACAACCATAGGCTTATAAGTAATTCTTTATTTCATATTAGTATTACATAAGACTTATCAAAATGTTAACTACCCTGTTCCCCGGCTCGCACGCTACTCGAGGCGTGTCCCCGCTCTCGTTTCGACGCCTACAATTGTACAAACCGACTTAGTAAGTCTACACATTACATAACACTAGGCACTCATCAATACAAAAATACGATATACCTTGGCCACGTGCCTCGGTCGGTGCACGTATCACAGTGTAGGTCCCACGTCAAGGGTCGGTGATCCTGATTAAGGAATTAAAACGGGGTTAGAGATTTGGACCGTGACATACCTCTTACTAAAAAAGATTTAAATCATAAAATTGAACGAAATAATTTTACGAATATTTATTTATCCACCTTAAGTTCTTCCTCGAAACATAAAGGTTCAACAAGTACTCCGTCCCATATTATAGAATCCTCGAGTCCTATTGCACCAATTCAAGCCCCAGAACCACTATTAACAAAGTCTTTTCTCCCACTCTCTGTAACTACTCCTCCTCCATTTCGACCAAAATCCAAATACTCCCCGAATTATTGGAACGCATTGCTACACAATTAGAAGCCATTGATTTATCATCTTTTAAGAAAAAAGGATAAAGCTCCAGTAATTGCAACATAAGATAATGAAATAACTCCACATATAGATCAAACATATGAGAGCATTCCGGAATCCTTGACAGATTGTGATTTGCCTGATAGTCCTAATTATGACACGAATCTTTGAAACAACTTTTGGCATTCGACGAATTAAGATCTCTTATCCTTCAAAGAAACATCCATATATACGAAAATGAAACAATTTTACTCAAGGCCCTCTCCTGCTGATCTAATTCTTGAAGAAAGCAACAATAAACGCATAAAATTTGATGGCAATTCTATATATGAATGGAATATGAATGGCTTGTCCGAATATAGAATAACATAAGTCTCACAACATATGCAAATTTATGCTAAAGCTTGTGCATTAGCAGATCATGCTGAAGGTCACATAGCAAATGCAATTGCCTGTGGATTTACAGGACAACTTCATGGTTGGTGGCATTATGCCCTAACTCGTCAACAACAATTAGATATTACAAAATCTGTCATAAAAGATGATAATGTTAATCCCATCTTAGATGCGCAAGGGCGTCAACAACATAATGGTGTTACTTGTTTACTTACAAATCTTATTTGGCATTTCCTTGGTACTTTATCTATCATAGATAAAAAACTAGAGATCAATTACAAAGTCTAAGATGTCGAACGCTTAATGATTTTTGTTGGTATAAAGATACATTTTTAACAAAGGTTTATACGCTCACGACAACAGATTCTCAATTCTGGAAAGAACGTTTTATAGTAGGGTTACCTCCTTATTTCGCAGAAAAGGTAAAAATCATTTTTCGCGAAAAAAGGCAATGGAACGCTCAATTATCAAAGCCATACCTTTGGTGATTTAATTCAAGCTATACAACAAACTGGGTTAGCATTATGTAACGATATACGATTATAACGACAACTCGCTAAAGAAAATAAATCCAAGGATAAAGCATTAGGAACTTTTTGTTATGACTTTGGGCACGATTTAGATTTATATAAACCCTACCCTTCTTCTTCTCGGCGACGAAAGGTCAATAAATTCTCTCGCAAACAGATGACTTCGTATTATGAACCATTCAAACAAAAGAAGCGTAAAGCAAAAACTTTTAAATCATCTAAACGAAAGCCAAATACTTGTTATAATTGTGGTAAACCTGGTCATTATGCTAATAAATGCCATTTCAAATCCCGCAATAAGAAAATCCATAATCTTCAAGATGAGTCTTCAGACTCTGATTGTCATTGTGCTGAAAATCTTCAAAATACTACAACAACTTCATCTGAAACATAAGTCAATGTGTTAACTGCACATGAAGAACTTATCCTCGAAATCGGTGGCAAATCACTGATCCGACACTAAAATACAAATATTTTGCAGAAATCTTACATCACGCAGACTCTGAAATAGAAATAGATCCTATCAAGGAGAAACAACGATCTAAATTTAAGAAACAATTAGAAATAGATCCCACTAAATATTCCATGCCAAATTTTTACTTAATGAAGTTAATAAACGAAAACCTAATCCTACCATGAGTACAATTCAAACTCTTCAACAAGAATATTGATGCCAAAATAATCAACAAAATATCTTTTCTATTGAACAACCCAAAAAAACACCTACTTATATTGCTTAGGCTTGATAGGTGTAACCAAGGGAGTTACAGAGGTTACGGAGGATATATTCTCTTTCGTTTAAACAATTATATGAGTTTTTTGTGCAGCTTTACATATCTTTAGCATAGTAGTTGAGACTTATTAATTGTTTACTTAAGCCTTCGTTAGGTTTTAGGTTCGAATCTCCTAACTTTTTTAGGCATGACTCTTATAAGATGAGGCATATCTCCTATAAAGTAATTAGGGTCGGATAATCTTGAACATCGTTGTATCCTAACATTTCTCAGCCTGCATTCAAATAGTTTAACAACACAGTGACAAAGTTTGACTTTAGAGTTTGTTAGCCCACACGATCTTATGCTTCTGATTAATAATTAGTACATTAAAGTTGGAAATTGAAGACCACCAATATGCATGAATAATATATATGAAAGGTGGTAACATCTCTCATGAGATGAACGAGGTGGTTAGGGAAATTATTGGTTTGATTCTTGTTGGTGTTTTAACTTATTGTTTTTTATGCCACCAAGGAGTTTAGTGTATATAGTTGTTTCAAAGAGTCGGCCTTTGTACGTACTCGACGAAGGCGCGATTTAACGAGTTCGATTCACAACAAGCTGTACTATTTCTCTTTTGACTTCTTAATTAGTGGTAGGGACATCTTCCGATCCCATGGAATTCGTCGGGTCTTAATCAAACAGAGGGTGAGGCGGTTCAAACACCTACAATAGTAAAGTTAATTATTGATTTCTTATAAAAAGATAATGTGAAATGAGACATAAAGCTGGATGGGAGTTTAGTTAATAAGGCGCATTTGAGAGCATGGTAACTTGCGGGGACCCACACACGAGTGAAGTGCAAAATGTCATCAAGAACTGCTATAAATAGGAATGATGACCCATTCCCATAGCCCCCATCAAAATGTTCCTCTTTGATTTTGTCAAATTCATGGCTAAATTCTTTGGCTTCCATCATGAATTATGATTAATCAATATCCAGATTGAGAAGTTATCTTAATTACAATTTAATTTATATTTAATGACATTTAATAAAACAAATGATGTTGGAAAAATACATAGAAAAAAAAAGTTGCAGATCTAATCAGATTTGTGAAGATTGGTCCATATTCTAGTTGCATTACATCTTCCTCAACAGTTGTGAATGGTTTTTGTGCGGCGCTTGGGTTGGTCTCTTTTTTAGTTTTTCATTTTATAGTTAGTTTGTTTTCCCTATTTAAATTTTTTTTATTTGTCTTCTCGTCGTTGAGAAATTTTAGGGTTTTTTTTAATCCTTGTTGAGAAGTTTTGTTATTAGTTATATGGTTCTGGTGGTGTTGTGTATTGTAATGTGTTTCAACATTGTAGAAAACAGTCTCTGATTGTCAAATAGTTTTAATTTCATAATCACATTCACAACCAAATTAATGATAATTCTTTTGACGCAGAGATTTAGGGGAGGAAAGCAAGTGACGCCGGAGCTTTAGTCGTTGAGGGTATGTGAATTTGGTCTTTCATAGTTGTTGTAGATTCTTATAAAATCCGTGACAAAGATTTCATTTTTACTAAGTCTTATTTGATTGCTTACAAATTACAACTTACGAAAATATTTGGTACTAAAGTGTTAATGGTATCTGACATACTTTCTACTTTGTTGTTTTAAGATCTTAGGATGCTCGTTTGTAAGTATGTACATGGTACAAACTACTATTTGAGAAAAATTCCTTTATTTTGCTTTGTGTTCACTCAGTTGTATGAAGATTTTGCATGAGTGAGAAGATATCAGATTGGGAAGACCCGCAGTGCCCAACTCAATTAATTTAGTCTATATTCAAAGAAAGTAACATGCCATTAATAAACTGGATAAAGTCAACCTTTTATGCATCCTCAAAGATATGGATGGATCAAATAATACATAAGAGCTTTTTTTTTTAAAAAAAAATCTAAGTGAAACCAAGTTGAAGAAATTATACATCAAGCAAAACTCTTGAATGGTGTTTGTTGTGGCAGATCAAACATAGGGAATTTATTTACACTATTCACAGTAACAACAAGCAAAACTCATGAAATGCTAGCTTAATCAATCGCTGCATGGTCCTTTCTTCTTGACGACAATGTAAGACTTTCCTCTCATTAAATATAATCATTTTAATAAATATAATTGGTTGAATTTTAAATGGTGTTTGTTGCGACAAATCAGACATGGCACTTTATTATTTCTATACTTCACACCGTCATGCAAATATTATACATTTTCATAACCATATTTTTGGGATAATAAAACATGTAAATAGTTGAATTAATGCTCGCGAGCTCTAATGTGCAAAGCATGTTCACATAACTAGAAGAGATGAGTTTGATTTCAACTAATTTATGAGTTTAATGGGCCGAGTTTGATGGGCCCATCAACTAATATATATATATATATATATATATATATATATATATATATATATATATATATATATGTGGGTGCTTTTGCCATGAAACTCAATTACATTATATATATGAGTTTGATGGGCCGAGCTTGGCAAGCCCATCAATTAATTTAGAAAAGATGAGAGATACATTGTTTGAGTCCATCCAACCTAATTTCGACTAAGGAGCTACATTTTTACACTTCAATTCCACCCTTACACATTGATGGTATCGTTCTTTTTTTAGTTCAACGAGAGTTGAACCTACGACCTCCTCAAACATTTTAGTGAGTGATCAATGCTTTGTCCATTGCATTAGAGTTACTTTCCAATTTTTTTTTCTTTTCTCATCTATAAATATTGTGGTGTTTATAGAAATACCTTTGACTAGCCCGCATCCCATATATAAGAGGCTTTTTTGCATATCCATACTTTGGTGGTAAAAAATCTACACTTTTTTTTGAGTAACTGTGGATATCCATACACTTTGTTTGACTAATCCCACGGGTCCTAAGATTGAGAAAAGAGACCACCAATGACAAAAAATCTACACCTTTGACATCAATCTTTAAAGATTTGTAATTATAACCCTTTTGATTAGTCAATATTAGGTGAATGAATTGAATGTCTATTTTTAAAATATGATATAATTACTTAGAGGCAAAACGCTCCTTTTGAAATAGTCAAAGGGACTAGTCAACATCAAGTGGATGATTTACAGTTACAAGTTATAACTTCTTTGCAGTGAAAAAAATGTTAAGACTCGTTTAGTTCGTTTTTACCGTGAAAAAAATGTAGTAGATCTTTTGTCATAAAGGAATCGACATGCAAAAACCCGTACGATGTGCCTAGATCGATGTTGGGTAGTACCTAGCTAGGTTGTGTGGTTCCAAATGTAAAGGACAAAAATAATTTTGATTTAAGTGCAAGTCTTTGGTCTTGTAAATGAAGACAAATATGTATTGTGTGTGTACGCGCTAGCTGACAAAAATGAAAAGACCATTAATGTGGAGTATGTTGTAAATTTTTTATATGGGCTACCTCATAGAAAATGACATATCACCAAAAGCATTTTCACATGATTGTATGTATGAATAAAATCAAAACCAGAGGATAATTAGCTGTCATACACTCCTCTCCCTCTCTATTAATTAGCTTCTCTCCCCGCCTCTCTCTCTCACTCTCTCGCGCACACACACATACACACAAGCAAGCTCTTTCTCTCGTTCGGCCAAGATTAAGGTAAGGCTTATGTTTTCTTGGAATTAATGGTTGTGGGTTGTTGAGGTTAGAGGTTGGGGATGTACTAACTAGCTAGTTTCATGCATCTTGTTGATTTAATGTCAGATTAGCAAGTAAACATGATGAATGTCTTTGTGATAAGAATGCTTTGGGAGCCAGGTGAGATCAAATGGTTGTTTAAGTTTAAGTACCCTGTTTTTACTACAAATCTGTGTGCTTGGTGCTTTTAAAATGTTACATTTGGTTGGAGTTATCAGATATCTGAAAAAATAGTACATCTTCCATCACTAATTTGGAAACGGCTTAGATAAGCATTGTTTCCGGTTTTCTCCGGTCCGCCACATGACATCATGACATCATATCATTGGGCTGCACCCCGTGAAATATAACTTTATTCCCGTTTTGTCTCCTTTTGACTAACAGGTGGCCTAATGATATGATGTCATGTGGCGGACTTGAGAAAATTGAAAACAGTACTACCGTACCTAAGCCGCTCTCAAATCAAGATTATCTTTGATGCATGCAGTTCCTATCAACTTCAACATGCTTAGTTTAAATTGGATTATTAGCAATCTAAATAGCTGCCATATATATATTGTCACAAATTAATAACATAGGAGCTTTTGGACCTAACCCTATCTCCTTCAAGAGAATATTATTTGAGATGCCTTTTCTTGAACTGCACAATATTAAATTCTAAGTCATATTCACCCTTTGTAGTTGGTATTGATTTGAGAAGCACATCAACGCCCTTGGTAGTTGGTATTGATTTGAGAATTTTATTTGAGATATTTTTTGCATTTTGTTTGCATTTAGGTTCAATTCAAAGCAGAGACAATGACATCCGCTTTCAAATTCTTGGCTTGTGAGGCATTGGAAAAATATGTAAGTCTTTACTATTTAAGTTCGAATTTATAAGTGAGTTTCATGATTATTAAGTAGGTGTTTTTTTAGGGGTGTTCAATATGTTTTTTTAGGAGGGTAGTTAAATATATGATTAATTTGGCTGATTGATTTCCTCTAAAGAATGGTGCGGATTGATAGTTATAAATTGCCTAATATTTATAGCAACATAGACTTAGCCTCAAATTAATTAGGGCGACTACTAACAACAACCGCAAATGTACGGTAAACGTCAAAGTAATAGTGACACCAACTCGTGTTGGTGTCGGGAATATCGTATCAATAAGGACGGTTATGTGTTAATATTTAGTCTAACTAAGAAATAGAGTTAGGCACTTAAATGTTGGGTTTTGTAAAAATAAATTATTAATTAATTTAAACTAACTAATTTTAAGTAATTAAAATATGTCTTAAGCTATGTAGAAAATATCGTAGGAAATCTAATTTACCAAAATTGTATCATTCGAATCCAATTTAATTATAAAGTTTCACAATTCATGCAATGATAGACGAATTTTCTACAATTCACTCCATCTCGAGGTCTCGATGATGAAGATTTTAACATTTCACTCGGACTCCGCAGGTCGGCGTGAATGACATAAGTGAGATATTGTATTAAAAATCGAATTCAATTGTCTCCCTAGTCAATGACCATCTGTCAATGCGTCATATGGTCTAAGGTTGTGTTTCCCCTAATCCGGGTTCAAAAATCTCAATGGTCATGGTGACCTTCAAACCCTAAGTTCTACACCTACTTGATCAAGGTAAGTATAGCATAGCACGCAAGAACACACAAATCAAAACGTTAAATTGAGAGAACAAATATAATTACATTGAAACCAAAAAATCCAATTTGGGATCCAAAGATCCCTATAACAAAAGAGATTACCACATAAGTGAGTTCAATTCAACATAATTCATGATAGAAAAATAAGAAAACATGAATTCAAACCTAGAGTTTGGATAAAATACAAGATTCGAAACCAATCTTTAATTCTCCACAAGTTCTTCTCAGTTCTCAAAAGCAAAAGATGATGATCCTTATCTCTCTTAACTATATATATATATATAGAGGGATATTTTGGTTCAACAAAAATACGTTTAAAATCTTAAAAATAGGCAAAACTCGGATTTACTGGCTGTGGCACCCACACAACACCCATGATATGTAAAAAACTCAACCTCGCACTGTAGCGGCGCCGTGGAGCCCGCACAACGCCTATGATATGTAAAAACTCAACCTGCGCTGAAGCGGCACCGTGGCGCCCAAGCAGCACCAGGTCCAACAGCTTCACTTTTCTTCTTCATTTCTTCACGTTACCTGCTTGCCGTCTAGTCTCGTTATCCCTTGAACCTAATACACCCAAAAATATACTAAATAAGCTTCAAATTATCAACTACTTTATTAAATAATTAACTAAATCCTACTTAACACTCAGAATTATGCTTCACATCAGCTACATGAATCACTTTTTCATTATGCTTGATGCATTAACTACCGCACCACGTCTTGGAGCAGTAGGCTGCGTGAATGCCGAAGGTAACTTCTTTATATTACTTTATAAGTTTAATCGAGTAAACAATCATCAAACCTTCAGATATTTATAATAAAGGCTCCTTCTCTAAAAAACAATATTTCATTATAAAGTTAGAAGAAGATACCAAATCAGTTGATGAAGATGGTCAGGAATTACTACTTATTTCTCCTGAAAAAATAAATAAATATAAAGAAACTCATAAATATTTACACATAGGACTTATTCAAGTTGCTATCAAACCATTAATATCATTAGGCCTTAATACTTCAATTTTAGTCTCTGTACGAGATAAACGTCATCAAAATTTCAATGATTCATTATTAGGAATGATAGAAGGTAGTTTAGCACAAGGACCTATACATTTTAATTGTTTTCCAAATTTCACCTTAAGCCTACATGATGAATTTGCTCATGAAGCTGCTGTTTTAGGTATTTATACTCAAGGTTTTAAGATGAAAGACATGTTCAAATGTTGTCGTCGTCTATCGTATTTATTACAAATTAATGCATACAATTATACCAGATGTAGCATATACAAACCTTCAAAACTTCTACTCTATTTTTAACAAATATTCAAAATAAAATTGTTGATAGAAAATAATTAAATTGGAAAGATATAGACATTCCAAAAGTATGGACCATACATGATACTAATAATGAAGAATGCCAAAAACGACATATATCAGATGAAATTCATAAAATCATAACGCATGATGATGGTAAAGTAGAAATAGTGTTTGCTGCTAGGTCTTCTACTTCGTCTCGTCAAGAAAATCTCTTTTCAAAAAATTCTGTCCAAACTCCACCATCGATATCTCCAAACATACCTGCATCCGGAATAGCGTACCCTATTTATTCTACTACATCTCCAGTCAGTATTAATGATTTTGCTGAATATCAAATTCATACAATTACTATTGATTCTAATTCTGATGATTTCATCATTGATTATCCTCTTTTAAAACAACAATTTTTACAACATCCATTAAAACCTATATTTTGCAAACTAGTTACCAAAAATCAACAAGCCATTTTACGAGAAAATATTTTACTTATATTAATCAAATAAAATATAATATTCCATTTTTTGACTTTTTAGTTCAACATTGTCCAAAAATAGTTCACAAAATAAATACAATTTGGGAAGGTTCTAATGGCGAAAAATATATTCAAACTCATCCTCCTTTAGCCCCTTTAAAAATAAAAGAGCATATTCGGGCTACTTCTTTAAAAACTAATTTCGATGATGAACTACCTATTACAAAAAGGATTTAAATCATTTGACAATTGGTATCGAGCATGACATTCGAGTTCCTACACTGACCGATTTTCACCCTACAACTGTAAGTTCTCCCTGTTTATATTCTTATCTTTATCACTCTGCTTAATATTAGTTTGCCTGATCTTTGTTTTCACCGACGATTTGCTTGATATTTTACTTTAGATCTGATTTCTGGACTTTCGTGGTTTTGATTTACCGGTAAACATCTGCTTTCCTAGTCGCGTTGTAAGTCTCGCAGAAAGAACGTAAGACGAGCAGTTAATCGTTGACCAAGTAAGTGTTACCTTCAAACCTTAACCATGAGTTTTCGACGATCTTTGTCTAAAGTTTTATCATTTAAGTCTTCTGAATCTGGATCTGGGTCTTCATCTTCTCCTCCGCCTGAGTCGTTTTGTCAAGTGTCTAAACATACGTTTAAAAATATTTCTGAAACTACTTATGCTAATATTGACCAATCTTTACAAAATTGGTCTATCCCTAAAGTTAAACCCTCCATGGTTTATACTAATGGCGATTTCTACCCCACTCAAAATTATATTATCAAACTAGTTGAAGATACTATTTCTGTCACTGAAGATGGTCAAGAAATACGTATCTTGTCTCCAAAAATTGAAAGCCATGCTTTAACCCACAAGTATTTGCATCTTGGTCTTATTCAAGTCGCTATTAAGCCCTTAGTTGCCTTAGGACTTAATACTGCTGCCATGATCTCTGTACGAGACAAGCGCCTTCTTGACTTTAAACAGTCCATTTTAGGAATTGTTGAAGGAAGTTTAGATAATGGTCCCTTATACTTTGATTGTTGTTCAAATTTCACTATTGACCTTCAAAATGATTCTGACCTTGTCTCCCAAGCACTTGTTCTTGGAATTTCTACCAAAGGTTTTACCTTATCCCAATCACTTTCTAATGTTGCGGTTGTTTACCGTCTCTTTTATAAATTGATGCATACCATCATTCATGATATTGCCTATACTGATCTTCAAAAGAAAACTCTTTCAACGATTTTTCTTACGAATGTTAAAAATACTATCATTGATAGGAAACAATTAGCTAGATCAGATCTTCCTCTTCCTCATCAGTGGACTATCACAGACACAAATAAGGAAGAACAACAAAAGCGACAAGTATCCCAACAAATTTCGCATATCATTGAACATGATGATGGAAAAGTTGATATTATCTTTGCTCCACGAGCATCGACATCAACTGTTTCTTCATCTAATTTTGCATCTCAACCACCTACCCCTGTTACTGATCCATCTCCATCAGAAACTTGTGGAACATGTGGAATTGCTTATCCTGTTCGTACTCAGCCTACAAAAATTAATGATGATAATGTCAGTATCAATGATTTTGCTGATTATCATATTAACGTTGTAACATTAGAAGAACATGAAGCAAAATTTTTAATGGATTATGAATCGCTAAAACAACAATTCTTAACCCATCTTTTAAAACCCTCGTTTTGTAAACTCGTTCCTTTCCAACATCAAGCTATTTTTCGTGAAAAATATTTTGCTTTTGTCAAAGAAAATAAGAAGAATATCTCTTTCTTTGACTGGTTAGCCTTAAAAAGTCCAAAAACTTTCCTCCAGGTTAATACCATTTGGGAAGCCACTGGTGGTCACAAATATGACCAACGTCATCCTCCTGTCGTCCCTTTCAAAATACGGGATGATATCAAGGCCACTCCTTTTAAAACAACTATTTCGTATGATGACTCTAGCCCTATTTCCAAACGTGATATTAATCACCTCATTGAACAAAATAATTTTACAAATATGTATTTATCCACAATAACATTACCTAACGAACTTCTTCCCTCTACTGGTAAAACCCCTATACCTTCTCTCAAGGTACCTAAACCATTTTTTCCTCCTTCTGCGTCTCCGAGTATGCCCTCTTTTAAAACTCCCTTTTCTGAAGATTTTCTTACTATTCTAACAACAAAGCTTGGAAAGCTTCAACTTAATTCTGACAAGCCTTCGGATCCTTCTCCTTCAAATTCCAAACCACAGCCCTCTTCTACTACACCATCTTCTTCTACCTCGAAAGACAAAGGTCATGTAATTACAGACAAAGGTAAGGACAAAGGTCCTGTAATTATGACCTTATCCCCAGCCTCTGTTCCGATTTCTGAGTCTAATGTGTCTAATGTTGAGTCTGAGTCTTATCCTGAATCTCACCCAGATTCGAATAATATTACCTTACCTGAAATTTCTCGTATTATACGACATGCAAAGAATACAAAAAGATTTGATAAATCTAGATATCCTTTGCGCAAACAATTTTATTCAAGACCATCCCCTTCCGACCTTATTCTCGAAGAAAAGGTTAAACGTAATCAAAAATACGACGGTCATGCCATTTATGATTGGAGTATTGATGGTCTTTCTGAATATCAAATTCTTGAGGTTGTCCTCAAAATGCACATTTACTCCAAGGCCAGTATTCTACAAAACCATTCTGAACCAGATACAACGAAAGCCATTATCTGTGGCTTCACTGGTCAACTATATGGTTGGTGGCATTATGTCATGACTGAAGAAGAACACCTTGCCATTATTAATCATCTTAAAACAGATACATTAAAACAACCCATGCTCAACACTAATGGGGATTGGATTTATGATTCTGTTAATCATCTAATGGCTGCCATTATCTGGCAATTTGTCGGTCATATCGATTCCATTAATGAAAAGATTCGTGATCAATTACAAAACCTACGCTGTAGGACACTCAATGATTATCGATGGTATAAAGATACATTTTTCTCAAAATTGTATTCTTTAACTGAGCAACATGATACATCGTTTTGTAAAGAAAGATTTATCGCTGGTTCGCCTTCTTATTTTGCTGCCAAAATTAAGGATTTTATCAAAGAACATTATGATAATACCCTAGCAGAACTCACTTATGGGGATATTATCCAATCTGTGCAAACACGTGCTTGCTCATCCCATCTGTAATGACATGCGATTAAATCGCCAACTTAAAAAAGAAAAGTCTACCATGAAACATGATTTAGGCAATTTTTGCTTTGATTTTGGTCAGGATATTGATGTTTCTACTTATATGACTCCTAAGCATCATAGCAAACGCCAAACTAAATCATCTCAATTTTATAAACCCCCTTATTATAAACATTCTCCTAAACGAACACATAGACGACGTTCGTCATATTATCTTCGTTCGTTCCCAAAACAAGACCAAAAAGAACAGAAAGTTAGCTCTATTTGCTATAACTGTGGTAAGCCTGGCCATTATGCCAATAAATGTCATCAAAAAACTGCTACAAAGAAAATTCATCAGGTTGCAGTTTCTTCTTCCTCTTCCTCGGATAATGAATGTCACCGTATGTTTAATCTTCCAAACACTTCCTCTTCTTCTTCTGAGCCTACAATAAATGTTTTAACCGCTCACGAAGAACTCATTCTCTCTATAGGTGAACAAATTTCAGATCCTTCATTAAAGCTTAAATATTTTACTGAAATTATTACACCTTCTAACCATTCTCCCAGTTCCTCCGAAGACCATCTTCCTCATTTTCTCCAAAAGAAACAAAAACAATTTAAAGAACAATTATCCATTGATGATTCTCATCTCAATTTCGCTAGTCTCACGGAAGTTAATAAAAAACCCAAACATGTTACCATTCAATCTCTGCAAACTGAAATTAATCAGTTAAAACAAGAGATAAAACAGCTCTCCTCTCGTCTTACGAGTTTAGAACAAGCAAACCCTGAAGCTAGTTATAGCTTTGACTCCAATAACATTTTTGTAGATAGCCTTTCGAAATCTCATTCGAATTTTCATCGCTGGTTTACACCGGTTACCTTTAACGTAAAAGGATTTTCTGTTAAATGTCATGCGTTGATCGACTCTGGTGCTGATTTAAATTGTATAAGAGAAGGCTTCCTTCCTTTGCATTATTGTGATCTCATCAAAGACTATCAACACATCTCTGTTGCAAATGGGCAACAAACAAGAATTACGTATGAAGTTTCTCTTGCTCATATCTGTCTTCAAGGAATTTGTATTCCATTATCCTTTATTATGATTACATGATTAAAACAAGATATGATATTAGGAACACCATTTATGCGAAAAATACAACCTTTTTCAGTTACAGAAACTGGTATTTCTACTACATTGCAAGGAAAAGCTTTATACTTTGCATTCTTAGATCCTCCCAAGGAATCATTCCTAAATTATATCATTAATCAAATTGAGTATAAGAATACTCACATACAGTTTTTAAAACATGAAATATTATTATTAAAAACTGAACAAACCCTTCAATCTCTGTTTTTAAAACCAAACTAAACACAATTTTAATCTCATCTACAACAACAATGTTGTTCAGACATTCCTTCTGCTTTTTGGGCAAGAAAACAACATATTGTGAAATTACCCTATATTCTGATTTTCTTGAATCAAAAATTCCTACAAAAGCAAATCCTTCACGAGATGAATTCTACGCTTTAAGAGAAATTTGTCAAAAAGAAATTACTTGATTTGCTTAAAAAGAAATTAATTACTCCTTCACAATATCCTTGGAGTTGTACAAAGATTTTATGTTGAAAACGCTCCCGAACTTGAACGCGGAGTTCCTCGCCTAGTTATCAATTATAAACCCCTTAACAAAGTTTTAAAAACTATTCGTTATCCTCTACCAAACAAATCGAGATCTCATGAAAACTACAACTTCAAATGTTGTCTTTTCAAAGTTTGATTTAAAATCAGGTTTTGGCAAATACGGGTTCATCCTGGCGATCGTTACAAAACGCCTTTAACACTCCATTTGGTCAATATCAATGGAATGTTATGCCTTTTGGTCTAAAAAATGCTCCTTCTGAATTTCAGAAAATTATGAATGATATATTCAATCCTTATCATTCATTTATCCTTGTTTACATTGATGATCTTTTGGTTTTCTCTCCCTCTATTGATCAGCATTGGAAACATTTACAAATCTTTCAAACCTTAATCTTAAAAAATGGTCTTGTGTTGTCTCAAAAGAAAATGAATTTTTTTCAAACTGAGATAACCTTTCTTGGTTTTAAAATTACCAACCATACTATTACTCCTGTTAATCGGGTAATTAGTTTTGCTAGCAAATTTCCTGATCAATTAACTGATCGCCTTCAGTTACAACGATTTCTTGGATGTCTTAATTATCTGTCTGATTTTTATAAAGACGTCGCGAAGGATAGACAGTGTCTTCAAGATTTGCTCTCTTCTAAAAAACCTTTTCTTTGGACTTAACGCTCACACTACTGACTATTCAAATTTGGTGAAAAAGAAAGTTCAGGCTCTTCCCTGCCTTCATTTGGCAAATTCACAATATTTCAAAATTATTCAAACCGATGCTTCAGATCTTGGATATGGTGGAACCCTTTTACAACGTCCTCCTCGGGTAAAGAACAACTTGTTTGTTTCACTTCCAAAACTTGGAAGGGTGCGCAAACGAATTATTCTACTGTTCAAAAAGAAGTTCTAGCGATAGTGCTGTGTCCAAAAATTTCAACATGATGTTTTAAATCAAAAATTTCTTATTCGAGTTGATTGTCGTGCTGCAAAATATATTTTGTTAAAAGATGTCAAAAATTTAGCGGCTAAACAAATATTTGCACGATGGCAAGCTATATTAAGTATTTTTGATTTTGATATTGAATATATTCCAGGAGAAAAGAATTCTCTTCCTGACTTTGTCTCGTGAATTTCTTACGACCTCTTCTGTCAAATCTCCTACAGATCATGTCTAAAAAAGCTTCAGCTTCAGCATCTGCCTCAACTAACCGTTTCAAGCCTTTATGTACACCTGAACCCAATTGTTCCTACCTCGCCACTACACAACACCTTATCTGTATTCTTGAACCATCTGTCATTAATAAACCACTGACTACCCAAATAGCCTGCACCATGCCTCCCGGTCTTCATTTCATCCCCACTCGCCCTCAAGCAACCATTCAGTTCTATGAGAATATCCTCATTGCCACACAATCTGTTCATTTTGAACACATGTCAAGGGAGAAATCCATTGAAATTGATTATTCCAAGTTTAAGATTCAACGTGTTTTATCCGCTGATGAATGGTGTGAGAATTATAAATTTCTTGCAACAACTCCATTCACGTATAAAGATATTGTTATATCAAAAAATTCACCTGCCGTCTCGCTCAGCTACCATGACTACATTGAAGCCTGGCGTCAGATTATGTTTTATCAAGACCCTGATCATCACTCTTGGTATATATCATTTCGCCAAAACTGCCAAACTTCCTTTCCTCTATGGTGGGTTACCAGTTGGTGGACTAAATTTGGTCCTCATGAGGCAATCTTTCCTGCTCGAGTCCAGGAGCAATTTGTCAAAGAAAAATTGCCACTCCTGCAATTTATCATCAAATTTTCCATTCCATGGATCCTTAAATGGGACTACGGCACCTCTGACCTTTTTGCCTATACTCCCCAGACTACATATAAATATTTAACCCAAAATATTTCATGTAAATGGTGGAATAAATTTAATTATGAAGCCATTTTTGCACCAAAAACACCTATTAAACTCCAAGCGTTATCATCTCGCTATGCTGATGTTGTTGCCAAGACAGCTAGTGCTTCTATTGACCCGAATATGACCAAAATTCTAGCCAAAATCCAACAATTAGAAGATGATAATAAACAAATGCGTATTGCTTTGGAACAGGTATCCTCACGGTGTTCTCCTACACCCTCCAGTGTTCATTTATCCGATGACGACACCCGCTGAATTACCTTGGGCTATTAGGCAGCCATTAATTGAACATTTTCGTATTGCCTTATATCCTAATGGTGTCGATATTTATTGGAGTCCTCCTCATGAAAGATGTTCTTTACAAATTGTTTTGGCCTGTGTCAATTTTACTTGGACCTCTGATGACACAGATCTCCTTCTGGGCCTATGATATTTCTTTGACCAACCTCCAATTACTGTCATAATAGATACACAAGCCCTTCTTCGTTTTCCTTCCTATGTTTTTGCCCCAATCTGACATTTCTTTGATTGGTTACCTGCAAGATTTTCTTGTACCTTTATTTATGAACGACCATTCATACCCCTTGAACCATTGTTCTGGCCTCTTCAACGGTAATAATAGTGATTACCGTTTCCTGGACGTGTCCAGCCCACTGGCCCATGCCAGCCTCCTGTTCAAGCACAGGCTTCCTATCCTAATTTTCACTGGTTATTAGGATAGCCTTGACTTCTCGTTTCTGCCAAAAGTTCGTGACTCTTCGGTATTGCAAGCATCAGATACCTCTACCTTTTTCCAAAGGCCAAGTTACTGATTGCTTTTTCCAAAGGCCAAGTTACTATTTGCAAGTACTGTTTACTTTTAGCCTTTGGCCTTTGCTTTTTAGTTGCTTTTGCGAAGAGCCAAGTACTATTTACTTTTGACCTTTGCTTTGTCTTTTGCTTTGTTTGTAGGATTGCTTTTACAGAAGCAATGCGTCTATATATAGGTGGTGAAGATCTCAGTATGGGATCATCGAGTCTTAGCTTGTTTTGAATCAGTTTTAAGTATTTCTCTTTTGTCTTATGTTCAAGTGTGATTGTGTTATTCTGTATGTAACTATGTATTGTTAATGAATATTGCATATTTCTACTATCTCTCTGGCGTACCTAAGTTCATATTTAATCCTCCCTCTTTTGTGTCATTTCCTTGATACCAATTGATCGGTCGCGGATATATTTAAAGGCAAACTGAGCTAACTGACACGAATATTGTTCCGAGCTAACTGACACGAATATTGTTCCGAAGGATCGCAACAATCACAAGGAAATGACACAAAAGAGGGAGGATTAAATATGAACTTAGGTATGCCAGAGAGATAATAGAAATATGCGATATTCATTCACAATACATAGTTACAGACAGAAGAACACAATCACACTTGAACATAAGACAAGAGAGAAATACTTAAAACTGATTCAAAACAAGCTAAGACTCGATGCCCTTCATGCAACCTTCAAAACCTATATATAGACGCATTGCTTCTGTAAAAGCAATCCTACACAAACAACCTTTGAGAAAAGCAAAAGACAAAGCAAAAAGCAAAGGCCAAAAGTAAACAGTACTTGGCTCTTCGCAAAAGCAACAAGTAAACAGTAAAAGCAAATAGTAACGTGGCCTTTGGAAAAAGCAAACAGTAACATGGCCTTTGGAAAAAGGTAGAGTTATCTGATGCTGGCAATCCTGAAGAGTCACGAACTTTTGGCAAAAACGAGAAGTCATGTAACCAAGGCTATCCTAATAACCAGTGGAAATTAAGATAGGAAGCCTGTGCTTGAACAGGAGGCTGGCATGGGCCAGTGGGCTGGACACGTCCAGGAAACGGTAATCACTATTTTTACCGTTGAAGAGGCCAGAACAATGGTTCAAGGGGTATGAATGGTCGTTCATAAATAAAAGTACAAGAAAATCTTGCTGGTGACCAATCAAAGAAATGCCATATTGGGGCAAAAACATAGGAAGGAAAACGAAGAAGGGCTTGTGTATCAATTATGACTGTAATTGGAGGTTGGTCAAGTAGATACCATAGGCCAAGAAGGAGATCTGTGTCATCAGAGGTCCAAGTAAAATTGACACAAGCCAAAACAATTTGTAAAGAACATCTTTCATGAGGAGGGCTCCAATGTACATCGACACCATTAGGATATAAGGCAATTCGAAAATGTTCAATTAATGGCTGCCTAATAGCCCAAGGTAACTCAATGGGTGTCGTCATCAGATAAATGAACACTAGAGGGTGTAGGAGAACACCGTGAGGATACCTGTTCCAAAGCAATACGCATTTGTTTATTATCATCTTCTAATTGTTGGATTTTGGCTAGAATTTTGGTCATATTTGGGTCAATAGAAGCACTAGCTGTTTTGGCAACAACATCAGCATAGCGAGATGGTAACGTTTGGAGTTTAATAGGTGTTTTTGGTGCGAAAATGGCTTCATAATTAAATTTATTCCACCATTTACAGGAAATATTTTGGGTTAAATATTTATATGTAGTCTGGGGAGTATAGGCAAAAAGGTCAGAGGTGCCGTAGTCCCATTTAAGGATCCATGTTTTGGCAACAACATCAGCATAGCGAGATGGTAACGTTTGGAGTTTAATAGGTGTTTTTGGTGCGAAAATGGCTTCATAATTAAATTTATTCCACCATTTACAGGAAATATTTTGGGTTAAATATTTATATGTAGTCTGGGGAGTATAGGCAAAAAGGTCAGAGGTGCCGTAGTCCCATTTAAGGATCCATGGAATGGAAAACTTAATGATAAATTGCAGGAGTGGCAATTTTTCTTTGACAAATTGCTCCTGGACGCGAGCAGGAAAGATTGCTTCAGGAGGACCAAATTTAGTCCACCAACTGGTAACCCACCATAGAGGAAAAGAAGTTTGGCAGTTTTGGCGAAATGATATATACCAAGAGTGATGATCAGGGTCTTGATAAAACATAATCTGACGCCAGGCTTCAATGTAGTCATGGTAGTGAGCGAGACTCAGTGAATTTTTTGATATAACAATATCTTTATACGTGAATGGAGTTGTTGCAAGAAATTTATAATTCTCACACCATTCATCAGCGGATAAGACTCGTTGAATCTTAAACTTGGAATAATCAATTTCAATGAATTTCTCCCTTGACATGTGTTCAAAATGAACAGATTGTGTGGCAATGAGGATATTCTCATAGAACAGAATGGTTGATTGAAGGTGAGTAGGGATGAAATGAAGACCAAGAGGCATGGTGCAGCCTATTTGGGTAGTCAGTGGTTTATTAATGACGGATGGTTCAAGAATACAGATAAGGTGTTGTGTAGTGGCGAGGTAGGAACAATTGGGTTCAGGTGTACATAAAGGCTTGAAACGGTTAGTTGAGGCAGATGCTGAAGCTGAAGCTTTTTAGACATGATCTGTAGGAGATTTGACAGAAGAGGTCGTAAGAAATTCACGAGACAAAAAGTCAGGAAGAGAATTCTTTTCTCCTGGAATATATTCAATATCAAAATCAAAAATACTTAATATAGCTTGCCATCGTGCAAATATTTGTTTAGCCGCTAAATTTTTGACATCTTTTAACAAAATATATTTTGCAGAACGACAATCAACTCGAATAAGAAATTCTTGATTTAAAACATCATGTTGAAATTTTTGGACACAGAGTACTATAGCTAGAACTTCCTTTTGAACAGTAGAATAATTCGTTTGCGCACCCTTCCAAGTTTTGGAAGTGAAACAAACAAGTTGTTCTTTACCCGAGGGAGGACGTTGTAAAAGGATTCCACCATATCCATGATCTGAAGCATCAGTTTGAATAATTTTGAAATATTGAGAATTTGCCAAATGAAGGCAGGGAAGAGCCTGAACTTTCTTTTTCACTAGCTGAATAGTTGTAATGTGAGCAGAAGTCCAACAAAAAGGTTTTTTAGAAGAGAGCAAATCTTGAAGACACTGTCTATCCTTCGCGACGTCTTTATAAAAATCGAAAAGATAATTAAGACATCCGAGAAATCGTTGTACCTGAAGGCGATCAATTAATTGATCAGGAAATTGCTAGCAAAACTAATTACTCGATTAACATGAGTAATATTATGGTTGGTAATTTTAAAACCAAGAAAGGTTATCTCAGTTTGAAAAAGATTCATTTTCTTTTGAGACAACACAAGACCATTTTTTAAGGTTAAGGTTTGAAATACTTGTAAATGTTTCCAATGCTGATCAATGGATTGAGAGAAAACCAAAAGATCATCAATGTAAACAAGGATAAAAGAATGATAAGGATTGAATATATCATTCATAATCTTCTGAAATTCAGAAGGAGCATTTTTTAGACCAAAAGGCATAACATTCCATTGATATTGACCAAATGGAGTGTTAAAGGCGGTTTTGTAGCGATCGCCAGGGATGAACTTTGTATTTGCCAAAACCCAGATTTTAAATCAAACTTTGAAAAGACAACAGCTGAAGTTATAATTTTCATGAGATCTGATTTGTTTGGTAGAGGATAACGAATAGTTTTTAAAACTTTGTTAAGGGGTTTATAATTGATAACTAGGCGAGGAACTCCTCGTTCAAGTTCAGGAGCGTTTTCAACATAAAATGCTGTACAACTCCAAGGATATTGTGAAGGAGTAATTAATTTCTTTTTAAGCAAATCAGTAATTTTTTTGACAAATTTCTCTTAGGCGAGAATTCATCTGTGAAGGATTTGCTTTTGTAGGAATTTTTGATTCAAGAAAATCAGGAATATAGGGTAATTTCACAATATGTTGTTTTCTTGCCCAAAAAGCAGAAGGAATGTCTGAACAACATTGTTGTTGTAGATGAGATTGAAATGTGTTTAGTTTGGTTTTAAAAACAGGAGATTGAAGGGTTTGTTCAGTTTTTAATAATAATATTTCATGTTTTAAAAACTGTATGTGAGTATTCTTATACTCAATTTGATTAATGATATAATTTAGGAATGATTCCTCGGAAGGCAAAGTGTAAAGCTTTTCCTTGCAATGTAGTAGAAATACCAGTTTCGGTAACTGAAAAAGGTTGTATTTTTCGCAGAAATGGTGTTCCTAATATCATATCTTGTTTTAATCCTTTAATCATAATAAAGGATAATGGAATACAAATTCCTTGAAGACAGATATGAGCAAGAGAAAACTTTATACGTAATTCTTGTTTGTTGCCCATTTGCAACAGAGAGATGTGTTGATAGTCTTTGATGAGATCACAATAATGCAAAGGAAGGAAGCCTTCTCTTATACAATTTAAATCAAGACCGAGTCGATCAACGCATGACATTTAACGAAAAATCATTTTACGTTAAAGGTAACCTGTAAACCAAATGATGGAAATTCGAGTGAGATTTCGAAAGGCTATCTACAAAAATGTTATTGGAGTCAAAGCTATAACTAGCTTCAGGGTTTGCTTGTTCTAAACTCGTAAGACGAGAGGAGAGCTGTTTTATCTCTTGTTTTAACTGATTAATTTCAGTTTGCAGAGATTGAATGGTAACATGTTTGGGTTTTTTATTAACAACTTCCATGAGACTAGCGAAATTGAGATGAGAATCATCAATGGATAATTGTTCTTTAAATTGCTTTTGTTTCTTTTGGAGAAAAGGAGGAAGATGGTCTTCAGAGGAACTGGGAGAATGGTTAGAAGGTGTAATAATTTCGGTAAAATATTTAAGCTGGGAGAATGGTTAGAAGAAGGTGTAATAATTTTCGTGAGCGAAAACATTTATTAAATGTGTCAGAGCCACTCGAGCGATTAAGCTTTTCAATCAGAAGGATCTTATTGGCATAATGTGTCATGTGGTTGCTTGTAGTGACTTACCACCGAGTCAAGACGTCCGGAACCACCCCCCGCATGGCCCATATAACAAAACTAGACCCTCTCGCTAAAAAGGCTTGTCGGGGACCCCACCAAAACTCGTTGTGGGTCTTTGGCCAAAAACGGTTTTATAGGTCTTATTTCATGTTTTGTTGGAGGCTCGCAGGAAACCACCATCGCCAAAGCGGTCCTACAGGTCAGACCACGATCATTAAAGGTTGTCGAGTCTCACTTAATATTAGTCTAGCAATCTCGGCTAAGTCAGAAACAAACGGACGTAAGGCTTTTGGAATTAGTTCGTGTGATGCCATCGTCGAGTCGAAAAAATATATAGTTGCTATTCAAACGTCGCGTGGCGATGAATGGCTATGACGTCGTGATCATGTTGCGGTCAGCGAGACCATGACGTGACACTTACACAAGCGGAGCCAGGAGCCTATGACTCGCGATGAAACGAATACGTAGTTTGTCTTCAAAACAGAGAGAGAGTGTCTTCTTTTATTTATTAAAATGTATGGCCGCAAGCCATTCAAAACATTGGAAATAATGATAAGTTTAAACCTAAGTGTTAGTGAATGACTCGACCTAAATTTGTTCACCTATGAGAGAATGAGTTCTTTGGTGGACGACGATCATTACTACCGAGAATCGACTTGAACTCGGTTAAAACATTTATTGTAGGCTCGAAAGAAGATTTCGGTAGAGATAGGGGGTTATGAAGTTCGAATCGCTACTACCTATCACCGAGAGGCGGGGAAGCCACGAGTGACGATTGAGATTGTTGCGGCGTCATGAGCCTTTGGAAGCGACGCGGAGATTTGCTTGCTTTCGAAGTACCGGTTGTGTGTAACTTCCCGAGATGTGTTTCGGAGGATTTCGGGATTACCACCAGGAGATTGACTTTATTATTGACCTTGTTCGGGGACTAAGCCCGTCTCGATACCACCTCTAAGATTAAAACATACGGGATTAGGGATGAAGATCGAGAAAAGACGGCGTTCGGCCACGAGATACATTCATTATCCAGATGCATTCAACACTTTGAAGCGAAGAGGCTTGGGAAAGACTTAGTGGTGTACAACGACGCGTCGAAGGTTGGCTTAGGTTGTGTATTGATGCAAGAGGGCAAAGTTATCGCCTAGACGAAGAAGAAGAGTTCTTGAAGGACTATGATTTCTCGTTAGAGTATCATCGGGGAAAGCTAACGTGATAACGAATGTTTCTTCTCGAGGGACGACAAGGCGATGAGTCGTACCAACAATTCGGCAAGATGGGCGACGATTCGTAACATCAGGATGTAGCAGAGATTTTTCGATGACATTTATTGGCATAATGGTCGCTCATTCACCATTCTTTACTGAGCGTAATACGATGGTCGTTATAGCAAATAGAGCTAACTTTTCCGTCGAGACGTTCTTTTTCGACGTGGGGGTGTATGGTCCTTCAGTCCGCCTACGAACCGACATGGTCTTGTTTTTGGGACACCAACGAAGATAATATGACGAACGTCGTCTATGTGTTCGTTTAGGAGAATGTTTATAATAAGCCGGTCTCAATCACTCTCGGGGTTTATACCATTCGGTTGGCGCGTGGTGGCGAGAAGGTCTCACACACTCTCTCTCTCTCTCCGTGAGCACTCGATGCTTAGGAGTCATATAAGTGCAAAGTACTTGTTGTATACATACAACAAACTCGGTTTGCTAGGTGTTGACCCTCTCACCGGAAACATCAATATCGACCAAAATCAAAGCAAAAATTGCCTAAATCATGTTTCATGGTAGACTTTTCTTTTTTAAGTTGGCGATTTAATCGCATGTCATTGGATTACGGATGAGGCATTCGTTCTTGTATGTGTGTTCTTGGCATAAGTACAAGCACATGCGGTTTGCACTTTAGATTGATTGGATAATATCCCCATAAGTGAGTTCTTGCTCGCTAGGGTATTATCATAATGTTCTTTGATAAAATCCTTAATTTTGATAAGTTTTGAGAAATCTCTCTCTAGCCTACGTGTTTGGTTATATAGACCTCGAAAATAAGAAGGCAAATATCCCGTAGTGAAACTTAGGTCTGGAAGTCAGCACTTGATATGACATCCTGCACACGATATGCCGTGCGGACGACTCGTGAAGTTGCGACACGCAGATGCAGGCTTACAGAAAACTGCAACGTTACGAGTTGAGGACACTCGATACTACCACTACTACTCCTTGCGCCGCACACGTGCACGAATCACAGCGAGGCACATCCTTCAGTGATTAGCTCGAGCGACGGAGAGGGCACCAAATGCGCCGCAACCAATGCAGAGGTCTCCCATGATCCCATGAAGTTTTATGGACTGAGTTAAGGCGTTAGAAAGCAGAGTTGTTTCAAGAATCATGAGAAGATTCAATTAGGTGACGATGACCACATGCGAGCGACTATCTCTTCGCATGGAGAGGCGGCATGATTGTCATTACTACTCAGGGGTGTTCCGAAGACCTCACTTCAAGACTCGCTTAATCGAAATACTTTCCACCGATCGACTTCGAGCAAGAGGAACGAGTTCATGGCGTTGAGGCGGCTGGAGTATATGGGTAGATTCTCATCATTGTTGCCTTATGGGAGGATCTACCGAGCGTTTTACGGATCGTGGTTCCTGTAGTCACTACACAAATGCGGAGACTTTTGCGATTGCATACGCAGTTTAGCTTTACCTACTCATTTCTCTTATTAGTTTTCCGCCAAGCATGCTAGCTTGTTGTTCATGACAAAGTTCGCACAAGGACGAGGCCGTTCAAGGATCGCAGGACACCCGTCTGACACATACGTAGGGTGGAGTGCCCTCAACCACCAAAAGTACCGCCACTCGCATTATCGTGACCGACCCTGCCGCGACTGTGGGGCATCCCGAAACTTGGGGTATGATTTCTATTTGTGGTACTTTCATGCACACCATGTTCGATTCAGTTCCACTGATTTATTATCAATGGTAGATAAGCTGAAACACCCGAATTTGTGTGCCTCGATATTTCAGGGTTACCAAAGTAAGATATGAGAGTGTCGGAGTTTGATGCTTTGTTGGGCATGATTGGTCGATCGTTTCATGCTCACATTAGTTTGTTATGAGAAAGAGAATCACGATTCCGGGTGGTTCTGAGCTCAACATTCGGGCACTAGGTAGCCACGAGTGACGAGATTGGCGAGGCGTGCCAAAGCACCTGAGCGGCAGTGAGATTTGCTTTTCGTAAGTGTCCTGAGGATTTGGATCTCGATACCACCCTACCGTATGGCACCTAGAGCTTGAAGAGTTTAAGAGTCGCCTAGATGACTTGTTAGAGCCGGGGCTTCATCACCCGAGTATGTCGCCTGGGGACACCGCCTATTTGTGAAGGAAGGATGGAAGTTTGAGGCTATGCATAGATTATCGTCGCCCGAACCGAATTACAGTGAAGAACAAATATCGTCCGCGCATTGATGATTTGTTTGATAAGTCGAAGCGCAGTGGGTTCTCGAAAATAGATCATCGTGGCTATCCCACCTGCGAGAAAAGACGCGTTCGGCAAAGACGAGATACTCCATTTTCACTTAAATCATGCTGCGGGCTTGACTAATGCACCTAAGAATGTTCATGGATCATGCATCGTGTGATGAGGAATACCTTGATCGGTTCGTGATTGTGTTCATAGACGACATCCTCATCTATTCCAGACTCGCGAGGAGCACGAGGGGCATCTACGAACAAGGTTGCGGACTTTAAGAGATCATCGACTTGTTTGCCAAGTTCGGCTAAGTGCGAGTTTTGGTTGTCTAAGTCCGATTTCACTACAAGGTGTTCGCTGACCCAGAAGGTTAGAGCAACAACGGGATACTATCGCCGATCAAGACTTCTCCAAGATTGTTTGACTAAGAAGAATGCAAAGTTTGATCGGGATGAGGAGTGTGAACATGCATTCAACACTTTGAAGCTACCGGCATTGCTGTTTAGTGGTGTACAACCCGACGCGTCGGGTTGGCTTGGGTTGTGTTTGATGCAAGAGGGCAAAGTTATCGCCTATGCATCTCGACAATTCTGCACGAGAGGAACTACCCGACACACGACTTAGAGTTGGGTCAATAGTGTTCGCATTAAAAATATGGAGGCACCACTTGTATGGCGTACGTTTCGGTTATTCACAGCACCACAAGAGCTTGAAGTACTTATTCACTCGAGAGAACGAACTCGAGACAGAGACGTTGGCTAGAGTTCTTGAAGGACTATGATTTCTCGTTAGAGTATCATCCTGGGAAAGCTAACGTGGTTAAGCGCGGGGATCTCGATGCCGAGGTGGTCGTATGTCGATGACTCACGAGTATGGTCTTCTTGGAGGCGCGCCGAGCCGAGGAGTTCCCACGACGACTCTACCAGGATACGGATTTGTGGTCAAATGAGGTTGCACAAGCTTCACTCTCTCGTTCTCGAGGACGTAAGGCGATGAGTCGTACCAACACCAAAGACAAGATTCGGGGACGCTTCCGTAACATCCGTGACAAACTCTCTTCGAGGTACGCTGGTGACTGGATTCCATTGGCGGGTGCCGACTTACGCAGAGATACTCCAGGGGGGGCTCACCGTTCTCGATTTTCTCAGTGCATCCGGTCGAACCAAGATGTATGGACATGCGACGTCTCTTTTGGTGGCCAGGATGAAATCGATGTGTCTGAATTCATTAGAGCGTGCGAGATATGCCGGAAAGCCGAGCATCGACGGCCGAGGATCGGCCGTGAACTCTATTCCTCAATGGAAGTGGGAGCACATTGCTATGGATTTTGTCGGTGGCTTGCCCCGATCTCCTCGTGGCCATGATAGCATCTCGGTAATTGTGGATCGATTGACGAAATCGCTCATTTCATACCCGTATCCACTACACACCGAGTTGACAGACCGAGCATTCTTTACGAGCGTGAGATTGTCGACTACACGGAGTTCCGTTGTCAATCGTGTCGATCGAGGAGCTGCAGCTTACTTCGTTATCAGGCGAGCATGTGCCTGGCACTCGCACTGGAGACTAGAGTTAGCACGGCGTGCTCCATCCACGGCACGGACAATTTAGGTTGATACGTGTTGGAAGACATGCTCAGATGTGTGTTTTGGAATACGGCGGGTCGTGGGAAGAGAATTTGCTTACAACAACGCTTATCGCGACAGGTATGGCACCGTTATTCTTCTTGGTCAGATGATGTTGTGACCGCTGGTCCCGAGACTGCATGTTGATCACACCCACGCAGATCCGATGTGTGCAAAAAGAAATACTATGTTGGATGAGCTTAGGGGGACTATGTATACCGAAAGTCTCGCAGCCTCGCTCGAATCAAAGGGAAGCTTGCTCCTAGATTTATCTCCCTTCAAAGTTGTGAAAAGTGGCTCAGTGCTTACCTAAGTTGAGTTACCGCCGAAAAGATTTCCATTTCCATGCTTCGACTAGATAAGTCAAAGTGCGGAGGCGACGACCTACCGTGGACCCGAGTCGACGATCGAATTGCAAAGACGATGCCACGTACGAGGAACGCGTAAAGTCAAGATATCGAGGAACAAGGAAATCCCCTTTCCGTTCTCGTGAAATGGCAATTCCACGTTAACTTGTGATGCGAGAGCATCTCCTATTTGATTCTGCAGAGTCGAAGTTTAGTTTACTTATTAGTAAATTTCTGGGGTCGAAATTCTAATAAGTTTTGGGAGATCGTAACATCTCTCGATTTCTAACACGACTTATGTGACACGTGTCGGGATCACCCGCCACGCGATACTGACGGTATTTCGAACCTTAATTTTACGATTTTTTTATATGTGTAATAGCATTATGGATTAAATGCGTGTGAGCCACTCGAAAGCGATTTCCTTTTTGTTTATGCGTGAGTTCTCGCCTAGGTAACCGGGGAGGAAATACAAGAAAAGTGTGCACGCGACTTGAGAAAAATACTGTCGGTCCGGAACCCAGTGGGTTAAGGTCTCAGGGTGGGTAAGGCACACCTAGACACACCTCACCATATTGGTTTGAATTTCAAACAAAAAAACCAACCACCCCACCCACTCTCACTCACACCTCACACTCCCACTCATTCACGTCACACTCTCATCACTCTCTCTCTCTCTCCCGATCTTTCTTCTCAACTCACTCGGCAACACATCCCTCTCAAACAATCTCGGTTTCAAACCACACTAAGGCCTTCTCAATTAGTTCGTGTGATGCCATCGTCGAGTCGAGGCCGCCAAAAACACTCATATAGTTCTCTGCTACCATTCAAACGTCGCGTGGCGATGAATGGGTCTATGGCTCTCTCGTGATCATGTTCTCCCTCTCCTCACGGTCGCTTCTCCCTCCCGCGTTTCTCTTCAGACACTTGTTACGTGTGCATGTGGTTGCGTGACGAGGACGCATGGGCGACTCAGGAGACCCACCGAGCGAGTCCTATGACTGGCCCATGCGTACTGATACATACAACAAACTCGGTTTTTGCTAGGTGTTGACCCCTCTCACGAGGCCCTTTGTCTTCAAAACTAGAGAGACCCCACCAAAACTCGTAGTGTCTTCTTTTATTTATTAAAATGTATGGAGGCTTCGCGAGCCATTCAAAACATTGGTTGTCGAAATAATGATAAGTTTAAACCTAAGTGTTACAAACGGTGGCTTTTGGAATGAGTTCTGATGCCATCGTCGAGTCGAGTTTAGTTGCTATTCAAACGTCGGAATGGCTATGACGGTGAAACCATTGAGGATACGCGTTATGACTCGATGAAACGGGTAGTTTGTCGTGGATTATTTATTAAAATGATAATCTCGAAACATTGGAAATAATGATAAGTTTAAACAAGTGTTAGTGAATGACTTGATTAAAACATTTCCGTACGTTAGTACGCGTTAGCCGCTGAGTTTTACGTGGATTACGATAAGAAGATATCATGAGATTCATTTCATTTTCCCCATCATTGGCATAAATCTTTCTTTCCAAAACGATGTATCATGTTGCTCGTTAAAGAATACAATTTTTGCCTCTCTTGAGAAAAATGTATCTTTATACCATCGATAATCATTGATAGTGTCCTCGTTTCATGTAGGTTTTGTAATTGATCACGAATCTTTTCATTAATGGAATCAATATGACCGTATATGGTTGTTTTGGACAAATTGCCATAATTTCATTTTGTTGACTAATGGCGGCCATTATATAGATGATTAATTTCGATTAGAATATGATCATAAATCCAATCCCCATTAGTGTTGAGCATGGGTTGTTTTAATGTATCTATTTTAAGATGATTAATAATGGCAAGGCAAAAATTGCTTCTTTTCATGGTAGACTTTTCTTTTTTGACATAATGCCACCAACCATATAGTTGACCTTAATTTTGAGCGGAAGCGAGGACGGCCGGCAGTAAAATAAGGTGAAGCCACAATTTTGAGATAATGGCTTTTTTGTAATTGATCACGAATCTTTTCATTAATGTCAATATGACCGACAAATTGCCGATTGGCGAGATGATTTTGTAGAATACTATTTTAAGATGATTAATAATGGCAAGGCATTCTTCTTCGGTCATGACATAATGCCACCAACCATATAGTTGACCGTAAAGCCACGAGTAATGGCTTTCGGCGTATTTTGATTTTGTAGAATACCGGGCCTTGGATGTTTGCATTTTGAGGACAACCTCAAGAATTTGATATTCATAAAGACCATCAATACTCCAATCATAAATGGCATGACCGTCGTATTTTTGATTACGTTTAACCTTTTCTTCGAGAATAAGGTCAGAAGGGGATGGTCTTGAATAAAATTGTTTGCGCAAATGATATCTAGATTTATCAAATCTTTTTGTATTCTTTGCATGTCGTATAATACGAGAAATTTCAGGTAAGGTAATATTATCCGAATCTGGGTGAGATTCAGGATAAGACTCAGACTCAACATTAGACACATTAGACTCAGAAATCGGAACAGAGGCTGGGGATAAGGTCATAATTACAGGACCTTTGTCTTTACCTTTGTCTTTACCTTTGTCTTTCGAGGTAGAAGAAGATGGTGTAGTAGAAGAGGGGTTTGTGGTTTGGAATTTGAAGGAGAAGGATCCGAAGGCTTGTCAGAATTAAGTTGAAGCTTTCCAAGCTTTGTTGTTAGAATAGTAAGAAAATCTTCAGAAAATGGAGTTTTAAAAGAGGGCATACTCGGAGACGCAGAAGGAGGAAAAAATGGTTTAGGTACCTTGAGAGAAGGTGTAACGGCCCAAATTTTAATTACGCCGTTATTATTATTTATTTCCAGACTTGGACGACAGCTCAGATCCACGTGGATACCGCAAATAGGGCAGGGCATGCTGACTAGGTAAATAGTAATTTTGTGTGATTGTTTGCCTATTTGCGATATTGTGCATCGAGTTATTCGATTAACATCGCATGTGTGTAATTCTATCATCGAACCGAGCGAGATAGTGTAACGGGTGTTCGTCTCGAAAAACGTGTCGATACGGGTACTGAGGAGCGAACTATGGGTACACTAGGTCGGAGAAACTAAAACACACAAAATAAATAAATAAATAAATAATGGTCAAATAATTACTATGTAATAGATGTTCGGTGACTAATGACGCAGCGGCGCACGTACATCGCGATTCGGACGCGTAACCCGGACGTCGAAACGCTCGAAAACATAGGCGAATGTCCCAGCTGGGTCACATTTTGGAGTCAAAGACAAAGGGTCAACTAGCTTACCCACATGTACACTCCACCTCACCCCCTCATCATGTTGACTTCTCTCTCACGTCACTACCTCACCTCACCTTCTCCCTCACGTACACTCTCCCACACCTCTCCTTCTCACACCGCACACTCATAAGGCGGGAGGAGGAGAAACAGCAGAGGAGGAGGAGGAAGGAGGAAGAAGAAGAAGAGAGAGGCTGGAGCGCGGGAAAACCGGGGTGGAGGTAAGCCATTTACATTGTTGATTGTTGGGTGGTCGAAGTGTCGGCCATGGTGGCCATGAAGGGGTTCGGCCATGGAGGCCGAACCGGTCGAGGTGGAGATGGCGGGGGTGTCTCCACCTGCCATCGACTCCCGGGGGTTGGGGTGGAGAGAAACCCCAACCCAAACCAAAGAAAAGATAAGAAAAGAAAAGAAAAAAAAAAAAAAAAAAAAGTGAACCGAGAGCGTCTCGGAGGAAGAAGAAGAAGAGGAAGTGGGGGAGGGGATCGGGCCGGTCCGGGCCCGAGCCCACTTGGTTGGGCGGTCGGGCCCAACCCGACCCGACCGGGTGGGTCGAACCGGGTCGGGCGACCCGGTTGGACCGGTCGAGGCGAGCCGGGTGGACCGGGTTTGACCGGTCCGGGGACCCACCCATATATTAAAATAATATAATATGAAATTTTAATTTAAAAATAGTTTTAAATTAAAATAAATTACAAAAAAATATGAAAAATATGTGGGAAATTATGGGAAAAATCTAGAAAAAAAAATCGAGAAAAAAATATGAGAAAATGAGAAAAAGATAGAAAAATGGTATTTGAGAATTTTTCGTAGTTGACACCTCGGTATAATTCGAAAGGGGTGTCAAACCAAAACTTTTTGAAATGAAAATCTTTATAATTGGGCCACACATTATAAATTCATTGAATTTAACTCTAAACTAGTTAAAATGGCTTAATTGGACACCGGGAACTTAGGAGACCAAAATCGGGAGTCGGACACGTATCTCGAGACGTGAGTGAAACCTTGGAGTGCGTTTTGAGGTACGTAAGATTTCATCGAAAGTCACGAGGGTTTACATTTTCATCGTTGATTTTCTATTCCTTGTTATTGTATTCTATTCCGTGATATGTTTGGGTTGGTGGTCGAGTTACTCCCACTTTGTTCGTTGTGTACTTATGACACACTATCTTTGTAGCACGTGTGATCGAGCATTCGGTGAATTGCGACCGATGTAAGGGTGCACGTGTCGGTTAAGCCCGCGAGGAACCAGGTGAAAGGAAGTGGGGCACCCACTTGAAAGGATCTGGGGTCCGAAGTACGATTTAGTCCGACCGGGACGAGTACACACTTTGTTCTTTCGTGTTAATTATTCATGTGATGATCTTAGCACGGTTGCTGTTTAGTTTCCGCATGATTATTTGACATGTTTATTGGCATCTATTTATTTCCTTATAAATGCTCGGTGTACTTCGTTGAAATCTTACTAAGCTTGTACTCTCCATCTTGCTTTTTGTGATGGTCGAGTGCGGATCCTAGTGCTAGTAGAGGCAAGGGTATTTTGGGCGACTTTATCGATTGCCGCGGTCGAGGACCTACTAGTACGTGTGGTTTTGATATTTTGTTTTACTTTTGGGTATTGGGAGACGGGATAGACACCGTATGTACTTGTATATATTACTTGCTTAGTATTGTCGTCTATATACGACAGTCTTGTTCCCAGGTTTTCCACAATAGGTGTTGCTCTTAAATTGATGCTCATTTTGATGATAAATTTAATTGTTTTACTTGTTTTTAAATTTAAGACTTAAATTGTTTTGTTTTTAATGCCATAAAAAAATGATTAAACTGTTGAGCTAAATTGATTACGAAATGAGCTTAACATGCATAATGAGTAGTTATGATGTAACAAGGGACGTTGAGTGGCGCATGGGACCCAGTAGGTCAAGGATCTGACAGGATGTTGGGACCGCGCCTCCCCACGTGGCGACCTCGGGTTTCGGGGCCGTTACAGTTGGTATCAGAGCTTAGGTTCAAGCGAACCTAGGGGAAAGTTTAATGGTTTAAGACATTGTGATACCACGTTACAAAGTGGTATCAAAGCATGGTCGACTCCGTTGGAGGAAGCGTAAGTGTTCTTAAACTGATACCACGCCACAAGTTGGTATCAGAGCGAGAGTTTCGAGGAACCTCGGGAAATTAACTGAAAGAGCATAAGACTTAAAAATTTAAAATTTAGATGTGGAAACCCGATGTACTTGCCTTAGAACTCTAGTTGGGAAGTGATGGTGAGACGGGTAGAATTAAGATTTATACAAATGTTATGTTTTATTGTAAATTATATATTAACACGTATATATATACCGAGGCTGATCCGACGCACGCCTTTCGATACAGATCACGATGGACGGACAGCCCTCGACCCGGCCCGGAGATAGGACGGACTAGTGATCCTACTAGGGACGTCACTACTACTACCGTAGCGACTCAGAGTATAGAGGATCGACTTGCAGCCCACGATTCCCAGCTGACAGAGATCCTTCAGCTACTTAGAGCTCAGGCCGCGACACCCGCCGCGACAGCAGCATTAGTTCCCACATTTCTGGTAGCACCTACGGTACAGACATCCGTCGCCCCGACTACATCACCTATGCCTACTGATACACCACTTTCGGAGACCGAGCGAGGGGAGTCTCGCCGGTATGGTGATACCATTAGAGACTTCGACTCTTACGCCCCTACCTATGACCACTGAGCAGCCGATAGCTACTACTGTTCCTGCTACTTCCGCATTCACCTTGACCCCAGAGGCGAAGCTTGTTAGAGAGTTTATGAAGTTTCAGCCGGGATACTTTTACGGAGGTGGAGACCCGAGGCAGCAGGGAAGTGGATAGTTTCGCATGAGCGTTTCCATAAGCTGATGCGGAATGATGACAGCATACAGGCGCGTTTATCCGGAGCATGTCTGAGAGGTAATGCAGCGGTTTGGTGGATGACTTATTTGGATATCCACCGGAGCCGCGACATGGGCGGAGTTTAGAGAGTTGTTCTATGACGAGTTCATCCCCGTGCGCGGAGAGGCCGAGATTGAGGGAGGATTTTACGGCTCTTCGACAGGGGTAACCGCTCATTGATGCGGTACATGGAGCGATGCAGATATCTATTGCGGTTCTCGATGGATGTAGCGGGCACGAGAGACGCTTCGTTTTACTATTTCGTACGTGGTGTTGATGAGCGGATTCTTGACGCGATAGTCTCGGCCGGTGCTACTACTCTTCGGGAGGTGTATGATCGAGCATTATCTTATGAGACACTACTCTTGGACGAAAGAGCGGACGTACGATAGGCAACTGCGGTCTGGACGGGTCAGAGTTCTCGGTCAGATCAAAGACCGAAGAGACAGAGAGATCAGCTTAATAGAGGTCGTCGAGATGATAGACGAGATAGGGGCCGTAAGGTTGATCACCGGGATAGCCAGTTCCATACGAGGATAGGCGACGAGACGCATGCCTTAGCTCCTGCACCCACGAAAGCGGCCGCGGCGTCGGCCCACAACGATGCAGTCGGGATAGGGATCGGGGAGGCGTGTGACAGGGGGTCGAGAGAGACCGGGGGTCGGGTCGAGAGATTCAGGGCTGGGCAGGAGAGACGTCATTGTTATCGTTGTGGTCAGAGAGGGCACCTGAAAGCTGATTGCGGGACACCACTGACATTACCAGGGAGCACGACGGGGTCGGTAGGGAGAGAGCACATGCGATCGCGCGGCGGATCGAGATGCGACCGGACGACTCGTCGAGGGTACGTTATCTATTATGAGTAGATCGATGCATGTTATGATAGATTACGGTAGTACATTATCATTTATTCTTTGGACGCATGGTAGGAGAGTTAGGGTTAGCATCACGACGCTAGACACACACCTTGTCCTCGATACGGCCGTTGGGGATAAGATATACCCTAACCGGATATGTCGGAACGCACGATAGAGGTAGAGGGACATCGATTCTTAGATAGACTTACGTGTCTAGAGTATCTCGAGTTTGATGCACTTTTAGGGATGGACTGGTTGGCGGCATATCATGCGCAACTTGATTGTTTCAATAAGAACTGTCACGTTTCGGGTTCGGGGATTCCGAGTTTACATTCTGGGAGTTGCTACCGCACTACCCATTACTAGAGGCCGACTAGCTACGACTCGGGAGATGGAGGCATTTGCAGTAATAGTCGAGCACGAGGCTGAGTGTGAAGTCGGGATAGAAGATGTTCCGGTAGTTCGAGACTTTGTCGACATATTTCCGAGATGATTTACCGGGATTGCCACCGTCAAGAGCGATTGAGTTCATCATTGAGCGATACAGTGCTCAACCGATCGCTAGCGGACACTTACCGGATGTCACCGTCAGAGCACGAGGAGGTTAGGAGGCAGTTGGATGACTTACTGGAGAAGGGTTTCATTCACCCTAGCATGTCACCTTGGGGAGCTCCGGTATTATTTGTGAAGAAGAAGGATGGTTCAATGAGGATGTGCATAGACTACCGGAAGTTGAATCGGGTGACGATTAAGAACCATTACCCACTCCCCGGATCGACGATCTTTTCGATCGTTTGGCGGCGCCAAGTTCTTCTCAAAAATTGATTTGCGTTCGAGTTATCATCGGTTGAGGATTCGAGAAGAGGACGTCAAGAAGACGACTTTCGATACAAGATATGGGTTGTTTGAGTTTACGATTATGCCTTTTAGGTGACTAATGCCCCTGCGATCTTCATGGATTTGATGCATAGGGTCTTGAGACCATACTTGGACGGTATGTCATCGTCTTTATTGATGACATCTTGATTTACAGCAAGACGCGTGAGGAGCATGCAAGGCATCTCGGAGCGGTTTTGACGACAACGAGAGAGCATAGACTATACGCCAAATTTAGCAAGTGTGATTTACGGTTGAGTGCAATAAGATTTTTGGGACATGTTATTAGCGATCAGGGTATCTCTGTGGATTCAGAGAAGATTCGGGCAATTATTGACTGGAGGACACATGAATCTGCTTTTGACATTCGGAGTTTCCTGGGACTAGCAGGATACTACCGCCGCGTTTCGTACGGGGTTTTCCTCGATTGCGGCACCAATGACTAGGCGACTAAGAAGGATGTCAAATTTGATTGGTCCGAGGAGTGTGAGCAAGCTTTTGGGAGTTGAAGAGAAGATTGACTTCGCGCCGTGTTGACATTGCCGAGCGGGCAGAGTTTATCGGTGTATACGGATGCATCGGGCATTGGACTTGGATGCGTTTTGATGCGGAGGGTAGACCGGTAGCTTACTTGTCCCGACGATTGAGACCCCATGAGGTTAACTATCCAGTGCATGACTTGGAGCTTGCGCGATCGTTTTTGCACCGAAGGCTTGGAGACATTATCTCTACGGAGAGCGGTTCGTACTCTACACGATCATCGAGTCGAGGTATATTTTCACTCAAAGAGATTTGAACATGCGTCGAGAAGATGGCTTGAGTTACTTAAGGACTACGACTTCACTATTGAGTATCACCCGGGAAGGCGAATGTTGTAGCCGACGCATTGAGCGAAGCGGTATTGTGATCGGGATCGTAGTACGACATATGACCCACGAGCATGGCTTATTAGAGGCGGCGTCGGTTATGTGCATGGCCGATGTTTTTACTACGATCGAGCCATATATTTGTTGTCGGATGAGAGTTCGATTGTATCTATTGAACGAGTGGCCGAGTGTCGGAGGATTGGGACTCTATGAGCGGTTCGGTGGTATGGCTCGAGATCCTGGAGTGTACGGATTGGGCGAGTCGGCGAGATCGGTGTTTGAGACACGGGGAGGTTGTGGATACTGCGATTCCGGAGATACGGGACGGAATTTTGGAGGACGCACACGCGAGTCTCGCTACACGGTTCATCCTGGTCGAACCAAGATGTATCATGACTTGAGGCGATTGTTACGGTGGCCGGGGATGAAGGCGACGTTGGCGAGTACGTAAGGAGTTGTCATATTTGCCGGCAAGTTAAGGGCGAGCACGGGAGACCGAGCGGTTTACTACAGCCACTACCAATTCCACGGTGGAAATGGGAGCACGTCACTATGGATTTTGTCAGTGGGTTACCGCAGACTACGAGGAGACACGATGCGGTTTGGGTTGTGATCGACAGACTCACGAAATCGGCGCATTTCATTCCTATTTCTATGAGATATTCGTTCCCACAGCTGAGCATTATCTTCGAGAGAGAGATCGTTAGATTGCACGGGGTGCCGATCTCTATCAGTATCGACCGAGATCCTAGGTTGACTTCGAAATTACGGGAGCGATGCGGGAGCGGTTTGGCACTAGGTTGCAATTTAGTACGGCTTACCATCCTCGAACAGACGACGGACGATCGAGAGGCGATCTGGTCTGGAAGATATGCTCGGGGCTTGTATTTTGCGGTTTGGAGGTTCGTGGGAGGATTATTTACCGTTTGTGAGTTTGCTTACAATAACGGCTATCGGCGAGTATCGGGATGCCTCCATTTGAGTATTTGTATGGCGAGCCTGCGAGATCACTGCGTGTTGGGCGCGCTTGAGGATACGACGCGATTGGGCCGAGAGATAGTTGTTGATCACACGAGAGAAGATTAGGCGGATTCGACGAGACTTCAAGCGGCACAAGACAGACGAGAAGAAATATGCGGATAAGTATCACGAGGGTCGAGCTATGAAGAGGGCGACATGGTTTATCTAAAGGTTTCCCCATGGAAGGGTCGAGCGAGAGATTTGGGATTAAGGGAAAATTGGCGCCAGATACATAGGACCATTCGAGTCGCGGCACGAGTTGGCGGTGTAGCTTACAGATTGGACTTGCCGGCGAGAGTTAGGCGGTGTTCATCCTACATTTCATATCTCGATGTTAAGATTGGCTAGGTCGGGGCCAGAGGCCGATGGTTGACTTGAGACGGATCGAGGTTCGGCTTTGATGTAACATATGAGGAGCGGCCAGATAGCAATTGTGGACCGCGCGACTCGGACGCTTAGGAACAGGGAGATCCCCAGGTGTTGGTTCGTTGGCAACATCATGGTACGAAAGGACTCACTTGGGAGCTTGAGTCTACTATGCGGCAACGTTACCCTCAACTATTTCATGGTACGAAACTTCAAGTTATTTAAAATTTCGGGACGAAATTTCTTTTCTAGTTGGGAAGAGTTGTAACGGCCCAAATTTTAATTACGACGTTATTATTATTTATTTCCGGACTTGGACGACGGCTCGGATCCACGTGGATACGCAAATAGGCGGGGCATGCTTGACTAGGTAAATAGTAATTTTGTGTGATTGTTTGCCTATTTGCGATATTGTGCATCGAGTTATTCGATTAACATCGCATGTGTGTAATTCTATCATCGAACCGAGCGAGATAGTGTAACGGGTGTTCGTCTCGAAAAACGTGTCGATACGGTGCGAGGAGCGAACTATGGGTACACTAGGTCGGAGAAACTAAAACACACAAAATAAATAAATAAATAAATAATGGTCAAATAATTACTATGTAATAGATGTTCGGTGACTAATGACCTTGCAGCGCGCGCGCGTACATCGCGATTCGGACGCGTAACCGGACGTCGAAACGCTTGAAAACATAGGCGAATGTCCCAGTGGGTCACATTTTGGAGTCAAAGACAAAGGGTCAACTAGCTTACCCACATGTACACTCCACCTCACCCCCCTCATCATGTTGACTTCTCTCTCACGTCACTACCTCACCTCACCTTCTCCCTCACGTACACTCTCCCACACCTCTCCTTCTCACACCGCACACTCATAAGGCCGGGAGGAGGAGAAACAGAGGAGGAGGAGAGGAGGAAGAAGAAGAAGAGAGCTGGAGCGCGGGAAAACCGGGGTGGAGGTAAGCCATTTACATTGTTGATTGTTGGGTGGTCGAAGTGTCGGCCATGGTGGCCATGAAGGGGTTCGGCCATGGAGGCCGAACCAGTCGAGGTGGAGATGGCAGGGGTGTCTCCACCTGCCATCGACTCCACCGGGGTTGGGGTGGAGAGAAACCCCAACCCAAACCAAAGAAAAGATAAAAAAAAAAAAAAAAAAAAAAAAAAAAAGTGAACCAGAGGCGTCTCTGGAGGAAGAAGAAGAAGAGGAAGTGGGGGAGGGGATCGGCTGGGCCGGTCCAGGCCCAGCTGGGTTGGGCCGGTCCGGGCCCAACCCGACCCGACCCGGGTGGGTCCGAACCGGGTCGGGCCGACCCAGTTGGACCGGGTCAGACCGACCCGGGTGGACCGGGTTTGACCCGGTCCAGGGACCCACCCATATATTAAAATAATATAATATGAAATTTTAATTTAAAAATAGTTTTAAATTAAAATAAATTACAAAAAATATGAAAAATATGTGGGAAATTATGGGAAAAATCTAGAAAAAAAAATCAGAAAAAAATATGAGAAAATGAGAAAAAGATAGAAAAATGGTATTTGAGAATTTTTCGGACGTTGACACCCCGGTATAATTCGAAAGGGGTGTCAAACCAAAACTTTTTGAAATGAAAATCTTTATAATTGGGCCACACATTATAAATTCATTGAATTTAACTCTAAACTAGTTAAAATGGCTTAATTGGACACCAGGAACTTAGGAGACCAAAATCGGGAGTCGGACACGTATCTCGAGACGTGAGTGAAACCTTGGAGTGCGTTTTGAGGTACGTAAGATTTCATCTGAAAGTCACTGAGGGTTTACATTTTCATCGTTGATTTTCTATTCCTTGTTATTGTATTCTATTCGTGATATGTTTGGGTTGGTGGTCGAGTTACTCCCACTTTGTTCGTTGTGTACTTATGGCACACTATCTTTGTAGCACGTGTGATCGAGGCATTCGGTGAATTGCGACCGATGTAAGGGTGCACGTGTCGGTTAAGCCGCGAGGAACCAGGTGAAAGGAAGTGGGGGCACCCAGCTGAAAGGATCTGGGGGTCCAAGTACGATTTAGTCTGACCAGGACGAGTACACACTTTGTTCTTTCGTGTTAATTATTCATGTGATGATCTTAGCACGATTGCTGTTTAGTTTCCGCATGATTATTTGACATGTTTATTGGCATCTATTTATTTCCTTATAAATGCTCGGTGTACTTCGTTGAAATCTTACTAACCGCTGTACTCTCCATCTTGCTTTTGTGATGGTCGAGTGCGAGATCCTAGTGCTAGTAGAGGCAAGGGTATTTTGGGCGACTTTATCGATTGCCGCGGTCGAGGACCTACTAGTACGTGTGGTTTTGATATTTTGTTTTACTTTTGGGTATTGGGAGGCAGGATAGACAACATCTTGGTATATATTACTTGCTTAGTATTGTCGTCTATATACGAAATCTTGTTCCCAGGGTTTTCCACAATAGGTGTTGCTCTTAAATTGATGCTCATTTTGATGATAAATTTAATTGTTTTACTTGTTTTTAAATTTAAGACTTATTTGTTTTGTTTTTAATGCCATAAAAAAATGATTAAACTGTTGAGCTAAATTGATTACGAAATGAGCTTAACATGCATAATGAGTAGTTATGATGTAACAAGGGACGTTGAGTGGCGCATGGGACCCAGTAGGTCAAGGATCTGACAGGATGTTGGGACCGCGCCTCCCCACGTGGCGACCTCGGGTTTCGGGGCCGTTACAGAAGGTATAGGGGTTTTACCAGTAGAGGGAAGAAGTTGGTTAGGTAATGTTATTGTGGATAAATACATATTTGTAAAATTATTTTGTTTGATGTTGGAAAGGAACGAGTTTACAAAACGAGGGTTTTAAAGGATGGGTTAAGAATTGTTGTTTTAGCGATTCATAATCCATTAAAAATTCTGCTTCCTGTTCTTCTAATGTTACAACATTAATATGATAATCAGCAAAATCATTGATACTGACATTATCATCATTAATTGTTGTAGGCGGAGTACGAACAGGATAAGCAATTCCACATGTTCCACAAGTTTCTGATGGAGATGGATCAGTAACAGGGGTAGGTGGTTGAGATGCAAAATTAGATGAAGAAACAGTTGATGTCGATGCTCGTTGAGCAAAATACAGTCAATATTAATGATTTTGCTGAATATCAAATTCATACAATTACTATTGATTCTAATTCTGATGATTTCATCCTTGATTATCCTCTTTTAAAACAACAATTTTTACAACATCCATTAAAACCTATATTTTGCAAACTAGTTACCAAAAATCAACAAGCCATTTTACGAGAAAATATTTTACTTATATTAATCAAATAAAATATAATATTCCATTTTTTGACTTTTTAGTTCAACATTGTCCAAAAATAGTTCACAAAATAAATACAATTTGGGAAGGTTCTAATGGCGAAAAATATATTCAAACTCATCCTCCTTTAGCCCCTTTAAAAATAAAAGAGCATATTCGAGCTACTTTTTAAAAACTAATTTCGATGATGAACTACCTATTACAAAAAAGGATTTAAATCATTTGACAATTGGTATCAGAGCCAGTGACATTCAGGTTCCTACCTGGACCGATTTTCACCCTACAACTGTAAGTTCTCCCTGTTTATATTCTTATCTTTATCACTCTGCTTAATATTAGTTTGCCTGATCTTTGTTTTCACCGACGATTTGCTTGATATTTTACTTTAGATCTGATTTCTGGACTTTCGTGGTTTTGATTTACCGGTAAACATCTGCTTTCCTAGTCGCGTTGTAAGTCTCATGAAAGAACGTAAGACAAGCAGTTAATCGTTGACCAAGTAAGTGTTACCTTCAAACCTTAACCATGAGTTTTCGACGATCTTTGTCTAAAGTTTTATCATTTAAGTCTTCTGAATCTGGATCTGGGTCTTCATCTTCTCCTCCGCCTGAGTCGTTTTGTCAAGTGTCTAAACATACGTTTAAAAATATTTCTGAAACTACTTATGCTAATATTGACCAATCTTTACAAAATTGGTCTATCCCTAAAGTTAAACCCTCCATGGTTTATACTAATGGCGATTTCTACCCCACTCAAAATTATATTATCAAACTAGTTGAAGATACTATTTCTGTCAACAAAATAATTTTACTAATATCTATTTATCTACACTATCAAAAGAATTTCTTGTTAAAGAGCAAGCAACAACTTCTCATCAAATACAACATAAATCTGAACTTTTAGTCCCTCTAGTTACACAATTTTTCTTCCACCCATAGCTCCATTTCCTTTAATTAAACCAAAATCCAATTATTCGGATGAACTCTTAGAAAAAATTACAGCTCAATTAGCCAAACTTGATCCACATTATGACAAGAAGGAGAAAGCTCCTATAATCGCCAATCTCGATAAGTTATCATATCAATCGGAAAAACCAATAGCTAATATAGATCTTCAATCTATTTCTAATGCATCTCGTCTAGTCCTAATCTGTAAGTGATACATATACTTATCTATCGCTTCTAGTCTTGCTATTCAACGGATTTTTCGGAAAAAAAAAACCTAACTTATCTAACTCGCTATCCTAAACAAAAACAATTCTATTCTAAACCCTCTCCTGCAGATCTTATCATAGAAGAGCATTCTAAACCTCATCAAAAATTTGATGGCAATGCCACATATGAATGGCATATTGATGGTTTATCTGAATATCATATTCTCGAGGTTGTATATCAAATTCAAATCTATGCTAAAGCATGTTCCTTAGCACATCATCTTGAATGTAACATCGTTGGCGTCATTGCCACCGGATTCTGGGACATCTATATGGTTGAAGGAATTATGCTTTTAATGATGCAACTCGATTAGAAATTCTAAATTTTGTCAAAAAGGATGCCCAAGGAAATCCCTTATTAGATCCCCAAGAAAGACAACAACATAATGTGGTAGATCGCCTCTTATTAAATATTATTTGGCATTTTACAGGAACTCTATCTTCTCTAGATGAAAAAATCCGTGATCAATTACAAAGCCTGCAATGCAAAACAATGAATGACTATAGATGGTATAAAGATACATTATTTTCTAAGGTTTATCAATTAACTACTCATGATGCTCAATTCTGGAAAGAAAGATTTATCGCTGGATTACCACCTTATTTTGTTGAAAAGGTAAAAGAGTATATTAAATTCAAAAATAATGGTGCCTTAAATTGGAACTCCGCTTCCTATGGAGATCTTGTACAAGCCATCCAAACATGTGGACTAGCTATTTGCAGCGATATGCGTATAAAACGTCAACCAACAAAAGGAAAGAAAACTTTAAACCAAGCTTTAGGAAATTTACATTATGAATTTGGTAATGATTTAGATATTACTCCCATTACTAATCCGGAAGGAGACTTTCTTTGTTCGACAATCGTACTACGATCAACGCAACCAGGAAATCAATGAAGTAATCTCAAACGGACAATCGTACACGAAATATGTCATGGACAAACTCACGGAAAAAGAAAAATTCGCAGGAGGCATCAAGTCACGTTGATCAATCGAGACATTGGTGAGTTCGAAGTGCGAGACTAGAAGACATGGAGATCGCATGCATAAAGGCAACAACACACAAGTCGTCATCTAAAGGCCGGGTGTGCGGTTGTAATAAATGGCGATCGTTTGGTTTCCTGCTTGCTCACACATGTTAGGCTGGATGTGCGTTTATTCGAGTGAGTTACGCGCAGATTCATCGAGCCATACTATTCGAGTGATCCCATATCTTCGTTCCAGTGGGTTCTATGAGATTTCGCGCGTAGCATTTTTCGGCCTTGATTGGGCTTTGATTCTTTGCATTCATAAAGAGATGGCGCCTTGAGAAGGCATATATTTCACATGCATTGTGGGGAGTGCACAATTACACTCCAGGACGTGCAGGTACAACTCGGCTTACCTATCGATGGTATGCCTGTGACGGGAACGACAAATACAGACTATGCTGATGTGTGCGAAATGCTACTTGGTCGAATTCTTGGGGGAGATGACGTAATTAGTTGTAAACTTAAAGTCGAATGGCTTAAACGTAAAGTACTAGCTATAAAATGATGATAGCGATGAGGAGTCGGTGCAACGTTATGTTCGATCGTAAATACTACAACTTATCGGTGGTTGTCTTTTCGTCGACAAGTCCAATCGATTCGTACATTTGATGTTCCTACCATTGCTGGTGGATTTCCAAGTAGCTGAACAATATAGTTGGGGGAGTGCATGTTTGGCTTATTTGTACGGGGAGTTGTGTCGCGGATCTCGCGCGAGGGCACATGAGGTTGTAGGCGCGTCAATTCATGTACAAGCTGTGGCATGTGACATTTTTATTCATAGCACCGCGGCACATGTGTTTCTAGAGTTCAACCGCGAACAGTGGATGAAGAACATATGCTTATGGATGTTCCACTCGGGACACAAGTAATACAATTATTTTTTCTTATTTTGCTTAAAAATATAGTCCAATTTCATTTTCTTAACTTATTGTTTTCTACACTGATTGCTCGATGCATTTTCGGTTACACAAAGTGTGGCGACGCGTCGTATCGGCTTACTCGTGATGCACTCGACTCGCAAAGGCATGAGAATGATGTGGTATGACAACCATATCTTTGAAGTCATGGGGTCTCTTCCCGACATCGTACTAACGGTCACGGTAGTTGGCTTTCGACGTGTCCCCTTATTTGTTTCCACATTGTCGAGTGACATCGACCGAAAGGGTTATGAGACAATTCGGAATGGTACAAGTGGTGCCACCAAATTGTACTTATGACATCCAACATCAACGCAACGCCTCGAATTACGTGGACGTCATCAAAAAAATTAGGTGACTTTTCACGCAAGCTATATACACATGTGGAAAAATCGTGGCGACACCATTGCCACGCGCGGCACATAATGATTGACACGATCATCGAGACTACATGACGTGGTATCGCTCGGTCACTATGAGGTTCATTGGACACGACGGGGCTTTACGTGAGTACTCGGTAAACTTCTAACTCTTATTTTTTCTCGAACAACTAATATCTTATATTGCATGCTTTGAACTCATGTTTTTATATCAGTGCAACTTGGTGCATCGACTGCGGCGAGTGTTTATTGAGGATGGGTAAGACTGCACGCTTGATAAATGGATTAAAATTTTAGACAAAGATGAAAGACAAATGTCTACTATTTCGCATGACGGAATTGACGTCGAAACAAGACATAAATGAGGATAATGAACGGGAAGATGAAGAAGACGATCGGGCGAAGCAAACGAGAGAGGTGAGAAGAAGACAAACACGACCGAGAGGATGTGCGGGAACGCACCGAGACGTCCTCGTCCACCACGTCCATCTACTCGAACTAAGATTCTTTGCGAGTAGTAGACGTTCTCTCCAAAGCACGTTCATCTCGTCCGAGCAACAAGTAGAACATAGGATGTTGGCGAGTAGCCAACGATCATCCCCACCAACTCATTCTTCTCATGGGTACATTCATGCATCGTCCACAATGCAACCGGAACCTCAAATGTTTGTACCCAATGCCGATCCTGAATCTTCCTCCTTACCATTTTGATCCTTACGCTTTGGACCGTCGTCTTCATATGTGGACCATGGAATGCATAGACATCAAATGTATCCGTCAGTCCCTTTTTCAATACATCCGAGTCCATATACTCCACCATGTTATAATTACAATATGTCATATAGTGGAGATGGCTCATTCATGAACTTGTTGACCATGCGCATCCTCATGTTCCTTTCCCCTAACAGCATACGAGAAACCGGTATTTTGGGATGATTCAACCTCCTTTATTTGGGAGCATCGATGCTTGAGAGGTGAGTCGATTGAAACACTAGAAGAAGAACATCAATCTACTCGACGCCATTCAATGCAAATCCAACAACCTCAACAACCTCAACCGATGTAAAAACACATCGTCCAACTAGACATAGAGTACGTACGATTTGCATCACCGAGCAACAACGTCAAAAACCGCAAGTCGTAATAGACTGCATGATGAGTTTTCTTGATGTCATGGTGATTTGTTTCATCTTATATTTTGGGTGAACGAACTTGATGTATACAACATTCTTATGGAATAAACTTATTTCTCATGTTTTTCATATTATTATATTGCGGTATCTTTGATTACTCTTGAATATATATATATATATATATCTCGACAAATTAGAAGATTCGAACTTATAACCTTAAAGAACTTCAATTAATTAAACAACTAGTAGCTACATAGGTCCTAACCAACGCATGAAACCAAAGTTTGGTTCATTGACCTCCAAGTTGGTTGGTGCTTGACTTATTTATTTTCGACAATTTTAAGAGTCTAGGGTACGGTATCCAAGTTCTTGAAGTGATTGACTTAAAGTTCAGTGCTTAATCAATAAATTTAATAAATCTTATTGATATTATAATCATTTAATTGAAGAAAAATCTCAATGAATCATATGAAAGAATATAAAGAAAGGGACTTCAATGTGAGTATGGCTAGAGGCGAGCTTTATCAAGTTAGGTGTTTTTGTAATTTGTTTATACACATTCATTTCTTTTGCAATTTTTGGGGTTACAAATAATTTCTATTGTACAGGGATCCTATGGAGTCTTGGCTATGCAATCTATAATTTTGAATTGATTGCCACAAGGCCTATATAGAACTATAATATATGGTCGGTTGTTTTATTATACATTTTAGCGATAACTATTTGGAATCTTGCAACTACGATGTGCAAATATCTTTCCGTAGCTTGGAAGTGTCAACTTCAGATTTTGATATTTTGTCACTAATTTATGAGAAAAAATTACAAAAGTACATTACCTTCTTTCTTAAATGAGGAAAATAAGTGTGGTTTTCTTTTTTGTTCAAAAACTATGCTATGTCGCCTTTCCAAAAGGCGTTATTAGTTGGGTATATTTTTTTCACTGTCGTGGACGGTCCTACGTGGATTGTGTTACACAGATAGCGCCTTTTGAAAATGTGCTTGTAACACAGTCCACGTATAATGACCGCGTGAACATGAGCCGACCGAATAGCGCTTATGGGTTGCACGGGTTGTACGGGTTGTCCGCCTCGCAATACGTGCGACACGTTTACATTGTCTTTATCACCTCGAGACATGTGCGTGACTTTTGCATGAGTTGCACGAGGTTCCATGGGTCGCCCACCTCGACAGACGTGCCTGCCATTTGCATGAAATCTCCACCTCGGCATACATGTGTCACGTTTGCATGAGTTGTCCACGTCGATATGCGTGCGCGTTGTTTACATTGGTTATTTACCTCGAGATACGCGAGTGGCGAGGGTCGTCCATCTCCATATGCACGTGACGGTGATGGGGAAAAAAATTTGTATTGATAGCTCATTTTCAAAAGGAGCTATCTATAAAAATTGCCTCGCCAACTCAACGCCACCTCACCGTCACCCTCACACCCATGAAGCCCACAAATAGTGATATAACACCTTCTCATAAGGTGTTATCACCTAGATTTGAAAATAAAAAGTAAACTACCTTATTTTGTGAAATAAAATGTAAATGTCCCCCACTTTTGAAAAAATCCCTTTAAGTGCAAGTCTTTGGTCTTGTAAATGAAGACAAATATGTATTGTGTGTGTGCGCGCTAGCTGACAAAAATGAAAAGACCATTAATGTGGACCATTTTGTACATTTTCTATATGGGCTACCTCATAGAAAATGACAAATCACCAAAATCATTTTCACTTGATTGCATGTATGAATAAAATCAAAACGAGAAGATAATTAGCTGTCACACACTCCTCTCCCTCTCTATTAATTAGCTTCTCTCCCCGCCTCTCTCTCACTCTCTCGCGCGCGCACACACACAAGCAAGCTCTTTCGCTCGTTCGGCCAAGATCAAGGTAAGGCTTATGTTTTCTTGGAATTAATGGTTGTGGGTAGTTGAGGTTAGAGGTTGGGGATGTACTAACTAGCTACTTTCATGCATCTTGTTGATTTAATGTCAGATTAGCAAGTAAACATGATGAATGTCTTTGTGAAAAGAATGATTTGGGAGCCAGGTGAGATCAAATGGTTGTTTAAGTTTAAGTACCTTGTTTTTACTACAAATCTGTGTGCTTGGTGCTTTTAAAATGTTACATTTGGTTGGAGTTATCAGATATCTGAAAAAATAGTATATCTTCCATCACTAATTTGGAAACGGCTTAGATAAACATTGTTTCCGGTTTTCTCCTGTCCGCCACATGACATCATGAAATCATATCATTGGGCCGCACCTTGTGAAATACAACTTTATTCCCGTTTTGTCTCCTTTTGACTAACAGGTGGTCTAATGATATGATGTCATGGGGCGGATTTGAGAAAATTGAAAACAATACTACTATACCTAAGCCGCTCTCAAATCAAGATTATCTTTGATGCATGCAGTTCCTATCAACTTCAAAATGCTTAGTTTAAATTGGATTATTAGCAATCTAAATACACTTACAAGGAAAATGATATTTAGAAACGGAATTAGCAACGAAATTATGTTCCGTTGCTAAAAAAAGTAGTTAGAGACGGAATTGAGACGGACTAATTCGAGAGACGGAATTGAGACGGATCGGGAGACGAAATAGAGACGAAATAGATACGGAATTAAATTCGTCTCTAAAAAATGGCGCCAACATTCCCACCAAAACTTTCTTTTCTTATAACCGTTCATCAAATCTCGAGATTTGTGTGTGCTTCTATCAAGGCCCAGCCCCACCCCCACCCCCCCACCCCCACCCCCCCACAATCCCCAACCCCCGACCCCAAAAGTCGATCGTCTCGTTTCTTGCTCTGAACTCTCTCTCTGGTCTCTCTCTCTCTCACCGCATTTCGTCTCTTGCTCGCGGCTCTCGTTCTCGCTCACAGTCACTGCTCACCGCTTCTGCTTTCACCCAGGTCCACCGATCTCTCATCGGTCATCTCCGCTCACCGCTCTCTCTCTTTCTCGCTTTCTGCTCTGGTCGCTCTGTGCTCATGCAGCTCGACTCACTCTCTGCTTCGTCGAGGACGTTCTCTCCACTGTCTCACCGCCTCGGGCCAGACGTTTCCTAGCTCTCTCTCTCTCACCACGCTCTCGTCGGGGACGTTCTTTCCCAAACCCTAAATCTCTGTCGTCGTCTAACGATTGCGGCTGCGCACGAGCTGCCTGGCTCTGCGTCTGCCAGTCCATGGGAGATTGGAGCCTCAAAAGCCTGGCGTCGCCAGACCTACGCCCCACCCTAAGTCGTCGTCGCTACTCGTCGTCAGGTAACACCCTAAGGTGTTTATTTTTATTTTTGAATGGGTGTTACAATTTGGATTGAATGATAGGATACTCGTGATTGTCGATTGTTGGACTTGAAGAAGAATTACTGCTCTCGATGGTGCTAATTGTGCTAGTGATGGAAAAACAAGTAGACTAACTACAATGACAGATTTTAGCATAACAGATGGCAAAGATTGACAAATCACCATACTTAATTATCACTAGTGATCCCTAATCTTAAGTGAAAACATAGAAAGATTAATGATGAAGTTGAGAAACAATATGTACAATAATTATGAGAGTTAGTGAAAGAGAGATCTAAGAAGATTATTAACAGCTGAGAATCTGCAAAGAAAGAGTGTAGGTAGCTACTACGAAGTGATGTTGGTGTTAGTTACGTGAGAGTGGATCGAGGAGAGAGTCTTTTAGATTTGGTGCAACAAATATTGATTAATAAAATGCTTCCAACTTCGTTTAGGCAATATAAATTCATCGAGATGCGTAAATGAAGACAATCGAAACTACGAACGGCATTAAAAGCGGTGGCTACCGCTTTGACCACATTAATAAATTGGAGCCGCGAGTATCCTATACGTTGAATCACGAGAAGCATTAAAATGCAACCAACCTATTAATTTTCTTCAACTAATTGTCGATTGTTGTTAGGCAGCGTACCTTTGAAAAGCGTATCAGAAAGCTCCTCTTCCCACCTCCTCCTTGAAATCATTTGTTGTTTGTTCTAGTTCTTCATCTTTGGAATGATCGCAGAGATATCTCTTGTCTTGATCCGAGCTCATTAAAATCTTTTTATATGTCGTGTGTTTTTATTGAGGCGAATACCACAAATGACTAAGACAACCAAGATTGGTTTTTACTCCAATAATTACGTTCTATTCACGAAAGTATCTAAATCCTCCGTATATTGTTGTTGTTGTTGTTGTTGTTGTTGTTGTTGTTCTGGTCATCATTGTTGATCTTTATGAAAGTCATAGTTAGGTCACCATTTCTTTTCGCATACATCATTGTTGTTGTTGTTGTCTTGCTAGTCACATTTCTTCTTTCAAGCACAATTTAATTTCAGTCAGTATGCTTACTGCTACTTCCACTGTTAAACTCACCTTCCTTACCAATTTCTATCTATTACAGGACCTTGAGAGTACTTAAGTTCTTGTTGTTGGGAGAGTCATAGCTGGCTTGTACATCATTGATTTAGTTTCCTTTACTTTAGAGCTTCCTCAGTCATTTACGGTAAGTAATCATAATTGTTCATGGCATCATAGACTTGGTCATCCTTCAGCTGTTGTAACTAAACAGTTAATTCCATTGATTCCAGGTCATGTTCCTATTAGTTCAGATTTTGATACTATGTAGGAATATGATTGATTGAAGAAAAAAAAACTATTTTTTGTGCATTGGGTTTCTATGTGATTACCTTGTTTTCTTTTTTTTTTTTTGAAAATTGGTCTTACATTATTAAATTGGTTTGATTTGATTTGAAATGTAGATCGTTTAGCGGAGTTTGTTTGCAACTGTGCACAAATTTAGATGTCATCTTTGGAGATAGGTTCGCAAATTGTTAGGGAGCTTTGGTTGCATTCACTGGTTTTCGAAATTTGCCAATCTTTGAAAATTGTGCTATATTTTATTTTTTAATTTACATTCTTTGATATTGTTATGCCACATTTTTTCATGTTTTTCCTACTATATTTGATTCACTTGTGTGTATATGCATGTGTGTAGATAAAGCTACCAATAGAGTAGGTATAGATGAATAGTACCTATAATTATATAATTTCTACTACTAGGTAGGGTTCAAAAAATTATGATTACTCTTTTAGTTAATGTTGCTATTTCACATAAAATTTCAAGAGAATTGAATAAACATATAACCTTAAGGAGGCGAGTGAACAAGGACTATGAGCTTTTGATACTATGTGGTATTTGTATGCCTCTTATAACTTATGATTTATTTATTTTTTGAACTCCTTGTTGCTTTTATTTTTACGACCAAGTATCATACTCGTTTAGTATCGATCATGTACTTAAGAGCTAGGTATTAAGAAAGTTGTTTCCAACCACATTTATTCAATGCATAGAAGCAAAGCTTTTTGTTCATGTAGTTAGGTAGGTTCTCAAATTCCCCCTTCTAATAAATTGTGTTAGTTGGACACACAAGTAGCCATGTACCGTCGGAAATTATGAAACTAGTTGACTAATTATTGCACAATTACAACAGGAATGTCGTCTTCAAGTCGAGACTGGATGTACAACCGTCTCGACAACGGCTTCGTTCGAATTGAATTCGCGGCGAATATTAAAGAATTCATATCATTTGCTAAGCAACATTGTCCTACATACCAAAGTGAAAGGAAGATTAGATATCCGTGCAATTATAAGAAATGTCGACTTGTACCGTACCTGGACGTCGAAACGGTTGAGTACCACATATGTAGGTATGGATTTGTTTCGGGATATCACTGTTGGTACGAACATGGTGAGAACAGAGATGAAGGCCATGAAGACTTCTACCAAATGTATAACCATATTGATGATGCTGATGTGGGAGGTGACGATCCGACAACTTACCGCGAGATGCTACACAATGTGGCAGGTCCAAGTTTCAATTGGAATCACGTGGAAGAATCACCAAACCCCCAAGCACGCCAACTATGACATGATAGAGGCTAGTAGCGAACAATTGTGGTCGGGTTGCGAAACCATGACAACGTTGTTCGCAATGGCAAGATTACTTGCGATCAAGTCAGAACATCATATATCTGAACGAGGTTATAATGAAATCATAAAATTCATGAAGGATTGGTTGCCAAATGACAATTCATTGGTTGAAAACCACTAAAAGACTAATGCGAGGTCTAGGTTTACCTGTTGAGAAAAGATTGTTGTGAGGACCAATGTATGATTTATTGGGGAGTGGACTCTGAGTTGACATCATGTAAATTTTGTGGGAAATCACGCTACATTGTCGATAAATGACGAGGTCGTGGCGGAACACCAATAAACGCCCTTGCAAAAAAATGTACTACTTCCCTTTGGGCCCTCGGTTGCAACGATTGTATGCGTCTGAGTCAACGGCAAAACATATGCGATGGCATGAAGAACATTCCTCGCTAGAAGATGTTATGCAACATTGTTCTGATTCGATAGCTTGGAGACATTTTAATGATGTCAACAGAGATTTCGCCGTCGAGGTTCGGAATGTTCGTTTAGGATTGTGCACTGATGGTTTTCAAGTATTTGGGATTTCAGGAAAATCGTACTCTTCATGGCCCGTAATATTGACTCCGTACAACCTTCCACCGTCGATGTGCATGAAATGCGAGTTTATGTTCTTAACGGTTATCGTTCTGGGCCACCAACCCAAAACGAGAAAATCGACGTGTTCCTTCAACCGCTTGTGAAAGAGTTGCAAGATTTATGGAACAATGGGGTGATTACATACGACGTGTCCACAAAGACGAATTTTCTCATGCGAGTGACCCTTTTATGGAATTTGTTAGTGATTTCCCTGCGTATAACATGTTGTCGGTTGGAGCACACACGGTAAGATGGCTTGTCCATATTGTATGGAGGATACAAATGCATTTCAATTGTGAAATGGTGGAAAGACATCGTGGTTCGATTTATCACGATCGTTTCTTGGCGAAGGCATCACTATTTAGGAAAGACAAAAAAAAATTCCTTAGAGGCAAAATGGTATTAAATGACGAGCCGCCGCTTTGCGTTACGATGATGAAATTTTGGCGAAATTGAATCGTTAGGCTTGATGAAGGTGACGAAATCGGAGCGATTACGTGAATGGGCGGATAGCTAAGAATTCGGGATGGAGAAAAAAAGCATTTTACGGGACTTGCTTGTATTAGAAGACAAACTTGATCCGCCACAACTTAGATGTCATGCACATCGAGAAAAATGTTTTTGACAACATATTCAACACCATTATGTGTGTCTTAGGGCAAGAGTAAGGACAATGCGAAAGCGAGACAAGATATTCGTGAATATTGTCACCGTCCTTCTCTACACATTGATTCGGCGAAAAATACTTACATCCTTGGATGCTATGCTCTTGATACATCAAAAAAACAAAAATTGTGCGAGTGGGTTGAAAAGTTGTGTTTTCCTTTGATGGTTATGCTTCGAATCTTGGTCGATGTGTGGATCCAAAGAAATTGCGAATGTTCGGCATGAAGAGTCATGATTGTCATATTTTCATGCAACGGTTGATACCAATTGCATTCGAGAGAACTCCTCCCAAACCGGTTTGGGTTGCAATTAGCTTGAACTAAGCCTTTTTCGATCCCTAGCTGCGAAAAGTGTCGGTCTCAAATATATGGAGGTTTTAGAGGTGAAATACCAAAAATCATTTGCAAGTTGGAGAAAATATTCCCTCCAAGCTTCTTCGACTCTATGGAACACCTACCGATCCACTTGGCCTACGAGGCCGTCCGGCGGTCCGTTCAATTTCGATGGATGTATCCATTTCGGAGGTAATATATTGAGCCCTTGAAATTATTTTCCCATTCAATAAGTTTTAAATCAACATTTCCTATACTCAGATGGTACCTTAAACATTTGAAAAACAATGTTCGGAACAAAGCGAAGGTAGATGGCTCCATGTGTAATGCTTATTTGGTCGAAGAAGTCACATCCTTATGTTCTTACTACTTTGAAGATCACGTCTTTACGTTGCATGACAAAGTGCAACGAAACGACGATGGCGATGTCGGGCCCACACCGCATTTTGTGGGCAATTTCTCAATTTTCACTTATCCTGTCGACCCATGGGCAAGTCAAATGAGCGGTACTTAACAGAGCGAGGAGTATAATGCCGCTCATTCGTACATACTGCTCAATTGTCCAGAGATCGCTCCTTACATTCAGTATGTCCGTCACTTTCATTCAATAATGCAGTACATTCATTATTCATCTTTTACTAAGACATGCTATGTACATGTTCGTTTCTTTTAGGATCTTCGTCGATGAAATCACTCAAGCAATGGGGGAGTCGAAAGTTGATAGTAGTCTAGAGCACAACTTTCCCATATGGTTTCAAACATATGTAAAGTTATTACTATTGTAGGTTATCGCTTCATAAATATCTTTCATAAGTAATGTGTCTTATTACATTTCTAATTTTTTGTGAATAGGCTCGGAATTCTATCATAGACGAGACGCTCGTTGATCTTTCGGTTGGTCCTAGTCGATCTTGTAATGTCTACCATGGTTACCTAGTAAATGGGTATAAGTTCCACTCCGCAACATATGACGTTAATAGATCAATGCGAGCGACGGTGTTTCGGTGAAGGGTTCTAACTACTGTAGATGTTTCCCATAACTATTATGATGCGCAAGAAGTTGTGGATGTTGAATATATCGGCCTCAAGCGTGTGGTCTTGTTTAAGTGTGAATGGTATGACCACACGAATCATGGTGTGAGGACTCACCCAACACTTCAATTGGTAGAGGTTCATCGAAGTCGACGATATAACAACTACAAGCCATTTGTCCTTGCAATGAAGCCACTCAAGTGTACTACCTTTCGTACCACTTCTACATGAGGAACGGCCAACAAGAATGGCTAGCGGTTGTTGTTGTCAACCAAAATTGGCGTTGACGAGGAAACGAGCAAAGACGATAATGACTAGGGCTCGGTGAGAGATTGCATTCCAAGATGGGATGCCCACCGTGCGTAGTCGACGATGCAATTCGGGATATCAACAATCTGGATGATCCAAATGGGACTCGAGTCATTGTTGAAGCGGGTCCAAGTGAAGAAGACAATGACTTCATTGTTGATAGTGGAGATGATTGAAGAAGAATCATCAACTTCTAGTCGTGAGAGTGAATTTGAAACGGATGATAGCGAGTAATGTATGTCTATGTTATGTCAACGTTAGATCGATGTTACGTGAATTTTCTATACCTTTCTTATATATAGTGTAACTTCTCGACGGTGCTTGGATTAGATCACCCCATGTTTTCACATAAATTGGCCTCTCAAATTACCTTGTTTGTCTTCTTATATATTGAGCTCTGTTTTACCCTTTCTTGCTCAATGGGCAGATAAGGGGAAATATTCACAGAAAAGGGAGAAAGGTTATCTTCTTTCGAAAGATATTTTTCTTCTCCAAAATTTCTTTTGTGAGATCCAACCATTTGTTATATTTTTAAGTTTGTCATCCTTTCCATAGCACAATATTGAAGTTTTAGGTTAATGTTTGATGTTGGAGGTTATTTTTTATATAGCTTAAGCAAAACTACGTCAAAAGCTATTACAATTTAGTCCCATTGGAGAAGGCCCAAATTGGCTATAAATATTTAATATGTTGCTTGATCTTTTATAGGTCTAATCATTTTTCCATCAATTAGAGATTAAACATTATGATATATAGACATGCATACTTTTGATGATATATTTCTTAATTTCTTTTTATCAGCATGGATCCTGTGTTCTTAATTTCCATCAATTAAAGTTCATTACTTTTATTTGTATGCATTTGGTCTCTAAACTTTTATTGGTATTTTGTTAGGTTTCATGGCGGGCAGTGATCACCCCCGACGTCGAGGGATACCTTTAGGGGGACATCGTCCAGTCGTAAGAGGTGCGGCAGGACCTGGAACCGAAATACGGCTATCAACGCGTCATGGTCGGGCCACGCGAGGGGTCGAAAGAGGTCGTGGCGGTCGAGGTCGTAGGTCGATTCTGTATTATCGATTCCGAGGCTTCTCGTTCTCTCGAGAACGAGTTACATTCGACGTCACCTTCGCTTCCATACGTCCCGCGTCTTTGTACCATCAACATCGTCATCAAGGATTATACCAAATTGCCGTTGCGATCACCGTCGCCGACATCGAGACGTGACACTCTGTGCCAGACGAGGCACCACCCCAAACCAGCATCACCAGCGACATCCCCATCTTACGACGGCGAGAGGCTGGCTGCCGTGTGACACCCTCCGCGGGCACCTCGGAGGACAAGAGGCAGAGCCCCTCGCGTGCGGCGGATCCCGTCACACGATTGCCAATAATACGTAAGTTTGTATTTGATTCATATATGTACTTCTAATTATCGATGTAAATTATTAAAAAAGTTGTTAAGATGTTATGCATTTTCATGAAACACGGGGAGTTGCATCCTTCTCATTCTTGTGCACGGAGGATGACAAAAGTTTTCAAAAGATGGATGATTCCGAAGGGTATTGTTCGAAGTCGGTGCCAGAATCATCATAAAGACCACTACTTGGCGCCATGGAAGGTGCACGGGGACTAATAAATGTCTTAGGATTTATACTAGTTTTTCAATGTCTCGTAACAATTGCAATCGCCATTTTGTAGGTATATTTTAGATGGGATGACGCGATTCACGAGGATCTCATTCGTGCGGCGTACGACACACATGCGAGCCTGAGGTACACCGCATTGATGCACAAGTTAAAGAAGAATCGTGTTCGACCAGTTTATGTTACAAATGAGGCATGGAGAAGATACTTGAGTTGGGGAGAGCGAGGACTTCCTTGCCGTGGTCTCATGACGTCAACGAATAGGAACAACTTAGGTCGAAGGACTGAGGCCAGACCCTCGAAGCACGATGGTGGTTCGGTGTCTTTGTGACTACCAATGAAAGATTGGTAAGTTTTTTTTTTACACTTTAGTTTATTTTTTACATTTATACACTTGTTCACTACGCAATTGATTTGTGTTTGGCGAATATGAGTTCGTGAGACCTACTACTAATTGACATATTTATGCAATATTTATAATCGGTCTGTACGCATACTAATTCATCCAGAGACGCCACCTACCGTGAATGAATTGTATTTGCATCTCCACAAGTAAATCACGACGGGGTGACATTCATCGATACTAGATCGGAGCGGTTCTATGTAAGTATAGAAGTGAAATGTTAAATAGTATTAAGTTTACTTTAAAGCATATCATGTAAGTTGTTTATTGTTTATCCATGCGGGATAAGGTCCAGAGGAGACGTCTGGGCGACCCGAGCTACCGGACCAACCGGTGGATGATGAGGCGGTGTACCTCAATGTGGAGGGTGAGTGTCCCAAAGGACGTGTCTACGGTCTCGGGTCTTTATGGAGAAAGAAGATGAGATATGCGAGATCCTGGTGCTAGCACGTCCCAGGATGCGGGAGATGGTGCCACGTACAGAGTTCGATATCGTTGCCGATCAATTACGAAAGTTTATGGCGTTTATGCATCAACAATTCGGGATGACCATGGACGGAGCATGTCTATCTCAGCCACATCCACCACCACCACCACCTCATGACCAGCAACAGTAATGCTTAAATAGATCCCGCCGATCCACCACAACAAGGGGACAATGTTGAGCGAGAGACGCAACGAGTGGCTTACGAGAGATGAGCAGCTTGGTGATACATAGGTATTTTTCTTGTTGTTTGTGTAACTTTTGAGATTATACTTTTGCTTTTGTAGATAACTTTAGCAGTTGTTCGCATGACTTTTAGATTGACACTTCTTTTTGTGCATATTTAGATTGATACTTCTTTTTGTTTCATTGGATTCTTGTTCGAATTTTAAAAATTCCATTTACTTCTTCTTTCTTAACTTCCTTTTAGTTTGTCAAATCTTGTGACTACCAATGAAGAAAAAATTTACTTGCAGATGTTACATTTGCTTGTCAAGTATGAAGAAGGTGATAAAATAAGAGTTCTCCCCCTTACCATGAATACCATATGATATGTGTTGAATCGCCTCGCTTGGCAATTATGTTTACCACCTCGGTTGTCTATCTCTATCGGTTTTTCCACAGCTAAGCTCGGAATTAGAATGATAAGAAAAAATAGTTGCAGACAAGTGTTGCACTTTACATTTTAGGCGATTTTAATGCGATCTTTTTGACTATTGCTCCACAAGCTCATTATCATCACTTATCGGGGCTTGGTTGCTTCTCTAACTTCGATTCTGATTCCAATTGGTACATGGATTCAAGAGCCTCTAGTCACATGACTTCGATTCATCCTCTCAATGAATAAAGTTGATTTTACAGTACACGCGTGTTCTTGTTGGTAATGGTGATTCCTTGGCTATTGCTTTTGTTGGCAATGATGTTTATGTTCTAATGATTCTTCTGTTGTTCCATTGTCATTAAAACATGTTTTTCATGTTCTTTGTCTTGCTAAAAATCTCATTAGCATCTCCAAATTGACCAGGATAATGATGTAGTTCTTGATAATGTTGCTGACTCCTTTGTGAAGGATAAAGTCTCGAAGAATTTTGTTACAAGGAAAGGTTACGGACGGATTGTACTGTCTTCCCAAAGTTTCTCTAAATCATCTTGGTGAGAATCTCTCTACTATCTCTGCTGCCTGATTTTCTCAAACTGGTGTTACAAACTTAACTGTTGCTATTACTCCTAATTGTAATCTTTGGCATGCTAGTGGTTCTCTATGCCAATTCAATGTCTGGATAGCCTCATAATTCATAATTGGTAAGTTTAGTGTATGGCCTGCTTTTCTCAAACTCTTGTTTAATTTTCGGTGACCATATGTTTGTTGTGCTATGGAGTTCCATGATACAATATATTTTCTTTGTTTGTAAATGGTTTGGAATATAGAATTTAGTAATGATTCTTGTACTAAATGCTCTTTCGGTTGTTAGTGGTCCGGACTCCAGAAGGGCTTAAAGTTAGCCATCTCTGTACTAAGTCTAAAGTACATTGTTTCATTAGGTTGGTGACATAAATCACTCTACTTGAAGTCTCGTGCTAAAGGCGATGGACAAAGCATTCTAGGGTTATGTTTATCAATAGAAGAGGACTTGTAGCTTGTGAGTATATGTTGTCATCTGAGGGTTTGTCGGGATAGGAGTATTCAATCCGACTCTTTGAATGCAATTTTGCGCATTATTTAGTATTCAGAAAAAGAGGATCGAAAAAAACCAAGTAGTATTCTTTCAAGACTATTTCTTGTGTTCTCAGTCAGTTATGTTGGTTTTCTCGACAATTTTTGTTATTTCTTTCCTTGTTTTTGTCTTTTAGTTATTTGAAATCATATTTCTTGAAAGAACGAAGATTGAGATTAGTTTTAGGTAAATGTTGTAGAGATTGAGGACTCATGGTTCTCTCGTCGCTAAAATTAGTGATTGCAAAATGTAAATACCGCTATGGCTTGCGTTCTCGTTTAACTGCAGACTGAATAATTAGTAGCAGTTTCCTATTTTAATTTGCTTTCAAAAATTTTGCATCTTGTATTTTCATTTGTGCAGTACATCTCTCTTCTGTTCATTGGAGTGCTGATTGTGATATCTGTCTATGGCTTCTTAACAAATCTTATGAAGGTACTCTCGTTTCTTCCATGCGATTTCTCCTGGTTTAATTAAGTTATTTAACTAGAACAGCAATGCCATGATTTGTGAAGCATATCCCTGCAATATTAAGTATTTATAATGTTTTGAATTATAATCCATTTTGTTATCCACTTTGGCAGACCAAATAGTCTGGACAATGTATCTATTTGAAATCGAACTTGATTGGAAATGGAAGAGGCATCTTTTTTTAAATATATTACTTCATTGAACAGCCTATGGAGTCAATGTAGCATCCTTTCTTCTGTAATATAGATGCATTTGGGAATGAACCTTTGTTCTTTCCTGCTTTAAATTTGTCGAGATGTGTTCCTGTATGATGTCAATTACGTTTTATATGCTTCTTTAGTTTTAGTTATTTTCTTTTTTGGTAGACCCCAAAACCATTAGGAAAGAATTGCGTTTTATATGAGTCTTTGGATTTAATTTTATTTTTTAATTTGTTTACCCCATGTACCTGGAAGAAAGGCTATTATGAGGATGATTATGCTCCTTCAGTTTTTATAGTCTTTGCAAGTGATATCCATGTTTCTAGTTTCGTGTCAATAAGTCTGCTATTATGCATTTTTTGGTGTATTTCTTTCGCACTTGATGTCTGTAGATTCATGCTTTGTTAGTCGAGGATACTCCTCCTATTTTTTTAAAGTACTTCTAAATTCTAATTTTTGACATTAGAACTAACGAGCCATGCTTTATATACCGAAAAGACGGGACTATCATCCTGCACCTTGTGCTGTAACTCTAAATAACTCTAATTTTCGACTTACTCAAGCCTGTATTCTAGTCATTACCAAAAAAAAAAACACACGTATTCTTGTTGTTTCTTTGCTCAGTCTGATTTAGTTTTTTTCGCCTTCCTATTTTCCATAAAATTGATTTTTATCTCTTGTATGTTGTTTAAAAAAGTGTGAAAGGTACATGGCACTCTCTCTACATTTGATTAAATGGTTTTCGGGTTGTTGAATTGATTGGTTTCCAGAGATGCATGCATTCATGCTTAGAGTACTTAGAGGTTTGTCCACTTGGGTTGGAGATGAGGAGGAAGAGAAAGTGTTTTCCTCGGTGTTACGCCTCAAACAAAACAATGTTGGTGTTACTCCATTGTTGAAACGGGTGTCTTCCGACGTTTCCAGGTCCAACTTAATGACACGATTACCCATGTAATAGAGTTGGTTCTCAAGAGCAATGAGGAGCGAGGTCGGCGTGAGATGAAATCCCTAGTCTTGAAGCATTCGGATTCTATTGACTTATAGGTAATTATGTTGAAACTCTTTGTAGGGGCTACATTGCTCGAACAAAGATACAAATGCTCGCCATTAACTTAATTGTGAATAATGTTGCGGAACTTATATGAGGTTTTTGTGTGGACATTCATCTTGAAACATTTGAAATTTTTGGAACAAGAAAATACTTGAAAAAAAAAATTCATTAGTTTGTTGTCGATCTAGTACCTACCTCCATTAGGTTTATGTTCTTATGCAAATGGATTGTCAATAACATGCTCTCCTTCATCAAACTTCTTTGTGTAGTGAGGAGCTTTCACACATTACGAATGTCTTGCTATCTTTTCAATTTACATTCGGGAATTTGTTGCTAGGAAGAGCATGAGGGGTTTGTAGTTGGTAGTGACCAAATCTGTTTATTGAAGTCCATTGTTAGTTGTGCTTCTGGTCTTATGTAGTTGCCAGGTTGGGAAAATTGATATAGTTTAGATCTGCATGTAAATTGCATTACTGATGGGGAATTCCCAACACAATGATCAGTTGATGAGGAAAAATGTTATACTCAAAAACATTCTTATCGTAATCAAAATGTAGACGGACAAAGTTATTGTAATGGTAGTAGAAACCCAAACAATTGAACAGGATTGATGGCACTAATTAGCATTTTTGAGTAAATTATTTAACTTGTACACTTTATCATCCGTTGTGGTAACATAATTTGAATATTTTGTTGCCTTCTCACCTTAATGCTACTATTATATTGATAACAAAATATTGTTGATCCATGCAGGCTAAGCACCAAAGGAGGCGTCGGGGAGGCGACCAGACTACTACCGGACCCGGCCGTTTGGATGATGAGGCGGTGTACTACAAGGTGGCGGTGGTGTCCCCGAAGGATGTGTCTACGATCTCGAGGTCGTTATGGAGAAAGAAGAGAAGATACGTAGAATCTTGATGCTAGCACATCCCAGGTCCTAGCACAACGAGGAATGAGCAACTTTATGATACTTAGATATTTTTATGGTTGTTGTAGAACAATAAAAATTGTAGTTTTTATGGATACTTAGGTATCTTAAACATTTATTATACTTGACTACGTTTCGTGAATATATAAATCTTTTTTAATATCGAATTTTATGTTTTTTCTCATTTGAATATTTGTTGTTGATATATATTGTTGATTTGTGTATGTATGTCAAATTACTTTTTTGGGGGACGTTAGCACCCCCGAGGAGTTGTTGGAGGGTGCGGCGATGGAGCGAGTCTATGGTTGTATTTTCGAGGTTTAGATGTTATGGAGAACCAATTGGATTAAGCTTAGGTTGGAAAACTAAACAAAGCGGAATTGAGACGGATTAGCAACGAATTCGAGATATTAGTTGCTATTAAAATCTCCAATTTTGAGGCATAGCTACATAAATCAAGCAACGGATCGAGACGGAATTATTGTATTACGTCTCTAATCGTTTCTAATCGAGACGGATCGATACGGAATTATTGTATTCGTCTACGATCCGTTGCTATCGAGACGGATCGAGAGACGGAATTATTGGATTTCGTCTCGATCCGTTGCTATCGAACGGATCGAGAGGAATTATTGGATTAAATGCGATCCGTTACTAATCGAGAGACGGATCGAGAGACGGAATTATTGGATTAGTTTACGATCTGTTATAATCGAGAACGGATCGAGAGACGAGAATGCATTAATTAGTCTCTGTTCCATCTACGATTAACAACGGATCGAGACGGAATGCAATTACAATTGTACCATTTAGAAGAATTTCCATTTAGTTCCGTTTCTAAATTAGTCTCTAATCCGTCTCTAATCGAAACGGAAACACATTTCGTTCTTTGATTGAATCGGCAACGACGACGATTTTAGATATGAAAATAGATTAAAATCTCGTTAGTTGTAGAATTGAATTAGAGACGGAATTTATGCAAATCGAAACGGAAATTTCCGTTTACGATCTGCTATTTTTTGTAGTGATAGGCTTTGCCATATATATATGTATATTGTCACAAATTAATAACATAGGAGCTTTTGGACCTAACCTATCTCCTTGAGAAATTTTATTTGAGATGCCTTTTCTTGAAGCGCACATATTAAATTCAAAGTCATATTCACCACTTTGTAGTTGGTATTGATTTGAGAAGCACATAAAACGCATACTTGGTAGTTGGTATTGATTTGAGAATTTTATTTGAGATATTTTTTGCATTTTGTTTGCAATTTAGGTTCAATTCAAAGCGAGAGACAATGACATCCACTTTCAAATTTTTGGCTTGTGAGGCATTGGAAAAATTTGTAAGTCTTTACTATTTAAGTTCGATTTTATAATTGAGTTTCATGATTATTAAGGTGTTTTTTTGGGTTGTTCAATATGTTTTTTAGGAGGGTAGTTGAATATGTTTTTTATCTACCATAGATGAAAAAACTAGAGATCAATTACAAAGTCTAAGATGTCGAACGCTTAATGATTTTCGTTGGTATAAAGATACATTTTTAACAAAGGCTTATCTGTTTCATGAAAATTGATTCTCAATTACTGGAAAGAAACGTTTTATAGCGAGGGTTACCTCCTTATTTCGCAAAAATGTAAAAATCCTTCTTGCGAAAAGGCAATGGAGCAGCTCAATTATTAAAGCCATACCTTTGGTGATTTAATTCAATCTATACAACATATTGGGTTAGCATTATGTAACGATATGCGATTAAAGCGACAACTCACTAAAGAAAATAAATCCAAGGATAAAGCATTATGAACTTTTTGTTATGACTTTGGGCACGATTTAGATTTATATAAACCCTACCACTTCTTCTCGACGACGAAAGGTCAATAAATCTTCTACAAACAGATGACTTAAGTATTATGAACCATTCAAACAAAAGAAGCTTAAAACAAAAACTTTTAAATCATCTAAACAAAAGCCAAATACTTGTTATAATTGTGGTAAACTTGGTCATTATGCTAATAAATGCCATTTCAAATCCACATGATAAGAAAATCCATAATCTTGAAGATGAGTCTTGAGACTCGATTGTCATTGTCTTGAAAATCTTCAAAATACTAAAACAACTTCATCTACGAAACAAAAGTCAATGTGTTAGCGCACATGAAGAACTTATCCTCGAAATCGGTGAGCAAATCACTAATCAGACACTAAAATACAAATATTTTACGAAATCTTACATCACGCATGAGACTACGAAATAGAAATGATCCTATCGAGGAGAAACAACGATCTAAATTTAAGAAACAAATAGAAATAGATACCACTAAATATTCCATGTCGACCTACTTAATGAAGTTAATAAACGAAAACCTAATCCTACCATGAGTACAATTCAAACTCTTCAACAAGAAATAAATCAACTCAAACAAAAACACATTCTTTAAAAGAACGCCTCATAAGACTTGAAAGTGAAAATTACGAAACTTTTTCGGTTTATGATAATAATGTGTTCATTAAAACTCTTACTCATTATGTACATCAACGATGATTTACACCCATTACACTCATTATAAAAGATTTTAAATATAAATGCCTAGCTCTAATTGATTCAGGTGCATATTTATATCCATGGCTTGTATATGTATCATCTTGCTTTGCTTCAGTGTCATTCTCGTATGTTGTTATGCTATTTTCTCCTTATATATGAGATATCATCATCATTATTAACTTAGAACAAATTTTATTGTTTGGTTTTCGTGAAAATTCACACTTCATTGCTTTTCTGAGTTTCTACGTGTTTTGTTTATTGGGTTTTCACTTGCACTTTCCTAGTCACGTAGTAAGTTTAGCAGGAAGTAAGTCTAGCCGTAAGTCGTTGACCAAGTGATTGAAAACCAATTGCCAAAAACATGAGTGACTTAGTTAAAAAGATGAAACGTGTTCTTTCACTAAAAAACCCACCGATAAAATTTGAGTATGCTTCCTCTTCTGATTCTCCCTCAACACTATCTGTAGTTAAACCCTCTTCTACACTAGATCTACGTAATATACATGAAGTTTCTATTATCGAGATTGAACAATCACTTTAAAATTGGGATATGCCTACAATACAACCCAAACAAATTTATAATAAAGGATCATTTTCTAAAAAAACAAGATTTTATAATTAAACTTGAAGAAGATACAAAGTCCATCGATGATGAAGGACAATAAATGATGAAGGACAATAAATAATTCTTATCCCTCCTGACAAAATAAATAAATATAAAGAAATATATAAATATTTACATATAGGGCTTATTCAAGTTGCTATCAAACCATTAACTACCTTAGGACTCAATACATCAGTACTTGTTTTTGTACGTGATAAACGACATGTAAACTTCAATGACTCTTTATTAGGTATGATTGAAGGAAGTCTATCTCAAGGACATATATATTTTAATTGTTTTTCAAATTTTACCTTAAGTCTTCACGATCAATTTGCGCATGAAGCTGCCATAATTGGCATATATACTAAAGGATTTAATATGAAAGGAATTTGTTCAAATGTTGCAATTTTTTATCGTATTTATTATAAAGTGATGCATATAATAATTCGAGATGTTGCATATACTAATCTTCAAAAAGGCACTTCTACATTAATTTTTACAAATATTCAAAATAAAACAATATCCGTAAACAATTAAATTGGAAAGACATAAATATTCCATAGACATGGATTATTTGTGATAAAAAGCATTGAAGAACGTCTCAAAAGAATACTTGATGAAATACAACATATTATAACACATGACGATGGAAAAGTTGAAATTACATTTTCATTTCGACCATCCACCTCTAACTCTCATCATGAAAGTTTTAGTAAATTTGTTTCTCCTCCATTACAACATAAGGTTTAGACTTGACTTTTCATCTCACGTTGCTTATCCAATATCTTCAAATCCAAATGATGATAAGTATCAATGACTTCAATGAATATCAAATAAATATGATATCTTTATGTGATGCACCTACTTGATTTTATAATTGATTATGATACTTTAAAACAACAGTTTTTAACTCATCCATTAAAAACCCTTTTTTGTAAATTATGTTCAAAACAACAACAAGCAATTATTAGAGAACGATATTTTTCTCATCTTAATGAAGTTCAACAAAATATACCATTTTTTGATTATTTAGCTTCCTCAAATCCTAATTTAAGTAATAAAATAAATACTATATGGGAATGCTCTAATGGTGAAAAATATACGCAAAACCAACCTCCTCTAGCTCCTATTAAAATAAAAAACAATATTAAGGCCACTCCATTCAAAACTCCTATCGATGATGACGGTCTTGCTACACGCAAAGATTTAAATCATGTTATTGAACAAATTAATTATACGAATATTTATTTATCTACTTTAAAAAATAAAGGAATTTCTGCTACTTATACATTACTAACACCAACATCCTCATCTACCTCTTTTACATCGGAACCATTAAAAAAATTTGATTTTCTATCTTCCTTCTCTACATCTCCTTTTAAAATAAAATCTAATTATTCTTACAATTAATTGAAAAAATAACTATGCAATTAGAAAAACTTGATCTTTCAACAACTAAAGGAAAATATAAAGCAAAATATAAAGCTCATTTCATTGCCACTTTAGATACATAAATCAATCTGAAAATCAATCCATTCAAGATTTGAGACTCTTTATCTTTCTTCTCCTATATCATCAGATAATCCGAATGATAGTGAATCTTCTTCTCTAAACATCACGTATCAAACGCACATCTTTTAAAAAACATCCATATACACCCTTCTCTAAGCAATTTTATACGAGACATTCTCCTGCTAGGACATCATTAATGAAGAACAAAAAGGCCAAGCGAATTAAGTTTGAAGGAAATTCTTTATATGAATGGAATATAGGCAGTTATCGAATATCGTCTAATTGAAGTCGTTCAACACATGCAAATATATGCTCGTGCATGTTCTATAGGCGATCATTACGAACCCAATATAGCTAAAGCTATTTCTTATGGTTTTTCTTGGTCAATTATATGGTTGGTGGCATCATATTTTAAGCGATAAGCAGAAAATAAATATAATCAATTCCGTTAGTAACCAACTATTTCACTTAACATATTTGTGCATTTGTGTGTAATCCTTTTACATCATGTTCAATAACTTATGTAGGTCATGGAATATAGGAACATCCATTTTCTATTCTATGCGTACGGTGAAATTGTTAATGGTTTAAATGACATCGCGTCTTCTAACTGCACTCCATCAAACACTTGTTGATGGTTAAGTTTGGGGACGAGTGGTAGTCAATTGATGGATGACGGGAACGACAAATACTGACTATCTTTGATGTCGCGAGAGGCTACTTGGTCGAACTCTGTTAGAGATGACATTATTGGTTGTAAACTTAAAGTCGAATGACTTGAGCATGTAACGTATCGATTATAAATGATGATAGCGATGATGAGTCGGTGCAGCGTTATGGTTGATCGTACATACTACAACTTATCGGTGGTTGTCTATTCGGCAAACAAGTTCAATCGATTCGTACATTTGATGTTTCTACCATTCTTTGGAGGATTTCCAAGTAGGCTTTGAACAACATAGTTGGGAGAGTGCATGTTTGGCTTATTTGTACAAGGAGTTGTGTCGCGGATCTCGCGCAGGGGCACATGAGGTTGCAGGCACGTTAATTCTTGTACAGCTGTTGGAATGAGACATTTCCATTCATAGCACCACAACACACAGGTGTTTACAGAGTTCGACCATGCGAGCAGTGGATGAAGAACATATGCTTATGGACGTTCCATTGGGACACTGAAGTAATACAAATATTTTTTCTTAATTTCTTTAACATTTAGTCCATTTTCATTTTTCATAACTTATTGTTTTATATACGATTGATAGCTCATTTTCAAAAGGATTCATTTATAGAGTGTATAATTTTGTATAGATAGTTCATTTTTAAAAAGAGCTATCTATACATTGTCCACCACTTCACCACCACCTCACCACCATGCATGCCACATCATCATCAATACCTCCGTTTTCATAAGGAGTTATCCCATAGTTTTAAAATTTAAAAGTAAATTTTCATATTTTGAGAAAAAAAACTATCTCACCCCACTTTTAAAAAACCCCCAAACCCATATGATGTGCCTATATCGATGTTGTGTAGGACCTAGCTAGGTTGTGTGGTTCCAAATGTAAAGGACAAATAATTTTGATTTAAGTGCAAGTCTTTGGTCTGGTAAATGAAGACAAATATGTATTGGGTGTGTGTGCTAGCTGACAAAAATTGAAAGACCCTTAATGTGGACCATGTTGTAAATTTTCTATATGGGCTACGTCATAGAAAATGACAAATCACCAAAAGCATTTTCACTTGATTGCATGTATGAATAAAATCAAAACGAGAAGATAATAAGCTGTCACACACTCCTCTCCTTCTCTATTAATTAGCTTCCCTCCCCCGTCCCCTCTCTCTCTCTCTCACACACACACATACACACAAGCAAGCTCTTTCTCTCGTTCGGCCAAGATTAAGGTAAGGCTTATGTTTTCTTGGAATTAATGGTTGTGGGTAGTTGAGGTTAGAGGTTGGGGATGTACTAACTAGCTACTTTCATGCATCTTGTTGATTTAATGTCAGATTAGCAAGTAAACATGATGAATGTCTTTGTGAAAAGAATGATTTGGGAGCCAGGTGAGATCAAATGGTTGTTTAAGTTTAAGTACCCTGTTTTTACTACAAATCTGTGTGCTTGGTGCTTTTAAAATGTTACATTTGGTTGGAGTTATCAGATATCTGAAAAAATAGTATATCTTCCATCACTAATTTGCAAACGGCTTAGATAAACATTGTTTCCGGTTTTCTCCGATCCGCCACATGGCATCATGACATCATATCATTGGGCCGCACCCTATGAAATACAACTTTATTCCCGTTTTGTCTCATTTTGACTAATAGGTGGCCTAATGATATGATGCCATGTGGTGGACTTGAGAAAATTGAAAACAATACTATTGTACCTAAGCCGCTCTCAAATCAAGATTATCTTTGATGCATGCAGTTCCTATCAACTTCAACATGCTTAGTTTAAATTGGATTATTAGCAATCTAAATAGCTGCCATATATATATATATATTGTCACAAATTAATAACATAGGAGCTTTTGGACCTCACCCTATCTCCTTCAAGAGACTTTTATTTGAGATGCCTTTTCTTGAACTACACAATATTAAATTCAAATTCATATTCACCCTTTGTAGTTGGTATTGATTTGAGAAGCACATAAACACCCTTGGTGGTTGGTATTGATTTGAGAATTTTATTTGAGATATTTTTTGCATTTTGTTTGCAATTTAGGTTCAATTCAAAGCAGAGACAATGACATCTACTTTCAAATTTTTGGCTTGTGAGGCATTGGAAAATTACGTAAGTCTTTACTATTTAAGCTCGAATTTATAAGTGAGTTTCATGATTATTAAGTAGGTGTTTTTTTGGGTTGTTCAATATGTTTTATTAGGAGGGTAGTTGAATATGTGATTAATTTGGCTGATTGATTTCCTCTAAAGAATGGTGCGGATTGATAGTTATAAAATTGCCTAATATTTATAGCAACATATACTTTGTCTCAAATTAATTAGGGCGACTACTAACAGCAACTGCAAGTGTACGACAAACGTCAAAGTAATAGTGGCACCAACTCGTGTTGGTGTCGGAAATATCGTATCCATAAGGACGGTTATGTGCTAATATTTAGTCTAATTAAGAAATAGAGTTAGGCACTTAAATGTTGGGTTTTGTAAAAATAAATTATTAATTAATTTTAACTAACTAATTTTTAGTAATTAAAATAGGTCTTAAGCTACGAAGAAAATATCCTAGGAAATCTAATTCACCCAAATTATATCATTCGAATCCAATTCAATTATAAAGTCTTCCAATTCACGGAATGATAGACGAATTTCCTACAATTCACTCCATCCCGAGGTCTCGATGATGGAGATTCTAACATCTCACTCGGACTTCGCCGGTCGGCGTGAATAGCGAAAGTGATATCTTGTATTAAAAACCAAATTCAATTGTCTCCTAGTCAATGACCATCGTCGATCGTCATATGGTCTAAGGTTGTGTTTCCCCTAATCCAGGGTTCAAAAATCTCAATGGTCATGGTGACCCTCAAACCACTAAGTTCAACACCTACTTAATCAAGGTAAGTATAGCATAGCACGCTAGAACACACAAATCAAAACGTTGAATTGAAAGAACAAATATAATCACATTGAAATAAAAAAATTCAATTTGGAATCCAAAAATCCATAGAACAAAAGAGATTACCCCATAAGTGGGGTCAATTCGACATAATTCATGATAGAAAAGCAAGAAAACATGAACTCAAACCTAGAGTTTGGATGAAATACAAGATTCGAAACCAATCTTCAATTCTCCACAAGTTCTTTTCAGTTTTCAAAAGCAAAAGATGACGATCCTTATATCTCTTAACTATATATATAGAGGGGTATTTGGTCCAACAAAAATACATTTAAAACCTTAAAAATAGGCGAAACTCGGATTTACTGGCTGTGGTGCTCACACAGCGCCCATGATATGTAAAAAACTCAACCTCACGTTGTGGCAGCGTCGTGGAGGCCGCACAACGCCTATGATATGTAAAAAACTCAACCTGCGCTGTAGCGGCGCCATGGCGCCCATGCAGCACCAGGTCCAGAAGCTTTCACTTTTCTTCTTCATTTCTCACGTTACCCGCTTGCCATCTAGTCTCGTTATCCATTGAACCTAATACACCAAAAAGTACACTAAATAAGCTTCAAATCATCAATTACTTTATTAAATAATTAACTAAATCCTACTTAACACTCAAAATTATGCCTCACATCAGCTAAAATCACTCTTTCATTGTGCTTGATGCATTAACTACTGCACCACGTCTTGAAGCAGTGGGCTGCGCGAATCCACTAGGCGGCGTCGGTGACCTCAGAAGAACGCACACTGCAAAACAACCGGAGTGGGGGCCTCGGGAGAACACTACGATGCTTAAGTTAGATGTAACGACTCAAATTTTAATTACGACGTTATTATTGATTATTTTCGGACACGGACGCTAGCTCGATCCGCGTAGATGCGCAAATAGGTCAGGACACGCCTAACTAGGTAAATAGTGATTTTTGCGTGATTGTTTGCCCATTTGAGATGTCGTATATCAAATTATTTTACCTAGCATCGCATAATGTGTGTATTTATATCATTGAATCGAACAAGATAGTGTAATGGGTGTTCGCATCGAGAAACGTGTCAAAACGGGTACTGAGCGAGCGAAACGTGAGTACGCTAGGTGTGGAAAATAATTTGATTAATCAAATTAATTAAATGTGACAAAATATAAATTATAAACCCACAGTCTAGGCCAATTGATCGAAATTGGCGATTATGGTGCGCCTCGTTATGCGTCTTAGAGGTGCGGGACACCGGATAATAGAATGTAATTGAACCATACTAAAAACTTGGTGTCTAATAAGGACAAATATGACTGCCCCAACTACAAATAAAGTGCAGCCAGGCTTAATCCCTTAATTAAGCCATAATCTCCCCTATAGGACCTAACAAGGAACTAGTCAGCCTTAGTTAAACACCTACCATTTATGATACCACCTACAGTTAACTTAATTGTTCTAGTGACTAACATATGGTTGTCTATAAATCAGAGTTCAGCTGGTTAAAGACTTCATCAGTCTGAAACCGGTATACTTCGACGGTCAGAGAGATTTTGAGAAGATCGAGAAGTGGGTCATGTCGTAGGAGAAGTTACATAGAGTCTTGCATATTGATGATAGACTCAGAGCGGAGATCTCGTCGTACACCTTACAGCGAGACGCCGATGTGTGGTGGCGTGCGACGATAGCTGTCGAGGGAGAGTTTGAGTCTTGGGATGCTTTCAAGACTAAATTCTATCGGTAGTACTTCCCACCTGCGGTGATGAAGAGGTTGCGGAAGGAATTCATGAAGTTGAGACAGGGAGCCGACTAGTCGGTGATGAACTATCGAGACAAATACTGCTATTTGAGGCAGTTTGTCGGAGATCTTGTGAAGAAAGATGTTGATGATGTGTATCATTTTGGCTACGGACTGAGACCGGATATTGAGTTTTATGTGGCCAGTTCAAGTGCTAGGACACTGTGGGAGAGATTTTTGAGCGTGCACTTGCTTACGAGACTTATTATATGAGCGGAGTGGCTGACGGGACACCCTTAATACCGTGATGACACGATCGGATGGCGGAGTATGAGCGGAGGAGACGAGAAGGGCAAAGGGCCGAGGAGATGGGATAGAGGTGTTCGGGGGAAATTGTGCCTTATGTAGCATCTCCTACACCTTTGCGAGACGATTGTGGGTAGATTTCCGTACCACCACGATCGGACTGCATTTCGAGCTCTGTTACATCTACTTTACCAGACTTTACCAGACCACCGGCTCCACGTCGGCGGCATGGTGGTAGAGACAGAAGGTAGAGGTAGAGGACGAGACGAGATAGTTCCGGACCATGGCGAGACAGAGCATCTGCACGAGGCCCGGGATCGGGTGCGGGGTCGACTAGAAGCGATCACTTGTTATCGATGTGGTCGGTGAGACATATCAATCGAGAGTGTGCGACCGGTGATTGTGATTCCACCACGGCGTCGAGAGGTCGTCCATACGATTACACCGAGACAACGGACGTTGCACGAAACTCATTGAGGGTATGGTTTTCATTTATGGTCATCAAGCATATGTCTTATTTGATTCGGGTTCGACAGTTTCTTTCATTTACGGTCGCATGGTCGGCATGTTAGGGTTGAAACCGGTTAGTATCGAGTCAATTTGATTTTGAAATTTCTAACCGAGATAGAGTGTACCCTAATTCTCTGGTGGAGAGATGCCCATAGAGATCAACGGGGTCGAGTTACTGCGAGACTTCGGGGTGCTAGAATTCTGGAATTCGATGCGTTGCTATGGATGGATTGGCTAGGAAACATCATGCAAAGAGATACTTGAGTTAACTAAATATGAAAGCGACTCGAAGCTAAGTAGTAATGGATTAGGGTTGGTAGGCGTGATCTTCATCACATCGACTGTCCACTACAATTTGAGCTCTGCTCTATATCATTTCATTACAACAAATTGAGCTTTATACCATAATTTCAAAATGTCGTACTTACGATTACGCCTTTTCTATTCCAAGTGAATTAGTCGTCACTTAGGAATGTATACTTGCTAACATACCGAGTTTTAAAACTCGTCATGTTCACCAAATTATTCTTGTGCCAACAAACCCCGAGATGGTTACCCTGTTCGAGGCACGTTACCCCGTGTGTCATGCAAGGTAGTGGAGAAATTTCCTAACATCCGGAAAGTCTAGTGACCCCATATGAAAAGCTGAATTTCTATCATCAAATGACCCTAACCACAAGAACCACTTTCACTTTCAATAATGACTCGGTAAGAGAATCGAGAGATGTAACTTGCATACTAATGCACAAAGGATTAGAGTCAAAATAAACAAACTAACCTAATAGCATGCTATATCACCGACTTCCACACACAACAATCAACATGACAAAGTATAGAAATTGGAATTAATGATATACATAACAAAGTATGCTATGAGCAACATCATAAAATAAGAAACAAACAAGTCATAGCATATGGATTTCAAAGGCAATTCGGTTCGAATAGCGAGAATAAATAAATAAATGGAATGAAATGTAAATAAATGTCTCAATCAGTTTACTTACATACACACAATTCCTAAGCTATCCGATTTTTCGTCGCGTCGATGTACGCACCCAAACCCCGTAATAGCTCCTTTACGGTCCTAACATTTGACTAGTTATCAATTTACATTCACGATTCATTATTTAAAATTCTTAAATTGGTTGAAATCGGTCTAAATCGAATTCGAGACCAATTTGTCAATTTCGCGCTTTTCGAGGTAAAAACCCCATAAAAGTCACGTCCGAGATTTCAAATATTTTATTTTTCATAGAAATTTATCAATTTTTATTCATTTTGTCGAAATATAATTTTTCGAAAGTTTTCCTAATTTTCTGGAATTTTCCTGAAATTTTTTATTTTTTGGCATTTATTTATGAAAAATTAGTTTAATTTAAATTAAATAATTAAATACATATTATTTTATTGGGGTGGGTCCGAGTTAACCCAACCGGTCCTCCTCGGGTCGAGTTCGGCCCGACCGTCATGCATAGGTAGCCCGACCTGAGCTACCCATCTCCTTCCTCACCATCGTGCTCTGGTTTTTATTTTTTTTATTTTTTTTTTTTTATTTTTTGATTCGCTGGGGTTGGGTTCGGCCCCAACCCCAGACCACCATTGAGAGGGAGATGACGTCACAGTCATCTCCTTCCTCAGAGAAGCCGAGCCATGGTAGCTCACCATGATCGACCAACAACAACACCGAACTGCAACAACTCACACCAACGCACCTTGCGTTCTCTCTCTCCCGGTCTTTCTCCTTCTTCTTCTTCTTCCTCTTCTTCTTCTCGGTTTCTTTTTCTCCTCTGTGCGTTGTTGTTTTTTTTTTCTCTGTTCTATCTTTTTTTTCTCACCGACTTATGAAAGCAAAATGAGATAAAGTTGGATTTTGGTTTCAATTGACCATCTTTTATATATATATATATATATATATATATATATATATATATATATATATATATGAGTGGCATAGTTCCATTTGAGTATCCATGGGATGGTATTTTTATGGATGAATTAGAACAAAAAGAATTTTTCTTTTTCATACATGGCTTTGACTTTAGCAGGTAGGATTTGTTCAATTAGACCAAATTTTGGCCACCATTCAACAAGGAACCAAGTTGGGAGAGTAACACGTAATGATTTTTTGAAGATAATATACCACGAATGGCCTGTTGAAAGATCTTTATAAAATAGAATAACTTTCCATGCTTCTATATAATCCTTATAACTTACATGCATAGGAGGATAAGATGAGAAAATTGTCATAGATTGGTGAGAAAATGGAAATTGCTTCACTAGACTCTGTTTAGTCTATTTTTCGATCATAAGGACTTTCTTAATCTTTATTTTAGAGTAAGCGAACTCATCGAACCTGATTTTTGAAGTGCTCAATTATAACAGTTGTGTTTGAGTAAGCAAAGCTTCATAAAACTTCATTGAAACTTAAGGACAATTAGGGATAAAGTAATAAGAATGAGGCATTATGATTTTAACTTGATTTTCAAAAGATTGATCGAGAAAGGAATTTTCAATAAGGATGACTATGTTATGATTGCTGCGAAAATAAATTGATCGGTCATCAGATTTATTGGTGTAGGTAGCCCTTTGGTAAGTGATGAGGGATTTACCTTTGTCTGCCATGATTTATATGAAGTGAATTTGAGGAGTTAGGAGGGATTTATATGAAGGGAATTATTTTCTCCCTTTATATATTCAATATCAAAATAAAAAAATACTTAAAATAGCTAGCAAATGGGCAAATATTTGTTTTGAAACTAAAGTTTTGATATCTTTCAAAAGTATTTCCTTTGCGGCTTTGCAATTGACACGAATTAAAAATTTCGATTTAAAATATCGGATTGAAATTTTTGAACACATAAAACTATTGCCTATATTTTCTTTTTGACTATCGCACAACTTTTCTGAGTATCATTCCATAGTTTAGAGGTGTAACAAATTAATTGCTCATTTCCTGTAGGTTTTTTGTAATAAGACACCACCATAACCTAAGTCAAAGGAATATGTTTGGATAATTTTTGGACAAGTAGGATTGGCTAAATGTAGACACGGGAGTGACTTAACTTTAGACTTGATGAGTTGGATAGCTTTAGTATGTGCTGACGTCCATTGGAATTTGACATCTTTTTTGAAGAGTTCTTGTAGCACTTTGCGGTCTGTAGCAGCATTTTTATAAAAATATGTTAAATAGTTAAGGCAGCCTTAAAATCGTTGTAACTATTTTTTATCAGTGAGTTAATTTGGGAATTTATCAAAAAATTCAATAACTCGATTAATAGGTGTTATGGTTTGATTTACAATCTTGCACTTCAAGAATAATGAGGAATAACATCAAAAAATTGTGACATACCGAATATGTTGCTAAACAACAACAAATCAGCAACGATTACGCATCGGATATCGTTGTTTGACTCGGTTGACCGAAAAGCAACAATTCAGTGACATATTTGTGATAAAAATTGTGACGAATTGCATTTTGTCACAAATTTGTCGCTGATCTGTCGCTATGCGAAAAGGTTTTAACAACCAAACCATCCTCCTCCCGACCCCTCTCTCTGCAAACCCAAATCTAAATTCGCGCCGTCGAAGATCCCCGCCGCGCACAAGCCTCGCCACCACCGTCGCCGTGGGTCGTCCAATGTCATCGTCGACGTCGCCGCGACTCGTCGGCTCTGTCGTTCTCTGCAACGCACGTTGGCCGCTCGTGCGACTCGACGCCCTACTGCCCGCTGCTTGCGTTCTTCTCCTCTGTCTTGCTGCGTTCTTCTTCTCCTCCGGCGCAGCCATTGTTCTCTGCCGTGCTGCCCCATGATCGCTGCGGGTTTCATCGGATTTCGCCGTGCTGCCCCCTCATTCGCGCGCCGGTGTCCTGACATGAGGCTACGCGGCCCCGTGTTCCGCCATGACTCCACGGCCATTGTCGCGACGCCACTGCTCGGGCCCCGCTCCTCCGCCGCCATGCGATTGCTCGCCTCATGATCCTCACGCCGCCATTGCTCGGGCCGACTCCTCACAGCTGGCCATTGCTCGCCCCCGGCTCCTCCTTGATTGAGTTTCGGGTCTCCTCTGCGACTCGTGGATTGCCTCTCGACTAAGTGTTGGACCTTCGAATCACAGTGCTGGTTTGCATTTTCTTGAACTTCTATTTTGGAATTTTGGTTAAATTTTGTTTTCATTACTACTGAAATTCGGAAATCTAAGTTTTCCCTTTTTATATATCAACGAAATCTTATGCTTAGCCTTTAAAAATAGCGACAACCAACAATGCGACACTGTGTTGCTAAACAACAACAAATCAACAACTCAATTATCTGTTGCTAAACAACAACAAATCAAATCAACGTCGAACAATCATTCAAGAACAATGCTAAACAACAACAAATCAACAAGCTTGAACAATCTGTCGTAAGACAACAACAAATCAACAAGTACAATCTGCAATTGAATTTGCATTTAGGTAGTTTATATTGTCACCATGGATTTGTGATATGACAATCATCATTTACTATTGTAAATTGTAGTTCATATATAGTATGTTCATTGAATAATAATACGATAAATTAGTAAATATGTACATTATATAAATTACTGCTTGGTAGTGCATGCATTTCCAACTAAAAATGATATGTTATTGAGCTATAACTTATATATATTCTTATAATGTTTACTAATTGTAATTGTCATTTAGTTGGTACGTATTTATATTTGGAATCTCAATGTAGTGTCTATATCTGTTGAATTGAAGAATAATTAGATTTATTTGTAAAATAAAGAAAAATATATTAATTTATATACTTTATTAGTAAGAATTGATAAGTAATGTCAAGAGTATATGGAGATTATGGAAAAATAACTTAAGCAAATCATGATGGTGATGAATAAAATTTTATAATGTTTGTACATAGCATATTTGTAGGGAAAACACAGTACCTGAATCGAAATAAAAACTATTAATCCTGTAACAATGTTGTAGGAGAAGAAGCTTCAACGCCGTCCCACACGGAAGGAGATGTTTCGACACCTCCGCACCCATTGCCATGACGGACAATCATTCGTAGATCAGAGATCCGCGAAGATTGATGTAAGTAATATGAATTGCATATATATAACTAGTTCGAGACAACACATGTAGCCCATCAATTTAAAAGAACCAGTAGAGTTAACTATAATTTCATACTATTTAATGCAGGCTGAACTCACTCCGAGATTGGAGGAGATGTCCACCCAGACCCACGACACATCGATTGACGAGGATGCTGTTTATCTTGAGGTGGTGCTAGAGGTCGAGGGACGTGTATACGGATTAGGGTCACAAGGTTATCATCGCAGCATATCTTCAGGGGGAGCAAGCTCATCTCGGGGACTAGTGTACGAACCTCATGAGTTGGAAGAGCTCCAGCGAGACCACCAAAGGTTGCAAGAAACATTGCTGAAGGAGTGAATGGAAAGACAAGAACAAATGCAGAAAGACAAGATGGAAGGTCAGGAAGAAACTCGAGAGATGCAGGACCGGTTAGCACGTATGGAGGCATTGTTGATGCAACACCTTGGCATTAGGCCCCACGTGCCTTCGACACCGCGGACTCCACCATCACTTGTAACAGAGCGTTCTGGTCCTCAGAGTGACGACCACCCTGGTCATTTGACAACTGAGATAGCACTTTCTCAGTCTGCGCACCCGCATGACCACCGGCCTGGGCATTGGACCTCTCCACATAGAAGGATGTATGAGGATCAACGTCATCTTTTGGATGATCATGATGAGTTTATGGAGCAACTTATGCGCCTCATGCGACCACGCCACGGCAACAAGTGATTGGATGTCCTATCTTTTTTAATGGTAAACCGTTAATTACGAGTAATGTATATCTTCACATTTTTCCCTTCTAATGTAGTCGATGTGATTACTTCATTTGCAGGTATGTGCACCGGTGACATTTGATATGGGTGTTGCATAGGGAGGCAAACTTACATCACCAATTGAGTTGCAAGTTTCAGAGATTCCTTTGGTATGCAACCTTCTGCCCTTTATTTTATTCACAAAATATCCATTGAACTCATGAGCATTTAAGAAGGCCATATATATATATGGCTTTGCTATTTCACCATGAATTTATCTTTTGAGTTTAATTGCAAAAATGGGCAAATTGGTCATCTTTTTATCGAATTTTTTACATTACATGATGTTTTTAACTTAATCAAAAGAGTGCGTGCAAGCTTAGTAAAAGTTAGTGTTAAATTAATTCATGATTTCTTAGACTTTGCATTTTAACATGTGAGGTCTTCAATAAGCTTTGGCAATTATATAGGTTGAGTTTATTATTTAAATCATCACCATGAATTTATCTTTTGAGTTTAATTGCAAAAATGGGCAAATTGGTCATCTTTTTATCGAATCTTTTACATTACATGATGTTCTTAACTTAATCAAAAGAGTACATGCAAGCTTAGTAAAAGTCAGTGTTAACTGACTGAGACATTTATTTACATTTCATTCCATTTATTTGTTTATTCTCAGTTATTCGAACTGAATTGCCTTTGAAATCCATATGTTATGACTTGTTTGTGTCTCATTTGATGATGTTGCTCATAGCATACTCATTGTGTATATCATTGATTCCAATTCCTATACTTTGTCATGTTGATTGTTGTGTTTGTTATTGTTCAGTGATATAGCATGTTATTAGGATAGTTTGTTTATTTTGACTCTAATCCTTTGTGCATTAGTATGCAGTTACATCTTTTGGCTTTCATTACCGAGTCATTATTGAAAATGAAAGTGGTTCTTGTGGTTAAGGTCATTTGATGATAGAAACTCAGAGCTTTCATACGGGGTCACTAGACTTTTCGGGATGTTAGGGAATTTCTCCACTACCTTGCATGACACGCGGGGTAACGTGCCTCGAATGGGGTAACCGGACCTCGGGGTTTGTCGCGCAAGAATAATAACTTGGTGAACATGATGAATTTTAAAACTGGGTATGTTAGCAAGTATACATTCCTGGTGACGACTAATTCACTTGGAATAGAAAAGGCGTAATCGTAAGTACGACCTTTTGACATTATGATATAGAGCTCAAATTGTAATGAAATGCTATGAAGCAGAGCTCACATTGTAGTGGAAAGGCCGATGTGATGAAGATCACGCAGCACCGACCAATCCATTACTACTTAGCCTTGAGTCAGTTTCATATTTGGTTAACTCAAGTATCTCTTTGCATGATGTTTCTTTCGATAGTTTCTATTTAAATTATGTCATTTGATACTTGTTGCCTATTTGGGAATGCGGATCGACGTCTCTCGTATTACTTAAATAATTTCATGTACTCACCGTCTAGTTTGTGACAAGTGGGTGCGAGATCAATGAGTAGCGAGACAGACGAGAGAGAAAATTGGTGACTACCTCGAGCGGTGGAGGAGGCTCAAGTACGACATATTTTTGTATGTTTTGTATTCTTTTGTATTACATTTTTATATACATGATATGTTTACTTTTGGGTTGAGTGATAGGAACATCCTGACTAGACACATGTTATATATATATCCCCATTTTAGTTTATATATGCAAGTGATTACTAGTTCCCGGTTTTTTCACAATAGGTTAGGGTTTGTAGGATTTAAGGTCCACTAATAACGATGACTTAAAGCTCAATAATTTGTTAGTTTGAACAATTTAGATTAACTCGATTTATAGACAACCATAGGTTAGTTAGTAGAACTAGCTAGTTAATCGTCTGGTGGTATCATAATTGGTAGATGTAGGCTGTTTAGGTATTTAATTAAGGCTGACTAGTTCCTTGTTAGGTCTTATAGGGGAGATTATGGCTTAATTAAGGGATTAGGCCGGGCGGTGCCCTTATTTGTAGTTGGGGCCGTCACAGTTGCAAACGTGGCTGATAGCTCAAACGTTTGTGGGACCCGCAGCTATGCTAGTGCGCGCCTAGAGCTAAGTAAATAGTTATTTTTGAGTGCTAATTTGTTTAATTTGCAATGTTTACTTTGAAATAGAGTAAACGGCATCGTAATGTGTGTAATTATATTACATTTGACGCATGCGAGACTGTGTTAAGTATTCGCCTCGATATGCGTGTTTAGTGCGGTACCGTGACGCAAAAAGTCTAAATAATAAAGCCGAGAAAAATAATACACACATAAAATGAATAAAATAGGTTAAATAATAATATGTATATGTAATGTATATATGATGGTTAGGTAGTAAGCGTATGTGGCGTTTCGGGACGTGAAATCGGGCGTCGATACACCCGAAATATCACTTTTGGGGTTAAGAATAAGGGCGAGTGTGTCATTGGTGTCATTTTTGGAGTCATTAGAGGTTGTAAATGGAGCAAATGGTGTTCATTTGATTGTCTTGAGATGCACAAGTGATGAGAGATGCAAATGGGACTATAAAAGTCAAAAATTGACTTATTCCACCACCTTTTCTCTCTCCTTATCTTCACATCCGAAAATAGAGACTAAGAAACAAGGGTTATGGAGTGTTCAATTTGATCATTTGAGGAGCTTGGAGTGGTGGAATCATCAAAGCAATGTGAAATTCACAAACACCTCAACTTTCTTTATCTTTTGATCTCAATTTTTGAGGTGTTGGTGTGAATCCGATAAGAATTGTTAAGTGGTTGTTAAGTAGTTGTTTTGGTGGGTTTTAGATGCTATGAAGTTCTGTGGTTTGTGTTGTGGTTGTTGTTGTTGGTGGAGGGGTTTAAAACCCGAATTTTTAGCAAACTTGTTGTCTAGATTGCGATTAACGCACTCTTGTTCTTTCCCGACGAAGAACGTATAGCGATCACAGGAATCTAGCGAGCTAATTCCCAGACTCGGCAATGCTAGATATTATAGATTTGAGAATATTTTGGCTAAGTAACATAAAATATATCCAATTGACTAAAAATTGATTATAAATGGAAATAGGTCATTTCGGGTGGTAATTTGGATATTTGGGAGTCGTGGAGTCGACCGGGGTTTACGAGACACGAAGTGCGGTTTGAGGTGTGTAGTATCCCAATTGAAATTTCTTGAGCGACTTATTTTTGCTTTTGAATTCATATTATGTTTTTCATTACTCTATTCTTGGTATGATTTAATGGATGGACGTTGAGGCTCTCCTCCGTGCCATTTACGTGTGTATGTCCACTGGGTCATAAGCTTCTGCACGTATGTCGAGATCTCGGTGAATAGGTCGACCGAAATTCGTGTCGAGGCACGTGTGGGTGCGTCATTAGTTCCACGCCGACCACACTGAGGATCCAGATATCTTGGCCTCGCTTGAGTGCTACTTGCCGTGAGATCCATCGTCGAGTCCGAAGTATGGCGCTAATATGACATTAGGCTCTAGGAACACATTTTAAGCTTCCACTATTACTTATGCATGCGATGATCACAGTTGCCTATATTTATTTTCGCAAGTTTATTTAATAGTTCTATTTAAATACCATATTTACTTTCCTTATTGCTCACATAATTTCCTTGGAATACTCACTCTTCGGACTCGTCATCCGCCTTTTGTGATGGCTTGAGTGGAGATCCTAGTACAAGTCGTGGCAAAGGCAAGCTTCCAGAGTACCTTTGATTCATAGATATTGAGCGAGACTTGTACATTTGTATTATATATATTTTGTTTTATTTTTGGGATTTGGGATTGAGCGATACTTCAGGACTCTATATTTTTTATATTTTGATACATTGAAGTATGTTTTTCGTCTATGATGATGTATGGGTTTTCCACACTAGGTATCAGATTTGAATGCATGACAATGATATTCATATTTTAGTTCGTCGTGATAAAAGACTTTATTATGGTAATTTCTTAAAGATTTAAAATGATCTTAGCAGAAGACTAGAGTTCATTAACAATTTAAACAGTAAATTGTTGTTTATTAAGGTTAATAATGATTAAATGGTAGATAAGATAGCATGTGGGACACAATGGTATTGCCCAGTAGGCGAGGTTGTGGGCCCGCATTGTTGAACCTCGTGGCGGTCCATTTGGAAAATGGGCCATTACATTTTAGTATCGTCAGCGAGGTTGGTGAACCTCGAGGAATTGAAAATTTACTCTAATACGGTTACATTTGTGGTATAATTTGAGGATAAACTGATGAATAAACTTTAAATGTGGAAACCCAAAGGAATAACCCGAGTCCTAGTTGGGAAGTGAGGTGAGATGGGTAGAAATCGGGCAATACGTGTTATATTTTTGGTTGAATAGTACATACGATACACGTATATTTGTATTGAGGCTGATTAGACGCGCGTTATTCGATGTAGATATCGATGGACGGATAGCCTTCTGACACTACTCAGCCTGAGGTCGGTGATACCAGTGATCCGACTAGGCCGACATTGACGTTGGAGTCTTTGGCGCGGGACTATGGATGATAGGTTCGCGTTATCGACATGATGAGAGCTCGATATGCTCGGAAGACTTCCACACTTCTACTACCGTTATGGTTACACCGATGACTACGACTCGTGCGCTTGTAGCTCCTCTGATTGAGACTCAAAGTGCGCAACAAGATCTCGAGACATTGGCGATAAAGAGGTCAAAGAGTAACGTGGACAACGGCGGATATTGCAGTGGTTCTTACACCTGCGACTACTAAGTAGCCAGCAGTGGCGTCTACTTCAGGGAGTTTGATGACAGCTGAGGCTAAGAAGATGAAGGACTTTATTAAGTTCTCGCCATGATGCCTCATGGAGCCGGGGACCCAGAGATAGTCGGGAGGTGGCTATTATCTCATGAGCGGCTACATGACTTGCTTCGGGTTGAGGAGATTGATCGGCCGAGGCTATCGAGTTTTTGCTTGAGAGTTGATGCTGCGATTTGGTGGACTACCTACATTGCGACTCATCCTGTTGTGACTACTTAGGCAGAGTTTCGAGCATTGTTTATGGACGAGTATATACCAGTGGAGTTCAGGGTCCGATTGAGAGATGAGTTTTTGTCTTTGGTTTACATGTAGAGTCATCTGAAACCTTTTTGAGTCCTTTTTTGTTCTGGATGAGTTACTTAAGCCGTTTTTGAGACTTCAACCTTTTTGAATATTAGGAGAAACATGCACTCAATCTAAAGCGTTGTCCGACATTGTTGAGATCACATATTCGGGGAGCTAGTATGAGGTTGAAATTTTATGCTAGATACCAAAGAGGACAAATGGTCATAACTGTGCAAGTGAAAAAAAGTTAGATTTCTAGGGTGCTAGAACGAGGGTGTAACCCTCTCGAGGCAAAATCTCATGATTGAAACACTTTTAGGAGGATGAAGCAGGCTATCTTTTGATTTAAACCCTTAGCCTTAAGCCTACCCATCATTTTACCGCTAATTAGCCCATTTAAGCCGATTTAAACCTTACTTTCTTGACTACCTATCATTGAACCTCTACCCGTTAGCCTTACATCCTTTTACCATGTTGGAAAGTCCGATTAACCATAGCGAAAGTGAGAAAAAGTCAAATGTGGAGTGAAATGTATAAAACCCCAAGTATGTAGGAGTCTTTGAGTGAAATAAAATCTCACCGACTTCAAAGAAAAGAAAAAATGAATTAGGCTTAGAATTCATTGAAAAGAAAATTTTATTATTTTGAGAAAAAGAATTAAATAAGAAAGAGCCAAATTGAAGAATCGGTAGTTGAAAAAAGGGGAGGAAAACAAATTGAGAGCATTATGTATATCTATATAAACTCTTTATGCTTATTAGCTCTCAAAGTGCTTATAGTGAGGTTGATTTGAACTTTTCCAACACTTTACATTCCTTTATACCCTTTTCCTTGGCACACTACCTCAACCTCATTACAACCTACTTGAAAGACCTATTAATCCTTAATTGTGCTAAATCTACATTAGTGGAGAGAGTAGTTACATTTCTCGCCTATGTTACCTCTTCGAGTATTGAAGCACTAATTTTTTAGAAATTGTAAACTTGCGTGTTTAGGTGTATATATGCCCATGAAAACTTGTAACGACCCGAATTTTAATTCGTTAATTAATTGTTAATCACGATTTATTAGTGGTCTAAAATCCGATCGAGTTGTGGTTGATCGACGTGCTTGAACAAAATAAATATAATTGTGCTTGATGTGGCCATTTTGTGATGTACACTAAATTAATTTGATTTAAATTAAGTTAACTTTACCTTTGATTTGAATAAGTGGCTATGGTTCAACTTTTAATGCAAATTATTTGTAAAAAGGGCAATTAGGTAATTTGTCAATAACGAAAAAAAAACGAAAGGAAATAGGGCGAAAGCCTATCTCATCCGCCACCGATAATACAAGGAGGGGAGACCCCTCCCTCTTCATGTCCTCTTCGCGTGCGCACCGAGGGCGACGGCGCGATCTAAACCTGGCCAAGCCAGTATACGACAAAATAGCAATGGCTCCGGGAAGATGTGACGCAGCGGTGGCACGGCTCAAAGGAGCTGCTGGAGCGGATGTCGGTCGGCGGAGGACGAGCGAGCACGGCGGCCCAAGCTCCGAGCTCACGGCGGCGGCTCGTAGTGATGGAGGTGCGGACGGTGGCTCCCGGCAGCGCGAGCCGGCGAGGAGACCGGCGCGAAGGGAGCTCGCGCAGACGAGTGACAGCAGCTAGGCACGGTGGCGCGTTGACAAGGACGACAAAGATGAGTGGCTCCACCGGCGAGGTTTGGCGAGCCTCCAAGCACAACCTGGAGCTATGGCCTGGTGCGGCACCAAGCGAAAGAAGCGGATGGTACGGCCAAGCAATAGCCGGCGGCGGCGAGCGGCCTGAGCTCCGTCGTGGATGGTTGGACTGGCGGGGGGTTCTCAGCAAATGGCGCGCGTGGACGGCGTGGCGCGACGACGACGTTGTTCGCGGAAAGGAAAACAAAGAGAGATCCTTTGCTAGACATGAAATCTCAAAAGGGAATTTGAGTTGATGACTCTATTGAAAGCATGGTGAGGTCCTAAACCATATTTAAATTAAAATACAAGTTCACTCCACGAGCCGTGGAAATATTTTGGTGTTGGTATCGAGTGATTTCGTGGCATTTATTATGGAGTTTTGCATGATTTAATCGTGAAAATATTGATATGGAGAAAGTTCACATGCTATATTAGAAAAATCCATAACTTCTCCATTTGTGATCTGATTTGAGTATTTTTGGAGTCTATGGAAAGTACGTCATGAGTACTACAAGTTCCTTTTTGGTTGTCATGATAAATTATGAGGTTTTCAAAGTTAAAACCGTAACTCTAGTGGGCTAGTTGATAATACTTTGAAGTTATTATAAAGTAGCTCTCGAAGCGTATTTCGTCGTAAAATTTGTATAGTTTAAGAGTTTTAAACCAAGGATATTGGACTTGAATTGATACTAAATGATATCATGAAATCTAAGGAAGAGATACGGAGATTCGAGAACGCTTTTTGAAGTGTTTGGGGGCCGTATAGGTTAGGAATAAGCGTGTGGATCGAGGTAAGTAAACCAGCTATGAAATTTTACAGTTATTTCTTGAGCTTTAAATTTGTTGTTATTGCTATGTTCATCATTTATTTTGAAATTTCTATTGGTTGAGTGGTTCATTGGCAAGTGAGTCATGGTTATTATTTATCTGTTATATGAGCTCTTATTTGGACGCCATTGATATCTCCCAATTGAGTGTACGTTGGGGGCACTTATCCGGGTCTGTGGGTATCTCATAGTCGCAAGAGGTTGTGTTTGTAGGTCAGTGTCTCGTCCTGAACCCGAGTTTGCTGGGCTTTTGCCGCGACTCAACGACCTTTTAGTCAGGTGTCACGGCCCAAAATTTTTAACTGTGTTATTGGCTTTACATAGGCTAAACGACCCGTACTGTGGGACCCACACCGTGCTACGTCCGTTTACCGAGGCAAGGGCCGAAGTACATTTTATATTTGTTTGATGTATGCCTAGTGGGTTGTATATGTGTAGACTACTAAGTCATTTACGGGTACGCAGGTATCGAGACGAGCGGGGACGCGCCTCGAGCGTGTCGACGTGGGACCGAGGTAATAACACATTTTGGTATAATTTAATTATTTAAATAAAATGTGAATTTTTGGGAAATGTGGTGTTAATGTGGCCACATAAATTATATATGGGTAAAAGTATAAAGTGAAGAAGAAAAAAAAATGGGTATCACTAGATCTATATCTAGATACACACACACACACATCTCAATACAAGGTGTAAGGTTTTGAAGTCACTCACAGGTGACTTGGGGGACAAGTGTGGTGTTGAAGACCACAAGATATTCCTCGAGATACGTGTATGTGGAGAGATGTGTGGCTTTCAAACACACCAAACTTATCTCCAAAATTATCTCCAAAGTCAGTGGTGGAGAGGAAAAAAAGAATTGCAGAAACAGGGCATCGGCTCTGTTTCTTCGCAGAAGAAGATGAAACTGGTCGGACGACCCGAGCCCGGCAGTAGGCGGGCCGAACCCTGACTTTGAACGGTCATACCAACCCGGATCCGGCTGGATCGGGTCGGGTCGGGTTGACCCGGATCCACCTCAATTAAAAATAATAATAATTATTTAAGTAAAGTAAATTGATTTTTAATAAAATAAATTCTAGAAAATAGCTAAAAATGTGGAAAAATTCAGGAAAAATCCAGAAAAATAGGAAAAAATATATTTGTGACCCAAATCTATAGAAATTCGAGATTTCCATAAAAAGTGAAGAATTCGGAAGTCGGTCGAGACGTTATACGGGGGTTTTACCTCGAAAAACGCGAAATGGGCCGAATGGCCGAAAATAAATAAAAAAAGTGTTTCGAAATTTGTCTCGACTTCGATTTGGCCTAAGTGAGACATTATTGAATGTTAGGGAATTACGAGGTAACTCAGGTGTTTGGGCACGCACTTCGATTCGTCGAGGAATCGGCTAGACTACGACAAGCGTGTGACTTGTAAGTACAACTCATGTGAGAATTTTATATTTCATTTCATTCTCTTATTGCTTTATTGGTCTATTGGTAGACATTACTACCTGTCATCTCACATCATGTTGTTCTTGTATCTATTCATGGATGAATATTGTGACATGATGCCTTGTGAATTATTTCATTGCCTCTAATTCCTACACTTGATGTCGTTCTTGAATACAATTGATGAAAAGCATGCTAATGGACTACTTTGGATTTACATAGCCTTGTATTCGATTTCCTTTAGGCTTTGCAGCCTAACTTGTCTTGGAATTCTAGAATTTTGGAATTATTTGTTTTTGAAACGAAAGTAGGGATTATCTAGTGTCCATTGCACGAGAGATGCGCGGTTCACGGGGACATAGGTCTACCTGGGTTCCTAAGACTCACTACACTACACTTGCGCGGCACACGAGGTATGGAACTCGGGGTAGTCGGCAAGTATGAGATTGATGTTGTAAAGGGTAGAGCGCAGCTCCGCTATTTATGTGAGATATGTTGAGCGCAGCTCCATATCGTAGTGGAAAAAGGTAGGTGATGATAGGTCTCACCGCCGACCGGACATAGATCATCTCGACTTAGCCTGTGTTTGTCTCTACATCTTTAACTGTGGTATTTATTTGCATTACTTGTTTCAGCAATTTATTTCGCTCATTTATGCTTTTAAATATCATTCGTTTCTTTTGGAAATGTGACATGAAATTCTCCAGTTAGTACTTAAATATCATTATACTCACTGTCTAGTTTGTGACGGTAGGTGTAGGTCCGTTGAGTAGCAGACCGGGGAAGGAGAAGATCGGCGATTTCCTCTTAGCACTTCGGCGACTCTCATCACTCATTTTGTACGTCTCGACTTTTGTTGTATTATGATTTATTATGTCATTTTGGGTTGTACAATGGGTTGAGTGAATAGTTTCATATCTATACATGCATGTGATGCTGTAGTTTTTCTTGGTTTCCACACTTAGGAATTGTTTTGGAGAATTAATGCTTCCGCTTAATATTGGAATTAACAATGTTTTCGCTTAACATTTGAATGACTTGTCAATGTGATAATATAACAATACATAGAGATTTGGAGAATTATAGGGACGATGGTGACTAATACGTACTTAAGTCTTAGATCATGTGGATTAAGGCTTGAGTACGGATTAGCCGAGGCGGTGCCCTATTTAGAAGTAGGGGCCGTCACATCAGGACTCCTTGCTATTCGGTTTTCGTATTCCGGACCCTCACTTATCGATTAAATTATTTACTGTCTTTTATATTCATGCATTCTCTGTTCTTTTCTTTCTATCTGCATGAATTAGACTTATTTATTTATTTCGAAAAGTCGTAAATATGTCATGCTTGGCGTTACTTACCTGGGCTCGTCATTCTTGTGTTTGACGGAGTGCAGATCCACAAATTCAAATAGGGGAAGGCTCCACAACTATGAGATATTATTTGAGGATACCGATGCGCTCCTATCACTTGTCTGACATAGGTGATTCTTTTGTATTATTAGATATACTTGTTTTAAAACACTGGGAGTTGGGTTTTTGAGAGATCTTGGGCATGTATATCTTGTGTTTACTCTCCTCTGAATGTTCATTGATGATGATATACATATCCGGGTTTCCACATTCTAGGATGTCTTAACTTGTGTCTTTGAGGTTTTTCGCTTAGTTTGAGGTTTAATTGCTTCCGCTATAACTATGATAACTCACTAATTGATTAACTCAACTTTAATTGCTTGATAAATGGTAAATGATAAAGGAAGGTCGACTAGGCTTGTGTGACTCAGCAGACGGCCTGGGGTCCACGTAAGTCTAGGTCAAAGGGGCCCAGCTTTAGGATTGTGGAACTGTGGCGTCACAAAACTCTCTTGAGTAGTATATGACCTTTGTCTCACCAAGTCTAATTCTTTGAAGTGTGATTTCTATTGATGTTTGGATTCCATTTCTAGATAAATCTTAACTCGAACCTCTTTGAAAGGATGGTTGATTCAGTGGCACTTGAACGAAATGAAACTCCACTTGACTTTGTAACGTGCGTAGGGTAATTAAAGTTAGTCTTTGTAGTAGTTAGGAGTCTAGTTCTTAATGTTATGTTGAGTCTTCATTCACTCATTTGCTCGAGACGCGCAAAGCTCTAAGTTTGTGGATGTTTGTTAAGTCTATAATTTGACATTAGTTAGGCTAATATTCTATGTGATTTTGGACTCGAATTCTCTACTTTATAGTGACAAACTCTCGCTTTTGTTTAATTCAGGTTTCTGAGACTAGATGAGCAATTATGGAGCGAATTCGGATCCTTGTGATGATCAAGAAAGAAATACTAATATTGGCAAAATCTTAGTAGAATCCATTTAGACCAGTTTCGGTGTTTCGAGCATAACTTCTTCATTTCAAATTCAAATGACTTGTTGTTTCTTCTATTGGAAGTAGACTCAGCTGAACAGTTTCATGTCTCACAATGCAATGTCAGATTCAGCCTCTAAGTACCTCAAAATCAGGTTGCAAATCAGAGAAGGTTTATGCGCCGCAGCCGCCATGTAATCTCCAAAACGCCGCCCAAGGCGCCGAAGTGGACAGAGAGTTCTCAGAACAGCGTCATGGCCCACGCCGTGACTCCTTTAGAGTGATGTCGTGCGCGGCATCGTTCACAGTTTTGATATTTTTTTAGGATTTTTCAAATATTTTCGGTTAAGAACGAACTTTAGGTATTTCATATAAATAGGAACTTGTGTTGTTACGAAAGAACTTGAAGAACTTGAGGTTTTTCATCATCATGTCCGGCTAAACTCCATCAATCTAGATCGGAGGTGGATCAAACAACTTTTTAACATCAAACATATGTGAGATCTAATTCAATTCAATTCAATTGTTTTATTGCTAATGAGTTGCAAGCATCCGTACTATGCAAAAAGATCACATGTGGCATTTGCGATTGACCATACCGATTGATTGATCCTTTTGGAACCGATCAAATGCCTTAGGGATATAGGCTAAATCGACGTATTAGTGATCTGATTGTCTAGGTTTAGTGTTTTCGCAAACCCCATTGTGGTCATCGTATTAAACTCAATTGCTTTGAGTCTAGGGTTCTACATTTGACTAGAGTAGTCAATGGTCGTCATCTTAGCTATCAATTAAAAGAAAATGAGGAACAAGGTATACGCGCTTGGTTCTATAGCTACTCTAGAATATCTTTGGATTGCATGTTTTACATAGATCGATGACCATAGAGTTTGAATACACCAATTGAGTAAGTTAGAGATACATATATTTCTTATTATTTTCGTTACAAAGTATTTCCAATTCCATGTCTTTTTGAATTCTCTCAACATTCGCTTTCAAACCCTCGTTTTCCCTTTTTTAAAAAACTTTATAAAGATTATCAATCTCTGTGGAATCGATTATTTGTCACCATCTACAAAATAGTTAGTTTAAGTATATTATTTTATTGACGCGTTCGGCGTGCATTAGCTCACAATAACTTATCCGATGAAACACCGAAAAGGACAGGGCAGTTCGCAACGTTTGAGGGAAATAGCTACGAGAATAATCCATTTGTGTGCGGGGTGCCGCTGAAGAAAAAACTGCAGCACCACTACTAGTACTACTCCTTTTGCAGGTGCATTTGTGGTGGGATTAATTGGAGTCATTGTGTTTCTCTTCATCAATCCTTATTGGCGAATAATGTGCTCCATGAAGTTATATATTCATCATGCTAGTTGCATCTGATTTGTACAATTGTGCTTAATTTTGTTCATCTTTACCTATGTAGAAACACACTATATGGTGTGTGTGTATATATATATATATACAAATAAATCTAAGTCTGCTTAATTTACAGCAATCTATCCTGACATATCTTTGGTTCAACAATCTTATTGGCCCAATTTTGATCAATATATCTACCAAACATAGCTAGACTTATAAATAAACTATTCATCAAATTGGAAAGCTCGATCAAGCTAATGATCCACCTGTTTAATTTTGAGCCATGCATATAAGTTGTGCATTTTGAAGTCTTTACAAGAGTGGACTATAAAGAGATACTTTTAATTTGAAGTAACTTTAGTACAAGCAGAGGTCCTTTCTATCAAAAAATGATTGGATGACTTACTTTAGACGCACCAAATTGTGTCACTTGATTTGTTCATCAATATTTGTGTGCACACAAATCCTATAATTTTAGCTAAGTCATTAAACCTACCCTAAACCCTCAATAGTTATCTAACAAGTGATTAACAACTGTTCATAGAAATAAAAAATGATTCACAACTATGAAATTACTACATCAATTATTTATAGGGTTTTTTTCCACATTTATTTTCTGATGACAAAAGATCTACACTTTTGACATCTACCTCAAAAAATTTGCACTTATAATCTCTTTAACTTATCAACTCACACTTTTTCTCCACGTAAGCAAATCATGACAAATATAATAATTTCAGAAGAAATATTTTGCCACTAAACCGTGGCTTACTTGAACGAAAGGCACATTTTAAAAACACGGGTTTAGACTGCCCTTCATTTCATCCATCCATGTGATGTTGTGGACCATATACAGATGTACAAAAAATCCTCACATGGAAGCCCCTTCACAAGATTCAATAAAGTATAGCTCTTGAGGACTTTTATGCAGCCAATCGTTTTGTGACAAGGTCCAAGGAAGCACTTGTATGGGGATAGCCATTAAAGAAGGGCTTTTTGTTTTTTAATTATAAGGGGGCTTAAAAGCTCTTAAAGAAGGGCTTTTAACTTCTAAGATAAGAAAGAAAGAAAGAAGAGGCAGACCTCGTGAACAGAGCTATGTAAGGACAGTTTGGAGGGCCAATCACGTGATTAAAAAACTTCTCTGACACTTTCAGATGACTTTTCTTCCACACACACAAGATAGAAAAATAGTAGAATGACAACGGCTTAGTCATAAACCTAAAATATATTGGTCCACGAGAGTGGTCTACGGAACCTCCGCCTTCGTGTTAATCAAGAGAGTATGTATATCCCTACATCTTAAGGTGTACACAGATGCCTTAAAGATTTGATGTGACTTTTAATATAACTTTCTCGTCATCATTATAACACTTCTCATCAAGATAAATTGAACAGATTTGTTAAAGTTTAGAGTGTGAAGTCGATACACTACCAATAACAACACGACAAGTGTATGATGTAAATGTGTGTTTACACTTCCGCTCTCCCCAATTTCACATGATAGAGGGAAATGCTACACTTGCTTGCACGTCCCGATGTACATAACACTATGCCACATAGGCAATTATAGTTAGGTGATCGAGTGTGTTCACCAAGTAAATGTAACGTTGGCCTTCATTCCCTTCTCAACATATTTCCTTATATGTTTTCTATAGGCCACGTCACATGTTTACAAATAATAATGACTAAAATCTTCGTCTAAATAAGAGCACCAAGACAACCAACAACTGATTAGTCAAAATAGTACGAGACTTCATTTTCTTAAGTTATGTTTCAATTTCAAGTTTCATGAATAAAGCAAACCCGAGACAACATGACCCAGTCGATTAAAAGGAAAATAGGCCCTCAATTCTAAACCCTATTTTAACAAGTCCTTTTCCTCTTTTTCACTGAAACTTTGGTACTTGTTAGAACATGATATAAAGAAAATGTAGATGTAGTGTATGCAGGTAACAAAAGCATGTGTCGTGAGAAAGAGAGCAAAGACTTTAGAAAAGCAGTGTCAGTTAAAAGTAGGGGTGTCATGGGGGGAGTAGGTCCGCGTATTCGTCCCCATTCAAAATTATCCCCGTCTAATCTCTACGGAAATAAAAAATCCCGTAAAAATTTATTATTTCCTATTTAGTGCGCCGTTCAAATCCCCATAAAAATCTCTATGAGAAAGAATAGTCGTGTCACCTAAAAAATATTGTATTTAAAAATAAACTAACTAAAAAGTAAGGTATGAAATATTGTACGTACATATCTTTTTTTAAAAACATATGTACTATATATTTTGGATTAATTATCATATGTTTATATTTTATATAATATACCACAACATGTTTCTTAGTGTGCATTTAATTATATATTTACATTTTTATAATAATATATAAACCTTATATAATGTACATACACTTACATGTTACATGATACTTCATATGCGTATATACAAAACACAAGATATATTTATTCATGACAAATAAGAATTCCCATGGTGATATCTAATAGGGATCCCTATGGGATTCTCCGTGGGAAATCCCCAATAGGGGATTCCCTGTGGGGATATTTTCCTCCCCATCCCCATCCCCCGCACGGGAAACCAATTTTTATCATCCCGTCTCCGTACTCCATTTAAAATTCTCATTTCCATCCCCGTCATGGGAATCTCCCCATTGACACCCCTAGTTAAGAGTGTAAGAGATGGGGCAGGGCAGTTGTGTGTTTGTGTGTGTGAAGTAAAAGTTACCAACTCTTACACTCTCTTTTAACTTCTCAATTACTGAGCTGACCTGACTAACATCTTCTCTGCTCTGCCATGTGATTCCCTCTGACTCTCTCTCTCTCTCTCTATCAATTGCCCCTACCCCATCTCTTAACACTCTTTTCTACAAACAAAAACCTTTCATAAGAGACCAAGCTTTCCCATAAGTTCACAGGCTCACACACCCTCTCTATATAACAAGAATGCAGCTTTGAAACATTAACATTCCAATAGTTTGTGGAAGTCAAAAGCAGAAATGCTGAACAATAGAGCTTTGAAGCTTGCCTTCTGCGCCCTCGCTGGATCGGCTTTCCTTTTGCAGATTGGTATGTAATCCTCTCCTCTCTTTTCTAAATCATGTGCATCAAAGAAATGTAGAGTAAGTTTATGTATGTTCAATTCATTTCATAAAGTGACAAAAGTTTTACGCTGTCTGTCCGTCTATCGCAACTCTTCCCCAATTTTTCAGGCATAAAAATGGCGTTGAGACCTCCTTCCCCATTTTCCAATATGGAAAATAGGCTTGTGAGTCCTGCTCTTTTATCCAGACTTAGAGCCGGCTATGCAACCTATATAATTAATTTTCTGCATATAGGTGGAGTTAAAGAAATGTAAAGTCAATCATTTGATATTATATATAAGAAAACGAGTTGACCCAACTGTAATAGAGAGTTTAGATTGTGTGGATTAGACGCACGGCCTAAGTTCGATTCTCCGATGCGTCAAAATTGTCTAAGTCACTTAAATACACTCAGTAAGTGCCGATTCACAATGGTCTCAGAAAATAGTCAGCTCATTTTGGTACTCACGGATATCAAAAAAAAAAAAAAAAAAAAAAAAATATACATATAAGTAAATACTTTTCTCAGCCATTGTCTTTTGCTTGTCAACTAAGGGAAGGCAAGCTAATAAAAACAGCAATGGTCATGGATGAAACAAAACATACAAAGAAATATTTCATCGAAAGGGTTTTATCTCAAGAGACCTCAGTACTAATTGAAGAGAGATCCACACTTAACATACTTCATCATGAAGTCTTCTCTAATCGATGTGGAACTATATTTCGATCCACACACATCACCAACACTCCACCATAGAACAAAACATGCACCATGTCATCCTAATTGATTGCTTCGACATTTGCAGGGCAAAGCGCAGAGTGTGGTAATAAAAACAAGCCTACAATACAACAGACTCAAGTAGGCTTTGGGAGTCCACCAAAATTCATGGTTGAAGTCCAGAACAAGTGCCCTATGTGCCCTGTGATCAACATTCATGTCAAATGTGGAAGCTTTACTCAGGACCTTGTCGACCCCCGAAATTTACAGTACTGAATCATAGTGATTGTGTTGTTAACAGTGGACTGCCATTGGCTCCACTGCAGAAAATTTCCTTCAATTACTCTCACAACAAGTTTCTAATGTCTACTAGTAACTGGAATTTCCAGTGTGAGTGAAACTGATCCCACTAACTAGTCTGTACTAATACTATCCATCTCGACAATATTTTCAATCTGATTCTGTTGCCATTGCCATATTTTTGTCTCTGTAAATCACTTTCTAGACATTGATAACAAGTTGTTTAGGAGACTAAGGGAGGCCTATGAGGTTCAAATGTCTATTACATAATGAAAGAGGAGAGAATATATCAAAAAGATTTAGGAGAACAAAAGCCATGGCAACTTCTTAACTCTCAAAGTAATATTGAAAATGAAAGAACATTTACAAGTTATACATATTAAGTAATTAAAAGGGCACAATTGCGAGAAGATGAAAGCGTAATATCGATCGTACCTTCCAATGATTAAAAAGGAAAAAGGAAACATGTCTCGGTGATAGCTGCACCTTGAAGTTCCCAAACTTTACTTAAGCCAAGAGCCAAAAACAAGAAGAAAAAGCTCAACTTTGTAACAGCTGGGGTTCAATATACAATAAGAAAGCTAAAAGAAAAATCAATTATACACACAGGTTGTGAGTGATGCCGTACACTTCCATTATAAATATAATTTGTAAGATTTACAACAAAGCAAAGTAGAAAATCAGGCTACCTATCATAATTTGCAACTATCATCACTATATAGAGCTAAGGAAAATGATTGTCGGTATTAACAACAGTATAAATCTTCCAATGTACAGACGGCAAGCAGAAGAAAGATCATGAGGACCTACTTGATAAACAACTCCAGATTGTTCGTCTTGCAGTTTAATGGTTGAAGAACCTGAGAGGCAAACACGAACAAACAACTACATTACACCAAAAAAAAAAAAAAAAAACACTTACTAAATAAATGCTATATCTACCACCAGAAATTAAACGCCAAACAGAAATAAAAAAGTGAATCGATCTACTTACAATTGTACTCGGTCCATCCAATGACCTGATTTTCAAGATCATAGAAGACTAGCTTGTTTGACAAAACCAAGTCTGCATGAAAACATAAGACAACTCAATAAACGACCAAAATGCATCAAATTGAGACTTTTGTAAATAAAAAGTGAAATATGGTATATTAGCCAACATCTAATCAATAACAATTGGATTCCTAGTTTTTTCATATACATAGACTTGTTTTCTTTCAGATTATGACTGGTTCCACCATCGTACAATCAATTTTACACTAACAATCTATGATATGCGCTAGCTGATCTTTTACATGTAAATGCATCAACACAGAGGACATATAACAGCAAAACAAAAGAATATTATTGATCCTGTAAACAGCCAAATCGTAACTTTTCCATCCTCGTAGCCTTATAGTCAGTTTTTCATCTCTCTGTTCAGTGTACCAGCAAAGGAACCCAATTATTTCGGATAAAGTTCTTTTCTCATTATCTTAATCCCTTATAAGACGTTTGCGCTTATGCTTTTTGCTTTGAAATGGAAAGTTAAACTGCTGCCAATGAGTTTTCATTGCATAATAGCATACCTCCCAAAAGAATTGTGTCCTTCCCATCCTTGGACTGCATACCACTATTTTGCCAGCCAATGCACCATATATCATCCTATGGAGATGACGCCAGATTAATAAAAAAGGAAGCAGGCAAAAACGAAAGTGGCGATAGAACAAATAAATAAGAATGAATTTCCAATTAATTACGAGGGTGAAGAATATTAAATTCCAGGATGGCAGATAGATTGACTTATCCAATGCGATAAAGTTAAACATTAATTCACAAGGACTATTTTATGACAACTACAGCAAACACATTCTTATCAGAAATTCAGTTACCGAGGAAGCCATTCACTAATGGTTTGATTTAATTGCTAAGGGGAGGGCTCGAATAGTTTCCATGATTCTTGATACATCCCAATCCATTTTATATATAATCAAAAGAGGGGCCTTTCCTGATGTGTATTGGTGAATAAGTAAAATTGAAGTTCACTATGTCTAGATCACTCATAATGCCAACTATTTCAGCTTCCACTGAAGAATACTTTCTCTCTGAGATTTTCTTCTTTTTTTCTTAAAGATAGATCTTTTCTCACATCCTACCATCTTTTGCTGAAAATTTGATGACGGCACTAAATTGTATTCTCTAGTTGTTGACGAAATTGAACGATTTCCTCCTCACTAATGCAAGCTACGCAATCCAAATTGCGATTACTACACTGACTTTACAAGAACACATCAAACCAAAGCTTTAATCAGGCCAAATTATAAGTGCCATATTGATTAATACATTAATCATTACAACCTACAAAAATAGACGCATATGAACAAAATAAAATGCATATATACTGCAAGAGGACCTTGCCATTTTGAGGGTTGGGAGATGAACTAATACACGGAGCCTTGGCCTTGCATTATGGAGAGGCTGCATTGAACTTGTGACCAAGAAAAATATAGTAACAGTAACCACTTTTATGATATAAACTATAAAGAACAATTAGAAAAATAATAGTGACAGACCGACAGTAAAACAAACTCCCATTAACTCATGGATATACCAAATTATGGCCACACAAGTTAGTTAACACTCCCTTATACTTTTCAAAGCAAAAGCCTATGTTACTAGAATATCTCTGGAGTTTGTCTACTCAAGATGGAGCAACATTAATTGACTTTTCACACAAAAACTCAATATTAATACTGAGAAGTTTAGAAAAAGGGAAAAAAAAATATAATATATATATATATATATATTTCTAAGTAAATTTAGAGACATGACTTACATGGTAATGAAACAAATATTCATGAGGATAAACCATCAATGTGAGTGAGTTATCAAAATGAAGAGTTACATTCGGAAATGCATCATCCACACTGAAATGGACAAAAAGAAAAAGAATCATGTTAGTTTTTGTCCATCCTAGCTTCATTTCAACCAACTAAAACTCAATTATGAAACAAGAACAATTTGTAATTTTACATCATATCAGGTTTTGTCATAAACAACAACAACAACAACAAGAGCCTCAGTCCCAAATTAGTTGGGTCCTGCCACACATGGATCAAAGTCTTACATTGCAATTGATTTAGTGCAATTGATAGTGTGCTTTCCAAATCCCTTAAATCCCTCCTAATCAATGTCTCCCAAGTTAGCTTTGGTCTACCCCTACCTCAAACTCAATTTCTTCAATTTCTATTGAGTTAGGTTTTGTAGGGGGGCATTTGTACGTCGTCTTTAGAAGTGTCCAAAACTTGAGAAATCATCCACAATAATTTAAACGGGTAACTTTTGCAGACAGCAGGCAGTTTAAGACACACTAACACCTACTAGCAACAAAGACGCAAGTCCATGCACGAGATACAATGTTTGGTAACATTAAAAAAATGCCTGGGTAAAACAGTATGGCAGTAGACCTAAGATAACTTGGCACGCATTGATCAAGAAGGATTTAAAGGATTTTAAAAGCACGACGTCAAGCACGCTAAATTGACTGGAGTGAAAGAATGTAATCCATGTAACCGACCCCAACTAATTAGGGATGAGGCTTTGTTGTTGTTGTTGGTTGACAAGGGTAAAGCTGGAGGAATTCTCACAATCCCATGGGAATCATTAATCTAAAATTGAGAATTGTTGCTAAAAAATTTCTTGGTTAAGGTCGTGACTATCAACAAAAAGGAATTGCTAAAGTTATGCATGGGAAATTCAGATCAAGGAACAATTTTTACATCACACTTCATGTAATTACTAATTAGTGCCATAAACATTATGAGAACATTATGGCAAACTATGAAATGGGCATATTACTATCCTCAATAAGTGGCAACTGGTAATGGCCTTCGACCCAAACTTTCCATTTGGGGCCTATAGATGTGATGTTTAAAACATTGAAGCCATGCATGCTAAAATAACATGCACAACCTTTGGGGGTACATTTGTGATCATGTTATGGCAATATAAATAACGCAATAAATGTCATAAATCTTTTTAGAAAACTATATATGGTTCAATCTTTCAAACATCACGAGCGAACCCCTTATTAGTCAATTCCAATTTAGTAGCACAAGTCCCCAGAAAAGAATAAATACTATGCTACTTGCTCATTCCAGTTGAACAACAAAAAAGCCTCAATACATAATTAGTTCGGTCCGGTTATGCGGATCAAAGGCTTCTGCTCAGCTAGTCTTAATGCAAATAATGACGTGCTTTCATAATCCTCTAAATTCTTCACAATTAATGCACCCCCAAGTTATCTAGGGCAACCCCAACTCTGTAAGTATCAATCCCACGAGAAATGTAGGAAATCACGTAAATGAAGGCAAGCATAAAGTCAAAGGGAACCAATCTATTCATGCTCTCAATTGTAGTGAGGAAGATTATATACAGGTCCCATCCCCTCACTTTAACCCTCCTCATAAATCATTCAAGAAAAGATGAACTAACTTTATACCAAGTCTCTAAGACTAGAGAAGGAGATACTGAGTTTGTGACGGTGTTGAGAGAAAGATCATTACAAGGGATGAGCTTCATTAAGGTAGGAATGGTTTATAAGAATGGGTCAATGCATTTAATGTTTTTTTTTTTTTTATATCGACCATTAATACGGATGAGTACATGGCCTATAGATGATTCCTCTTGACCACTCATTAACAGATAATACCAAGAAGAATTTTGTTCTTCTTCACTTGGAAGTAGTAATGGAAATCTCATTTGAAATACTATGCATAGAGTCAGTTAAAGTAAATGACCTTGTACAAAACTACCCCACTTGGAACAATAGCCAACTATTCCTAGATCGACATTCAAAACTTTGAATATGAGCATATAGGCCGATCAGAAATATACCTATCAGAGTATCGCAAGCAGGAGAACTGGCCTTCGACGATGAATAATTTATCATCTGAGTGGTTAGACATTATCTAACAAAACATCAAAAAGAGAAGGTAAAAAGAAAGTATTTCTATCAAAGGTCTCCAAAAAGTTTTACATTATCTAACAAATACCAAAAAGAGAATATCAAAAAAGAAAAAGAATCTTCGAAAGCCTCCAAAGAGCAAAAATCACATACCTTATTAATTAATGGCTCATAAATCACCTGAGGAAGATAAGCCAAGGTTGTACCACTATCAATTATGGTCCCTTTCCTATTTCCTGTATCAAATATATTTGAAGGAAGTGGTAGAAAAGCCTTTCCAACTTCTATTGCCGTCAAATTGACATTGTAATGTTGCCTATGGAAAATGAAATTACAAATGTCAAAGAAACCCCACAGGTCAATAATTGAAGCTGACAGAAAAGTACAACAAAAAAAAAAAAAAAATTAAGTCGGAATCAACTGATTTATAACAAAGATAAGTAGCCTTGGATGAGAAAAAGACAATTAATATATGGAAGAAAAGAGCGGGCCTAAAAGATTAGTGCGTGAGCCGCCTTTAACAGCAATTATTGAAAGCATGAAATAATGGCGAAGACCACAAACATGTTCCCAGAGTAATCCAACATAAATAGTCTTAATATAGAAACAAATCCGACAAGCAAGGAAAGCTTATAATGAGACTGTAGGACCATATGACCTCGCAAGGTTGTAGATCCATGAATAGCAATTCTGCTATATGGAATGGTTGTAGTTAAAGCTCCATTTGTCACCTATTCATTTCACATGACCTTATTTAGTACCTATGTGAAGTTCGCATCTACATCACCATTCAAAAGTTTAGATACATATTTACATTTGAGGAGTCTAATATCAAATAACGTTTATTTAAGTTCATTCCACTAACTCCAATTAACTAAGCAATTATATAAGGTTGTAGTTAATAAATAAGGAAACCGCCACCTCCTAATCCTCAACCAGAAAACTCAATCAAGCAATCCTTCATGCTGATTTTCCTTTTTCTTTTCCTATTCTGGAGATAAAGAAACGATGACATTAATAGTGACTAGCAAGGACAAATGGAACGCATATAAGACCAAAAGGAATCTGAGTGTAAACCTCACTCAATTGAGTCAATCCCACGCATCCCCAATTTGACAACAGAGAACTATTACAGTATTAACATGATTAGAATTAGATCAATTAATCATCAAGACGCCATTGACTTAGAAGATTCGTGAACTATGATGCCTCTCTATGCTTATCCTCAAAGATAAATTGGTTGCTCTCCAACGACAACAACAACAACCACAAAATACACTTTCATATATAAAGTAAATAACAATTTGTATAGAAGACAAACAGATCTCTAGGTGAGAATTACATACTGATTCGGTACCATTGGTGTTGTGCTTAGCTTAGGCTGTACCACACGTCCAATAGCAAAGATTCCACCTCCATTTTGACCATCTAAGCAATGAGAGAACATCTTCCTAACTTTTCCAGAAGCAGCTAGTTGAGAAATCAATGATGAATTTGACTTTCCAAATCCAACAAGTCCATCCAAAGCCACATACGAAGAACCTAGATCACCAGATTGTTTAGCACCACACCTATCCCAGAATCAAAAGGAAGCATGTATAAGCTACGAAAAATAGCACAAGAAGAGAAGATTCATAAATCAGAAATAACTACATAAAGAAAGGTTATAGTGCGTCATTCCATGAAGATTGAAATTGAGGCCTTTTTATTAAAGAAGCTGAAAATTTTGACAAGGCCAATGGAAAAATGTAAGAAGCAATTGCATTGTAGACATTATTTAGAGCTTCCAATGTACTTCAAACTAAATAAGTAAATTGACAAAAAAAGAAAAACCACAACAGCACACCAATCTTCCGTTTGTAATACCAGAAGTGACTTTGACTTTTGCATGACCATGTTCCTGAATCCAAGCTACTAGACATTATTTTTTAGCACCAAACACAATTAATAAAAATGGGTTAAAAAACATTCAAAACATATTATCAATAAAGGGCCAACAGTTACATGCAGCACCTTTACAGCATAAGAGGTAGAAAAATAGATACTCCTAAATCTAATGCTCAAGAAATGTACCATGATGATGTGTATCAAGACTTTGTAGAAGGTGTTGGCCTGAAAGAGGAACCTAAGAAACATAAAGCACTATGTAAGTTGCCAAGAATATCTACTTCGGCTGGGTCCTCCATGACAAAATACAACATACGTTTATCAACTACAATTTCAAACAGATAGATGAAGAAGTTATAAGCATACTGCCCTACTTGTCCGTCTCTATGATCAACAATAAACGTACATGCATATGCTCCATCTCGCAAAGGTTTAAAGATTGTCCGTGATAGACATTGGTACTCTAATTAAGAAATGCAACAAGAAGCGAACCAACTTCTTTTCCATTGCACAAAATGCATTGATTTGTCCTCGTCAACTCATTCCAATTTTCATGCAACTATTGATGGGATGAAAATATGCATACTTGTATTTATCAATAAGCAATTAGCTACAGCTGATATTCAGTACTAACCACATAACATACTATGTGAATGTGATACTCACCCGAAAATTATACTCGTATTAGCCACCGCCAGTAGCGAGATTTCCCGATACCCGCCCAAGCTGCACTGTATCTTTAACGAAGTACCCAACACTGGAGCTCCCATCCCCATACACCACCTTATATTCACAAAGCAAATCAGGCGTGCAACCCGGAACAGGCCCATCATATGTAGCAGAGCAAAAATCTTGCGTACACGGAATCAATTTTGCAGTCTCCGATTCATTCGGGTCGTAAAGCTTAAGCTCCAACTGTCAAAACCACACAATTCCTAACTTCAGTCCAAAAATCACACAAATTTGAACTCGGAATCTTCACCAGAGCTAAAAAGTTATCAAATTTACGCAGAATATCAACAATTCATACCCCTAAACTGCTCTTCCTCGGACATCGATCGCATTGGATGCAATTCACCCAGAAAATATCACTCCCAGTGTCCACTTGCACATAGTAGTCCTTCGAAGGCGTCCCGATCCCAATTTTCGTGAAATACAACCTAAAAAACAATCAATCAACCAACCGAACCCTACCAAACCCTACCAAACCCAACCAAACCCTAGAATTCCAATTAGGGTTTCGCAAACACTCCTCAGTCCTCACATTCAATCACATTCAATCAAAACCTAAAATTAAACTCGAAAGCGGAAATGGAAATGGATGGAGATTGGAGAGGAGCGAACCCGGTGTCGCCTGGATCGCGATTGCCGCCGAGAGGGAGATCGATCTCGGCGAGGATTCTGGCGTGGCGGAGAGCGTCGTGGGCTTTGAGAGATGCGAGCGAGGGGTCCTGATCGGCGAACTTGTGGCGCACATGGAACACTCCTCCACTCGCTGAGGCTTTGCGAAGAGCGACGAAGATCGCGAACAACGCGAACAACATCGAGAGTGAACGAATCGCCATCGACTCCATTAGAGACGACGCTTTGTTTCGTTTCGTTTCGGTTGTTCTCTCTCTGTCGAAAAAAGTACAGAAGTATTGCTTTTTGCACTTTAAAATTAGTTAAATAAGTATGAATTTTTTTATTCGTGATCCATATGTCAAAATGCAATATCAATGGGAGGCAAATTTGTTGTGTTATCTATGTAAATCATATGAATCAGTCTACATAGACACCCGCGTGGACTGAAATTGGGTTTACATGAATAGCGCATTCGGAAAATGCGTTATTCATATAGATCGATCAATCCACGTGGACTGCAAAGTGGACATTTAAATATTTTATATATTTATATAATATATAAATATAATATTTATTATATTTATTATATTTTTTATATATAATATAAAAATATATTGTTTATTTATATATTTATACATAATATAGAAAAATATAATTAGAATGTCACTCCAAGTGACACCCGGGCTATGTGATGGCATGCGGGATCTACGTAAAAATGAATGTGCGCAAAATAGGTTTTGGTGCATAATATGCGTGGTACGTATCTCGAAGCGCGCACGACGTTTGCGTGGGTTGTCCACTTCGAGATATGTGCGTGTTGTTTACATGAGTTATTCACCTCGATATATGTGCGTAACGTTTGCATGGATTGCGCGAGGTTGCATGAGTTGTCCACCTCGAGATATGTGTCTGACGTTTAAATGGTTTGCACGATGTTGCATGAGTCGCCCACCTTGACATACGTGCATGGTGTTTCCATGAGTTGTCAACCTCGAGATATGTGTACGACGTTTGCATGAGTTGTCCACGTCGATATACGTGCGTGTCGTTTACACGGGTTGTCTACCTCGAGATATGCGCGTGACGCGGGTTGTCCATCTCGATACGCAGGTGTCGTTTGCATGGGTTCTTCACCTCGATACATGCGTGTGATATTTGAGTTGAACAAATAACTCTTTTTGAGAATGAGTCATTCATATACTTTAGTATTTTGTATAGATAGTTCCTTTTGAAAATGAGATATTCATACAAGTTCCTTCCACATCATCAACCATACCACACCATACATCCACCTAATCATCAATAGCTCCTTTTGAAAATGAGTTATACATTAATTTTGTAATTTTAAAGTAACCCCTCTATTTGATGAATAAAAAAGTAAACTCATCTTATTTCTTGAAAAACCCTTTCTCTCTCTAAGGTCAAGACACGCGCGAGCGAGTGTGGCCGTGTCGCCGGCCCTCGAATCCGAGGTACCATTTTTAAACATTCAATTATCGTATCATATCTAATATCAATGCATGACCCAGTAGGGTTGCCTCAACTATAAAGGCGAAGGCGAGGTTATGTGAGTTAACTCGCACGACTTCGGTTTCGATTATTTGATGTGGCAAGATTGTTCGGACCATCGAGGTACGCTCATGCCATTGCACTAAGGTCTCTTGAAAATAGTCAAACTCGCTTTGGACACTCACGAGAGATTGAAAGTAGAGTGAACAGGCCGGCTAGTTGATATATCATCATTAGCTTGTTTTGTTTGAGATAAAGTTTGTCTTTAAGTCCTTCAAAACATTATTAAACCCCTTTGAAATTTATGTTACGTTTTTGTCGAGTGTTTATATTGGTAAGGTTGATATATTCACTTTGGTTGATTTTAGTATGGCGATCATGTACTATCATAATCATTTAAATCAACAATAATTAATGCATTCTAAAGTACCTTAAAAATATTAGTCTATATTTGTAATCTTTGAGTTTTTCGCTGCCTTAGAATTCTAAAAAAAAAAAAAAAAATTCAGGCTAAACACACCCCAACCATTTATGAGGGCAGCCCTACAAATTTAGAAAAATTTATTTCTAATGAATATGACCCTTGTGCCTCTCATTGCGTTTTGTGCACTCCGCCCCGTTTTCATTTAGTTTTATGCACCCCATCAGCCTTACAGGTTCAAATCTCTAGTTGGAAAGTCGGTTAGAGCTCATTGGATCTCTAGTTGAAGAGTCAGTTGGAGCCTGCCAAACCTTTAATCGGAGAGTTAGTCAAAACCCACCGAGTCTTTAGGTCGGCAGTTGTCAATCAAGTCTCACCAAAAGAGGATTGGTTGGACAAAACTGAACCTAAAAAATAAGTAAATCTAAAATAGATATTCCGACCAAGATTTTGAAGTTAGGCGCTTCGGTTGGGATAAAAGAGGATTTTAAGGATTTCGATAAAAATTCAGGTGCTCTCATAAATCAAGATGATAATTTGGAGTGCATTCAAAATTGGCTGAGTGCCTTTACCTGGACTCAACTAAAAATAAACAAAAACACATAATGCCCTTATGTTTTAATGGATTCTTAACCTTGCATCCATAACAAGCGTGATCCAATAACTAACACCCCATTAGTCGAAGTAATAAGGGACTTGACCCTCTTAAGTCAGGTCTTGAGTTCAAGTTTTGCAAATGAAAAAATTAAGTTAGAAAGGCTGCTCTATAGGAGACTCGACAGCGTTAGAGCGCGAATTAGCCGAGCCGGTGCAGTTGGCGCGGAAGACCACGTCGGAAACCCAATAAAAAAAGCGTGTGCAATCATAAGCATTTGAAAGCTCAGATTCATGAAATCGATTTGATTTCCATTCAAAGGACGCGCGATTGAGCTCTCCGATCGATTAATTGACTTTGGGAGCAAAGGTGAATTCTCAAAACCCTAATTTCAATTTCCAACTTTTCTTTGGTAATCATGAATTCATTTTAGCCCTTTTTGTTCAAATGTGATTGAATCTAAAGACCTTCAACAAATTGCTACCCAAAACCTTGATTTCTCAATATATATGGAAAGAATTCAATGTAAGAATCGGTGAATTTGATATACGGTAGACTGAATTGTGGCCCTTTCATGGGCAAAACCACAGAAATGACTTAAAAATCCAATCTTTCAACCACATTGAAAGAGAAAACACAATTGTGAACACTTAATAGTTGTTGCTAATTAAGTGATGATTTAGAGAATTAGGGTTAGAAACATGGAGATGATTAGCGCCAATGTCGCGGCCCGTCCTGTGAATAGGGTTGTGTCGGAAGAAATATCTTCGGCCGCAACTTGTGCGTCGAAAGAAATATCTTCGGCTTCAACTTGAAACAATGACCCGGATTTATCGTCTCGCAGCTTGATGCTTGATGAGCCTATAATTAACCAGCCAAAGAGTAAAAAAATCATAGTTATCCTGCAGTAAGAGTTACTGTATTTGTACAATTCCTTGGTGTATAATGACTGAATTTAACCAGATTTTATGATTTATAAGGAGAGTGATTGTTACTTACAATTGTAGTCTGTCCAACCAAGGGTCTGATTTTCGAGGTCGTACACGACTAACTTGTTTGATATGACTAAGTCTGCATGGAAGAAGTAGGAATCAATAACTGGATTAAAAGAGTTAGAAAGAACCACATCTTAGAAAAAATGAAAAAAAAAAAAAAAAGAACTAGATCCATATGTATGGATATAAGGATCAAACTCTTACATTGCGCTCGATTTAGTGCAGTTGATGGCTAAATTTCAAACTCATGAGAAGTCACTAGTTTCTTGATTCATGATCCATGTTTTATTTATTGAAGCAAAATCATTGCCATATGTACTGCATAGAGATTTCTTGTGATCTAACTCTTTTGGCGGTACTGATATTCTCGGTAGAAATGCATGTTATGAATTTCTATTTATGTTATACAAAGTTGTATGTATTACTGTTGGTAATTCATCTGCCTCTTTAAATGCAAATATAATGCGGCAGTGAGTGGATAATATAAGATCAATTTTTTAAAACATTTAATATAAATTCAATTTGGGATGTTCTATATGCATTCATTTAAAGATTTTTGAGATGTCATCGGTGCAGTTATAAGCATTCATCAATTTGAACAGAGTATTTGCATACCTCCCAAAATAATCATGTCATTTGTTCCCTTGACTAACACATCACTATTTGACCATCCGATACACTGTCCATAGTCCTGTAAAGGTGATAGTGAGTAAAGAAGACAATTTGAGTTCAGCAAAGAAGAAAAGGAAAGTATCCTTTTCATTCGATTTATTGTTTTTTAGAAACATTTCATGAAAGATTTTGAAAGATTATGAGCATGAATAATAAAATACCCAATTTCCCCAAAAGCATAGAAAACTCGAAGTTCAATGACCAAAAGCATAAAAAACTCAAAAGTTAAGGAAATTTAGGACTGGAATCGACAACATGGCCTCAATCCCAAAACCGGAATCGCATGAACAAGTTTATTATTCCTGCTCATAATCTCAATAACAATGGAATCAATATACAATATTATGCATGTAAAGCAATTAAGAAAATGAAAAAGACACGCTTATGGCACATTCAGAATGATAATTAATTGGGTAAAATAAAGAAATATAATTCATTCTACTTACTTGGATTTCAAACAGGTAGTCATGTGGAGGAACTACTAGTGATAGCGAGTTCTCAAATTGAAATGTAACTGTTGGGAAATCATTGTCCACATTGCTACAAAAAAGAACGAATCTTATAAGGCCTTTTTGTGCATTGCTTTAGGAAAACAGAATAATACCATTGATAGAAACGAATGAGCTCTGAATGAAGCATGGAATTCAGAAACTTGGAACAACTTTGCAATTTTTTGTTTTATTGCAGTAGCGTATTGGGGTTTTATTTTCAAAAAGAATTAAAACATTTGTTAAAATAGCATTTTCAGGAAATCTTTATTTTGAAATATGATTTTGTCAGAAATGGTAGTTGTCAATTGCTGAATCATCTAACTAAAATGGCATGACCCCCAATGACAGTATGGATAAGTGATACTCGCACGGGCACTTTCTTATGATATGGCTTATAGAGATTTGAAATATAATCCTGACAACAAAAATGTCTCGTTCACACTTATTCCTAACTTGAAATTTGTCTGAACCATTACTGATAGATGGATACATGACGCAACACAGTAACAGTGCAAGTCTAGCATTCAGATGATGTAGATGAATATTGAAATTAAATCGTAAAAAATAACAAATTATGAATCAAAAGCTGTAAAACTGATGCAGTTGACTAGGAAATAATACCTTCCTTTATACTGAAAGCATAAGCTCTCACCCTGCGTGCTTACTTGTAAATCTGAGTGACCAGCCAATATCTAACATAAACACAAAAGTGGTTTAAGAGTTTTTCACTCGAAGGTACCTCAGATGAACCAACTTTTCATGGTTTCCCATACCTTACTTATCAATGGATCATATAGATTCTTTGGAAGTTAAGCCAAGGTTGTACCACTATCTACAATTGTCTTTTTTCCCTTTACATCTGTTGTAATGTTATCCCTCCCTACTTTGATGGTCTCCAGGTTCACATTGTAATCTGTCCTGTGAAAATGATCAGTATTAAGTATACGCCCCATCATAAAGAAAACCAAAGCATAGATACATGGAAAGAAAGAAATTAAGAACAAGATGTTAAATGTATTGCAACAATAATGTGACTAAAAGTGGATGTACTCTTACTTTCCCTTCTCGAGTGAAAGGATAACTTTTCAGTAAATAGGTAATAGGTTTAGTGATTTTTTTTTTCTAATCTAAGTTGATGGTACGCATGATAATGTAGTGTTTTTTTTTTTCTTCAAATCCTTATTTTCATTGGAGTATGTACTCATTACTTTTATGTTTCTCCAGTTCCCTTGTCTACCATGTAAAGTTCTATTATTTCATGTCTTTATTTATTGACTAATTTATTGTAAAATGAACCAGAAACATTGTTAGCGAGTATATCCATATAAAGAATTCTCGATTTATATCTAGAGAGGACTTGAGGATTGGCTGTAATTAAATCTTTCGATGTCTGTATATTTCTTTGTAGTGATATAGCATTTTAAGTTGTTCTTTCGTAGACCGAAAGATCCCTTCTCTGATGATGATGATGATGATGATGATGATGATGATGATTTTGATTCAGAATTTTAATCAGATCAAAATGCTAGATAATTTCATCCAAATGAACTGTATTTATTCTAACCTAGTTCTATGGAAAAAAGATAGCAATCAATGTGAAAAATCATATATTCACTTTTCTGGAAAAAAGATTTGCAACATGAGTAGATGGAGTTACATACTGATTTGGTAACAATGGAGTTGTCTTAACTCTTGGTTGCGCCACATCTCCTATTGCAAAGATTCCACCTCCATTTTTACTGTCTAAGCAATGAGCAAATACCTTTCGCACAAGCTTAGCCGATGCTAGCTGAGATATCATAGACTTACTTGACTGTCCCAATCCAAGTATTCCACTCGTTCCAATTTCGACAAGATTGCCGCTTGGTGAAATACCACACCTGGTCCAAAGATTACAAACACTAGATATGAGCAACAGTGAATGCATGGTGTTTTCATAGCTCTCTATATAATTTCTTGTTGGAATATGATTTTTAATTTGCTCAAGACATACATCCAGAGATGCAATGTGCTGTACATTTACACTTATTCAGTGAAAATTTAATGTGACATATCTCTTGAACTCTTAAGCAGATTTTTTTTTTTTTTTTTTTTTTTTTTTTTTTTTTTTTTTTTTTGGTTTCAAGCAAATGATGCAGGTTATTGGTGCCTTTTCTTTTTTTTTTTTTTTTTTTTTTTTTCACAAAGAAATTCTAGACTTACCCGAATATAACACTCGCATTTGCCGATTTTGTCTGCAGGTTTCCAAGAACCTGATCGTACTTTACAAGATCCTGCACAAAATATCCAGCATTCGCACTTCCATCTCCATATCTCACATGAAATGGACATCTTGAACCTGTAGTGCATCTGGGAACTGGGCCTCCTGCTATTGCTTCACAAAAGTCTTGGTCACATCCAACCATTTTTGCAGTGGAAGAGGTGTGTGGATTGAATAATTGGAGTTTTATCTGTTCAAAAGAAGAATTCCAGAATATGTTATCGGTGAACGAAAATCATAATTTGTTTGGAGTTTTTGAACAATATCAGAAGCATATTAAGTTAAGAAGTTTACACCAAGATTGCTCTTCTTCGGACATTTTTTGCACTCGACGCAGTTCACCCAGAAAATGTCGCTTCCAGTGTCAATTTGAACATAGTAATCGCTTGAAGGTGATCCAAGCCCAATTTTTGCGTAGTAAAGCCTGAAACAACAATTGCAGGGATGAGATTGATATCCAAATATTTCTTCTTAGAAGGTATTGATTTGACCCCATAAGCGGGACCCTAACGAATAGCATGTTGCCGCCAGAAGCAGAACTCTGTATTTCTTCTAGAAAATTTCATAATTGTTTCAGAGCAACTAGAAAGAGATTCTTTAACCAGAAAGAATTCAGTTCAAATGTAGGATGTCTATCCATAAGTTTTCGCAACTCAATCATCTACGGGGGAATCAACTCGCCAGAGGCTCGGGAAACAAAGAGAAGATCATCAATGAAATAAGTTTTGTACTTGCCAGAATAGAATTTGAGGAATTTGAGGAATTTGGAAATCAGAAGGAATAGAAGTGAAGTGTAACAAACCCAGTAGTAGTTGGGCTGCCATTCCCACCCAATTGAAGATCAATCCCGGCGAGATTCCGGCCGTGGCGCACGCCGTCATGCTCCTTTAATGCAGATAGAGACCTCTTCTGCTTACCAAACTTGTGTTGCACCTTGAAGATCCCAGATCCTCCAATACCAACATCATCACCAACCACACCAGAGATGACAAACAATGATATGTACAGACTAATAAGCATCACCACTCTTACTTCCATGGTGATATAAATTAATACTAATCAATCAATCTACTAATAATTAATTAATGAACACCCAATAGAGAAATTACTCGCTACAAAGAAAAAAAAAAATTTTCTACCAATCCGTTAATTTAGCGAGTACCCAAATTGAAGATATCCGAACATACAAAGAGATACTCTCTCGCAACTCACGAATTTCATTGAAAAAAATTCAACCGGCCATAATTATTAATGAACCAGCCATTATACAGACTTAAACGATTAACTTAATGTATAGAATCCAATTAGAGCTACAACACTGACATGCATTAAAAGATTTAAACACAATTCTAAATAAAATTGAACTCCTAATATTGTGGCATGCCGTGCGTAAACATGAATCACAAAAAACTCTAACAGTACAGTTTTAAAACAAATCAAACTGATGTTCCTAATTACTAGTAACCAATGTTTAATTTCAACTCAACTTCAAAAAAGACCACTAAAATCCAATTGAAAGATGCTATGATGACACTCCAAAGTCACGCTAAGTCACATCAGGTGAGCACAAAAAAGAAAAAAAGTCTCACCAGGGTGATTTGACGTCGGTGCGTATCTCGAGGCACGAATGGATGGCTCCTAAAGTTGCAAGTTTGCAATCGCAAGCCACATCCCTTAATGTGACTTTTGTGTGTCATTGACTCATTGTAGCATTTTTTCAATCTACTTTAACTTGTAACTTACTCAGTCGGGGTCACGAAGATGCTACAATGACACACTTTGGTGATGTAGCGTGTGGAATTACGTGAAAATGAATGTATGAAAATAGTTTTAGTGCACGCGGTGTGTATCTCGATGCGCGGCTCCCAAAATTGTCGGCTCGCTCGCCACATCCCTTAGTGTGACTTTTGCGTGTCATTTCTACATTTTTAAGGTAGAGAAATCTACTCCTTAGACACTCTTCAAAAATCACACTCGAAAATGTCACTTAGTGTGTGGACCCCGCGTAGAAATGAATGTATCGAAATGGTTTTCAGTTCATAACACGTGTAGATTGTATCCCGAGGCGCAGATGGACGACTCCCAAAGTTGCAAGCTCGCACGGCGGGTCCCCTAATGTGACTCAAGGTGTCGTTGTAGTATTTCCCAATCCACTTTAACTTGTAACTCTACTCTATCCGGAGCCAAAAAAAATTGCTGCAATGACACTTCAAAATCACTCCTTAGTGACGTAGCATGTGGGCCCCAAGCGAAAAATAATTATCGATAGTGTGTATCCCAAGGCGCGCACCTATAAATAGCCATTTGGAACCTCAGATCCATGAATTCGAATTTGATTTTGCTGCACTGACTTTGGGGGGCAAAGGTGAGCTCTCAAAACCCTAATTTCGTTTTCGAGCTTTTTGTATGCTAATTAAGAATGCATTTTAGCCCCAATTGTTCAACTGAGATTAAATTCAAACACAATTCACTTGTTCAACAAATTACTACTCAAAACCTTGATTATTTTTTTCAATATATATGGAAAGAATTCACTATAAGAATCAGTGAATTTGATTTACAGTAGACTGAATTGTGGTCTTTTCATGGGCAAAACCTAAGAAATGCCTTAAAAATCCAATCTTTCAACCACATTTACAAAGAAAACACATTGTCAACACATAGTAGTTGTAGCTAATTAAGTGATGATTTAGAGAATTAGGGTTAGAAACATGGAGATGATTAGGGCCAATGTTGCAGCCCGTCCTGTGAAAAGGGTTGCGTCGGAAGAAATATCTTCGGCCGCAACTTGAAACAACGACCCGGATTTATCGTCTCGCAGCATGATGCTTGATGAGCCTATAATCAGTTAGAGAAAGAGTATTAGGACATTTTTTTGTTGCCCCATTTTACGGTTTATAAGGAGAGTGATTGTTACTTACAATTGTAGTCTGCCCAACCGAGGGTCTGATTTTCGAGGTCGTACACGACTAATTTGTTTGATATGACTAAATCTGCATGGATTAAAAGAGTTAGAAAGAACAGCGTCGTAAGAAAAGTAGATCTGTATGTATTGGACATGGATGCTGATTTTCGAAATCTCAAGAAGTCGCTAGTTTCTAGATTCACAATCCATTTTTATTTATTGAAGCAAAACCATTGCCATCTGTACTGCGTAGAGATGTCTTTAATCAAACTCTTTTGGCGGTACTGATGTTCTCGGTAGAAATTTATGTTTGTATGCATTCATATGGATCCATTTGAACATAGTATTTGCATACCTCCCAAAATAATCATATCATTTGTTCCCTTGGATAGCGTATTACTATTTTGCCATCCGATACATCGTCCATATTCCTGTAAAGGTGATAGTGAAGACAATTTGAGTTCAGCGAAGAAGAAAAGAAAAACACTCTTTTCATTTGGTTTATTGTTTCTTAGAATATTTGGTCTGATTGGTGATTGAATTAAAGCACGAGATATTTCATGAAAACTTTATAGGAAATTTAGGTTTGATATCACTTGAATAAATTCACTATTCACATACTTATAATCTCAATAACCATGGAATTAATACATAATATTATGTATGTAAAGCACTTACAAAAATGAAAATTCATACTATTCAAAATGATAATTGATTGGGTAAAATAAGAAAATATAATTCATTCTACTTACTTGGACTTCAAACAGGTAGTCTTGAGGAGGAACTACTAGTGTTAGCGAGTTTTCAAATTGAAATGTAACTGCTGGGAAGTCATTGTCCACATTGCTACAATAAATAAAGAATCGTATAAGGCCTTTTTTTTTTTTGTGCATTGCTTTAGGAAAACAAAAATACTACCATTGATAGAAATGAATGAGCTCTGAATGAAGCATGGAATTTAGAAACTTGGAACAACTCTGCAATTTCTTGTTTTATTATGGTAGCAAATTGGGATTGTATTGCCAAAACAATTAAAATATTTGGAAAAACAGCATTTTCAGGAAGTCTTTATTTCGAGATATGATTTTGTCAAGAAATGGTAGTTGTTAATTGCCGAATCATCTAACTGAAATGGCATGAACCCCTGTGACAGCATGGATTAGTGATATTGGCATGAGCACTTTCTCATGACATGGCTTCTAGAGATTTGAAATATAATCCTAACAACAAAAGTATCTCGTTTGCACTTATTCCTAACTTTAAATTTATCTGAACCATTACTAATAGATGGATACATGACATAATAGTCTAACATTAAGACGATGTAGATGAATCTTGAAATTAAACTGTAAAAAGTTACAAATTATGAATCAAAAGCTGCAAAACTGATGCAGTTGATCTGGAAATAATACCTTCCTGTATACTGAAAGCATAAGTACTGCCCCTCCTGTGTGCGCACTTGCAAATCAGAGTGACCGGCCAATATCTAACATAAACACAAAAGAGGTTAAGCTTTTTTTACTTGAAGGTACCTCAGATTAACCGACTTTTTATGGTTACTCATACCTTACTTATCAATGGATCATATAGATTCTTTGGAAGATAAGCCAAGGTTGTACCACTATCTACAATTGCCTTTTTTTCCTTTACATCTGTTGTAATGTTATCCTTCCCTACCTTGATCGTCTCCAGGTTCACGTTGTAATGCGTACTGCGAAAATGATCAGTATTAAGTATGCGCCCCCTCATAAAGAAAACCAAAGCATATATACATAGAAAGAAATGAATGAAGAACAAGATGTTAAATGTTTTGCAACAATAATGTGACTAAGAGTGGAATGTAAGTGAATGGTACTCATATATGACATTGTTGTTTTTTTTTTTTTTTTCTTCCACTCCTTATTTTCATGTACTCTTTATTCTCCAGTTCCCTTGCCTACCATGTAACATTTTATTCTTTCATGTCTTTATTCATTGACTAATTTATATCCAGAGAGGACTTGAGGATCAACTGTAATTAAATCTTTCGATGTCTGTAGATTTCTTTGTAGCGATTTTTTTTGTAGGCCTAAAAAATGTTCTTTTGTAGACTGAAAGATCTCCTCTGATAAAAAAAAAAAAAAGGTCCTAATTTTTTAGGTTGGGATTTGATCCAGAATTTTAATCAGATCGAAATGCTAGAAAAATTCATCCAAATGAACTATCAAAAAAGTATTGTTCTAACCTAGTTCTATTAAATTAATGCACATTAGTTCAGTGGAAAAAAAGATAGCAATCAATGTGAGAAGCATATATTCACTGTTCTGGAAAAAAGATTTGCAACATGAGTAGATGGAATTACATACTGATTTGGTAACAATGGAGTTGTTTTGACTCTTGGCTGTGCCACATCTCCTATTGCAAAGATTCCACCTCCATTTTTACTGTCTAAGCAATGAGCAAATACCTTTCTCACAAGCTTAGCGGATGCTAGCTGAGATATCATAGATGTACTTGACTGTCCGAATCCAAGTATTCCGCTCGTTGCCATTTGAGATTCGGCAAGATTGCCTCTTGGTGAAATACCACACCTGTTTCAAAGATTACAAACACTAGTTCCTATCAAAAAAAAAGATTACAAACACTAGATATGAGCAACAGTGAATGCATGGTTCTATTCATAAATACTCTCTATATAAATTCTTGTTGGAATATGGTTTTTAATTTGCTCAAGACATACATCCAGAGATGCAATGTGCTGCACATTTACACTTATTCAGTGAAAATTTAATGTGACATATCTCCAGAACTCTTACTTAAGCAGATTTTTTTTTTTTTTTTTTTTTTTCGAGTGAATGATGCAGGTTATTGGTGCCTTCTGGTTTTTTTTTTTTTTTTTTTTTTTTTTTTTCCACAAAAGAATTCTAGACTTACCCGAATATAACACTCGCATTTGCCGATTTTGTCTGCAGGTTTCCAGTAACCTGGTCGTACTTTACAAGATCCTGCACGAAGTATCCAGCATTCGCACTTCCATCTCCATACAACAATGAATATTGGCATGCTGCACCTGTAGAACAACTGGGAACCGGGCCTCCTGCTATTGCTTCACAAAAGTCTTGCTCACATCCAATCAATTTTGCAGTAGGAGAGGTGTGTGGATTGAATAATTGGAGTTTTATCTGTTCAATAGAAGAATTCCGGAATATGTTATTAGCGGAAGAAAATCTTAATTCTTTTGGAGTTTTTGAACAGTATTGGAAGCCGATTAAGTTAAGAAGCATACACCAAGATCGCTCTTCTTCGGACAATTGTTGCACTCGACGCAGTTCACCCAGAAAACGTCGCTTCCAGTGTCAATGTGAACATAGTAGTCGCTTGAAGGTGATCCAAGCCCAATTTTTGTGTAGTAAAGCCTGAAACGACAATAACAAGGATGAGATTGATATTCAAATATTTCTTCTTGGAAGGTATTGATTTGACCCCATAAGCGGGACTCTGTCGAATGACATGTTACCGCCCTCGTATTCGTTCTAGGAAATCTCCTAATTGTTTCAAATCAATTAGAAAGAGATTCTTCAACCAGAAAGAATTCAGTTCAAATGCAAGATATCTATTCAGAAGTTTTCGCAACTCAATCATGCATGGGGGAATCATCAAAGGTTTGATCTTTTCAAACTTTGTCTATTAATAGTTATGCACTTGCAGAACGTAATTTGAGATGTAAATAAGAAGGAATAGAAGTGAAATATTTTCTCATAATCAGTTGATGAATTTGAATAGAATTTGAGCTGCACATCATGTAATTGAATAAGTTCAAAACTTGATGAACAAAGGATTGTGTATATAACAAACCCAGTATCAGTTGGGCTGCCATTCCCACCCAATGGAAGATCAATCCCGGCGAGATTCCGGCCGTGGCGCGCGCCGTCATGCTCCTTAATTGCAGATAGAGATCTCTTCTGCTTACCAAACTTGTGTTGCACCTTGAATATCCCAGATCCTCCACTACCAACACCATCACCACCTCTACCAACCACACCAGATATGATAAACAATGATATGTAGAGACTAATAAGCATCACCACCACCTTTACAGCCATGATGATATAAATTATATGAATCAACCAATCAATCAATCAACTAAGAAAGAATTAATTGAATGAAGAACTTAATGAAATGTTTATGTTTTATGACTTTCGTTGTTCTCATGTGTACATATATATATATTGAGATTGCATGTTAGATGGAAGGATTGACTTGGAAGGATTGACTTGGAAACTCCATGGTATTTGCCTAAGTCAAAGTCAGAACAAGGCTAAGAGAGACAATAAGAGAATTAGCAGCTTATCTAGATGGAGGAAGAGAGAGAGAGTAGTTGATGGCTTAGTTTAACATCATTGACTTTAGTAGTTTATGAGTCTAATTTGCGTGTTATTTGGGTACGCGAAATGAACACACATTTGATGGCATCTTTTAAGATATGCATTGATTTTCGTGTACACACATCGATGCACAAATCAAAGGACATTGACAAGTGTGCGCAGCTTGGGTCACTTTACTATTTTCTTTGTTTATTGTAATTTTAAAATAATAAGGCTCTATTAGATTCTTTAGGAGTTTTGATTTTATTGAAGTACAGTGGACAGACCGAAACGATCATATATAGCTAGTAAATGTTGGAACAAATTTTCTTCGAAACACGAACGGAATGAGAATGCCAAATAAAGACTTGAAACGTGTAATCGCTATCTTTTCAACAAAATTCTCCCTTTTAATTGAAACCGTGAATACACAATAAATAATCGAAACTTGTCTTCTGAATACAATCAAGTCTCTAATGGTTGTTGGATATTGTGTGTGCAACACAACTCCAACCAAGAACGTTTTCTACAAAACTTATAGAGAATGATGCTAGAACAAATAGAAAAATCCTTAATTAATTTGATTCAAAACTTTTGCTTTCTTCTCAATGAGTTTGTGATTATTGTTAAATGTAATGGACTTATTTTGTATAGAACAGTGAAATTCATTCACAATAGTCGTGACTTTTGAGGTGAAAACACACAAAAATTAAATTACTCAAAAAGGTCCAAAAGGATGTGATTGTTTGTCCGACCGCCAAGATGATTTATATGGCAATCCTAATTTTTCCTATAGTAAAAATTTGAGTAAGCAAGACTTACAGTACTTAAAACAAGGAAAGGTGTTGTAATTTTCATAAATACTTCATCTGGTCATTTATATAAGTCGTTTAAGGTAAGAACAAAAAATTAATGTAACCTTAATTACGAATGTAATTTACATATATGTCATTTAACATTAAATAAATTAAAGAATTGAAGAATTATAAATGTTTGAATTGTAAAAGGGTTAAATAGGTAAAAATGCAATAAATATATTCTTCGATTCCAAAAACGACTTACAATTTTGAACAATAAGTTTTTGCTAAAACAACTTATATAAATGACCGAAGGGAATATCTCTCCATTAATTAACTTTTTTTTTAAGTGCGCCCTTGTTTACGCTTATCTTTCAATTGTAAGTACTTGTCTATCTAAACAAAGCATAAGCAACAAACAAAAACTATACCACACAAGCTCTAAATTAATGTCTAACTGTCATCATGTAATACATGCACCTTACTCTAATTCCCTTTTTTTTTTACCATGCACATGTATAGCAACCCGGACGTGTGTGGCCTAGTGGTAAAGGCAAAGACAGGGTTGCGTGGGTTAAACACATGACTTCGGTTTCAATTATCCATGACAACCTAGCGTCGAAACACTAGTGGTCTTTTTCCACAATCTTAGGGTATGTGAGACTAGTCAAACAAAGTATATGAATACTCATAGTTTTTCAAAAATAAAAATAAAAAACGATGCACATATATAGCTGGTATTGATCGATTAATTACTATAAAAGAATCTCAGCTGCGTTTTTGGATTATTATCAGGGACCAGAGTTGTGCTTGGTTATTTGGATGATGTAAATTATTTAGACTTGTAATCAAAGAAGCGTATTATTTAAAGTTGCATTATTTAGCAAGCTAGGTTAGATGTTCATATAAATATATATATTGAGATTATCACAAATCACAATAACCCAGTCGGGTTGGTACGACGATAAGAGCGAAGGCGGGTTGTGTGAGTTAAGCGTAAACACTCGCTTTCGATTTTTCGGTGTGGTATTCTTGCGAATAATCGGCCTTGCAAACACCGACGTATATCAAAAATAAAAATAAAAATCACAAGTCACAAATTATGTGTTACTCATCAATGACCACTTTTCATATTTGAATTAGTCGGTCTATTTAATTGGTCATATTTGTTCAAGTCTCCCACTCTCCCTGATTGATGAGTTTCTAATTAATTAATTCAACTGGTTCAATAAGACGCGTTTTATTTTTTCACATGCTACATTGAATTTGTGTCACATATTTGACTGGAAGTGACACTATTTGCAATTTCAGGCACATATTGTGGTGAACTAAATGTCAAGACTATAAAAATACTACTATTTGCAAAGTCTCCTCTTATGTGCAACTTTCTTCTTTTTTTTTTTGGACAAGAAATTAAAATTCTTTACTATAAAGGAAAATATAGTATATGCTTATGTTAAACATGCCTCCCAATTTCGATATAAATACATCCAAGTTTGTCGAGCAACAAAAAAAAAACCCCATTTTCAGTAAAGATAGAATAAGAAATATAGAAATTCAAAGACGAAGAGGAGAAGCACCAATTGATACAAAGATTAAGGAAGCTGCTGTTGTGATGGTTTGGTCACCTACAAAGACGCTACAAATGCTCCAACTAAAACTTGACTCAATAGAAACGTAGAAATTTGGATCAAAGTTAACATGGGATGCATTAATTAATTAGGAGGGATTTGAATGGTTTGCAAAGCTCACCATCAAATGCACTTAATCGAGCACAATGGAAAATTTTGATCCACGTAAAATGAATTCAGCTAATTTGGGATTGAGGCTATGTTGTTGTTGTTGTTGTTGTTGTTGTTGTTTTATTTGATAAAAAATCTTTGACCTAGTGTTTTTCAAAGGTAAAACATTTGTATGCGTTGCACCATGGATCCCATGTCCAGATAAAAGTATGAGGGTCTTGAGTCCCAAGTCCATTATCCATACGCAAAAAATGGTGGAAGATTGTATAAGTTGACATCCAACGTGAAACGCATACCACTCTTTATGAAATGGATCAAACAAACATAGCACTAAGTAAAACACAATCGATTACTCAGTTAATCTAGCACGATGACTTTTGTTGTTGTTGTTGTTGTGTACCAGACTTTATCGACTACTGGACTTTATCGACTACTTTGATCTCGAGTCATAGTCGGCCTATAGGCGAATTGGGGGCGGGCTTGGGCCCAATTTGGGCCAGTGTTAGACTAATGCAATCCCGATTTGTAAGGGCAAATATGTCCACTTTAAAGTCAAGTGACCGTTACACAACGGCTTAAATATTCAAACAAATTTGTTGAAAACTTTCCCGCCTTTTTCACAAAAAAAAATAAAAATACAGGTCCAGATCACAAACTTCAGAAATCACTGATCGGATCACGATTTTCAACTCTCATAAGATAATCAAAGCCCTCGATTTAATTTTAACAGCTAAATTGTTCTCCAAAAACCCTTTTTTTTGAACTTTATGTCAATTACTTTTGATGTTTTCGAGATTTTTTTCGTTTCGGTTTGGTTGAAGTGATTGATTGCAAATGTTTCTGATAGTACAATTTACTTCTCCAATGAATTTTGTGGGTTTTGATAAGATCAGTGCCACGCTCAGGGTTTTACGGCGAATTGGGTTTTAGTGAATTAGGTTTAAAGTAGACATTTTTAAACAGTATTGTTAGAAAACATTAGCTAGAGCAAGCCAAAACATCTGTGAATTAGATTTACTACAGAAATCAGAGGCCACAAAGCTTAATTAAAAAAGGGTTTATTTTCGACGACTTGGAGGAATCCATTGAAAGAAACTTTTAGCTGTAGCTAGGCTGATCAATACTACAGAATTAAGGCAACAAGTGCGAAGACAATCATCGTCGCAATCATTGTTCGGCTTCCGACGAAAAGAGTCTCAGCAGAAGAACTGAGATTTTCACTTCCAACTTGCAGTGGTGGCCCGGATTTATCGTCTTGTATTTGGATGTTCGAGGAGCCTAAAACCAAGCAGCCAAAAAGAAAAATAAGACATTTTAGTGAGCCTAGTTTTAACGACGTGTGTTTTAGTGATTGAATGCAATGATTAGGTTGCGGCGTTACGCAAATTATGTGATTATTATGTGAATGTGGAATGATCAGTGCAGTGAATATCTATGGCTCAACAAATTGATCATGGAAAAAAAAAATATATAAGAGAATGCTTGTTAATTACTTACAGTTGTAGTTTGCGAATCCGAGGACCTGACTTTCGAGATCATACACGACAACCTTGTTGGATAGTACTGAATCTGCATGAGAGAAATGAAGGTCAGTGCAGTAAAAAATTTGTTTTGCATGACTTGATTTGGTCTGTCTTTAGTCAGTAAATTCAGTTCAAGTATTTTAGATGCATTGGCATGAAGAAAGTTTCTGCAATACCTCCCAGGAGAATCAAGTTACTCACTTCCGACGATAGCATAGCACTGTTCAGCCATCCGATACATGTTCCGTATCCCTAAGAATGTCGCAGTTTGTGAAAAATAATACAGTAGATTCAAAAACAGTTAAAGTTAGGCGTTATGCCGAGGCCGGATGAGAAAATGAACCATATGAATGAATGTGAAAAATGTTACTCATTCTGCTTAATTACCTTGGTTTCAAACAAGTACTCATGTGGATAAATTGTTACCAACACTGAGTTCTGAAATTGAAACGTAACGGCTGGGAAGTTATCGTCCACGCTGCCGTAAAAAAATGAAGAATGTTAGGCATTTCTGTTGGACATTACCATTTAAAAGCAACAAAGATTACTGGGTATGTTCTAAATTTTGTTTTTATAGTATAGGAGAATGGAATTCTTAAGTTTCTTATACTGAGCCATGATATAGAAAAGTTGTAAACTTTGACTATATATCAATAACAACAACAATTATAGAGACAATTCTTATTTTGGTGCCGTTGTTGAAGACTGCTTGGTATTGTTAAAGGATTTGGGATCCTATAGAGTTTCTTTTGTTCGTAGATCAGCGAATGTAGCTGCCCATACCATTGCTAGGGAAGCTAGTTCTATATATACCTGGTCAAACTCTTCCATTGCACTCACTCGATTTAGTGCAATGGATGGATGGTGTGCTTTCCGAATCATTAAAATCCCTCATAATCAATGCGTCCCAAGTTAGCGTCTAATTTCTTCAGTTTTTGTTGAGTCGACTATTATGATTTAAAAGTGCAAAATTAACAGACTAGGCCATGAAAGAATACATACCTTCCACTGTATTCAAAGCATTGGACATTCCCCTCCACTGTACGAATTTTCAAGTCAGAGTGACCAGCTAGTATCTGAAATATATATAAATGCTTAGTTTGAGTTTAAATATATATTTGGCTTGAAAGAACCTCAGATCATCAGTTGAGCAGGCTTTTCAAAATTGCGCGTACCTTGCTTATGAGCGGATCGTAAAGTTTCTGCGGCAGATAAGCCAGGGTCGTGCCGCTATCAATTACTGTTTGGCTTCCTAATTCATCTGCTGGAATTTTATCATTCCCCACCTGAATGTTCTCCAAGTTGATGTTGTAATGTGGCCTAACAAAACATATGGTTAAAAATAAGTACATGTTGCATATAACAAATTGTTGGACAAGTAACAATTTTAATTAGATGAAGATGCTAGGAAAGTTATGTTCAAATGAAGTGTAAAATTTCGACGAAATCACATACTGATTCGGCACTAATGGAGTTGTTTGGACTTTTGGCTGCACCACATTTCCTATGGCAAAGATTCCACCTCCATTTTTACTGTCTAAACAATGAGCAAATATCTTCCTCACTTTCTTAGCCGATGCTAGCTGCGAAATCACAGATGTACTTGACTGTCCAAAACCGAGTATTCCATCGGTTGCCATCATAGATTGGCGCGAGCATGCCACTTGATGCAACACTACACCTGTTCCAAAAGTTTCAAATATTGCATATTAGTAACAGCAAGAGTAGTTATATTATATAGTTCGAAAACTTACGTTTCGACAAATTAATGTGTGAGAGGATGATTGTATGATTTCTCCATTTTATACCAACAGAAGTTGCGCAATTTACGTACCCGAATGTGACACTCGCATTTCCCTTTGTTGTTTGCAGGTTTCCTGATACTTGATCATAGTTTATAACATCCTTTACGACGTATCCACCGGTTTCACTTCCGTCTCCATATTTCATAACATATTCACACAGCGCCCCAGGGGAGCAATTTGGAACCGGTCCCTGAGCTAGTGTTTGGCAAAATTGATCGTCGCATCCAACCGTTTGTCCAGTCGACGAGGTGTGTGGATTATACAGTCTGAGATCTATCTGTTCAGAAGAACAAATGCAGCATATATGTATCTATTAATTAGCTATTATGCGAAAATCTACGCTCATTAGAAGAAATTAATTAAGAAGCATATATACTCCAAGGTCGCTCTTCTTTGGACACTGCTTGCACTCGATGCAGTTCACCCAGAAAATGTCGCTTCCAGTGTCCACGTGGACATAGTAGTCATTTGAAGGTGTTCCAATCCCAATCTTTGTGTAGTAAAGCCTGAAATGACAGCGGCGAATTATCAAGTAAGTTTAATTAATTAATTTGTATTCATCTTTATATTGGACATATTATATATATAGATATATATATGCTCATCATTTAAATCAGATCATGAACTGAATTAAGTAACTAACTTACCCGGAATCAGTAGGACGGCCGTCCCCTCCCAACGGGAGATCAATTCCGATGAGACTCCGACCATGCCGGCGGATATCGTGCTTCTTAATCTCCCTAACTGTCCTCTCCAGACCATTGTATTTGTGTTGCACCTTAAACACTCCCCCACCACCAACCACACCAGAAATTGCAAATACTAATACATACAAACTAATAAGAATCCATAGCACTCTTGCATCCATAACCACACTAATAACAAGTATATATGTGCAATGTATATATATAGAATCTATAGATAGATCGATGAATGATGCGAGTTTGTTGTTGGCTTATATATATATATATATATAACAGTTCATTGAGAGATTGACTAATGAAAGTGTTAATTAATGGGCGAAGCGAACAAAGCAGCTTCTCTTCTTGTCATGATATTGCCTTGTAAACTCCTTCATGTTTGTCTTGATGGACATGTCCGCCATGGCCAAGTCAACTCAAAACCTCGTCGAGAATCAACACAACACAAAGATGGAATAAATATTAGCATCAATAGAGTGATATAGCTGGAGTAGCAGTTGTTGGAGCTCCTGCAGCAGCCCTGCTGTGTTGCTTTGTATTATCAATTGGCTGGCATTCATTTTTAAAATTTATGGGAACCTCGGAAAATTAAGTTGATCAATCGAATGTTGATTAATATATATACGTAGTAATTGGTCGAATAATTAGAATTAGCGTATCAATGTACTTTTATCAGGGTATTTGATTCTATGTCTAGTCATGTTGTATTGAATGTGTTGAGCCCTCATATGATTAATGTAATAACACTTCTTGAGCTGGCAAAGTTTTGTTTCAATTTCAGCCCGACTCCCTTTGAGATTTTGCTAAATCATTTGGAAGGGAAGGCGTACTTTAAGAAATTAACATGGCAAATCTTAGCAAAAATCTCTCAAATTTGTCAAAGAAATTTGCCACACAAGTGCCAAATTGTCTTAAAAAGTTAGTAGGCTAAATTCGAACAAATATCAAAGTTTGAGATTTTTTTAGAAAACTTTAAATTGAGGATTATTTTGAGAAAAGATGCAAAGTTCGGGATTATTTTGACTATTTACCTCCAAATACTTGTAGGGTTGGATAGATTTGATGTGTACTTGTTGTTCTATAATTAAGATTTCTAGAATATATAGATCTACATTGCTTTATGAGTTATATTTTGCTGAATTAGATTTGTAGGAGGAAAGTATTGTTCAACAACATTGATATACATCATAGCTATATCAAACTAAAACATATGTGAAATCTTTTCAAAAAAAAATAAAATTACAACATATCAAGTCACATTTACTAGAAATAGCTGAATGATGATGCCAAGCCTCCTCAGCTGTAGAGACTAAAAACAATAATTGACAAGGATTTAATTTCGAAAATATCGACCAAATCATTGGAAGAAATTAAACACTCAATAACGTCTAGACGGATATTAGAGAATAATGGCAAGAAGCATAGAGACAACCAACACCCCCATCGCGGCTCTTCCATAAAAAAGAGTCTCAAAGCAGAAGAACTAAGCTTTTCGCTCGCAACTTGAAATGATGATCCGGATTGATCATCTTGTATTTCGATTTTTGAAGAGCCTAAAACCAACCAGCCAAAAAGAGAAATGAACTTTTAGTCAGACTAAGTAACTAACATAACAATGTTTTGGAGCAATACTATATATGACTATAGCATTAACTAAGTGCCACATTTTTTATATGATTAGATAGCTAAATGGAGAATTAATGCCAGGTTGTTACTCACAGTTGTAGTTTGCAAATCCCAGGACCTGCTTTTCAAGATCATACACAACTACCTTGTTGGATATGACTAAATCTGCGTGAGAGAAATGATAGTTAAATGAACGGAAAAGATCGGAAAAAAAAACTGTTTATATGATGGAAGTTTCAGCAAATACCTCCCAGAATAGTCAAGGTGTTCACTTCTTTGGATAGCACCGCGCTGTTCTGCCATCCGATACATAGTCCATACTCCTATGTATGTGAAAAAAAAATTGAGCACTCTTAAAAATTGTTAAGATTAGGCATGTCGAAAAAATCAACCTTATGAATGATTGCAAAATATGTTACTTGTTCTACTTAATTACCTTGACTTCGAACAAGTACTCGCGTGGATAAACTGTTACCAGCACTGAGTTCTTGAATTGAAATGTAACAGTTGGGAAGTCATCATCCACACTGCCATAAGAAATGAAGAATAATTTAAAAGCCTTTCTTTTGGCCATTAAAATTGGAAAAGCACACAAAGAACAAAGATATTAGCAACTTAAGAACAAAGGAGCCTCAAATATTTTAGAAAACTAGCATGTTATGAAAGCTGATCACATTTTAGTGAAACAAACTTATCATAAACTGGGAGTTGTTTATTCCTTAATTTCCTAGTGAAATTGTCCAAACGACAAGGTTTCTTTAATTGAATTCTAGCAACCAAAATGTATTGTATTATTTTGTTCTTGACTTCAGTTTAGTACTATTATGGATTATTGCATTTATGCCCATATGGTTTAAATTGTGTATATGAATTGTGAACTTTGACCTTGAAACATCAACTATTTAGGAATCAAAAAGCTGAAAAAATTGATGGAGTTGGCCATCCATGATACAATACCTTCCTTTGTAGTCAAAGCACGAGAAGTGATCCTCCACGGTACGCAATTTCAAGTCTGAATGGCCAGCCAGGATCTGACATACATGCTTAAGAGACTTAAATCTTTTTTCTTAAAGAATCCTTAGATTAGATAAGCAGGTTTTCGAAATTGCGCATACCTTGCTTATTAATGGATCATAGAGTTTCTGTGGCAGATAAGCCAAGGTTGTACCACTATCAATTACTGCCTGGCTTCCCAATTCATCTGCTGTTATTTTATCCTTCCCTACCTGAATATTCTCCAAGTTGATATTGTAATGCGACCTAATAAGAAAATGGTCGACGATAAGTAGTATATTCTTCATATAGAACAAGAAACATATTTAGCTGCAACCTTTTTTGCTTACTGTATTTGAAACAGGACTGGTTTGTTTAATATTTCTTCACTTTTTTTACTACTTACATATACATGAAAAATTTCCGAGACTTTATTGGCCCGGACAATGCGTCCATATAAGATTCTTAGTTAGCAAGAATTCCTTAACTTCTTGAAATATGAAATTCAATCTAACAGAGAGGGCTTTGAGTCATTTGTAGACTTTGCATCATATATAAGCCTTCAATACATGCTCCATGAGCAATGGTTTGGTCATCATGAACTGATGTATTCGAGCGAGAGTTTTAATTAGATGAACATACTAGAAAAGTTATATCGATGCAGCCGAGGTGAAGTATAAAATCTTAGGTGAAAAAAAGTAGCAGCACCAACAAAAGATAAGATTGGATCACATACTGATTTGCCACTAAAGGAGTTGTTTGGACTTTTGGTTGCACCACATTTCCTATGGCAAAGATCCCTCCATTTTGACTATCTAAGCAATGAGCAAATATCTTCCTCGCTTTCTTAGCCGATGCTAGCTGCGAAATCACAGATGTACTTGACTGTCCAAAACCAAGTATTCCATCAGTTGCCATCGTCGATTGGACAAGATTGCCGTTTGATGCAACACTACACCTGTTCCAAAGTTTCAAATACTGCTTGTTAGTAACAGTTAAGTACAATTCTCTTCGTGAAAAACCATTTTAATCAAATATTGTGTCAAGCTAATTGTTCTGTTCATGATATTTACTTGACCGATATAACTTACCCGAATGTGACGCTGGCATTTCCTGATGTGATTTGCAGGTTTCCAGATACTTGATCGTAAGATATAACATCATTAACAATGTATCCTCCAGTCGCACTTCCATCTCCGTATTTCATAACATATTGGCACATTGCACCAGGAGAGCAATTCGGAACCGGTCCTTGAGCTAGTGTTTGACAGTACTGATCGTCACATCCAACCGTTCGTCCAGTTGAAGAGCTGCGTGGATTATATAGTTTGAGGTCTATCTGTTCACGAGAAAAAATTGCGGCACAAAACAACAAGCCTCAGTTCCAAATTAATTGGATGACTATTAACGAATGAAATGCTTAATTTGCTTGAATGTTAGAAAGAAGCATACACCCAGATCACTCTTCGTCGGACACTGCTGACACCCGAGGCAATTCACCCAGAAAATGTCACTTCCAGTGTCGACGTGAACATGGTAGTCATTTGAAGGAGTCCCAATCCCAATTTTTGTATAGTAAAGCCTGAAAAAACAGTGGTAAAACAATAAGCAAGGTTAGTATTCATCAATCTTTGTCCAAATACTTGCAATGTTTCAATTATAAAATGTGCAAACATACTCATATTTTCTTTGAAAGAATGAACAGAAAGAAACTAACCCGGAATCAGTAGGACTCCCATTCCCGCCAAGCGGGAAACTAATTCCGGCGAGACTCCTGCCATGTCGGCGGATATCATGCTTCTTAATTGCTCCAAGAGTCCTCTTCTGACCACTGTATTTGTGGTGCACCTTAAACACTCCACCACCATCAACATAGATGCCAAATATTAATGCATACAAACTAATAAGCATCCACAGCACTCTTCTTCCCATGTTGATCATCTAATTAATTAACACCAGACTACTAAGATTTATGTCGACGAACTACTTAGATAGATCGATCGATAATGCGACTTAGTTTGCAGTTGGCTTATGCATATATAGTTGCATGGATTAGTAGTTAATTTATTTTGGATTAACTGGATTAAGTCTTGAAGGGTGAAGCACATAAAGCTCTTCTTCTTGGCATATTGGCATTGCCTTTGGAACTCCTTTGTGTTTGTCATGTTGGATGAGTCCACCATGGCCAAGTCAAGAGAAACTGTGAAAACCTCAGCTAAAAATTTAACACAACATAGATGAAAGCCGGATTTGCTGTTAGTTTATATTATTTTGACTTGATCATAATTTGACGAGTGATTTCTCTGAACACTACTCGAAAACGGCTCTTCTGCTACTCTGAACAAAATGAAATGAATGGATGTTCATAATTAATTAAGCCAAGAATCTATACCATTTATTAGTTGATCTTTGATTATCAATGAAGCAATTAATGAAGGTGAGAATATAGTCTGAATTTAAGTTCTATGAGTCTACCATGACCAGTTTCTACCATGACCAGTTATGTATGTTCACTGAAAGTCCGTAAACTTTTAGTGCTCCTTTGTGAGATTGTAAATGTGACAAAACTCTCTCTTAACGAAGCAGAGGTTGCTCTCATGAGTTTGCAATAATAATAATAAAAAAAAAAAAAAAATATCTTGAAAGTTAATTAAGCTGATAGCTTAACTAATTAACATATCTCTTTCAAACAATACATTATAATTTTTTTTTTTTAAGTTCGATTAGTTGAGCGTGTTGAATTACTTGGCTGTCATCACATAATATTGTAATCACTTTGATTGCTACTTTATACAAGTGGGTCTTTTAATTTATTCTTAATGAAGTAAAAAATAAAGTAATCTAAATTAGTAATCTGTGTCAAAATATTTTCAATATATTAGGGCACATTTCCAATATATTAATCTGTGTCAAAAGCAAATAAGCTTTATTTTGTTTTCTCAATTTTTTAAACAAATCTTTTCTTCAATACTGAAAATATTTAATATTTTTATGCTAAAATAACACACAAATGGTGTTTAGTTTAGTTTAGTTTAATAGTTCGATGTTGATGCACCAAACGCCAAATGTAGAGAGACTTGGCCAATGAAGTCAACGTTAAACTGCTAATTATGCAACTAATTAACTAACTACTGAGGAACATCGAAAGCCGGCCATTGATAGCTACGTACATGTTTTTTTTTCAGAAGTTTGTTATGGTGTTGCGAAGCTGTGTGACAAATGGACTTAGTAGATACATGGGTTTAGTTTGTATACTTATTAAATACTAAATCTCGTAATCAAACAATATTTTGAGAAGAGCAATGCCACAATTAATCCACAAGGGACGTTGCAGTTGCATATCGTCTTATAAGTCATCGAACGAACGTCAAATCACATACTTTACATGATTTAAGGCTTGGAAAATACCAGAATGACACCAACATTTTTGTAAAGGGTAAAATGCAATGCAGCACCCCTTGTGTTCAATAGCAGCATTTCAAAACACTAGGTCTGGAGTTTTTTGTTTTGTTAGTTCCTCATGTGGTGTCCGACGTCAATCGCTTTGAATAATCAACGCTCGGCACTATCGACCCCATATAAGAATGGTAATCCCAACTCAATTTTTTCATTCATAGAACTCAAACTCAAGACCTCGCTTATAAAACCAAGTCCATTGTCAAAGCATATCTCTGTGAGATGGTAAAGACATCACTTGGCAAAAAAAACAAAGTTACTTTAAGATCGTAGTTCAACTCCCACTCAAGTCAAAAATGAAAAAAATAAAACTAAATCCCTTACCACTTGAGCCAATTGATTGTTAATTAACAGGTCGGAGTTTACGTCTTCAAATACTAATACTAGATAGTAGATACAATAATAGAGTTCCAGCTGAACTTCTACGCTTAAATTTTTTTTTTTCTTTTGGTGGACCTTTGACATGTGTGACACATTTTAGAGAAATATTTCCCACTCTAACATAATGATATAAGTATTTAAAAATCTAACACATATGGATGAGCTGGCAAGCCAAGTAAGCAAAAGAAGCCTAGTAAAGTTGCTAAACACACCCACACAATTGTGCCGTCGGCAGGACGAAGACTGGCTGCAGCGGGCAGCGCCGCCGTGGTCAGTGGAAGTGATGTTGGTGAGGTGAGAGTTTTTTGGTCATTTGTTGGTTTGTGGTGTGTGCAAGACAATAGTGTGGGTGTGTTTAGCAACTTCACTAGGCTACTCTTGCCTACTTGGCTTGCCACCTCATCCGTATATGCTAAATTTTTAAATACTTTTATCAATATGTTGGAGTAGGAAATATTTCTCTAAAGTGTGTCGATCATGTCAAAGGATGCCCAATATGAGTATCCTTTCCCTTTTCAGGATAAAGCCCATTTTATGATCCAGTTTGGTTACAGTAAGTTTGCTCTTGTAGTTGGTTTAGTTTGGAAAGTGCTCAACTACAACGTATATTTTAATGTGAAAAGCAAACATCATGTACAACCTTAGTGAAGGCTAGCTGCTGCCATCACAATGAGAGACCAAGTCACTGCGTCCAATAACCAAATGTGAGTTGGGCTGTTGAATGGTAACACCAACACATTATTACTCAAAAACTTAGTTGAGTTGGATCAACTTTCAAGAACACAAACCTCAAGCAGTGCGACGCAGCAGAGCCCGTTGCGTACAAAGTAGTACTGAATTTACTGATCATGAACCCATTTGTTACCTTCAAAAGACTGGAGCGGCGAGTGCCATGCAGCATATATATTCCTAAGGTCACACCTGATATAGCAAGAAACCCATTCTACAACAAATGTGAGAATTTTGTGGCAGCACAGAATTGATAGTCCTTTCAAAAAAATGGTTTCGCCGTGTTTTTCAAGAAAATTGGTCGACCATGTTCTAATTCGAAAGCCATCGGAAAAGGACATCTAATTTCATGATCTGAATGAACAACAAGAGCAGGAAATGAAAAGAAGAGAATCTCATACGCAGGTTTCGACAAAAGATTTTCTTCAATCTCGGCCAGCAGAATCCCCCTCCAACCAAAACAGCCTGCTCGCAAGAAAAATGCCTCACCAACATCACTATCTTACCAAGCAAATTTTGTCTCTCCTATGGTTCAATCACAAAGAGTGGCTGCAAAGAAACGAGAACAAAAAAATGATCAAGACATGCAACATTATACACGTCTACACAAAAATCACAGCACGCACTCGTTTCCCTGTGGATCGATAAAGAGTACTAATTGCAATAAGATTTGAGTTTTGAAGACTAACTGTATCCACGCTGACAGGTTTTCCATCTTCTAAAAGGATCTCGACAATTTTTCCTGATTGATCAGCCTACAAAAAAGATATTGCCAGTCATTAGTACTGCTAGGGAAAAAAAAATGGTTTATATACAAATTTAAGCTACTACAGACATCAAATAACACATTTTTTTAGTGTAGTAGAATCAGACAAAGCAACTCCATTATGCTAATCAGTAGTGCAGTGAGCTAACAACCTTCAAATTTACAAATTCAAGCCACAAGCCCACGACTGATATCAAATAGTATGACATGTTTTGCTAGGGATAAACTACTCATCCGATGCGTTACCATTGCCAAAATGCTGCAGTAACCTTATATGAATGTTCTTATAATTGCAAGTACTTCGCTGGATAATTGAAGGTTATACGCTTTCCCAAAGATATTAGTCAGAACATGCAGTCATTCTCATGTCCGAAACAAAAAAAAAAAAAAGTGCATTCGCATCCTTCCCAAATTCTCCCACGTAATGAACATAAATAAAGTATAAGCATGACTTTTCCATATACAAGCACCTCTAAATATTGGAAATCTACATATCCAAGATTAATGTAGATGTTACTGTAGATGTGCTACACTGGACCTGGAGCCATAAAATAAAGCCTATAAAATAAAATAAAATAAGCTTTCTCCAGATTTAAGGAATAAGCGACTTTCATGCGTTTAGTCCACAATTCAGGATAATCCAACAACCATCCAAGAAAAGAAATAAGAGATAGTATCGAGTGCTTGGAAAAAACAACAATCAGGAAATAAATTTGAAACCAAAAAGAACAAGCGAACACCAATTCCGCAATCCAAGAAAAAACTCTTCCCTGGCACATTCAACACCCAAGGAACAAATAAAAAACCTGACAACTATGCAGAGCAATAGTTCTACAGCCATTCACGAATAACCTCCCTCTGCACCTCTTTGAAAAAGTACAAACAGAGGAAAAGAACAATGAAGAATGTTTAGAAAATAGTCTCTTTCATCTTGGTTCAAGATATTTCATCCATTAAAAGAACATAAAAAATCAACAAGAAAAATTAAAATCTTTCACCCAAGAAACTGTCCAAGTTTCCCCATAACGAATGGACCATTTGTAAACGTGAATAGAGATGGAAAGCAATGTTTCATGCGGTTTTTAACTAATCATAGTGTAACATGCTATGTTGATCCCTAAAGAAAAGAAAGAAGAAATCGGGAAATTTCATGCATTGTTAGACTGTCATTATTACATGCTGCTAAAGTCCCACAAAATTGACGCGCTAGAACTTTCTCTACGTTCCATATGGCCGCCCTAAGTCTGGTAGATTAATATACCAGTGTACTCAAGAAAACAACAACAAACAATGCCTCAATCCCAAATTAGTTGGGGTCGGCTACATGGATCAAACTCTTACTGTCTTACATTGTGCCATGTACTCAAGAAAAGGAAAAAAAAATCCTTCACGAAGAAAACCGTGTAATCTCTAGTAGTTGCACTCATGGACACACATATGCTCATGAAAACCATGTTGAGAAAAATGAGCCAGGAAAAGGATTCCATGTCGATAACAGCATGTCAACAACAACAACAACAACAACAACATAGCCTCAGTCCCAAATTAATCTGGGTCGGCTACATGGATCAAACTTTTCCATTGAGAAAAATGAGCCAGGAAAAGGATTCCATGTCGATAACAGCATGTCAACAACCAACTCAAATTTGAGTGAATGGGAACAACACCAGCAAAGAGTCCTTGGTTCAATGTCGCTCTTTCCTTAGGGAAACTACAGCACCTTTCAGCTTATGGTGCACAACATGCCATTATAAATTTTCAAATCAAAAAATTATCATATTGCCTCCAAAATAAAGGCTTCACATTCATTAAAAAGCATGAGGCAATAATTTATGAATAGTTTTTCTCTTGGAGACTCAAGCATGTGACTCTTGCATTAAGTACAGACTACAGAAGTGATGCAGGACAAAGTCACCAGCTTGACTAATTCACAACATCAAGACTAAAGCTTCACAGATAAGGTATAAGGATGCATCAATGGGAGCAAAAAGCACAAGTGATATATCGGTAAACCAACACTTCGCCATAGTTATACAGCAGGGTAAGGGATGTCACTTACTTCTATCTCATTCATCAATTTCATGGCTTCAATAATGCACAAAGACTGACCTTTCTGAACTTTGTCTCCAACCTACAGAAAGAAGAACTATTTTGGAAAAGAATAAAAGAAAAAAAAATGCCTCCACTACTAACATACTATAAAAAGACATCGCAATCCAAATCTTAACTTCTTATTTACAGGAGAAGCACCTTCACAAATGCAGGCTGGCCAGGTCCAGGGCTTCGATAGAATGTTCCTGCCATAGGGGATTTAAGGGGTGGATGGGATGATTTAGCTGGCTTGGCAGCAGGCAGAGAAGGTGTAGCTATTGGGGTGGGAGCTGGTGCAGGAGAAGATATCGGTAGCGCAGCTGCAGGGGCAGCTGGTGGATGCATCATAACCACAGGAGCAGGTGCAGGAGGCTGAGGCAAGGCCTCTTTTTACGGATGACTAGTTCACAGTCTAGGTTCTTCACCTGCAGCTCCATGATATCTCTGGAATCAACAAGCCTGCAAGAAGAGACACATGAAAAACACGTGGCTGGGACTTGAAAAAGCAAACTGCATTGCTGTCCTGCTTACTTTACAAGGCTTGAAACTTGACTCATGAGCTCAGTGAAGGATGCCTCTGAACCCAAAGCTGGAGGAGAAGGCTCCAATACAGGCTTCGAATCCCCTGCAGGCTTTAAATCCTTTTCTTCTGATACAGAACCCTTAGACTGGGTTGTAGGAGTTGCCACAGTAATTGAGGGCCCATCAACACCAACTTTAGAATTAGTAGATGACTCCAGATACATGCTCCAAAATGAACGAAAACTAGAAACCAGATCCTTGAATGAAAACCATAGGTAGGACCTCACCTCATTCAATTGAGCATTCGCCAAAGAAGAGAGACTCCGGTTAAACTGCAGACCCTATGAAGTAATCATCAAATCCATATTATTGTACATAAAACAATATAAGTGCTCTTAATGATTCTCAACTCAAGTCCAGTTTTGGAAAAAGATACAAGAAGCATAAAATAGGAGCAAAGATTACAAAACTAATACTATGTATCATGCGGACAATTACAAGCAAAAATTCCAATTCAAAAGTCGAAAAAAAAAAAAAAAAAATATTTCCCATATCTTTTGGACGTGACCTAATTATCATCGATTTGAGCCAGCCTTGGTAATCCACATGACACATTGAAAAGCCCAAACAATTATCACATATTTTAAGTATGGATGTGGTGCTTTAACATCAAATCCATGACTTTCATATGACTTGTAACTTTTGCTACGTGAATTTGTGACTGGCAGTACAAACTTTCTTTGTTTCATTAGCAATCAGACACATTCCATTAATCATGTTCATTGAAAGCAGATTCACTAGCAAAATTGTTCTCAATAAACCACGAGAATAGCACACGACGGGTGTGACAGAGTGGCAACGGCACAAGTGCTAAGGCACTGAGGCGAAGGTCTAGCGTCCGGCTTGTGGTAGCTTCATCATTTCCTTGAGTTGCCTCCCGGGTTATGGGGTTGGTGCGCCCGACTAGCCCCATTGGGATTAGTCAAACGGAAGGTTGGACAACCATGGTTCTCAAATATAAATAAATAATAAACTACGAGAATGCTCTATGAGTAAAATGTGGAATTCCTTCTTTCTTTCAAGACTACCATAAAACTCAACACATACACCAAATAAAACTTATTTGCATCAATGCTTCCAAAATGAAGTTGGAACTAAAACTTATAATCGAAATTCAAAAAAAAAAAAAAAAAAAAAAAAAATTCTCCGGATTGAAATATAAGAAAGAACCTGGCCGGAATTTTCACAACGTACTAGATTATCCTGCATGGAACTTAAAGCACACAATTTCTGACATTCTTAATAACTAAAGTAATAATCACAATCTCCTTCGACCCCACTGCTTCCTATCCTGTTAATGTATACTTATCTCAAACCATCTAAAACTATAGGAAATTCAATCCATGTGAAACTAGAACAAATTTGACATCGAAATTCATGATGCCTGCATCCATATGCATAGTGACAAAATTCAGAATCAAAGAATTTAGACGGATCGAATGGATTTCAGACAAGACTAGACAATCCTGCATAAAGTTCAGCCAACACTTGGCATGGATCCCTTCGATACATGAATCTCCTTGAAATCAAACTCCATTTTAACAACTAAACTGTAGGTAAAAAAACAAGACCGTGAACCTAGAGCAACTTCTAGTGCAAAATCTTTGATAGTTTCATTGTGGTGAAAGAGAAGGTAAATTGAATTCAAAGTGATCTTGGAACATCAAAGAGCTCAGTAAAATAGATAATTATTCATGATCCTAAGCTCGCATTTCAATTTTCACAAAAACACTCTGAAAACAACTACAGTCACCTCAACATTCAGCTCCATTTCAAGTCTTCAACTACAATCGTCATCACAGATTTTGAACCACACACCTAAAACAGTCGAACCTCAAGGCCAAACTCTCTATCGCCTCACTCGAATGCATCAGTAGACAAACAAACTCCAAATAATCACAAAGAAACGCAAGAATTTCGAACAGTAGAGTCATAGGAACACAGAATCTCACTCTTGGCTGCTATTCGCAAGAGAAGCACCAGAATAACAAGAAATCTCACTCCATTTCCACTGCGAATCTCACAGATACCAAACCACGTGAATCCAGAACAATCCACGCATAATCCGATAACCTACACTCCAAACAATTACAAACAATCGCAAGAATCTCCAACAACAGATCGACAAATCCAAACTTCATTCGCTCCAATTCACAACAGAAACTCGAAAACAACAAGAAATCTCACTCCACTTCCACCGAATCACGCAAAACCAGAACAATTCCGGCTCGAGAGAGAGTACTGACCTCCGTAGACAATCGAAGGTTGGAGTTGAACTTCGACGAGAGCCTCCAAGAGAGCGCATCGGACGAGTGGCGGTGCCGCTGCGGATTGAAGCTCTTGGCGTTCTTGTTCGCGGATGCGGCAGCTGCGGAGGCCGAAGGAATCGAAGTCGCCATTTTCGGAGCTCTCTCGCGAGAGAGAGAGATCGAAGAATGTTCGAGAGAGCGAATGAATGAATTTTGTGCGCGGAGTGTGAAATGCAGTCGCGTAGAATTTTTGATTGATCAGTCAGCCGAGAGAGGGGATTTAACTTTTTAGGGTCGATGGAACCGAGGCCGCTCTCTGTTGTTTCTCGAGATTCGTGTTTTATCAGCGTAATCTATATCGGACGGATACCAGTGCGTGTATCTGAAAAAATGAAAAAATAAAATAAAAATGGGAGTGCTAGGTGTACATCACAAACCCACATCAAAAGGCATGTGCGTGTGATGCTCTCGAGATACGCGTAAATCGCATATCAACATGCATCGCACTCACATCAGAATGTCATAGGCTTTTCTAGTATGCGTTGGTAATATACGCCTAGAATTTTTTCAAAAAAAAATTGAAGGTGCTCAACGACAACAATTCCATAATTCTTGCTTTTTTTTTTGTTTGATGTTCTAGTTGCAATTTTTTTTTTCGTTCTTCTGAACAATTACCTTTATTTTTGGGATAATGCTTTGGGGAACCTATCAACGACTTGAAGTGTTGGCGTCCTTTTGATTTTCACGTCGATAGGTGCGCACGCATATTGATGTGTATCAAAGGGACGACGATAAGTTTGTTTGTCGTTTGTAGGTTACAATAGCAAGTTTCGCTTTTTCGGACCTAATAATAAAAAATATCTTTGAACTTTACTAGGTGCATCGAATATAGCATAACTTATATAGATTTGTTGCAATTATATCCTCAACCAATTTAAGACATTAGGCATAAGTTAAATGATATAACATTATCAAAATTACTAAATATGTTATTGGATAATGATATATTGACGCCCTTTTGCTACGACTTTTCGATTTGTTGAAGTTTTTTCTAAAATTAATGAAAAGAAATGCACACATTTTGGTGCACGACTCAAGAGATCTTAGTAGCTTTGCATAAAAGCTCGACAAATTTTTTTTCGATTCTCTTTCGTTATTCAAAATCTTAAATCACTCGTTAATCTTGTTTTTGATCAAGATAATTTCAATTGTATCCTTTTATGTTTTATTTATTTAATAAACTTCACATTTGAGAAGATTGGTTCCATTATTGTCGCTGAGACGTTTCTTTCAACGATCGTTCACGGATTCGTGCATATGTTGAGTTAATTTTTTTATTTTTCATTTGATAGTTAGTTTATCTTCAGTTGTTCGAAGTTTAAAAGTGCTTCCTACTATTAGAAGTTTTATGTTTTATTCCTTTTGTTTGAAGTTGTATTTTTCGTTAAGTGTTTCTAGTTGTGTTGTACACTATTGAGCTTCACATGAGACTGTAAATAGCACTTCTTGATTATCACGTTGTTTTAATATTACAGCTTGCATTTTACGCTTAAGTGGATGACAATTATTTTGAATAAATAAGATTAGCGAGCCGTTACTTTTATCAACTCGGGACAAATTAATTTCCTAAAGTATAATTAATATAAAATATCACAATTGAATATGAAACATCAAAAGGATGCAAACAACCGCTTTTACTTTACTTCACCGACCCAATCAAAAAAGGGAATACTATAACTCAGCTTTCATTTAAAAACGATCCCAAATCGAATCTTCGAAACAAGTCTACACCCATAAATAACTCTGATAAAACACCGTTAATCGTCATACTTGGACTCAAATCAAAATTGTTTTTCCTCCACAATCATAAATTCACGTAACTCTAATAAAAACATAATTACTCGTCGGACTCTCACCCAAATCAAAATCGTTATTTCTCTGCAACATGTGCTCGCCCCCTTCCTTTTCTGTATGCCGAACAAGGATCAAGATAAAACGACAACAAGATATACGCTCGACATTTGCAGAGTCATAAGTCAGAGATACCATTGCTCTTATTTTTTAACTCGTAACTCCTCCTCCTCCTCCTCCTCCTCCATCTAAATCTACACAATCTAAAGAACAAAAAAGGGGGGAATTGAAGAAAATTAGTACACTATTACAACTTACAAGCATTAGTTGTTTTATGTGGTTTGATTAATTGTTTCACATCCCAAGCGCACTATAAATATGACTCGAGGTTCCATGCAGCAGCCCCACTGAGCGAAGAAGCCCCGGCGGGAAACGCCGTGTTTTTGGGGGAAAAAGTTTTCCTCGCTAGGTTCGTCTTCGTGTCTCTCTCTCTCTCTAGCGAGCGAGCGAAACCCTAGAATCCCAAATCGATATCTCAATCGCAGAATTCATGGCATTGACGATGACGACGACGACGAAGGCGTCGCAGCAGAGCTTCACGCACGAAGAGGAGGAGACCGCCAACGGCACGCCGAAGCGCTACCTGCCGCTCCACCACGTGTACTCGGCGACCGTCCCATACGTCGGCGCGAGTGGATCGTCCAATGTGATGTCGAAGAAGGTCAAGGCGCGGAAGATCGCGGTGGATTCCCGGTTTGGTGACGAGGACGACGGTGTTGATGAGTCGGAGCAGAAGAAGAAGATTGAGCCGGTTTTGAGAGTTTATGTGCGGAAGCGGAAGAGGAATCCGAGTGAATTGAACGAATTGGAGGCGCGACCGAGTGTTTGTGTGAAGGTTGAGGTTGAGGAAGTGGAGGAGGAGGAGGAGGAGGACAAAGTGAGGATTTTGAAGAAGGGGAAGAGGAATTGTGAGTTGGTGAATTTGGGGGTTGAGGGTTTGTCTCCTCCGTTGCTCGATTCTCCCCGGCAGAGAGGGAGACGTGGGAGTACTTCTTCGAGTGTTGGGACTGTAGTGAGGCGAAGGAAGCGCAAGTTGAAGAGTGAATTTGAGGGGTCTGGTTCAGTGAAGGATTCGGGTGGATTGGCGAAAAGGCGGAAATGGGTCGAGTAAGGTTTTGTTGTTTTACAGTGTTTGATTGGGGTTTGTGGCGATGTTGATTGTTAAAGGTGGCTCATTGTGATTGTTTTTGATGTGCAGATTGAGTTTTAAGGATGCTGATCTGAACACATTCATCAATTTGTCGTGCAAGGTAACTGGTTTGTTATGATTTTATGCTGAATTGGACTGTGATTGAGTTCCGTTTTCAATATGGACTCGTTGGTTGCAGGTATACTGGCCATTGGACGATAAATGGTATCAGGGAAAGGTTGTTGCTTATGATTCACAAAAACAAGAACATAAGGTGCCATTCTTATCTCTCGTGTTGTTAAATTGTTGTATAATTTGAAATTGAAGCATTTGCATATCTAAGCTATGAATGATGACTCATTTTTGGCTATATATTGGTAGTTGAAACGATGTGTTGTTAAGTTATTTTGAAAGTTGAAATCGCTATACCAATGCAGGTTAAATATGAGGACGGTGACAAGGAAAGTTTGACATTTTCAATGGAGAAGATCAAATTTCATGTTTCCGAGGATGAAATGGAGCGGTTGAAATTGAAACCCTCCTTAACAAAGGAGGAAAATATCTTAGATTATGATGAGATGGCTGCATTGGCTGCTAGTTTTGATGACTGCCAAGATCTTGAGCCTGGAGATATTATATGGGCAAAACTCACAGGTCCGTGTGGCATTGGCTGTCTATATGAATATGCACAATGCATTTATTCTAGATCATGTTCTTTGGAATGGGATACTTTCTTTATGAAAGTAATTCTTATTGGGATATGCTAAATCTGCTTACACAGATTCGTTTGCTGCCACGAGCTACAAGAAACCTGTTACAGAATTGAATTTGCACAATTTATGCTCCTTTCTCTTATCAATTTAGCAATATTCTGCTGTCTAGTGTTTCTAGTTTGTCTTCTTTTTTTTCTCCACACATTGTGCTTTCTATGTTTTAAGTGAGGGGTTCACCGCGTGCTGGATTATATATATCCTTCACAACAACAACAACAACAACATAGCGTCAGTCCCAAATTAACTGGGGTCGGCTACATGGATCAAACTTTTCCATTGTGCTCGATTAAGTGCAATTGATGGTGAACTTTTCAAACCATTCAAATCCCTCATAATTAATGCATCCCATGCTAACTTTGGTCCCCCCTACCTCGTCGAATTTCTACGCTTTCTATTGAGTCAAGTTTTCTAGTTGGGGCATTTGTAGGCCGTCTTTGCAGTGACCAAACCACCGCAACCGCCATTCCGTAATCTTTGTATCAATTGGTGCTACTCATACTTGTCTTTGAATTTTTATATTTCTTATTCTATCTTTACGAGTTTTACCACACATCCACCTAAGCATCCTCATTTCTGCTACGTTCATTTTATGTAATTGTTGTTGCTTTACCGCCCAACATTCACAAAGAATATGTTTATTGATGGTAGCAGGCCTCTTCTGCCCGTGTATATGAAAAATTGATTTTTGTCGTATGGGTATAGCATTTGATGGGAGTAAAGGAATTTGCGTGCTTATGTTGCATGAATTTGTTACTGGTGCTGAATAAGTATTTCTGCAGAAATAATTTTGTGATCCTGTTTGCGAAAGGCACTTAAAAGGTTTTAACTATTTAAAACATTCTATTTTCTTTGCTTTCAACTATAGATGTCTAAATCACAATTTTATTTTCATACCTACTCACAATTCACAATAGGTATTTTTTTTTGGAACAATAAAAATTTATTTATTTTCATTTTTCATTATTGCAGATACATTCTTTCTATTGAATAATATTTTAGTACTCATTTTGGTAGTTTTTCAACGTATTATACACGCAAATTTACCACTTTTTTTGATCTTATGATCACAAAAATGCTCGTCATTCACCCCCCAAAAAAAGTGCTCTTGTCAGATTCAATTTGAAATAAAATTGTGTTTCCTTACAAATGCTCTTGCTAATTTCTGAACTTACCGATTACTATTATGTTTTCCTGACTTTATTTTCTCTACATTGGGTCCATAGGAACTCTGATGTGGAGCTTCTATATGTATTCCTGAATTTTCCTTCTCTTTTGCGGGATTGATATTTGTTGATGATTGTTTTTTCTTTGCTGGGATTTTTTTTTTTAATTTTTTTATGCTGTTGGAGATTTTGATAAATTGTAGACCCACTGTCACATAGAGAAAATGGAAATGACGATGTTCTAACTTCTATCAATGGCTGCACATATTAATTAGTAGTCTTTAGAAATGTTCTTACGCTGTCCTCATTTATGCTTTAGTCAGACTAATAATATGGCCTATTACCATAGATTAAAATAAGTGCGTTCTCCACTGCACTGATAGAATGCACTTTTGACGACCGAAGAGTTTTTAATACGTTTTCCAAGTTCCTTTTTAATACTAGTTCTTATATATTCACTGTCCATCCTGATCTTTGATGGATTGATTCTTAATGCTTCTGTTACAGCTTTATTCAACTGCTTTTCGATTTTATGCATTGTGATCTGATGCGCTTTTTGATAATTGTAAAATATTTTTCTTCATATTCTTGTGCCATACCCTGGTCTAAATGTGTTTAGTCCTTGGTTATGGATATCAGTGATGTTCTGCTTCAATTTCTTATGCATCAATATCATAATCTTGGTCTTTTGTGTTCATGATATCTTCTCTGTCAGTACAGGTCATGCTATGTGGCCCGCTGTGGTTGTTAGTGAGTCAATCACCGATGCTTGTAAGCGCCTGAAGTCAAGCAATGGAGAGAAATCAGTGTCTGTCCAGTTTTTTGGAACTCATGATTTTGCAAGGTATGTTTGAGCCCTTGGCTCATACTTGTCCTAATTTGTTGTTTTTGAATTAAAGGGATGGCAATTTAATTTTGTTACGCGTCACATTCTCTATTGAAGGTCACTCTAAACAAACATTTTTCCTTTGTTGTCATCTAGGATCAAGATGAAACAGGTAATCTCTTTTCTTAAAGGACTTCTTGCGTCTTTCCACCTGAAGTGCAAGCGAAATCACTTTCGTCAAAGCCTGGAAGAGGCAAAAGCGTAAGTAGAGTTGAAAATCTGCTGTTTCTATCTGCTGTATGATGAGAAGTGGTGTTTTATGTTATTTTGGCTGGACATTTTTGGTTTAGATATTTTATTGCATATTTCTTAGAAGTTGTTAAGAAGGACCGCCAGTGCAGTTGTCGTGCGAGCGTGTAGACGTGGATAGGGGACGGTGATCGAATCCCACACCAAACAAACTTTTGCACTAAATCGAGCACAATGAAAGAGTTTGATCCATGTAGCCGACTCCAATTAATTTGAGACTAAGGCTATGTTGTATTTTTTAGAAGTTGGCCTGATGATTGGTCATGTAAATTAGACACGAAATGTTTCTTTTGGTCATTTGTTTTCTTAGAAAGGAAAAACGTTTCTACAGTGAGTCACCTAGCATGCTTTATCTCTGTTTTTTCTTTTTCTTTTTTGTCCTTGGGTTGTATTAGAAGAATTTTTGTTACTGGAAGATTTGGAAATATCCTTTTAAAACCTTTTTTTTAGAAAGAAAAGTTAAATATGACATATTCCACATTATTATCCAGATATTGGGCACGTCGTCTTTTTTATTAGCTCTGGCACATAATCAGATGCGAAATGAGCTCTTTTTTGCATGAGCAGTATTCTTTAATTTTATGAATGACTAATTATATGCACAACGTCAATTTCATATTCTGGTTGCCGCTTTGTTAGACTTCATAGATCTGCCAGCCAAAAAATTGCTTCAAGGGAAATTAGTTTCTAGCAGAACCACTGCTTTTATGTGTCTGCGTTCTGTGACCTTCCTGTTATTCTTCGTTCTCCCTATTTGATTACATTTGGTTGCCACCAAATTTAGTTGGCAAGTTTTTGTATTTTTATCTTTTCTTTTCTTGTTTTTTGATTGATAAGTTATTTGGTTAAAGATAGTAATCATCTGTGTTCTGCTTTGTTTGACACATGATTTCTAATATTATAGTTATAATCATCACTAGACTCATAACCATGTGTCCTTTTTCAGATATTTGAGTGAACAAAAGCTTCCAGAAGAAATGCAAAAACTGCAAAATAAAATTGGAGTTGGTGCTTGTGAGAGTTCAAGTGTAGAAGATGATGCAAGTGGTGGTTCCATTGGAGATTGTGAGGAAAATAGAGAGGAAAGAGTTTTAGAGCGTCATCAAACTTGCCCATTTAAGATACGAGATTTACGTGTAATGAGTCTTGGTGAGTCTAATGACTCTGGTCATTGAAATTTTTAATCTATCTTGGTTCAAGCTTTAATTTTACTTTGTTACTGCGCTCATCTCTTTTTTGTGACCCTATTGATAAATAGTCAATTAATATACATGGTTTAGCAAGCTCCAACTGAGTAGTAGCAAATGAAAGGGATGAAATTTAAATCTGAGCTTTTTTTTTTTTTTTTTTTTTTTTTGGACAAGAATTTGGAATGTTTCTTGGCTTCTGATCTCTGTAGGTATTTGGATGCACTTTTTTTTAAGAGAATGGCCATGTCTAGTTTTTCCTGTTTTATGTTTAGTTTTTTCATCTTTGTGTCCTTTTCCTTGATTCTGTATATTTTGTTTCTTTTCTGAATTGCTCTTATTTTTCCTTTGTAAAAGAAGTCACAAATTTAGTTTATGGTTTATGGTTGTCTGACAGGAACTGTAGTAACAGACTCAAAGTATTTCAAGAATGAGCGACACATCTGGCCTGAGGGATATACAGTTATAAGGAAATTTGTTTCTGTATTAGGTTAAGTATTTCTCAAGACTTTCTTTTTGGGGTTTTAAGCATCTTTGATTGATGGGAATTATTAAATTTGCAATGCTTATGGTCTTTCGTAGAAGTGAAGAAGCTCGGATTTCTGATTTATTTTTATTGAACATTTGTTGGTTTAGATCCTAGTGCGCATGGCTCTTACATGATGGAAGTTTTGAGGGATCCTGAGACAAAGGTCAAACCTCTTTTTAGAGTGACTATGGACAAAAAGTACAGGTTAGTTCTTCTGAATGATTCATATATTTTTAATGGTTAACGTCTATTTGGTTTCGGTTACATTTGCCATTTAGTGGATTTCCCTCAATTTTGTCAAAGCACACAATTCTAACCTCCAATGGCGGAAATGGGCCAAAAGTCTAAAAGCAAAAAATATCTATAAGTAATTAATGGTTTGTGACAAAAACCGTGCAATTCAGGGGGTGAATGGTGTTTTGTAAAGCATTTTCGTTGTCATTCATGTATGCTATTGCTGGCAAGGGCTCTTCAATGCAAAGTAATTTCAATGAATTGATTTATTATGGTTGCCATGCAAAGAATTGCTGTTCTGTACTCATTCAATTTGGTTAAAAAACTGTGGCAAAGAACATTGATAATCTGAAGTATTGACTTAAGTCAACTCTAATGGTAGCTCCTATATATATGTCATTATCAGACAACCTATCTATTGCATGATTGACATCTGGTTACTATAAGTTTAATTCTATGTATATAATATTTTGTTACAAACTTATGCATTTTTTGGTGGCATGTTTCTTCCACAGTTTACTGGATCCACACCATCAGCTTGCTGGAATAAAATTTATAAAAGAATAAGAAAGAAGCGTGGCAGTACATCCAGTGCTTGCCACACTAAAGGTCGGATTGAGAGTTTTGAAAAATCTGGTTCTTACATGTTTGGTTTTACGAACCGCAAAATTTCCAATCTTATTCAGGTATTTTACTTTTTTGTGCATCTTTTTGTATCTGTGGGGCATCTGAGATGCTCAGAAACTCCGAAGTTTCCTGCTGTCATCTACAATTTTCTTCACTCTGGTTTTGCAGGAGTTATCTTATTCGATTATGCCTTCTATGTGTTCTGGGTTGAAGTTTGCCTCAAAAAAATACGGGAACCTTCATTATGGCTATCGACCTGTCCGAATTGGGTGGAAGGATCTTGATAGATGCAATGTTTGCCATATGGATGAGGTAAAATGAATTTGTTTTGTTCGTTTAGAGGGTGGGAAATTTCCATATCTACTTATTTGTAACTTGATTTTAGAAGAAGAATACTCTTAGATGGTATCTTGCTTACTGGCCTAGCGTTATATTTGGGAGTTGGCAATCTTTCTATTTTTTTCAATGATTATACTGATCATCTTTTAATACTTATTCAGGAATATGAGGATAATTTGTTCCTTCAGTGTGACAAATGCCGAATGATGGTAAGAAGTTTTTAACTATTGTTCTCCTAATTTTCAAATTTTAGAAACTTGATTGACCGTCCGTTACTGCCTTTGTTGATTGACTTTCTTATGCTTGTCATTGAAACTTATAATGCATTATTTTCCTTGAAAAAGAGATTTGTCCTTTTATTTCCTCGTAGTGTTTATCAAGGTTTGACTGTCTTGATAATTTCATGCATACTTAGCTGTCTATATTTGCTCAGGTACATGCTAGGTGTTATGGTGAACTAGAACCTTTGGATGGGGCACTTTGGAAGTGCAACATATGTCGTGAAGGAGCTGAATGTCCACCATGCTGCCTGTGCCCTGTTTTAGGTAAATTTATCTGTTACTTATTTCTATCTGTGGAGGAATAAATTGTTTGACTATTGAAAGTTTGAAACTTTGAAACTTTGGTCTTCAAGGGGGTGCAATGAAGCAAACAACTGATGGGCGCTGGGCTCATCTAGCATGTGCTATATGGATTCCTGGTATGGTAACATATTTGTCCGTATGTTTGTTTTTGATGGACAACTTATAGTTTGATGTGCTAAACATCCTGTGATCTGTAGAGACATGCCTATCTGATATCAAGAGGATGGAACCCATTGATGGGCTAGATAGAGTAAATAAGGTATATCTGGTGCTTATTCAGCTCACCCCTGTTTTACTATCATTGGATTGTTGTACTTGATCCTCTGGATGAACTGCAAATTCTTCTTTGTAGGAATTATTCTCTGCTACACCGATTACTGTGCAATTTATTGTTTAATTTAGCTCCGCCATTTATGTGTTGTGAAATGCATAGGACCGTTGGAAGCTGTTATGCAGCATATGTGGCGTTCACTATGGAGCCTGTATTCAGGTAACGTTGTCATAATTTCATATGATCACATGATTCACATCCTCATTATCTTCTCTCCTAGTGTTTAACATGTTATTGGAAGTTGTTCTTATTAGTTTGTGACTCTTGCCATTGTGGTTAGTTTCTCCCTTTCCCTATCTCTGAGTGAGTCTGGATCTTTCCTCTCCCACCTGCGTCGTTTTTACTTACAGACACCATCATCATCTGATGTTTAACATAAAGATTTTTTGGCCTGCATGATTAGCCAGCCACTGGTGGCATTGCAACCACACATACCCTGTCAACTATTCCTTCCACCAACTGGAAAAGGCAAAGCACGTAGGATAAAGGCCCATTGTGTTGTCTACGGAAGAAAAAACTTCCATTGGCCAACCAAAATCTGCCTCTCATACCTCCTGGACTTATCAGTGGTAGTGCTCAAATAAACCACTAAGATGCCACTCTAGATTTGATGACTGGATTTTGTTAACAAAACCTATTCTTTGAATATCAAACAAATTTTGCTGGAGACTGATTTGCTAATAGGGTGTCTTCATTTGATTTCAGATTATTGTTATAACCCTTTATACGACAGTTGGAGGAACACACCTAGCATAAAGAATTGATTTTGTGCTTTGCTGCCGTTGCAGCTGTTTCTATTCAAATAGTGATGTAATTGAAATTAAGGACATGAAATCCAGAAAATAATGGTTGGCTCAAATGCTCAATATTCTAGGTCTTCTATAGAGGTTCCCCAGTTAGGTTATTTGTGGCTTTTTGACTATAATGCATGGCAAGAACTATTTTGGCTGCTGAAAGCTTTCTGGTTTATAAATGCCTTTGCTTTTTTTTGTCCTTTTTTTTCAGTCATATCTATTTATTCTTTGACTGATTATCTTTCAGTGTTCCAACATTACATGTCGTGTTGCTTACCATCCGCTTTGTGCACGTGCTGCTGGCCTCTGTGTTGAGGTACCTTCAAAGTCTATGTTCTTAGTAACTATTTGACATTGTACATATTGTGGGGTCATTACTTCCGGAATCTTGTTTCCTTATTTCTCTCAAGTTAAGTTGCCGTTGTCTTTGTTGTACGCACTTATTATCGCGGCCATGCTTATATGCTTGTTAAATGGATCAAGATGGTATCAAAGTGATTGGCCTATGTAGGCAATGTTGTGATTGTATGGTAAAAAAAAAATCTTTTGTTCCATGAACTAGTAGTAAATTACTCTTATATGTATATGGAGAATAATAAATGAATCTTTTAGATAGTGAAACAAATTAGTGTTTTTTTATTTTTATTTTTTAAAACTTTTCTTGAGAAACAGTCCCAAATAAGTAGGGTCCATCTCTATGGATTCAGTGATTGCAAGACGACGCCTAGGAATTTTGTGGCAAAACCTCCTAGGCGGTTGCGTAGGTGGGTGGTGGCCGTCTAAATAATTTTAAAAAAAATTGAAGGGGTTGATTATAATTAAATTTGGTAATATGTATACCTCCCAAACAGCAAATTTTTTAACACAATAATGTTACATAAGGACCGAAAAACTTATTAGTATCCATGAAGAATATAATGAATGTGGATAATAGTGACTAATAGAAAATTATTGTTACTTAATGACCTATAAATAAGTAAATAAATAATTGAGGGACCTCTAAATAAATATTTTTTTTGGCCGCCTAGGCAAGGGAAGTATCCTCGAGATCGCCTTGGTGCCATGCAATCCTTGCCTGGATTCTATTCAGCTCTATTCAGTGTTGTTGATAATGCGGCGTGGTATTCTTTTAAATTCCAAGTTACCTTAGGTCTATCCTCATTCCTCATGCAATCGAATTTCTTAAATTTCAAACTTGTCATATTTTCTAAACAAGGGCTTTTGCAGATCTGGATGTGTCCAAACTGCTGCGATTCCCCCTTTTTTTTTTTTTTTCTACTAAAGCTACTTCTACTTTGATGCTTTATATTTTTTATTCTATTGGGACGAGTTGGAACGACATTTACTCAAGCATCCTCATCTTCTTACTCACATTTTCTGTTTGTCGTTTCTTTACAGCACAACGTTCCGATCACATTCACCTCCATTAATCATAACTGGCCTAATTGCAGTATTTTGAAAGTTTCTTTTAGTTTAATTAGATATTCTGATCACATATCACACCTGTAATATTTGTCCACTTCTTCTAGTCAGCTTGAAATCTATGTTTAACGCCATGTTTAGTATGTCCATCCTTTTATATGATTGATCCCAATTTCCTAAATATGTAAAATGATCCACCTTTGGGACTTCTACTTGCACGTAAGAAAGATAAACTACATTTTACATTCATTGATCTTTGATTTTATTCCAAAAAAAAAAGTTAAGGTTGATAATTTAGTGATAATATGTCAAACTAACGACGTATAGTGGAAATGAAATATATTTATATTATTATTTAGAAGATTCATTTAGTCAAAAACAGGTAGCATGCATCGGAAACAAAGATTGTATGTTAGAAATTTTATGGAAAATTAATGTTTGTACAAAATGGATATGAAATTAGCATATTTATAAATATACTAATTCTATATATGAGTTACCTATCCTATTCAACTTTTAGTGTGAATTCTGACCTCTATATTTTCTTACTGCAATTTTATGTATCTCTAGCTTGAAGATGAAGACAAACTTCATCTCATATCTTTTGATGAGGATGAGGATGATCAGTGCATTCGGTTACTTTCTTACTGCAAGAAGCATAGGTCACCTTCTAATGAGCATTTGCCTACTGCTGAACAAATTGGATCAGTCATTCCCCAGTGTTCCAATTACACTCCTCCCTGTAATTCGTCTGGCTGTGCTCGTACAGGTATGTATGAAAGTTTCAACCGTAGAGTTTTCTGAAGATGTTTTGCTCATTTGGATTTTGTTTTCTCAATTTGATGCTCTGTTTTATGACATTTAGTGCATGCAGTACTATATCAGGTTGATCAAATTAGTTAAACCATGTTTCTCTTAATGTTCTTATTTTCTGCATTTTGTGTCACAGAGCCTTATGATTTTTTGGGAAGAAGAGGTCGGAAAGAGCCCGATGCCCTTGCCGCTGCATCTTTGAAACGATTGTACGTAGAAAACAAGCCGTATTTGGTCACTGGTTATTGTCAAAATAAAACTAAGGAGGATGCTCATAAAACTTGTGGAGACGCAAATAAAGGAAAGGATGACGCATGTAAAACTAAGGATGATGCATCCTTATCCAATGAAAGTTTGGAGTTAAGCGACCCTTCCGGAGAACCGAAACCAAGCGCGAGCCAACTTGGGACACAAGAAAGAAAGCAGTATCTTGCTGACAAGTATAATCACATGCGAGAAACAGTCAGAAAGAGACTAGCATTTGGTAACAAATTTTGCCTGATCTCTTTGATGCGACTAATTTTTGTTCCCTCATGGGTTTGCTTTCTTCAGTAGTAATGCTAGTCTCAAGTCTATTGTAAGTTTGTGGTTGATTTGGTATATTGTACTTTTTATTTAAGACTTTTGGATAAGCAGGCAAGTCTTTCTATGCAATTGTTTCCCTCAAACATTAAGAAGTTATCTTAGTCCTAGTTGGTTCATATATGTTGTCATTGACGTGTACTTTCCGTTTAGGTTTAAGTTGGTCACATGCTGCTTACTCCAGATTCAAACTGATTTTAGCAAATTGATTTGTTACTGTCTTTTTTCAAGCTTTTCTGATTTGAGATATTTCAAATCGTGCATTAAACCTGATTCTTATCAAACTCCACATTATCTCTTTGAGAGTTTGTACGCATATAATCTGGTGTTCTTGGGGAATGGTCAAGAACTTTTTTTTTTTCAATGAAGCGTAGGCTTTATAGAGATCTTTTAGGCAACTGTTCATTCTGTACTAAATAAAATTACTTAGCTTTCAGGCAGAAATATGTATTGACATTTTTAAATCAGCATCAGTATGAAGTATTTAATTTGTGACTGAGGTTATGTTGTTGTTTCAGTATGAAGTATTTCAATTATGAAGTACAGCAATTTCGTAGATAATACTTTTAGCTTTATTGTTAGACTGAAAAATTGTTGTGTATGGTAATTTGTCATCTGAAGAAAGTTTTATCTACTGAAGATAAATTGTAGTAGACATTGAGTCATTGCAGTAATAATCATCATCAGTGGAGCTTCATGTTTAGTAATTTAATTACTTACCTAGTTTATTGTTTGTGTAGTACTACTGAATTATTAAGATGGGAACGTTGCAAGTCATTTTGTGTTATAGGTTTCCTATCTATTTGGGCTGATTTTTCCTAATTTACCTGTGATGACGTTCTTGGCCGCAGGTAAATCTAGGATACATGGGTTTGGGATTTTTGCGAAGCTTCTGCATAGAGCCATGACATGGTACAAGATTGTAAATTTGGGTTATATGCTGATCTTTCTGTTTATGATACATTCAAACATGATGAATAACTAAATGAAACTTGGTGTAGGTGATTGAATACACTGGTGAAGTTGTTAGACCTTCAGTTGCTGATAGAAGAGAACGCTTAATATACAATTCTTTAGTGGTAAGTTCTTTTGTGCATATCACATGTTTTGGCTCAATTTGACATTTAGAGGACATGGTCAAAAGCATGCTCATGCGAACAACTCTTGATAAACTTATGAAGATTGTAGGATCTGTTGAATTGATCCAATTCTCCTAATCTAATCACAGTATATGTTTATTTGTTTCATAATTCGACCTTTGGATGCAGCTAGGTTTTTGTCAGTTATAATTCTTTTTGAATTATTATGAAAGGTTAAATAAGTAATATGGTTCTTTCTTTTTTAACAGCAGTCTTCAGAGAAAGACCGTTGATTTTGGTTTCTTATGAAATAATTAATTTATAAAATTGCAATTTATTTACATTTTCGAGTTATTCTTATATCGGCGTTAAACCATTTCAACGTGAAATTCAATGTCATAGATCTGTGGTTGACATCTTGATACTAGTGGTAATAATAATTTCTTTCGATTTAAATTTATTTCCAAAGAAACGAAAATATAAACCCACAGCTATATTTATGACAATATTCCTCAGTTCTCTGTGATTAATACATCTTTTCTATGTATTCTTTTTGTTTTCTTCTTTGTTTTTGTTAAGTAGTTAACATATCGTGTTTCTTATCAAATTAAAATTAAATTTGAGGCTTGACTTCTTTCCTTCTCTGTTTGTTTTGTTTTACAATTGTTTAAGTTGATTTTCTTTGACTCGAGGCCTACTTGTTCTCTTTGTTTTCACTTTGCGCATTGTCTTCTTTTAATATAACATTTCTCCTTTCCTATCAGAAAAAGAAATCTCAAGTTTCTTGTGAATTTTTAATAGTTGATGATGAGTGCTGGGGAGATCATGGACTGTAGTAACTTGGCTATTTGGATGCATTTTATGGTATCCCTCATGGAAAATTGATTTAATTTCTAGAAGGAAAAATGTCTTTTGTAAGTATGACTTGGAGATGTGAGAATAGTCCCACATCTACTAGTCGAGAGAAAAGAATATGGCTTGTAAGTTTGGAGTGGGAACTCCAACTTGCCTTGGCATTTTGGAGAACTCTCCCACTCTTAAACGAAAGCCCACACATAAACTAGTCACTCCTACATTCTCTCATGTCTTGGACTTGAGCCTTATGCAAAAAATTACAATTACCTTATCTGAACGACGACTCTTTTATTGGACAAGCTTTGTGGAGTTCATTTTATGGTATCAAATAAGGGCTCTAAAAAGTATGCTTAAATATTATTAATGGAGGTTGCCACTGGAGATGCCTTTACTAAAGAATGCAAGTGACATTTTTTTTAAAATGATATATTACCAAAACACAGTGACTGCTTGTAAACCTTCTAAGGTTGACAAGTGCATTTGTAAATTTTCAATTACCTTCTAGATTACCAACCATTGCCTTGGTGTAGTGGTTGGGACCTATTGGCTACTAGTTGTTCACTTGGGCCTCTATAAGGTCCTAGGTTCAAATCTCTTAATTTTCTGAGGTATATCTCTTGTAAGGTTGGGTGCGTCTCTTGTGGATTGTGGAATGATCAAGGGTAATCTTGGACACCACAAGATCAAAAAAATTTACCATCTAGATTTTCAATTTCGAATATTCTTACATCTTACGAGTAGATCAAATGATTCATGGTTGTTTTGTATTGCAAAATCTTTTTAATTCTTTTTTCTTATTTATGTCAAACATTTAATCAAGCGCAGTGGAAGAGTTTGATGGATGTTGCCTAACCCAACTAATTTGGAATTGAGGCTTTGTGGTTGTTATCAATCAAACCTTTGACGATTTTTTGGTGAAAAAAATGATTGTATTCCCGCAAGTGATCATTCGAATAAGATTGTTTCTTAAGTTCTTTTACAGTTTCACGTATTCCTGTCTTGGATCCAAGCAAGCTTTGTCAATTCCTTTCTTCTGAATAATTAGTTTGAGCCAGATCTTGTAGGGTAAAATTTAAGGGCTGATGCTTATCATAACTTTTGTGTTCTTCTAATGCTAACCACTTTTTTCTGTGTGCATTTCTTCAAAGTTTAAACTAAATCTATTTATACAACAACAACAACATAGCCTCAGTCCCAAATATAACTAAATCTATTTATAGCAAGAACTTAATGATTCGCTTGTAAGTTTTATTTGTTATACTCCATATTTCTTTTATTGTTATATTATGAGATTAATGAGCCTTGGAAGCGTTTTTGCTGACCATGATTGATTCTGTTTAAAGTTTGTTTATCATGTCATTAATAGAAGTTAGATCATTTGTGCAAAGCAGGAAAATAATAGTTTGTTGAAATCATCTTTCCTGCAGGGTGCTGGGACGTACATGTTCCGAGTTGATGACGAGCGTGTTGTTGATGCCACCAGGGCTGGAAGCATTGCACATTTAATCAACCATTCATGTGAAGTACGTGATCCAAACTGAAACTCCTCTCTGTTTCATATAATCAATTACATATAAATTGGTAGAACCTTTGATAAAAGAACGAGATGCTGTGTCGGAAGTGACTCATCTCATAATTATCCATGACTGTTATTTATGTCTCTAGTATTGCATACTTAGTATTAGTAATGCTGAAGTCTTAATTTTATTGTTATTATTTTGAAAGTATCAGATGAAATAAGCGTGCATAAATTTTTTTCCTTGAAAGAGTTTCCTGCTAAAGTGCATATTTCTAATTGCAGCTTATCACTTATTGTTGCTATTGCATATAATTTCCCTATGATTGTAATTCAAGTTAAAAGCCTAAAACTGATTTTAACAGTAGGGTATAGGCATACTTTTATGTTTTTTTTTTTTTGGCTGTTATGGATATGTAAGTATATCGAAGCATGTCTTTCAATTTCAAGTTTTTTGATGTATTTTTCAGTTAGGAGAGTACACTTAGAAGAGTTGGATAATGGGTTATGTCAGCTTCTGGATATGCTGCTTGCTGTAGATAGTATCTGTTAGTTTATTCAGGGAGTACTTGGTTGATGTTTGTTATCAGTGTCGCTTGGATTCCAATCTCTAGATTAACTCAACTAAACATGATGGATTAGTTCTGAAAAATAAATAAATAAAACTTGATGATTGAATTGGGTTGAGTTGGGAAGGACAGATGAAATAGCATCAATTGACACAAAGATTAGAGATACATGCAATCCTTTTGAGGAATTGTAGTAGGGACTATTTTGATGCATCTTGTCGGCAAGTCTAATGATTATTTGGTGAATGAGCTCCTCTGCAAAGTTGGGAGTCTCATCAAGTTTTCTTTGTTCTGTTTCCTTTTGTAATGTGATGTCTAATTGACTGAAGAAATGACAAGAAATATGTTAACAGTTGCAATAAGTCATGTCGTTCCTTACTTTTTTTAGTGCGGGTAATTATTTTATTACAGTGTTGAAAATGATAAAGAGTAAGGAGGTGGAATGGTCATAGCTATAAGCTATCATTCTTCATGGATAATTATTTTTGTTGGAAAAATACATTAATGTGTGCATTTTAACAGGGAGGTTGTCTGTTATGTATATTGATTTTGGTGGGAGAAATGATTCTAATGACCACAGTGGGAAAGAAGGATGAAAATGATAAGTAATTAGCGTTAGATAGTTGGTAGAGTACATACAAGTTCTTCTCAGAAAATATCTATGGAGGTCTTCGGAAAACCTTTGATGTCACTGATGTGACTGATATCCAATATACCATGCCGTTTTTTCTGTTTTATGAAGTGGCAATGCTCCCATGATGTCCAAAACTTAGTACATGAATGAGATATAACTCTTTAGTGGGCCATTTGCCAATACTTTATGACAATGATCTTGAGGTTTTTTATTTATATTTTTTTGGTCAAACGACAATGATCTTGAAGTTCAAAAAGGTCATCTTCTTTGTCAGAGATTTTGATAATGTTATTGTTTGATTGCAACAATTAAGAGGCCAGAACTTGCTAACCTCCAAAAAAAGAGAGAAGAGAGAGAGAGAGAGAGAGAGAGGGGAGGCTATAACTGCTTCTTAATTTCACCTTGTTGAAGGAGTTGCTTTATCGGATGTTTTCTTATGCAGATCTTGCAATTTATGAAGATGGTACTGTGTTTGATGTTTGCTGAACAGATCTCTAATTTTTTTTTTTTTTTTGTGCAGCCTAATTGTTATTCAAGAGTAATAAGTGTTCATGGTGATGAGCATATAATCATATTTGCGAAAAGAGACATTGTACAATGGGAAGAGCTGACATATGATTACAGGTTTATTTTTTATCTTATTGCTTAGTTCAATTTTGTTCACAATGAATTTTGATTGAGATTGTTTGAGCAACTTACGTAATAGTTGACCTCTTGGTAAGTAATTCTTAGTTGCTTTATCTATATCAGAGTGAATGGTGTAGTTGTATAGACTTCCAACTCTATAATTAAACTTTCTTCTCTTATATTTGCAGGTTCTTCTCTATCGATGAGCGACTTTCATGCTATTGCGGCTTTCCAAGATGTCGTGGTATCGTGAATGATATTGACACAGAAGAGCAAGCAGCGAAGCTATATGTGCCTCAAAGCAAATTAATCGACTGGCAGGAAGAATAATGTAACTTGACTAAATCATCTCCTTTATTTATTTCATCATCTTTTTCTACTTAATAATCTCTTTATAGGGTCCTAGGTCTCTTTTGACATAGTGTTTTGGATTTGAAATTGTGTTGGATTTGTTTTACCATAATAATTTTGTATCACGTTACTACATTATGTTTTTTGTTTTGTTTTTCTGATCTATCTCACTTTGTTCATTAGTTTTTACACCACCTTTGATTGTGGTATTTGTTAGTTTTATTATGCGTGACATCATATAATTTTCTTGTTCTTCTCTATTGAATGATCATGCTGTCCCCCTCTTTGTCTATCCATTTTTTTAGTTTTTTATGATAACCATGACTTGAACCATTAGCAACCTTTTAGTATGAGTTGCCACCTTCTAGAATCCATGTCGTGGGTAATTGGAAGAAGTTCGGCCTAGGTGATGAATCGGTAGAGCACCTCGAAGCCTCGAAGCCTTTTCACGTCTTCTGCATTTTTTTTTTTTTTTTTTTTTTTTTTTGAGATTTACTATTTATACATCCTTTAAGAGTTCTCCTTAGGGCATCTCCAACCCATCAACTTTAAAATAGAGTAATTCTAACACTATTTACGTCTATTTTGTGTAAACAATGACATTAACACTATTCACGCCTCCAACCCATCAACTCTATTTTTTACACTATTCTACTTTTTTATTTAATTTTTTTCTTAAAATTTAATCATTTATGCTTTTTAAGGTATTTTCATACCCATAAAATCATTCTTATAATTAATCATTTATGAAAAATAAGATATGTTTTTTTTTAAATACAGTAATTACGAAAAAATGTATAAAAATACAAATTGAGTAATTAATTAATATATTTTAAACAACAATTAGTGAATTAATTAATTACAATTTTTTCAAAAATAAGATAAATATAAAATATATTAAAAATAATACGAAAATAAAGTTAATTATATAAAAGTAAAAATAGAAAAAAAGAATAAAAAGTGATGAATAGTGTATAGAGGCGGTGAATAGTGCCACAACAAAATGGTGTGACACTTTGTTCATCCAACGCTATCCCACAGGGATAGCATTGGTTGAGAGTTGGTCTTAGTAATTTCTTTATTAAGAGTGTGTTTTCTCACTATTAGTGAAATAGTGAAAGAGAGTCTTGCATTGAGAAATGAGAGAGAATTTCTGCAATATTCAAATTGAGAAGGATTAGAATTGTAAGAAAGGGAATCACTGTAGGCAAAGAAAAGATTTACATCAAGAGGTAAAGGAGGAAGAGGGTAACAATCTTAAAGAAATAAATGAGAAAAAAGCCTTCTCTGCAACTTAGTTGCAGGGTTCCCTTGCAAAGGAGTTGCATAGGACTCTTCTATACGATTCAGTCTAGCAGAGAGATGCTGGCATTGTTGCCAAAATATGGAAGTGAGCTATCCGTGGTTGTGAGGGTGCCTATGTGTAGCAGTAGTTGTGATTCATATATGTTCCGATCATTTAGTGGAATGCATTTCAGTCTTAGTTAGATGAAAGACATACAGAAGTTATTTCTATAAATCAATGTATTCATTCAGTGCGGCAATGGTTGTAAGTTTACACTCCTGGGCTTCTTAATTCTTATATATGGGTAAGACTTTTGAGCGGGTGATGTGTTGAGAATTGTAGGTTGGTTATACATGTTTTTGGATTTTAAGTCCATCTTATTGGAGGAGTGACAGGAGGACACTTATTCTTTCTAATCGTATAAAAAACGCTCTTATTCTTTCTAATAAATGGAAAGATTTAATTGATCAAGTATTCAACTGATAAGATCCCAAGAACTCAAACTCAAAATTAACGAAAGCATAAAAGTCAGGTCAAACTATAGAACTTTTATTGCTTATGAAGAACAAAATCTTTGTAAAACAGATCCTAAAGCATTAGAGATACTGAAATCTCCCATAATTGCTCAAAGAATGCCCAAGACTATTAACAAATTCAGAATCTCTTTTACAACCTTTTGCATTCCTATTAGTAACTCCTGCTTGTGTACGTGACACATTAGTATGTGCCAAAACACCTTGATTCGGTAATTATTATCAACATTTTGTTTTCCAAATTCGTGCATCGTTTTGATAATTCGTTATACTTGGTTTCAGTTGCGGTGATTGCTCAAAATAAAGTGCACAATGCCATCACTAGCATCTATTAGCTCGTGAAACTGCCCAAATGTAAGTCTGTTCACTCGCAAAACCCCCCATTAATATGTATTTTTGTTTTAATAATGTTAATGCTTCAGTTCTTGCTGGTTGGGCTTCCTCTTTGAGGTATTGGGAGTCGGCGTCTGAGATTTCATCTCGCAAGAGTTGGAGCATCCATTTGAAAATCCTGTATGGAAGCTTCCTCTATTTCCTTTCCAATTAAATTTATGAATGAGGCTCTCCAACCTTACCGCATGTGTTATTGAAGGGCAGAAGGATAAAAAAGCTGAACAAAAAACTACATGACTGAGCTAATGATTCTTGTACAAAAGCATGAAAATGAGATTCGGTGTATTTGAAGAGCCTCATTGGCTCGTGTAACATGATTTCTCATCCATTTATATTTTATAGAATATAGTGTTTTATCAAATCTGTTTGTGACTTTTAGAGCTCATGTAACATGATTTTTTTACCATTTAATATTTTTAAAATATAGTTTTCTGTCAATTTTGTTTGCATTTTGTAGCTTTGTGAATCTGGATTTGTCATTTGGCCCACTCACTTCATTTTAGCGAGGATTTATTTTAATGAGGTTATTTGAGGCGGTGTAGGAATTAGGAAAGGAGTAATCTTATGTTGTAATGATGAGGAGGAAGCATCAATGGTCAACAATTTCTTTTGTAGTTGAAACAAATTTTAGAGAAATCAATAGTGTTTTGACTGTAAACTAAAATGGAAAATGTCATAGGAAACATTGTTAGGATCATAGGATGTTAGGAGGTAAAACGCTGAAATACTCGTTACAAATTCGGTAAGGTTTTATGCAGGTGCATATAGTTAAACCATACAGAAATTAAACTTTGAATAAAAAACTTCAAACTAAATCGCTTTGTATTAGTTATAAACCTAAATATTTTAATTGAATTATAGTTTCTTGGTAAGGATTTTCATCTCCACTTCATATGCCAAAGAAAAATGTAAGAGGAAAGTATTCTGCAGGTTGTACGGATTGATCATTTTAGTAGTTTAGTCTCAGTCATGTGTTGTTTAGTGAACTTTTTGTTTATTTATTTGAAGTTTGAATGCAATCAAGGGAATATAATGTAGCTACTAAGAATCAAACCTACGACCTTTGCCTTAGTCAAGAGTTATGGTGTTTTTTCTTTGCCACTACATAGTTTTATCATTGAAGCAGAAGAATTCTCCATACTATTCTAGGCTGGCTTTGTTTGGTTTAAAAGATCCATTCCTATACTGATTTAATTTTAATTTTCTTTCTGAATATATGGGGGTAAAGTCGGGCTTTCAGTTCTTGAAATTTGCTTGTAAAAAAGGTATCTAATAAATATTGCAAAAATGTATTTTTTTTTCAATTTTAATTTAATTTAATTTTTTAGGCCCAAACATGCATATTATTTTTACTTTTTGACACTTCTTACAGTCTCTTGGCAAGATTACAACTTTTTGCTAATGTGACTTCTAAATGGATCAATTTTGCAAGAACTTTAACTTGTTTGACTAAGGTTTTTATTGTATTAATGAATTTATAGATGCTGAGATAAGTGAAAAATATGCACGCCACTGGCTTCAAACGTACCCATGGCTCAGAACAGAGGAAGCGAATTTATGGAGTAAAACCCCTTAGTCTGAAAAAAAAGAAGCTTTTGCTTAATGTAACTAGAAGATGTTGTACGAATAGGGGTGCATTTTTAGAACTAAAGCGTGAAGGGAAAATCTTTTTATTGACATAGGGTATACCTTTCACCAAAAAAGAAAAGAAATAAGTTATTTACGTAAAGAATAAAAGAATTTATTTTTACTTGCATTTGTCTTTAAACTATCTTTTTTTTCAATTAATTTGAAATGAAAAATGGTATTTCAATTAATGTTAATTATGCAAAAAGATTATTATTGCTTAAGCTTCATAGCCCTTGAAATTTGAATCCTTTAATTGTACTATTTTAGGTTAAGCATTAATTAAAGGGTTTCACAATTATAGTTTGTGGGAAATCTTACAGCCTATGTTTTGCGTATGTTGCCCCTTATTTGCTTAACTGGCAATTGCTTTCTCAACCCTCTCTTTTCCTACTCTCTCTATATGCAAGATAAGGCTGCACATTAAGTCAGGTGTTGGAAGCCTTTTGTTTTTGAGGTGTTGGATTCGCTTGATATTTTATTGGCCGTACCTACTACTGGCTTTAGCTGTTGGGTCATATGGTGATCTCGGTTGGAGGCTAGGAGCTTTGAATCACTTGCACATTGAGGACTTAAACTTGTGATCTTTAGTTTTGGTCCTTTTGGAGCTGCAGAATTTACTATTTGAGTTTGACATATATTTTTGAAAGGTACAACTTAGAAGAGAAGAACATATTGTTGAATGATGGATAAACAATATTATTTCACTGTAATAGATAAATAGGTTCACTAGATCTGATCGAAGTGCTTTCTCTTGATCTAGGTACGAAATTGCCAAAAGAAAAAAATAAAAAAATAGAAAAAAGCATATCGGGTTGGCATCTGATACTTCTATTACTCTCTCAATTCTTGGAATAGCAAACCATGTTGTATTGCAGTTCAAGAACTCTTTCAACTCCTGTTAATCGAATTGTTTTCAATTGAACTGTAGGTCGTGTTATGTGCTCTAACTAACAATTAGAACAAAATAGCAGCTATTGTTATCTTATCCTCGTCTTCAAACAAATTGCAAAGATCTTTGAATATCCCAATGTACAAAATCCTGCATAAAACAGTTCTTCAATTTGGATCATATCTAGTAAAAAGCTAGGAGTTTTGAAGGACTCCTAATTGAGACATGTTGTTATCTACCTTTTGCTGATGAATATATAATGGAAAGTGTTGTGATAGTAGTAATAAGTTTATGAACAAGTCATATTCTTCTTTCTCCTTAACTCCAGAAAATATTAACATTAATGTGCCATGCCCGAAGTAATTTATATTTCCGACGTTCTTAATTTCCAGCCCTCTCTGCTTTATTGGTCTATTTGCAAGTCAAATTTGTACCAAACTGTCCTCCAAAAACAATTCATTTTGCTTTAGCTGAAATATTATAGAAGAAGGCAGTTGAATGGCTCATTGTTTAATGGAGACATTGAGAGTCAAATAATATCAATAAACTCTCTCAGGCCTCAAGCTTTTCATCTAAAGCCTAGCATGGCCCTTATAATTTTCTTCGAGATAAGGATACGCGTTCTCTTCTTTTTTTGGAGTACATTTAGGTGATTTCTCTCCAAGGTGTTGACTCATTAGTAGAGATACTTCTATAAATCATTTTGTTGAAGCACATTTGATTATGTAAAGTGTTTCAACTTGTTATATTTGATTCTATGCCTCATAATGTTTAATTCATTTGATACAATGTTATGAGATATTTCTTTCGCAAATTTATAACCGAAGTTGTGAATGGTTTCAAGATCAACAAAAACGACAATAGGGCGATAAATGACTGCATTCTGCAAAGAGGACATCATGCTTCCTCTGCTTGAAAACTTTCACGTTTTTTTTTTTTTTTTTTTTCTTTTCACGAGTCATGCTACAAGTATCACCCTTTATTATTTATTAGCTAGTGCGCACATGCTTCTTTCTTGATTCATGCTATAAGTATCACCCTTTATATTTATTAGCTAGTGTGTACGAGCTCCTGTAGAAGTTGCATCTTTGCTTTCAGGAAAAAACTTGACTCTATTACCCCCTCCAAAAAAAAGACTCTAGCATACTCGGGCTTTGTTGCCAACTAAATTTCGTTTTCCTTTTTGTAAGTCTTCAATTGCTCAATAACTAATTTTCTTTTGTATTGCCCTTGCCCTTTCTTGCATAAACTCATGCATGTGAACTAAATAAATTGGATGCACTGCTCGTTATTGTTAGATACTGTTAAGATCTCTCAAAGAAAGTTGTATCGGCATGCTCTTAATATCATGGATTAGATGGTACCCTGGTTAGGCATTCAACACTTCAACCTTTAGATTAGTCTAATTGTAGATGAACGGTTTGTGGCAGGTTGCGAACTATAGATTATATAGTAATTTCTATGCTATTTTTTAACAATTTGGCATCTTGCTACAGCAGTCAGTATCTTCTTATGATTTCCTTTTTTTTTTTTCTTTCTTACAATAAATGATTGTATGTTATCTGCCAAAAGTCAATTGTGTTTGTACTAACTTTGTAACTTCTTATAGCAGCGAGTATCTTGTTGGCGGAGATCTCGCCCTTTGGAACAAGAATGTTTACGAAGTAATCCTTCTTATCATTAATTTCCTCTGGGAATTGGAAGTCTAATTTTTATGGGATAAGTTATACAGTATTATGTGACCCCTATTTGTTCTTCTTTTTCATAGTCTGGCTCTCTATAATATTATTAGTAGTATGTGCTTCAATGAATTCAATGCCTATTGCTTACCATGTAGACCTGTAGACGCCTAGGCTTGATACAAATATTTTCCTAGTTTGGGTTACTTTTGGATCCTGATTCCCTAGTCAAATTTATGTGCTTCCACATATTTAATTCATGTGAATGCATAAATTGATATTTAAAACATAAGAGAAGGTCGAGTGTGGTGGTTTGGACATATTCAAAAACAGCCTGAAATACCTTGGTTTGAAAAGTAGACTCGCTATAAATTGAAGGAATTTGAAGGGATATAGGTAGACCTAAAGATAATTAAGATATAATTGTAAAAGATTTACAAGATCGCCTAGTCACATCATCATAGTACCAAATAGAGCCAATTGAAAATATATAATAATCCATGTAGCCGATCCTCACTAATTTGGGGCTGAGACTTGGTGGTTCTTCTTGTTATGTATGACATTACTATTTTCGCATTATTGTAATTTTTCAATTGTCTGTTATTGTTTCATGTGTGTGTGTTTATTTATATACATATTCATTGCTGCCTGTTTTAGATCCATTCCAATTGCTAATTCCTATTATTTAGGAATGCACATTCATTGTCTAGAAAATACATATTAGCGCACCTGAACAGTACATTCATTATCTAGGAAATACATATTTATTGTTACTTGAATGCAATTTTATGAATGAAAATCTTGTCTGATTTTTTTATTTTTTTATTTTTTTTTGTCAAAGAATCTTGTTTGATTGTCTCAATAGTGTCATGACCTTCTTCAAATTCTTCGTAGCAACTAATGACCTTGGTTAGTAATTTAGCAGCCACTGTCAGATCTGGTCATTGCTTAAGTTATGGCGTCTGCAAGCTTGTGCCTTCTCTACTGACCAACATCTTCCATGAATACTTGGTCACTTTTCATTCAATATATAAATGTACAATGCTGCTTGAAAATTGGTTAATGCCTTCACAGAAGCAAATCGCCTTTATTTGGAACACAAGTGAAAATTGTACATTCATTATCTAGAAACTACAGATTCATTGTTACTTAAATGCAATTCTATGAATGAAAATCTTGTCTGATCTTTATTTTTTGTCAAAGAATATTGTCTGATTTGTCTCTATCTAGTGTGGGACCATCTTTAAATTCTTACTAGCAGCGTATGACCTCGGTTAGTGATTTCGTAGCCAGTCAGATCTGGACATTGCTTCAGTTGTTGTGCCTACAAGCTCGTGCCTTCTATACTAACCAGCAACAACCTCCCTGAATACTTGATTCCTTCCGATTCAATATATTGTTGAGTTTCAAAGAGAGATAATAATGGAGAGAACAAGAGTTTGGCATCTCACTGCTTCTTCTGGTATTTATAACTACATAAATAAAATTACTCCCATCATTTTACCTACCTAATAGAATAAACATGACCAAGTTCAAAACATTAAAAACATGCTAAGTATTCAAATTTGAATTATTCTCTAACACTTCCCTATAATTCAAATTTGTTGAATTTAAATTGAATTAGATTTCAACTTTCACATGAAGCACTTCCTCTTGCCTTCCCCAACCTGTGAAGCACCTCTCTTTGCACTTCCCTAACCTGTGAAGCACTTCTCTTCACACTTCTCGAATCTAAAGCACTTCTCGTCACTTTGATGATGCACTTCTAATCATCCTTCATTGATTGAAGCACTTCACTCCAAAAACTTCAGAAAAAAAAAAGTTCTTGTTGCACTTCTCTTCAACAACTTCAAATAAATTTTTCTACTTTCTCCGAAACTAACTGGACAAATCTTCTTTGCAAAAAGTAAAAATCACAGCCGTTCTTTTAATGCCGAGACTGCATTATTACAAGAACAAAATGAAAACTCAAAAATCAAATTTGATCTCTCCTCACATCTTCAATCGACCTCCTTTTGTTCAATCTTGAATAATGAAGCCACACCGTGAATTTTTCTTCGCAACACCTCTTGCAATCTTGCCTCGACTTTCTTTGCAGCACCTTTCTGTGATCTGGCCTCAACTTCTCAAAATCAAATAGGCCTCAGCATCAGCATTGCTCTGCTACTCTGTTGAGTTTTTCAAAGAGTGAGAATAAAGGAGAGAACCAAAGATTGACATTAAAATTAAAAGACTACATTTTTCATCGGCGATGCAATCTCACTGCTTTTTCTAATACTCATAATTACACGAATAAAACAACAACAACAACAACATAGCCTCAGTCCAAAATTAATTGGCGTCGGCAATTACACGAATAAAACTACTACTATAATTCTGGCTACCTAATAGGATGACATGACTAAGTCCAAAACATTAAAAGCATGTTTTATATTCAAATTTGAATTACTCTCCAACATATATTAATGTATAGCGTTGCTTGAAAATTGGTTAATGCCTTTGCAGAAGCAACATTGTCATGTTTTGGAACAAATGTGAAAAATTTACATTCATCATCTTGAAAATACAGGTTTATTGTTACTTTTTTTTTGACGTAGATCTATTGTTACTTCAATGCAATTCTATGAATGAAAATCTTGTCTGATTTCTTTTTGTCAAAAATCGTTGTCTGATTTATCTCAATCTAGTGTGGCGACCATCTTCAAATTCTTCCTAGCAGCGTATGACTTTGGTTAGTGATTTAGAGCCACTGTCACATCTGGGCATTGTTTTAGTTGTGATGCCTGCAAGCTTGTGCCTTCTATACTATCCAACAAATTCTATAAATACTTTTTTTTTATGAAATTCCATGAAATTTTGAGTACATCTGATTTAATATATAACTGTATAATGTTGCTTGAAAATTGTTTAATCTCTTTGCAAATGCAATATCGTCATTTTTTGGAACAAATGTGAAAAATGGCAGGAGTAATGCCTATTGGATAGTCATAGTGAAGACCTATAGATGCGCCAATCAAGTTAAGTTGGTGTATTGATGTTAAAGGAAGGCGTAGGCTGAGAATAAGGTTTGACAAAAAAGTTAGGAAGTTAGGTGTGTTTAAACTTTAAATTGTGAATACGGATGTTGCTTTTGATAGTGTAGCGTGGAGAAAGCATTTTATGTTACTAACTTCCTTTAGCTAGGAAAAGGGCCTTTCTTAACTTGTCTTTGATTAGATTCCAAGCGCTTTTGGCATGCTCATGACTGATAGAGCTCATATTCATGCATTCAGGTGGTGGCAAACGGAGGTAAAGAGTTTTTCAAAATCTATTTTCTCTACAATGGCTTCATTACAGGATGATTACGTGTTAAATTATGTGAAACTATCAATGCTATCGTCCTTGATTCTGCAAACAAAAGTTGTGTTCTATCCATCTTTAAATTGAATTTTTCTGCAGCAAGAGACTGAGAGGAGAATACGCCACTAACTTGGTTCGAAACTTATGTACTTGTCACCCTCCTGTGTGACTAGGTAGGATTGCCGGAATAATGTGCCCATGTGTTTCTATATGAGAATAATGGCGGTAAAAAAATTTGGTCAGCAAGTAAAATGGAGAACAAAGAGCACTTGGTATTAAGATATTATTTACTGCTGCTAGACGACTATAAAGTTTTTTTTTTTTTTTTTTTTTTTCTATTATGATGAGCAGTTTAAGATTTCCAGGATCTTTTTTTGGTGCGTTAGATCATTGATGCTACTAGGATCATTGCAACGAATTCTTGTTTGCTGTGGCTGTTAACTGCTTTTATCAGTAGACGGAATTCTTTTCTAGTCCTACGACGATATCTACTATTTTCTGCTGCTCCATTAGTGGATGAAGTTCTAGCTTTTTAATTTTGGAAGAAAATGTAGAATGATCTGATTGTTAAGCTTTCTAATGCCTACTCAATTGACCATTCAGACTTTCAGTAGTGTTTCTTTTTTAACTTCATTTGAAAAGGCTCCAAATGGGGAAAAGTAAGACAGTCCTTAGTTTCATTTTCTTATCTTAGGGTGTGTTTGATAGCAAAAAAAATCTTCCATGAGAAAAAACTTTTTTTTTAGCAAATCTTCTCGAGAGAATTTTATAAAGAAAATTTTATCATAGTTGTTTGATTGCACGAGAAAGAATTTTCTTTTATGGTTCAATCCGTGCGCGCATCTAAATCATCGTCGATGTCGGGCGGCTCGACGATGATGTTGGTGACGAAGCCGGAGACCAAAAGAGAAAGAAAGAGTGTATCCGCGAAAGAGTAGCAGAGGCCAAGTTTGTTTGGGTGGAAGAAATGATCAGTTCGTGAGAGAGATAGAGATTTTCAATTTTTCACGCGAAAAGATGAGAAAATAAATGAGGAAAATAGGGGGATGTGGTTTTTTTTCTCAGTGCTGTTACAAAGTTATCAAACAGTGGAAAAAACGGTTACATAAAAAAAGTAGACAATTTTCTATCATTTTTTTCATTTTCTTTGCTATCAAACACACCCTTAGTACTTTAAATATCATTGATCTTGATGTCCATCATTGGCTTTACACTATATTATGCTTCTTCTTTTTTTCATTTTATCTATTTATTTTGAGAATAAGGAAGTTTTGATTAATTGGGTGTTGCAGTTGTGGAAATATGGAGTTTGGACTCTGGAATTGTCCTCTTACTCATATGGGGAACTACTTACATTCAGTGGTGAACTTTTTTCTGTTTATTGCTGCCCGCGAATGTCTGAACTTTTTTTTTGGCCCCTCCCGACTTTGGCTCGACTAATACTAAGTAGACTTGTTTGGAAAGAACAGTTTTTATAGATTCAGACTTGACTCATTGAGTTGTCATATTATCAGCTTTATTCTATTGTCTAATACTTCGTTCAGAATTTGTTCTTTCATTGCCATATCTGAACTTTTGTTCTCTCTTCTTCTCTGTATTTTTTTTTTGGGGTGAATCTTCTTCTCTGTATTTCAATTCTAGATATGGTCTATTTGTACTCTATTGAAGAATGAAAATAATGTGGATATTACGCGTACGTTTAGAAAAAAAAATGAAATAATAAAACAGAAACCTAGGCCATCTCCAACTCGTAGGGAAAGAGGAGAAATAAGAAAGTGCACTTCTTTAGGAAAATTGTGATTTGCCCTGGTGAGTTGTTCATACATAAGGGATGTATGAGAAGAGAGGAGTTAATATGGTCATCTAGACCAAGAAATGTAAATATTTTAGGATTGTATTATGGTAGTAGAAAACTCAATTAAACATATTTATCAACTTAAAAAATTGATTTCTAAAAAATATCCTTACCAAAAAGTCAAATGCTAGGTTTTTTTTTATTGTTCTTTTATGTTTTTTGCTCTAAACCATCTAGTATCGAATTCAAAGGCCAATGAGCCTCGATTAATCTAGAGCTTCATATCTAATGCTTGAACTTGAGACTGCCAGTTAAGGCTGACGCAGTTGGAGCTATCACGCGAAGCCTCCTTAGGATAATGTTAGTATGTTACAATATGCTAAATATATATATACACACTTAGACTTGATCATTGGGCTACTACCTGCCCAGCCCAGTCGGGCCAGACTTGAGCTTTGAAAATCTCAATAGGGCTTGGCTCGGCTCAAGCCCGTGAAAGCTCGCTATTTTGTAAACCCAAGCCCGGCCCGACCTGCCTGTATAGACTTGTGTCCAAAATGTAGAAATAATATATATATATATATATATATATATATATATATATATATATATATATATATATATATATATATATATATATCCTTAAAAAGTGAGGAAGTAAGAGTTTGAACCTAAGTTGCTCAAATGCTACATTAGAGTCTTATCAATGTGCTAATCATTTGTTTTTATCATCTAGCTACATATGTATATATTTATTATAATATATTTTATGGCTAAAAAAGTTATGGTTCATATTTTTTAAAGGCCCATTTTGGTTTAGCTCAAGCTCGGCTCGTGACGGACTTGAGCGGGTTTGGATAAGGCTTTAAAAAAAAAAGCTCGCTTAGGTTTGGCCCAAGCCTACCCAAGCTCGCCCGATAATAGTCACACTTCCACAATCAAATGGATTGAATGGGAGTTAAGCTAACGTTATGAACAATGAGAGTGAGAGAAACTCAAACTCATCATCAACAAAGCATTTGTTCACAACTGGCTCACCAAATCAAAGGAGAGCAAATCGAGGAAGAGAGAGAGAGAGAGTCCAAAACATTGACCGTTTCTTTCTCTCTCCATCTCTCTAACGCACTTTAAAAATCGGATCACAAAAACAGGGGAGATTGAATGAGCCATCCATCTCCATCTCCATCTCCACCTTCTCTTCTCTCTCTCGCCATTCACTCAGCCCTTCTCAACATCTCTCGCTTCTCCGACCTCTCTCCCCTCCCCGACCCAGTCCTTCTCGAGCTCTTCGAGGTCAGTCCACTACTAACCCCATCTCTCTTTATACCTGATTGAATCATCAAGTTTGGTTTTTTATGCGTTGAACGACCGATTCCGGGCGAATCACGAGCTGGGTACCTTTCGGTTGGTCGATTTGGTGTGAGTTTTCATCTGGGTTGGCTTTGATTTCGATGGTTACGAACTGGGTACCTTTTGATTTGTGGATTTGATGTCAATTTTCAACTGGGTACCTTTCGATTGGTGGATTTGTTGTGAGTTTTGAACTGGGTCTTTGTCACTTTGTGGTTTGGCTTTGATTCTGATGGGCGATCATGGGTTTCTCATTTGGGTGTCGTGTGTATCATGATTCATGAATTGTGAATTGGGTTTATTTTTTTATTTTTTTTGTTAGGTTTTGATTTTTGATTTGTGGTGTTTGAGAATTTCTCTGTGATAGTCTGTTGATGGATTAACATCTAAACTTTGTTGATTCTTGTTATTGTTAAAGTCTTTGATTTAATTTACTGGCTATTGTTCTTGTTTATTGTCTTGTTGGTTCGGAATGGATCTCGTCATCGTAATGAAAGTACTTTTTGGCAATCCCATGTTGAATAGTGTCATTGCCCTTTAGCTTTCAATTTCAATAGTGAGAGTTGTGTATTAGAATAACAATAACAATATTTTTAAGCTTGCGGTCAATAGGACTTGATGTTGAAGAACCAATCCCTAAATGAGGAATTGTACCTTTCGTTATAATTTTTTTTATTAACAAGTAATCGGGATTTCGACAAAACTATACGTGCTCAAGAACATGAATTTTTACTACTCCATCCCCACTTTTTGTTGATGATTTTGTATATTATTATGAAGAGGAATCCATAATGAATCAGGCATCAATTTGGGTCTCTATTTTTATGTTTGATATTAGTCGACTTGTAGGTCGGTCGTATTCGTTCTTTCTGGTACAATTATAATATTTTGTGCTATTGGGAAATGAAAGAAAAAATTGCTGATTGTGGTTGTAGGTATCTCATATCATTTTGCTTAGATTATAGGCATGTTCACTCAATGTTACCTGTTATAAGATATATGTTGTGTCCTATGGATGAGTATTCAAGTGAGGGGATGTGCTCCCTTTGTTGAATGGGTTGATACTTTGCGTGATAATGCGATGATTTCTTGCATTTAAATCTTGCCATTTACCTCAAAGGGCCCCAAAAGTTGAGGAGAGATTAGATCCTTAGGATTCTTTAGGAGCAGAATTTTATGTTACATCTTGAAGATGGTTGATATTCTTCCAATATTTGTCGAAGAGTTTCTTTCCCTGTAGATTTCAGTGCACTTTCACCATGTCCAAGTATTTCTACATGAATGCCATCTTCAAAGATCGTTACATTTACTTTATGTGGAAATTAATAAAATGCGGAGTGGAAAAAATAGATAATAATAGTTCAATGAGAGTGCTCTAATCTGATGTTGATAGTGGAGAGTTGGGAGAAGTCGCCTTGGAGATTGATTTTTCTTTGTCTGATTGATGAAGTCCAAGAATTAGCTTGCAAATTCTTGATAGGATAATGAATCTTGATAGGATAATGATGAAGTCCAAGAATTAGTTGCAAATTCTTGGAAAAATAGGAAAAGATATGACTCGCAACGATCCGGGGTATGGGTTTATTGGAAACGACGTGGAGATCACAACTCACGGCTTTCTTTGTGACTACGACGTTTTTCGGCCAAATTCCATCGTTTCGCCCTCAAAACGGCAATTTTGCTATTTTTGGAAACTTTTGTTTCGCTTATAACTTTCATTAGGAATTTCCGTTTTTATTGCCGTTTGCGGCGTTTGTTTCTATTTTTCGTCTAGTTTTCGGTTTAGGGCTTTTTAGACTTTTTACTATTTTTGGCAATTTTAGGGTTTTGCTATTTAAGCGATCTATTTGGTGTAATTCGTAGTTTTGGTTGAAATAAAAGAATTTTTGAACTTTGGCTTAAGTTCTGACCTAGATCGAGTTGTTCGTGGATTCGTTCAACTGGTTTAGAAGATCTCCGCTGCGTCAGTTGGTATCAATGATGAAGTCCAAGAATTAGCTTGCAAATTCTTGATAGGATAATGAATCTTGATAGGATAATGATGAAGTCCAAGAATTAGTTGCAAATTCTTGGAAAAATAGGAAAAGATATGACTACATACGATCCGGGGGTATGGGTTTATTGGAAACGACGTGGAGATCACAACTCACGACTTTCTTTGTGACTACGACGTTTTTCGGCCAAATTCCATCGTTTCGCCCTCAAAACGGCAATTTTGCTATTTTTGGAAACTTTTGTTTCGCTTATAACTTTCATTAGGAATTTCCGTTTTTATTGCCGTTTGCGGCGTTTGTTTCTATTTTTCGTCTAGTTTTCGGTTTAGGGCTTTTTAGACTTTTTACTATTTTTGGCAATTTTAGGGTTTCGCTATTTAAGCGATCTATTTGGTGTAATTCGTAGTTTTGGTTGAAATAAAAGAATTTTTGAACTTTGGCTTAAGTTCGACCTAGATCGAGTTGTTCGTGGATTCGTTCAACTGGTTTAGAAGATCTCCGTTGCGTCGGTTGGTATCGAGCACTCTTCGGCGTGATTGGAGAAATCATGCGCCGAAGAGGAACCAACGCGTATCGAGGAGGTGTATGATCGTAACAATCGAATCGACAAATTGGCCCATTAATTGACCAACGCATGGTCGCGGTGGTAGAACAATTAACTTGCCAAAATCGATCGGTTGTTGGATCGGCATATGGATCGTATCCTCCCATTCGAGAGGACGGATTACGTAGGTTCTGCGAGGAGATGGAGGGACTCCCATCACGGATCGAGAAAGTTCGTGCGTTGGGGTTCGAGATGACTTGCGCGACCTTCAGGGTCATAGTAAACGGGGTGGTTACCGATTATCTTCGGAGGAGTCCGATCGGGGTTCGCGTCGTCTCGTGCGGGAAGAGGAGCGCGAAGAGGAGAGTGGTTTTAGGCCCTCCGCGTTACGGGGAGGCGACGGGAAGTATTATGCCGTGGCGAACGTGCAACAAAGAGTCTTTCACCCGAGAGGCGGAGAGGAGGGCACGGTTCGGAGCAAGGACGCCAACATGATGTGATTGTTCGACGCCGGTTCACGAGTTCGATGATTCGGGTTCGAAGGCGGCCGAGGAAGAGATTGGTGAAGAAGAGTGGGGACAGAGAGAGGGCGCTTTGATTTTGGGATTGAAGATGAAAAACCGGCGTTCATGAGAGATGAGTTTGCGAGCGAGCGCGCCATCGTCGCAGAAGCGGAAGGGGTCGAAGGAAGATGGGTTTAGAAAGAAAGAGAAGAAATTGAAGGGGGATAAGAAGTTTGATAAGGGAGGAAGATGAGCTCGAAGGGTGGGAGCTTGTCGGCGATTTATCTGGCCGCGATCGCGAGATGAAGGAGTTACGGGATACGGTTGCGGGGCGGATTCGAGGATGACCAAGAAGGTGTTAGGACTATGGATGACGATAACTTCATAGATGATACTTTGGAGTGGATCCTAGGTGGCCAGTGCAGCGGTGACAACGAAGGCTTTATTGGGGATGCGCCACGACTTGAGAAGGGCCACGAAACTAGAGAGTCTCTTGATATTTTGCTTGGCAAAGCGATCTCTTACAATCCATGCAGTGAGGTTCTTTGGGTGAGGGTGCCAAAGAGAAGTGGCTCGCGGTGAGGTTGACACTTTGCTAGAGCGATCCTTGGGCAAGCGTATCTTTGCCATTACAAATTCGAGAGGAGATTTTGTTTGCCGCAATTCAAACCGAATCAAGGCATGGTAACAAGAAGGAATCTAATATCTTGATGGCAAGGCGAAGACTTTGTTCGTGGGTGCAAGAGATTCACCAATTTATCAAAGTTAACTCATGAAGAAGGTCTGTGACAAGTACAAGGATTCGATCAGTGTGAAAATTAATGTCAAGCATCTTGTTCCCTAGTATGGGGATACGTCGATGATGACAATTCGAGGGCGAATTGTGTCCACCCTGGGAGAATGATGAAGTCCAAGAATTAGCTTGCAAATTCTTGATGGGATAATGAATCTTGATAGGATAATGATGAAGTCCAAGAATTAGTTGCAAATTCTTGGAAAAATAGGAAAAGATATGACTCGCAACGATCAGGGGTATGGGTTTATTGGAAACGACGTGGAGATCACAACTCACGGCTTTCTTTGTGACTACGACGTTTTTCGGCCAAATTCCATCGTTTCGCCCTCAGAAACGGCAATTTTGCTATTTTTGGAAACTTTTGTTTCGCTTATAACTTTCATTAGGAATTTCCGTTTTTATTGCCGTTTGCGGCGTTTGTTTCTATTTTTCGTCTAGTTTTCGGTTTAGGGCTTTTTAGACTTTTTACTATTTTTGGCAATTTTAGGGTTTCGCTATTTAAGCGATCTATTTGGTGTAATTCGTAGTTTTGGTTGAAATAAAAGAATTTTTGAACTTTGGCTTAAGTTCGACCTAGATCGAGTTGTTCGTGGATTCGTTCAACTGGTTTAGAAGATCTCCGCTGCGTCACTGATTCAGCATTTCTATAGGAGTGCCTGATCCTTTTGTTTGAAGGAGGTATCGATAATCCATCATTGAGATCAACTAGAAGCTTTCTTTTTGAGTTCTTGTTGATGTACATGGCCGGAGTGCATCAAGGCCTCTATTTGTTGGCATTCTCATTGATTATAGGACACATCTGAATCCCTTTTGAAACCTTTATCTTGAGGTTTTGAATGGAAACAAGAGAAAAAATGTGTCAAATGACAGATTTCTAGTGCCGTGTCTTCTTATCACGTCGACAAGCTATGGGCTCCAGGCATTGTTTTTATGTCTCAACAACAATGCAACATGGTTCCAGTGTCTTATACCAAATTCATGTGAATACCATGTTTTCGTCTTTTAAACTTTTTCGATTAGATGTTTCAGTTTTTTTTAATTTCTTGTTGAATGACACTGATATACTGTAATAGAGAAGCAGCAGTCAGCAGTAACCTGAAACTTTTAGCATTCCCTTTTCTTCCTTTCTTTTTTTATCGAAGAGCAGAAAACATTGAGAGCTGGGAAGCTGACAGAAAAGGTGTTGAAGCTGTTTATGGCCACTGGTAACGACGAAATTCTATTATTCATTGAAAAGAATATCCAGCTAATTGTCTCCCCCGTCCTTCCGACAAGTAAGTCATCATGAAAATAGCCTTTTCCATCTTAATGTAAAGAAATTGTTAACTGAAAGTTCATCTTAACAGGGTGCTCGGAGAAGTTCTAAATTGGATGCGCGCGCCGGCATTGTATATTTGAAAGGGAGCGCTCGTTTGGAAGCTCACTGATTCTTGTGCTTGGTCCGGAACTTGAATACAAGATGTCTTATACAATTAAGGATGACGAAGTTGATATTGTTATTGCAGCTCTTCATTCTGACCTCACCTCATTCATGGAGGAATGGAGACCAATCTTTTCGCGATTCCATATAATTATTGTTAAAGATCCTGATCTCGCTGATGACCTCAAGATACCAGGCGGGTTCAATGTTAATGTTTACACCAAATCTGATTTAGATCGATTTGTGGGTTTTACTGGTGCCAAACTCCATTTTTCGGGGTATTCATGTCGATACTTTGGTTATCTCATGTCTCGCAAAAAGTACATCATCTCTGTCGACGATGACTGTGTTCCCGCAAGGGATGACAAAGATCTTGTAATAGATGCTGCAGCCCAGCATATCACCAACCTGAGCACTCCCGCCACACCATTCTTCTTCAATACGCTTTACGATCCATTCAGACCTGGCACAGACTTCGTTCGTGGTTATCCGTTCAGTCTTCGGAATGGAGTAGCATGCGCTCTATCTTGCGGTCTCTGGCTCAATTTGGCAGACTTTGATGCACCCACACAGTCCTTGAAGCCAAAAGCTCGAAGTTCCCGCTATGTCGATGCCGTCCTCACTGTTCCAACTCAGGCGCTGCTGCCTGTCAGTGGCGTCAACATTGCCTTCGATCGTGAGCTCATTGGACCCTCACTGTTCCCAGCGCTGCGGTTAGCCGGGGAGGGTAAGCTTAGGTGGGAGACCATTGAAGACATATGGTGTGGAATGTGTGCTAAGGTGGTATGTGATCACTTGGGGCATGGAGTCAAGAGTGGATTGCCATATGTGTGGAGGAAAGAGGGAGGTGATGCTGTTGAGAGTTTGAGAAAAGAATGGGAGGGTGTCAAACTGATGGAAGAAGTGCTCCCTTTCTTTCAGTCGGTGAGGTTGCCGCGGTCTGCAGTCACCGCAGAAGACTGCGTGCTTGAAATCGCAGGGATGGTGAAGGAACGACTCGGTTCTGTAAACCCCGTATTTGGCGGCGCAGCTGATCGGATGGTGGAGTGGATCAGATTGTGGAAGGCTGTTGTATCAGAATCAACAACCTCCAAAGCAGTGTGATGGGTGGTTCTTTTGATCCTTTTTTCTCATTAGCTATCACTTGTTTGGATGGTAAGATAGATGAATAAGAAAAATATTGTTGATAAATTTTACTTGGAAGTTAAACTGTTCTGTTTGAGGATCTGGTTTTGCATTTATGAACTTAATATTTGCCAAAATTTATTTTTAATCAGGAGCATTTTAGGCTTGTTAATCTTCTTGTTTTTATTTAGGTCTGTCAAACTCCTTTTTGGTTCATAGTATCATGTGTTGTATTTCCTTCACCTTTTTAGTCTACTTTTACTTGATGATTTGTACTACAAGGAATATAAACATGGAATGTGAATCAAATTCCTATTTCCATTCAAATCATATTCAATACCACCTCTTCAATACAACAACAACAACAACAACAACAACATAGCCTCAGTCACAAATTAACTGGGGTCGACTACATGGATCAAACTTTTTCATTGTGCTCAATTAAGTGCAATTGATGGTGAACTTTGCAAACCATTCAAATCCCTCTTAATTAATGCATCCCATGTTAACTTTGGTCCCCTACCTCGTCGAATTTCTACAGTTTCTATTGAGTCAAGTTTCCTAGTGGGGCATTTGTAGGCCGTCTTTGCAGGTGACCAAACCATCGCAACCGCCCTTCCCTAATCTTTGTATCAATTGGTGTTACTCCTACTTGTCTTTGAATTTCTATATTTCTTATTCTATCTTTACGAGTTTTACCACACATCCACCTAAGCATCCTCATTTCTGCTACGTTCGTTTTATGTAATTGTTGTTGCTTTACCGTCCAACATTCACTTCCCTATAGCATAGTTGGCCTAATTGCGGTCCTATAAAATTTTACCACCTCTTCAATATCAAAAAAAAAAGTGAAGGTAAATATCTAATGGACATTGAGTTTCATTGAGTTCATTGGCTAAGAAACTTGAATCTCTCAAGCGTGATCGGGGTTTTAATCTTGGCGTGTGCATATAGAGACTATTGTTATGAGGGTTGTATATTCTACGTATCTAATAACATCTAAACTTGGAACAGTCGAAGTAATCTAGATATCGAGATTTTGAAACACCAAAAGATATTCTAATTATGGTATGTACATGGAACGACTATTGTTGAAAGGTCTAATTTACTATATATGTATCGGACAATGTCCAGATTTAGAGTAGTCGGAGTAACCTTGATACCGAGGTCTGCAAGATAAAAAAAAAAATGTAGGTCCATGTAAATTTTGTTAGTACCTAGGGTATATACCTTTTTTTGATAAAGAGAAACAAAAAACATGTAACAAACTAACAACCAAGTAAAAAAAGCTACAAAATAAAATCTCAAGATGGCAAGGCATTTACTACAAGGAATAAAGCTTTTTGGCACTCATTGTTCATGTATAGAAATGCAAGGACAAAGAAGGAGATGCATTAGGTAAAGCAGTGAAATCAAAGAAACACATATATGGCAATTCTGTCACTGTTGAGAGATGCTTTGTGAGGGGAGGGATATATACATACTGATATACATACACTTGCAAAAGAAACAAACAACTCCTTTTGTCCCTATCACTTGCCATTGCGCATATCGGTTAACTAGTGACTCGAGTTTAAGTCATGGGAATGGAAACATCAACGTTGGAAGCTCCTCCCGTACTTATACAATGCGCGACTCAGGGCTGACTCAAGGCGAACTCAGAATAGTCGGATAGTTGGGATACCAGGTGCTTTATATCGAAAAAAAAAAAGAGTAAAAGACAAAATACACAAATGTGTGCATCATTTATACAAACTCTATGAGTTTTGAGTCACTTTCTTTAATTTATTAAATATGCCCCTAGCTAAAGCTAATTTATCTTCCTTGGATGCTTCATCATCCAAGCAAAGAACTCCTCTCAATTCTTGTTGCAATCACCATCATTTCAATTAATCAGTCCAAAACACACAAGTGGGGTTGGTGGGGTTGGTTAGAATTAGCTGGAAGAGCTGAAAAGAAGATAACTATCTCTATTTCATTTTCTATGTAAATGAAGATTAATTAATGTATCAGATTTTGCATGTCACTGATTGTGAGCACCTCAGTGTTTGTTGAGTAAGCTAAGGCATAAATTCACTATTTCTTTCCTCCTTGTTTTATTATCTATAATTGTTTGTTTATTTTCTTATAACCATAGACATCCGAATCTTTTTAAGCTACTTCTTACTTTGGTTCGAATAATTTTATGACAATTAATTGTCATACTAGATTGGGTTTCAATTAATTAATTGTCAAAATGAAATGTATAAAAATTATGTTTTTCTAATTCGTTCGATCGATGTTAATTGAATTGGATTTAATTAATTGAACGGTATGAATTGTAGGAATTCATTTAGAATAATATGTATGTCAAGACAAGCGCACATCTGTATATTTTACGGTCTCTAATTAAGTGTGTGACTTTAAAGCGTCGAAATATTATTTCCCTTCCCAATAATACTTTGACTACTAAGGTTTATACTTATACTTATACTTATACTTATAATTATATAAATAAAAGTGTATAGTCTCTTATAGGGCTTGAAATTATGAGTTGGTTCAGATGTTGGTGTGTCTCAAAGAGTGGAAGAGAAAATAAATCATGGGCACAGTGTGTTCTACTTGGTGTGCAAAGTGTGCAAAAAGGTTATTATGTTCAATGTACTAATCTCCATTTAATAATTTTAATTTAACCTACATTTCCCATGTATATTATGTATTGATCAATTTGTATAGTGTGCACATTAACAAACCAATTATCACATGTTGACATCAATGTTGAAGGTTCTTCAAGCCTAAAACACAATGTTTAGCATCCTTAATCATGAGTATCTTAAAGAGAAGTTATGTTCTCTCTATGCATTAACCTCTCAATTAATTTAATTGCATGCACAAAACTTTTTACTTATCTTTGATAATTGTTTTCACCAACTTAATTATGCTACCTTTCCTCATGCGCTAATTTGTAATTAACCTCTCTCTTATCACATATTCACATTTTTATTTTGTTTTTTTGTTTTTGTGATGCTAATTATATTGGTGGTGGGTCACAAAGAAAAATATTTTTTCTATATGTCCACAACCAAGTGAAATCAAGGGATCAAAGTTTTAATATTTCGCGAAAATTCACATGCTATTGAATGACTTGCTATTGCTACGCGCATTATTGTTTTATGATATTGAGAAGAACCAAATAAAAAAAATAAAAAATAAAATTGTTATTCATGAGTTCTTTTTTTTTCTTGTTATTTTATATTTAATATATATGTAACTTTTCTAGACATTTCAAGTTTTTTCATGTCTACTTTGTTCGGTTAATTTCACTCATGGTCATCCAACTTTATTATTCGTAATATTTTGATCACTAAACTTACATTTGTAACATTATGATCACTCAACTTTACAATTTGTAATAACTTAGTCACTAAACTTTATATTTTGTAACATGAAAGTCATTACGATGGCTTTCGGAACAGATATCTGGTACCACCTCAACTGGACTCTTGTTTCACATTAGCTTTAGTGACTGTGGGTGCAATACAACTAGGCACCACGTCAGCAATCTCGTCGGACCTCTCGACCTGAATGGCTCTTTTCTCACATTAAGTTTGTTTTAATTTCCTTGTTATTTTCTAATTAATATAGGTAACTCTTCTAGACATTTTGTTGTTTGGCGTCTCAAACTCACGTTGACAATCCTAATTGGAGTCCAAGTTTTATTTTGAGATAAACACATTGTTACATACATGACGTCCTATTGTTGCTATACACATAATTGTATGAGGAGTCAAACTTGGTGTCAAAGCTTGTGTTGGACTTTAATGTGTATGTGACGAACATCACTGAACAAAGTCCCGTTACAATTATGTGAATAGCGTTACAATTATGTGAATAGCATAGTTATAAATAGGTGATATGGTCACGGTGAAAAAAGTGACATAGTGTTGAGTTGTGTTGAGCAGTTGGTGAGCGCCGGAGTTGCGTTGTAGTGACACTGTGAGATCAAATCTTATCGGGATATCTATTTAGGGTTTAGATAGAGGATGTTTTTCTTTTGTGTATTAAACTATTAATTAAATTTCAACGTTGTTATTTCGGAACAATCAATAATGATACTAATACATATGAATGAATAAAGTTTTACAAATAATTAATAACGAGAATCAATCAACAAAATAAATTTCTAACTTAGGAGGCTTACACTGAGAAGCAATGTCTAAGACAGAAAATTTCCTTGAATTCGGTGATTGAATTTTCTTCAAAGATCTGCCCCCGAGGATACAACCGGATGCTCTTTCGAACCAAAAATCACCAAGTTCAAAAGTCTGCAAAAGCTGTGATTTTTCTTCTCTCTCAAAACGAAATTCGAAAATTATATCATTTCCAGTGTTTTAGTTCTACTTAAATAGAACTTGAGGCCTTTAGTTCAAACCAATGTGTCATTCAAAACAATATATTCAACAGTCACACCTATTCTCAACAGTTGCACTTGTTCTCAACAGTCGCACCTATTCACAAAATAACTAAATTAACTACCAATAATTAATTTCGAAAATACAAAATAAAATAAAATTTGATTTTACAAGGCTAACAAATGTAAGCCCAAAGCCCAAAGCCCCAAGCCTATCTTTGATTTTAAATATAATTATATATATATATATATTTATTATATAAATATATATATATTTACACCTATTACCCAATGGGTGCCAATTTGGACTATATCCATTGGGTTTCTCTAAAGCAAATCTTTAGAGTAGATGTTTGTATATAAAGAGTTTGTACTCTTTGAAGTGAGCAATGTGGGACTAAAGAGGTTTTCTATTCAAACTCACTTGAAACATTTTTCAAGTTCTAACAATACCCCACATTTGAATAGAAATATCACTATACCCCACATTTCTGTTCAAATTTAATAAAATTATAACGAAAATTATAATACACGAAAGAGAGAGAAGTCTCATGTCATGTTGTCAGGAAAAGTATCTGAAAGACTTGAACTTACCATAGTAAAACATATTGGATTTACTTTGTGGCGATGGATATGGAGGATCTTGAAGCTGTTCACGTTTTTGTAGTAAACCAAGACAATATGTATTACGCGTGACACGATTATCAAAATTCGGTTTATACGTTTTTGTCCATTTTGGTCCTGGACATATCCTGGTTTCATGATAGATTTAGAGAATTTGCTTTGTCTCGTTCTCATAAATGCGACCCACATTTACTATCATATAGGTGACAATTTTATTTGTCATTAAATGTTTAACATATCCTTGAACTTCTTACGAACACGTTTTTATCTTAGGAATGAACGAATATGTGTTCTTCTCGAGTTTCATCTAATCGGTTTGCTATTGAACCTAGTACATGGGATCTCCAATCACCTAGGTTAGGTTTCCACCGACTTAACTCATTTATAGGCTTTAAACCCATTCCCCTCGATAACAATACAACTTGATTTCTCGGTAAGCCACTTTGTCATAGGATCTGCAATATTCTCCTTTGACTTGACATAATCTATACTAATTACTCCACTTGAAAGTAATTGTCTTATAGTATTATGTCTGCGCCTATATGTCTTGACTTACCATTGTATACATTATTCTTAGCATTAGCTTGTCTTTGCCATACAATCACAATGTATACATATTGATGGCACCTTGGTTTTGGCGAGAATGGAATATCTTCTAGAAAGTTTCTTAGCCATTAAACTTCTTCTCAATGACTTTATCTAAGGCTACAAATTCGATTCCATTGTCGAACGTGCTATACACGTTTGCTTAGTTGATTTCCAGGAAATCGCAGACTCTCTCCCGATGTAAAAATATATCCTTTGGTTGACTTTGTTTCAGGTATTGTCGAAATCCAATTGGCATCACTATACCGCTTCAAATCTTAGGTGGATGTTTTGTATAATGCAATCCATATTCTAAAGTATGTTTTAAATACCTTAGTATTCGTATCAATGCTTCCCAATGATAATTATTTGGATTGCTTGTATATCTACTAAGTCATTCCTTTGCATAAGCAATGTCGGTCTTGTAGAATTCATCAAATACATCAAACTTCCAATTATTTGGGAGTACTCTAATTGAGAAATTGCCTTGTCGGTATTTTTCTTAAGTATGCAATTTGGCTCAAATGGGGTAGGAACGGTTTACAATTAAATTGATTAAACCTCTTCAATATTTTTCTACATAATGTGATTGAGTAAGGATATATCCATTATCATTTCGTTTGATTTGAATACCCAAAATGACATCTGCTAGACTAAGTCTTTCATGTCAAAATTAGAATTCAACATCTTCTTAGTTGAAATGATTATATCCTTATTAGTCCCAATTATCAACATATCATCAACATAGAGACATACTTATGACACAAGAATTTTTCAATTCTTTGATGTAGACACATTTGTCACATTCATTAATTTTAAATCCATTTGCAAGCATAGTATGGTCAAATTTCTCATGCCATTGTTTTGGTGCTTGTTTAAGTCCATATAAAGACCTAACCAATTTGCTACTGAGACTTTATTTTCTTGACCTTGGACCACAAATCCTTCGGGTTGTTCCATATATATCTCTTCATCTAATTCTCCATTTAAAAATGCTTTGTTTTTTACATCCATTTGATGTATTTCCATATTATAAATTGCGCAATTGAAATTAACATCCGAATAGATGTAATTCTAGAAAGCTGGAGAATATGTATCAAAATAATCCAACCACTTCTTTTTGTCGAAAACCTTTAGCTACTAAACGAGCTTTATATTTATCAATTGATCCATCGAACTTTCAATTTTCGTTTAAAAATCCATTTATAACCTATCGGTTTAATCCGGGAGGTAAATCAACCAATTCCCATGTGTGGTTAATTAAAATGGATTCTATTTCACTATTTATGGCTTCTTTCCATAAAATAGCCTCGATAGAAGTCATAGCTTCTTTATATGTTTGTGGTTCGATTTCGGTCAAAAAAAACTTATAAAATCGCTGAAAACTCTTTTGAACTCTAGATCTTTTCCCCTTCTTGGTTCTTCATCTAATGTTGGAACATTAGAAGTGGATGGTTCATCTCGAACTCTCTTGTTTGATGAACTTGATTTACATTCTTTATAAGGAAAAATTCCTTCAAAGAATTGCACATCATGATTCTATAATTGTATTAACATGGATATCATTAATCTCAAATTTATTACCAAAAATCTATATGCGGCACTATTGTTAGCAAACCCAATAAATACACAATCTATAGTTTTAGGCCCCGATTTTGTTCTCTTGGTGATAGGAACTTGTACCTTTGCTAAACAACCCCACACTTTTAAAATTTTAAAAGTAGGAATTCTTCCTTTCCACAATTCATAAGGAGACTTATTTGTCTTCTTAATTGGGATTCTATTTAGGATATAATTTGCTTGTAAGTAGTGCCTCTCCCATGTTATGTGGAAGTCCGAACTATTTAGCATAGAATTTATCATGTCTTTAAAAGTTCTGTTTTTCCTCTCATGACACCATTACGTTGAGGTGTGTATGGTGCCGTAGTTTGATGTATAATTCCATGACTACTACGCAAAATTCAGACAAATTCGGAGGATTCATATTCTCCACCTCTATCCGTTCTTATTGCTTTGATCCTTTTATCTAATTGATTTTCAACTTCACTTTATATGTCTTAAACATATCAAAAGCTTCATCTTTAGTTTTAATCAAATAGACATAGCAATATTTACTACAATCATCTATAAAAGTAATGTAGTAATTTTTTCCTCCTCTTGTAGGGGTTGATTTGTAGTCACAAAGGTCACTATGTATTAATCCTAACAATTCATTTGACCTTCCTAGGACGAGTTTTAAAAGATTTCCTAGCAAACTTAGATTCGATGCAAGTTTGGCATTTGTGCTTCACATCAAAATTAAATTTAGGTAATAAATTGAGATTAATCATTCTACTAATAGACCTACTATTTACATGGCCTAATCTAGCATGCCAAATATCATAAGAATCCACGATATAAATAGAAGCATTCACTTTATTCATAACATTAGTAACCATTACATTCGGTTTGAACATTCCATCTACTAAATACCACTCGTCCTATATAGTCGTAGCCTTACATAGCACAAACTTATCGATTCGAACACTAGTTTGAATCCCTTTTAGTAAGAAGAGTACCGAGAGACTAAGTTCTTTCGTATTTCGGGAACATAAAGTACATCAATCAAAGTAAGAGTTTTTCCGAGTAAATTTCAATGACACTTTCCTTTTTCCTTTGACGGTTGAAGTAGATGAATTCCCATGTAGAGTTTTTCATCATTAGTAACATCTTGAAAGGTTGAAAATAGTGCCTTGTCGCCAAATATGCCTAGTTGCTCTGTGTCAATCCACCAACCTTTAACATTGTCAATCATATTGACTTGAAAATAACAAACAACGAATCTTCTTGATAGTTGTGACATTGACGTGATTCTTTTGAGAAGAATTTCTTTGCGAGTTGATCTTTCCGGTGACGACATTCTTGAGCCTTATGGCCGATTTTCCACACACCTGACAATTACCTTTAACTTTCTTAAAGGGCTTGCCTTTAGGTGCAAATTTGTTGGAGTGTTGCCTGAAAAACTTCTTTGCTTTGTTCTTACGAAATCTGGATTTTGAAGCCTCTCCTTCAACCACATTTGCTTTTGCAAGCAAAGGTAGGTACTTCAACTTTGTCTCCACTTGCGATGATCTTCTTCAACTCTAAGCCTCAAAATCAAGTCCTCTATAGTCATCTCCCTCCTTTTGTGCTTTAAATAAATCTTAAAATCTTTCCACGAAGGAGGTAACTTCTCAATAATTGCACCAACTTGAAAGTGTTCATTGATAGAACATCCTTACGCATGCGGTTCATGAATCAAGACTTGGATTTCCTCTACTTGCTTAATGACAGTTTGGAGTCCACCATGAGATATTTGAAAATTTACCAATTACGAATTTCTTATATGAGCATCTTCAATTTTGTATTTCTTCTCAAGATTATTCCATACTTCCTTTCTTTGTGTCATATGACGAATATATGTCATATAAATTGTCATCCAAACAATTAAGGATGTAATTGCGACAAAGAAAGTCGAATTTCTCCAATTCTCAATGGACATAATAGTCTCCTTCGATAGAGGATCCTCATCTGTCTTAGGTGCATCCTCTCTTACAATATGTGCAAGATTGAGGGTTGTCAAGTAGAAACGACAATTTTTGTTGCCACCTTTTAAAATCCACTCTGTGAATTTTTCGGGCTTTTCTTCATGCCTCTTGAAATCCACTCCCTTGGACTTCTCGGACTTGTCTTGACTTTTAGAGTTGTTCAAACTCGATTGTCCCACCATTTTAATTTCGAAATTCACAAAACAACACAAAATCTCGAAATTTACGAAAATTTTATGTCTTAGATTGTTGTTGGAACAATCAATAATGATACTAATACATATGAATGAATAAAGTTTTACAAATAATTAATAACAGAATCAATCAACAAAATAAATTTCTAACCTTAGGAGGCTTACATGAAGCAATGTCTAAGGCAGAAATTTCCTTGAATTCGGTGATTGAATTTTCTTCAAAGATCTGCCCCCGGGATCAATGGATGCTCTTTCGAACCAAAAATCACCAAGTTCAAAAGTACGCATAAACTGTGATTTTTCTTCTCTCTCAAAAAAACGCGAAATTCGAAAATTATATCATTTCCGGTGTTTTAGTTCTACTTAAATAGAACTTGAGGCCTTGGTTCAAACCAATGTGTCATTCAAAACAATATATTCAACAGTCACACCTATTCTCAACAGATTGCACTTGTTCTCAATGATCGCACCTATTCACAAAATAACTAAATTAACTACCAATAATTAATTTCGAAAATACAAAATAAAATAAAATTTGATTTTACAAGGCTAACAAATGTAAGCCCAAAGCCCAGAAGGCCCAAGGCCCAGGCCCTATCTTTGATTTTAAATATAATTATATATATATATATATTTATTATATAAATATATATATATTTACACCTATTACCCAATGGGTGCCAATTTGGACTATATCCATTGGGTTTCTCTAAAGCAAATCTTTAGAGTAGATGTTTGTATATAAAGAGTTTGTACTCTTTGAAGTGAGCAATGTGGGACTAAAGAGGTTTTCTATTCAAACTCACTTGAAACATTTTTCAAGTTCTAACAAAAAGAATTTACATATAAAAAGAAAATTTGCGTTCATAAAATTATATAAATCTAATAATAGCTTGAACATATAAAAAATAATTGACGAAATCAAACATTTTTTTATAGAAAACGATAATATAAAAGGCCTCATTTCGACCTTATGTCGCCCTAGGCCCCAAAAATATCAGGGCCGGCCCTGGTAACATCCACAGTATTTTTTGCTTATGCATGTAGACCATATAGTAGGCAAATTAATGCAATTGGATAGGCATCTGATTCTGTGACTCATTTTTCCACATGGTTGTTGATGTTCAAAACTTTTAATGTTCTCATCTAAATTCATTAATTAACTTGGATCTGCACATGCCCTTTTATTTCATACACATATATTATCAAAAATAAGTCAAAACTGGCCTATTTTTCTTTTTAAATCATCGTCATACATTTTTTTTCTTTTACTGAAAAAATACAAACAAATATTTATATAAACTTACTTGTTCTTACTTATTTTAATTTAAGCTTGGAAAAAGTAATACTTACATTTTTTTTTTGAACATATGCAAAAGACTCAATCCAAGCATCAACATATACAAAAAAGCTAAAAGAGAGCCGCCTTTATTTTTTTTCCAAAACTCTAAAATTCTTCTTCTTGATTCACTTTTGTGATTTTTATTTTTGAACCACTGTCAATCCTCCTTTTCGATCGGCTGTACTCCCAATCAAATCCATTTTGCATTTCGTTCATACGATAACCAGTAGATCTAATCAGATTTGTGGAGATTAGTCCATTCTTATTGTGGTGCATCCGTGTGCTGGATTGATCTTGTCTTTAGTTTTATTTTATAGTTAGTTTTCTTCCATAGTTGGAAGTCTTTGATTTGTCTTCTCCTTATTGAAAAGTTTTAGGTTTTCTTCTCCTTATTTGGGAGTTTTGTTATTCGTTTTGTGATTTTAGCAGTTTTGTGTAATATCATGAGTTTCAGCGTTGTAGAGTCAGCAGTTCTGATTGTCAGACTGTTTCAATTTCGCATTTACAGCCAAATTAATGACAGTTTGTTTGAACAAATAAAATTAGCGAATCAATGTATTTGATTCTATGTCTGGTCCGGATCTTGTATTGACCCATGAATGATTAATGAAATTTCTCTTTAAAAAAAAAAAACATCAACATATACAAGTACCTCTAATTTTGTGATTCTCACTTTTTTTTTTTTTTTTTCATTTCCAAAACAAATATATATAGGTGCATATTTTTGTTCTAAGCATGGTTAATCCTAACTTCACTCAACATTCACAAACCCTTATTTTATTTATTTCTTCAAGTAGCCCGAACGTTTCTTTATCAAATACCAAAGTATATATACTTTTCCCTATAATTAAGGACCTTAATCAATATAAATAATTTTTTTTAAAAAAAAATCAACAAATTCATAAATATAAACTAATTGAGCTACATTCAAGAAGCCTGAGAGGCTATGGTTTATTATCCAGTGACACTTCCTATGCTCAATATCTCTTATAGTTCCAACATATATTTATTGTCACGCCTCCCTCGATAATCGTCGCCTCCTATAATTATAAGTTTGTCCTCCTTAACTTGATCATCTAACTCCGTCGGACCGCGACTAATCAATGTCAGCAGTTATAATTAACCTACGCTTATCTCCAACTCCATAATTTAGAAGTATTTAAAATTTGATTAGGTCATACTAATACATACTTTTTTATACACATTTGAGCTTGTGTCACATACTTCCAAATATTTATAACTTATGACATTGCTGAGGTCATTATTTACGTAGATTTTTCCAAATTACTCATTACATGTAGAAGTAATTTCAGGTGTTCTCCGATCACGGGCTCATTCATCACCAGCCACAAAAAAAAGGCCCGTGGGCCCATGTGGGCCCATTCCCAGGCCCACACAACCCCTGATTTTTATTTTTTTTTTATTTTTTTTGACTTCAAGCTCGAGTTAATCCCACGACCTACTTAAACACGTGCTCGTCCACCTCATCAGAGATGCTTCGACAACACAAAACTTTAATTTTTATTTTCGAAAAAAATAATTGAGAGACCTACTTTGAGCATCCAATCAGTCACACCTTTGTTTGATAAACCTCGAACACGCATTTCTAAGTATATCGAACGTCGCACCACCGAACACTCTATGTAAGTGCACATGATTGGTCAGTGAAAATGCTTTTGTAACTCATTTTGGACACTTAGTGAGCCTAAGTGAATACCCCTCCACACGATACACCACGAGGAGTGTATCACACGATTGATCGGATTGGATATCCACCTAGGCCCACCAAGTGCCCGAAGGCGAGTGTTCAAAGTAAGTTACTCTAGCATCTTTGTATTTTTGCCTTCAGTGAGAGCTGAACCCACGATCTTCTTGCACCTTGCATTAAGCAATAACAAGTGATGTTCGTCTCACCAGAGATATGCTTTCACAACCTGAAACCCCCAATTTCTCGCGATAAACCTTGTGTTGACAACGACAGTGATATGCCTCGTCAATCTCATTGATACTCGAAAAACCCTCCCCCAATTTCTCGCGATAAAGAAGAACCCGTCTCGCGACGAGAAAACGAGGAGAAAATCGAACACCCGTCAATAATTGTGCTTTAACATTGGAGTGTGTTTTCGCTGGCACCGCTGTCTTCTTCTTCTCCATCATTTTTCCTCCTCCCCTGTTTTTCTTCTCACAAAAAACCCCACCCAAAACCTCTCCAATTGCCCCAATAAATCCACCAATCCCACCAATTCCCACAACCCAATCAACCAATTCATCTCCCCAGATCAAAAAAACCACAATCAGAGATGCCCACACCACTCCAATCTCCCAGTCTCCTCTGTTTCGTCCTCTGCTTGGCACTCTGTTCGACCCCTTTTGCCTCCCCGACCGACCAGAGCATCTACCAGGTCCTGACCTCTCACGGGCTCCCAATGGGGCTGATCCCAAAAGGGGTGAGCGAGTTCCGCCTCGACTCGAACGGGCGATTCGAGGTCTATCTCGATCGGCCCTGCAATGCGCGGTTCGAGAGCGTCGTCCACTACGAGAAGAACGTCTCCGGCAATCTCAGCTACGGCCAGATCCAGGGCCTCTCCGGAATCTCTGCTCAGGAGCTCTTCCTCTGGTTCCCCGTGAAGGGAATTCGCGTCGACATTCCGAGCTCCGGTCTCATCTACTTCGATGTTGGTGTGATTTACAAGCAGTTCTCGCTGTCGTCGTTCGAGACGCCGCGCGATTGCAAGGTTGATGGAAATGGGAATGGAGGATTGGTGTCTGGTCAGGGGTTGAGGGAAGGGGAAGTCATTCAAGAGATTGTGTCTAAGGTTTGTGCATATGGCTTCAATTTGATCTTTTGTTGCGTATTTCGAGATCAGGTTGATCAGGTATCTCAGGCTGGCGGCGTCCTTCTAAATAATTTTTAGAAAATTGAAGGGGCTTATTACGATTAAGTTTGGTAATATGAATATAAGTATATTGCTTATTTCGAGATTACAGGTCGACCAGGCGGGCTTGGCGGTGTCCTTCTAAATAATTTTTAGAAAATTGAAGGGTCTAATTACAATTAAGTTTGGTAATATGAGTATTGCTTCTTTCGAGATTAGTATGAGTATTGCTAATTTCGAGATTACAGGTCGACCAGGCGGGCGTTGTCCTTTTAAATAATTTTTAGAAAGTTGAAGGGGCTAATTACAATTAAGTTTGGTAATATAAATATAGCTTATTTCTAGATTACAGGTCGCCCAAGCAAGGCGGTGTCCTTTCAAATAATTTTTAGAAAATTGAAGTGGCTAAATTTTTTTAGGAAAATTGAAGGGAGCAGTTACAATTAAGTTTAGTAATGTAAACATTTTTTTAGGATTTGATCGCCTAACCTTACAGGTGTGGGACAGTGGGAGCATGCCTTTGCCACTATGCCACGAGCGTAACAATAGAATCTCAATGTAATTAATGTTAAATAAGGATTTAAAGGCTTATTGGGATCTGTGAAGTATATATTGAACGTTGATTATACTGACTAAGAAATAAATAAATAAATAAATAATAATTTAGGGGCTCCTAAGTAAATATTTTTTGTTTGCCTAGGCCAGAAAAATCACTTCGGAATTGTCTTGGTGCCTTGCAATGCTTGTTTGAGACACCCCTTTTTGATAAAATCTTGGGTGGTTTAGTTTTCCTCCAAATTTGTATGATTTTATAAAAAATGGGGTTCTTAGAATTGTTTACTTTGGTGTTTATGTATGTATGTGTAATTATGTTAGTGATTGATTCGTAGTGTTTAATTTGGTTCAATTTGTTGCAGAGTCGATCGGGGAAGCATCGGTATGAACTTGATCAGGGGTATGTAGGGAATGCTGTTGTTGAGTAGAGACTAGAGACTGCATTAGCTCAATCAATGAAAATTGTGGATTTTTTGTTTACTCCTAAGAAACTGTCTCAGAGAGTCTGGTTTCAGAAGTCTTTGTGCTTCTTGCAATGGTGTGTGCTTGCTTACAGTAGAGTGCAGACTAGTTGGCCACTTACTCTGTCTACGTCAGAGATCGGGAGAAGGTTTGGTGGAGAGATGAGTTATGGAGAGAAGGGGAATTGTCGGCGAAGGTGTTATTTTTTTTTTAAGAGGAAATGGAATTGGATGAAGGCGAGGCGGAGTGTTTTGGTTGACATAGCTAGCTGATAAATCTGCTTATGCTATGCTGCTCCTTGTGATCTTCCTATTATATAAAATAGACATGAGTGATCGATCGAGTTTCTCTGTAAATGTGCAGGGATCTGTCTGTCTGTCTGTATGTATTATCCGCGTCTAAGTTGAGGTAAGAAGTACATATCTTCCATTATAGGATGAAACAATTGCTTTATTCTTATTCTTTTTTTTTTTTTCTGTATTCTACTGCTACTATTATTTTTGCTTCTTACTTTTGGTTTCATTTCCGTCGAGCAAATGAGTATTCTTCTCTTTAATTTCTTTCAGCTTTATTTCATTGGTGGGTGTCGCTGCATTGCACCTAAGACTGTTTTGTGTCTGCTAGCGGACGAGTAACACAAAGATATGATTTGTATAGTCTTTTAAGATAGCGTGGATGAACGATTCAAAAGTGTGTAAGATAGGTAGTTTTGGGCACAAGGATCGATCTGATTGAATTCGTTCTTCTTTATATTAATTGTTTTTCTTGTATTCACATCAAGGGCCTAGATTGGTTTCTGTGGTTCATTATTCAACAGGTATTGTTTTGCGCAGCAGTCAATTTTAGAGCGATCTGAATATCTCAACAAAAGGCAAAAAAAAAAAAAAAAAAAAAAAAGGCTATGAAAGTCGCTGATGCTTTTCTTTTTATGGTAAATGTCTAATAGTACTTGAAAGTTGAAAGTATCGATACAGGAACGGAATCACACGAATGCGGTGAACCTTTTAATCCAGGATGATCTACCTGCGATAAGATATGCAAACTCTATTTCCTATTTCCTGCTGATTGTTGTTATCAGAACTATTGGCATCACTGGCAATAATGGAGGAAGACTAGTAGTAAGATTGAGATTTGAAATAGTATGTGTTTATCTGATTGGCAATATCTAATCAAGTATGTTTTTCGCATTTCGGTTGTTGGTGCGCGTGCATACGTGTGTATGCATGTTGTGCTAGTCTCAGTATTGTCTGCAAATGTAGGTGTAAAGTTATTATGTACACATCTTCTTGTTTGTTTGGTAATGGACACAATTTCACATCACTAAAAGTGTCTTCTAACTCTTGAGTTATCAGTATATTTTGAATCTCTCTATGTTGCGTTGAACTCTGATGAAAATTTACATCATTCATCTGCTTTGGATTCTAACACAATTTTGCAGCGTAGAAGCAACAGAATTGGAGCGCGGTTGGAGCCTACACGAACAGGTATTTGTGATAAATTTTCGCTTTATTTTGAAATCCTTGCTTCTCTCTCTATTCGGCTGTGCAATTTCAGACGTAGTTGCAGAATCTTGTACATTTGATGCTTGTTGGCTGATTCAACGTACAATAGTCTGAACCCGACGGGATCCATCGCTTTATTTTCAACGAGTAAGTTTCTTACTTCGTCTTTTCAAGTAACAGTGAAGGCAAGTGCAGCGACACTAGTTGCATTATTTGCGACAGTTGTGGCGTCAAGTGATGCTGTACTTGCACTTCCAAACAAGAAACAAAGAGATTCTGTGGAAGGTGGGATGCCACCTTAAAAGTACGATGAAGTTGGTTGTCCCGATTATTTTCTTTCGGGTTTGCTAACCATGGTGGTAATATAAGTTTGGTAGGAGTTGCCGATGAGGGAAACCATAGGTGAGAAGTAGAAAAAGAAATGTTTGATTTGCGAGTTTCCAAAAACAGTTATTCAAATCTCGCAAACCAAATGAAGTGTTCTCGGAAAAGAATAAACGATTGTTGCCTGAATTGTACTCTTAAGTTGCATTTGGTTTGTACTCCATGAACAACAAAGTCATTTTGCTTGATTTCAGGCGAAGATTTTGGAAAACTTGGAAAATTAAAAAAAAGTAGACTATGTTTCCAACTTTTCATTTTTTCTGGCTATCTTTTGGCTGGCGATTTGATTCGTCTGACAGTTTCTTGATCTTCCATAACCAAATATGCATGCCTTTTGTAGCTTTTGAATAGATTCGAAAGTAGAAAATTATTGTAGGAACCTTAACCGAAATGCATTAGTTCTTGAGTTTCAATGAAATTTAACTTGGATCTCTGTTTCGAGCGAGGGCCCCCGCTCGATATCAAAAGTTGTCTGATGTATCCTGTTGATTGAAAAGATTATTTTGCCAGCCTAAGAGAATGTACCAAAAACATTACTATTGTATGTTGTTTTGTTTCTTATTCTATGTCTTGTGAAGAGCTGTCTTTACCTTTTATATATATATATATAGTTTCTTTGTTACAATCTTCTCTTTTTTAACCAAAACTTGTTACTCGAGGGATTAGTTAGGTCCACCATCGGATCGATGTCAAGATATTGAAATAACAAGAACCCTGGCGGTACCAAAGCGGACGCTAAGACTTTCCGGGATAGTCTTAGGATCTCCTTCTCCTCGGTTGTGTTCCAAGCTAATGAAAGTCTACCAACGTTGGGAGCTCCTCCACTTAATCGGCACGTGACTCGGAGCAAATTTATAGTAGTCGGATAGTACCGAATGGTTTAGACAAAAAAAAAAAAAAAATGAAACCTTTAAAAGAAATTATTGAGAAGGGCCAAAAACAAATTTGACCCATGCATCAAGGTGCAATCTTTTAAAGACCTCAATATCTAGATTACTTCAACTACTCCAAGTTTGGATACTAGGACTCGTACAGTAGAGCATCAATGCATTACTTGTAGTTTTAAAAATTCTAGTACTTGTGATACTGCATAATACTGCAAAAAGATGCAAGTTTTTGGGTTCGAGTCTCAAATGAATGGATCCACAACCCATAATGACATGGGGTACCTAATAAAAAGAATGTCACCATTATACTCGAGTCCGAAGCAGTCAGTGAAGTCGGATATCGATTCAAAAAAAAAATAAAAAATATGTCACCAAGGATCCTATTAGCCAAAAAGATGATTTGTTAGTATCAATAGACTGTTGGCCCAAGTCCAAGTAGAAAAAGAGCTTTAAATCCCTACCAGATATGATCTGAGATCAGCAATGATTTTACACTGTTTTACTAATACTTGATGTTCTAAGTACGTGCAAATCAAGTTTTAATTTGAGAGAAAACCTATGATACTTTTCAAGTCATTCTTGTCTACATTTTCGTACAAGTAATGTGCAGGGGTCACGTCCCAATAATGTAACAAGTAAGCGAAACTTTAAGAGATAAAACGAGATGAGAAGTGTTGAAATGACAACGCGTAACATCGCAAAATACATTAACTCACAAGAGTCATTCATATGTGTCTCAAGATACGGACGCACACAAATCTCGATGCATAGCGAGCATGTTGAGGTCGCATGGAAGGCTCGTACGAGTCAATGTATCTTGTGATTGTTATTCTCATTCTAATATTTTTCAAACGAGATTATGCAAAATAATAATATCAAATATCATGCGTTTTTCAAAAGAGATTAGGTAAAACAATAATATCAAAATATCATGCGTTTCGTGGTTCCCCTCTCTATTAGTCTTGGTTGTATAGTTGATGAATTTGGCCACTAAAATACTTTCAAAATAAAAGTTGTGAAAAGTGTATTAATTTGATACTTATTTTTTTTAAGAGAAGTGGTAGAATGACATGCATGCAATAAAACAAGTTGATCGAAGCATGGTGTATATCTCAATATTAATCCAACAGACCTCAGCATATGTAGCGAATAATATGTCAATCTAAATGACATTATAAGAACATTATATGAAAACCAATAGAACAAGTTGATCAAAGCACGGTGTATTTCTTGTTAATTACACTATTCTATTAAGATAAAAAGATGCCTGATTATCATTATTAGAGACCAATATCCTGTGATTTAATGTATTTGAAAATACAATAGGTGATTAGAAGTCTAATCTTAGACTTTTTAAGGAAAGGTATCAGATTGATTGTTGCAACATGTAATTTTTTTTTATAAATATATCGATTCCAATCTTTTTGATTGATTTCATATCAACTTCAATCTTTTGATTTTTTATTTACGAATTAAATTTTTTTGGTTATCTATATGCGTACGTACATGGATCAAACTTTTCATTCAATTTGAGTTATTTTTCATTTTTTAGGGCACCCGTGTCATACCTTTGTGACTGACCCGCCTAATTTAAAGATTAATTATTTATTTAATTTTAGACTATGACTCAGCTCAAACTCATGTGGATGTCGCGGATTAGTCTAGGGCGTGCCTATCGAGGTACAATTTATAATGTTATATTTGCGTGACGCTTGCTTATTATGGTTGTTTTACTATAAATTATAGGATTAGCGCCATGTGTACAGTTGATTATCGCGTTTTGTGTGGGTTACGAGTGCGGCGAATAGCACATCGAGATGCGTGCGATGCAAGTGCGGGAATATGATGGCTTAAACACATAATTTATCAATATATAATGATATTCTAAGCTAAATACTCAAACAAACTTTACCCAAGTTAAGCAAAAATACTAGTAGGTCAAAAATGGACCCAGGACATGCTTCGTGATGCTGCAATGGTCTTAGGGTAAGTGAGTAGGCAAGACTTAGTCTAAGCATGATATGTAAATTGACCAATAAAGCATAAACTAAGCTAATTAAATTATTTAATGTGCTTATGGTATGAATTTTAGCATGATTCATATAAAAAGAGGCCTAAAATAGTATAAATAAAAATTATTTGGGCCTTTAATAAATCTTGAGATGAATCATCTAGAGCCTAAACTAACACACTTAATGAGCATCCATGGTAGGATGAATCAAATTCAAGCCCTCGATGGACCTAGAGATGAGAGCTTTATGCAAGATTAGGGGCTAGGAATATGAAGTGGGCTAATATAAATATATAACTTAGCCTTTCACTTTGATCTCATTCATGCTTATTCATACAACCAACAAAAAGAGAAATTTAGGATTTCTAGTTCATGAGAGCAAGAAGGGCTAGACATCCTTTGATCTAGAAGAGTTTGTATCAAATTAGTGATGTTATAGCAACAAGAGTAAAGAGTTTGCATCAAGACTCAAGCTAGGTACGAAATCCCTCATTTTTTATGCATTTCTACTCCAAAATTTGTTTGAATGAGTGTTAAAACTTAGGATTCTTGACCCAAAATGAGATTTCGATGGTTAATCTATATTTCCTCATGTGTTTTAATGTATAAGGTGTGATGATTTCATCTTTAGACTTTCAAAAATTCAGCCATTAAAACTTTTGTTCTTATTCACGAGGCTTTTCAACTAATGCATGTTAACTTACCCAAATTAAGGATTTAATATATGGGTTATTGTTGTCTTGGGTTAATTAGGAGTAATTAGGGACAAATCATCCCATAATGAGCAAGAATTTCTTGGTTTGGGTAAATATTTGATGTTGAAATTTAAGTCATTCCCGTGTATGTTGGGCTGTTGAAGATGATAAATAGTGTATGTGGCCACATAGAACATATGTGCCCACAAGAGACGATTGTGCCCACAGGGGATGGTTGTGCTCACGGGACGTCTATGCCCACAGGGGACGTCAGTGCCCACAACCAATGTTTGTGCCAACATGGGACAGCTGTGTCCACAAAAGACGTCTAACCACGAATCTGTACCACAAGGGATGTATGTGGTCACAAGGGTTTGTAAATCACAAGCCATGTGGCCACAAGAGTGTTACAACAACGTTATGTCAACAATCTAATAGAATGAGCGTCTAACGCACCAAGAATTTATGTATTTGACACCAAAGACTTAAGAGATACATACTCTATTGTCGGGAACGTATCGGAATCGAAGCGTGTAAGGATTGTGTTTTCATCGCGTCTTGGTAAGTAAACCCCACCAGAAAAACACGTAGCATTTATTTACTGTTTTATTCTATTATACCGTTGAATTATGTCAGTTTAGTTGTTTGACTACTCCACTCCCGCGTGTGTGTCATATATGGTCGACGGGATGGTATGACTCCTTCTAGCGCTCCTCGTGATCAGCGATTCGATTGTTGCTACGGTTCCGATCATGCCTTAGGTTACACGTGAGAGTTACTTCGCGAGTCAATGATTTGAGAGATGGTGTCGTGAGGAGTTAACTTCGACACAAATTCCTCTCCTTTGAGGCAGTTAGCCAGAAGTTTTAAATTCCCGACCAACAGAGTTCCTCATTAACCTTGAAGCGGTGGCGAGGAGTTACTTCGTCACCAGAGTTTCCTCGGTCCAGTGTTATTAGTCCCGGAGTTCGGCAGATATATACCACACTCGCATCCGATATTTATTGTGACGACCCAAAACCCAAAAGACCGGCCCTATGGGCAATTTAGTAAATTCGTAAACCCTAAACCAAATTGATCCTACTATATAAATTTATTGTAAACCCTAGCCTCATTTATGCACACACAAAAAATTGAGAGGGAAAAAGAGAAGAGACTTGTTTGGGAAATTGTGGTAATGCGAAGCCAATGAGGCATCCGTTGAAGGTAATCCACCGTCAATACTTTTTTTTATTGTCAAACTTGTGTTTGCTTCAATAATGGTGGAAAACATAGTTTTTCTTTTTTAAAAAAAAATTGTAAAATTTTGTGGAGAACCTCGAAAGGGGCGGTGTCGTCGGCAGCTTTGCAGGAGAAGCGCGGCGGTCTCACCCAACGGCTTAGGACGGCGGACCCACCGCCGCCGGAGTAGAGTGGCAACGGTGGACCGCCGCCACCTAGTGGAGGCCCCCTCTAATGTGAGTTGTGCTCACCGCCGAATGGCGATGAGCACGGGAAGGCCGGGTCGACCCCTCGCTATCTCCAACCAGTGCGAAATGGCCCCCGGATAAAAAAAAAAATATCAAGTATAATAATAAAAATAAAAAAAGCTATAATATTATATATATATATATATATATATATATATATATATATATATATATATGTGTGTGTGTGTGTGTATGTATGTATGTATAATGGAAATGTATATAACAAAATAAATAGCAACAAAGTTTGTGGACTTCGGGCGCATTTGCTGCACTCAAACGAGGGTTCTCGACAACGCGAAACTCGCGGGACCCACACTAGTAGACCTCAAAATAGATTTAAAAATAAATTAAGAATTAATATATGACTTGTCAATGATATTAAAGTGTCTTGAACTATTTAGATTAGCAAGGCGGTTCACATTGGACGCCGAGCGCGCGAGATCGAAAAATAGGAATTCGCGAGTCGAGGTAAGTGGGGAGCTTGCTCAATTATCAAATATGGCTTGATATTAGTTATGTTATGACATGTTTTTAACTAGGACTTGAGGAATGGGTTGCATCATGCTATTGGTTTGGATCTACGTAATTATGGAATGTGAGTGCATTTATTTTCCCCTCTTATGATATTCATTGCCCCAAGATGTTTGTGGAGTTCCCACTGAGGGCATTATTAGCAAGTATTATCTAATGCCCCAAGATGTTTGTGGTGCCACTGACAGATTTACTATTTATGGCCCCAGTATGTTTGTAGAGTTTGCCACCGAGGGCTTTACTTGTCTAATTGAATTCATAAGTGTATCATTTAGGGACGGTAGTTAGAGTTGTCTTTTCTTGTACTTTTGTGAAAATGGACATGCATCGGTGACGACTTTGATGAACTTACTATTGGTTTGATGAGACTAACGAGAGGACACATAAGACCTGTGTGTCATCTATTGGTTGCCATCACTTCGAGGGGTAGGTGAATCGGTCAGTCACGGATTCGACCAATAACTAGCATGCATTGAATGAGACCACGACTTTATATTATTACTAATTTATATGGTATATCTCTTTCGTGAACCCCATGCATGATGATGAATTTTGACTTTAATATGTTTTATCAATCTTGTTGACATGGTTTATTAATGCTTTATAAATCCATGCGAAGCCTTGTTTTAAATGCTTTATTCAATTTCAATTCATGCTAGCCTTGCATGCTTATTAAGTATTATTTGCGTATTTGATGGTTGAGCGGGTTTTCCACATTCTTAGAGCTTCGTTGGTTCTTTTAAGTCACCCTACTTACATCTCGGGATTTTCCACATCGTATTAGATCGAGACAAGGGAGATGCGATAATTTGAAGCCTCCTTTTTGATGTGAGCCTTGTAATGATATTATTTATATCTTTGGATTTTGGAATTATTGAACTTGGGTTACATTTAAATAGGTATTCTAGGTAGAATGAATCTTACTCTCCTTTAATTTAAACTACTTATTATTATTCAAATGTCTTAAATTGTTGTAAGGACAAGAAAACCCAACGATAGTTTCATAGTATGTCATATGAATTTTTTTATTTAATTCCGCAATTATTTATCCATATGCACTAGTTTGATATTCCGCAGGTTGCTTTAGGCGTGTCAGACCGCTCGCTCAGACTCGAATCGATTATTGGGCCTGAGTGGCAGTCTGGGCCAGGCGATCCGACCCTAGGTCGGGGTCGGGTCGTTTCATTTATTACCTTCTTAGCGACTTATCTTCATGTTATTATCCCTTTTCATTGTATTTCTTATTGACTAGCATGAATTGTGGCGCTTTTATTTACATTCTTATTAAACGTAACTTGTGTTTCTTTTGGGGATTTACTCACTAGACTCATCATCAACGTTTTGCATGGATGATGAGTGCGAGATCCAGAGACGAGTTGGGGAAGGCCATACTCGACGACTTCATTTGATCATTGAGAGCCCCCACCGACCCATCTCGTAGGTGTTTGTCCATTATGTTACTGCTTTCGGGTATATTTTGGGAGACTTGATATACATATACATTTATATTGATCATATTGTACATTTTGTCGCCTTATATATACATGGTATCCTTTTGATGAGTTTTCCACTACTTAAGATTTGTTAATGAAGTAAATTTATGATATTTACCATTTACTTTATCTAAAATGAAAGGCTTCCGCTCTTATTGATAACTCAAACATTCAGTTGAAAAAAACCAAGGAACAACTAAATAACTTATCAAATAACTTAAGTGTGATAAATGAATAGACTAACTAAACTAAATTAAGAACATATTTTCATAAAACAAATGATAATTATCATAGTTAGGCTAATTAAAAAAGTTGAGTACTTGTCGCGGGCCATCATAGACAAGCAGGCACATGACGTGGCATAACCTGGTGATGTGTTCGGCGGCATGCGATGCCCAAATTGCCTTGGGATTTAGGACCGCCACATACACAAGGGAAAAAAGATAACAAGTATAGTTTTTTAATATTTTTTCTCACTATGTGCATTCTTTCTAAATCATATTTTGGCTTAAAGAATATATATATATATTTGTGAGAAGGTCTTACGACGCGACAAGTTGCTTTTGAGAAGCTCTCATAACATGACATATGACATGATGATGTCATAATTAAGATTTATAACAAAAAAAATAAAAAAATACAAACCATTGATCTTTCTCACACTTAAGTGAGGGGTAAGATGGTAAAACACAAAATAAGATTTTGACTATGACATAGTGACATCATTAATTAAAGTATATTTCCTATTTTCGTTTTTTTACTATTTTTAAGTTATGTTTTAAATTGTTATACAAATAGGATTCGTAATTTTAAATTTTTGTTTTTTTTCCTATTTTTAGGGTATATTTTTAATTGTTATACAAATATGATTTTTGGTTTTAAAATTTTAATTTTCTAATTTTTTTGCTATATTTTAAGTTATGTTTTTAATTGCTATACAAATAAGATTTTTCATTTTTAATTTTTTTTTTAAATTTTCTATTTATTGCATACTACATGATATATTAGATTATTTAAAACGAAATTAAGCTATACATATTTTTTAGGTTATGTTTTTAATTGTTATGCAAATATGATTTTTTATTTTTAATTTTTTTTTTCGAAACTGTTTTTGTGAGAAAGTCTCACGATGTGACATGTGGCTTTTGAGAAGCTCTCCTAACATAACACGTAGCATGATGATGTCATAATTAAGATTTATAACAAAAAAATAAAAAACACAAGCCATTGATCTTTCTCGCTCTTAAGTGAGGGGTAGGATGGTAAAATACAAAATAAGATTTTGACTGTGACATGGTGACGTCATTAATTAAAGTATAATTTATATTTTCGTTTATTTGGTGCTATTTTTATGTTATGTTTTAAATTGTTATACAAATATGATTTTTTGGTTTTTAAGTTTTTTTCTTGTGATTTTTAATTTTCCTTTTTTTTGCTATTTTTAGGTTATATTTTTAATTGTTATATAAATATGATTTTTGGTTTTAAAATTTTAATTTTAAAATTTTCTATTTTTCCTATTTTTTAGGTTATGTTTTTAATTGTTATACAAATAAAATTTTTGGTTTTTAAATTTTTTTTTCAAAATTTCTTATTTATTAGATACTACATGATATATTAGATTATTTAAAAAGAAATTAAGCTATACATATTTTTTAGGTAAAGTTTTTAATTGATATACAAATAGGATTTTTGGTTTTTAATTTTTTTTTCGGAATTTTTTATGTGAGAAGCTCCATAACGCGACATGTGGCTTGTGAGAAGCTCTCACAACGTGTCATGTGACATGATGATATCATAATTGATTGGGTGGACCAATGGTATGCTATTAGATTTATGAGTAAATGGTCATAGATTCAAACCTGACTATTTCTATGTAATAATATAAATATTTAATGTTTTGTGTAGATTTAAAAATATGTATAGTGTTCGCAAGTATTTTTTTTATTAATTATTGAGAGACCTAAAATGATCGACTTTGAGTGCATATCAAAGATTACAGGATAATTATTTTCACATTTTTTTTTACATTTTTTATATAATATTTTGATACTTAGTTTTGCCTATGCGTGAAGCGCGGGATGCCGACTATTAAGAAATAAAATTAGAGTCATTCGTCAAAAGTACAAAAATAAAAAATAAAAAATTCGAGATGAAACAAATAGTGGGTGGAATAAGATAATTTGAGTGGTCATTGCTGATCACATTCACTTTAGTTTGTTAAGTTAGTTTACCAACCCATAAATAGAATAAACGTGTAACTCCACAGTCCCAAATCTTATAAGGTTATGTTTGGTGTATATACGTTGATGCATATATGCAAATCATTAAGCTCTCTCCAAAGCATTATTCAAGAGTGGTAAGAAATTCATTCACCATTCGTGAGGTCTCGAGTTCGAGTCTCGTAAATATAAAATATTGGGTTAAAAGGGCTACCCCGTCGAAGCTCGACAATGCCTTAACATTTATATCTAATGCAATTTCACTTTCGTAAAGTTTTGCAATATATTTTGATGCACTTTGGGCACGCCAATTTGACATGTACTCATTGAGAGTCATTTGAATGCACATCGATTTTTGTGTGCACTTGAATTCACACATATCGATGCAACATTCATTATGCGTGACGTGCACTATGAGTCAAAATAATATTATTTTATTATAATATATTATTATTATTATTATCTTATTTGAACGCGAATTGAACTTACATCCTCTCTTAAATTTACGTTTTAAATAAATGATGTCTCGTCCATCTAGTAGAGTGAAAACATGGAAAACAGGACTCAAAAGTAGATCCAAACACACCCTAACGTTCATATTTCACCAATCATAGCCCATCATTTTCTCACTCCCCGCTTTACACCGTATTCCCCCTCACATACACATTAAATACGGCCGCACGTGAAACCCGATAATTACATTTTGGACAACGCCTCCCCAACGCACCCCATACCACACATCCCCACAAACCCCTTACCCTCCGTCCGATACACCTAACTCAACCCAATTCCATCTCGGTTCCAATCCATCGGACCCTACACTCACTGCGTCATCTAAACGCGTCACAAATCGTGATTTAGCGAGCGAGCCGCACGAGTTCACCTTCTGAGTCAACTGGTCATCGCTCGAACGAACCCTAGAGTATAAATACCACTCCAGTCGAGCCTCTCTGTCTTTGTTGGGTTTTCGAGAATCTAAAGCTCTCAGTCTTTCGTTCTCGAAACCCTAACTTCGATTCTTCAAAATCTTCGAAGGATTGCTTGATTTCTTCATTTGGATTGCTTGTTTAGGTTTGATTCGATCGATGGATCTCCAAAGCCTCGCCGTGATCCTCCAGGCGGCTCTCAGTCCCAATCCGAACGAGCGCAAAGCCGCCGAAGAGCGCCTCAATCAGGTCAGTCTGTGAATCGGCGAATCAGTGGATCGGTTTGTGTTTTTGATTCGATTAGGTTATGTAATCACTGCGATTCTGCTGGTTTTGATGTTTGTGAAGTTTGGAATTTGTGTTGAATTGGTTCGTCGCGATCGGTTGGATTGAAAATTTGAAGATTTGAAGATTTGATGTGTGATTGCGGTGTTGTTCGTTTGGTTTTGCAGTTTCAGTACACGGCGCAGCATTTGGTGAGGCTGTTCCAGATCATTGTAGATAACAATTGCGACTTGGCGGTGAGGCAAGTCGCCAGCATTCATTTTAAGAACTTTGTGGCGAAGCACTGGGCGCCTCATGAGCCTGGTATGGTGTTTACTGTGCACTGTGTAGTGCATTTGAAAGATCGCATCTTTTTGTTTTATGTGGTGATTTGAATGAACACTTGATGTTATTTGTTGCGTAGATGAGAAGCAAAAGATATTGCCGAGCGATAAAGAAGTGGTGAGGAATAATATTCTTGTTTTCGTTGCACAAGTGCCGCCTCTGTTGAGGTACTCTATTGGATTACTAGTACTTGTAGCCTATTTTTTTGTTTAAAGTTGAATAGTTTTATTACGCTGCATCTGTATGTCTGTTAAATCTTAGTTTGCTGCTTTGTTTTCATTTACGTAAACGTCTTTGTTGTTAGAATGATGTTCGGAATTGCTACTTAATGTCATTATGATTTTTTCTTGAACTTCCCCTTCCTAGACACATGCATTTCATTTTCCTCACTAATTTATCTTACCCTTCTTTTTTTTATTTGTAAAAAAGAAGATGCATTTGATTGATTTAGAACACATACGCTTAAAACTTGAATAAGTAGAACATTTTTTTTTTTAAATTTATTGTTTTTCTGCAGTTAGAGTTGATTAATTGAATTTGAAGCTTGTGCCTCAAAATTGAATAATTTGAACAAATAATTTTTCTATGTTCTTATCCATTATTGAATTCTATGTTTATGTGTATTACTACGCTTGCTCTATTTGGTTTGTTAAAGCTCACGCTTATTCTATCTGTTTGTATATTTTGTTCATGTCATAATCTAAGTGCTGTATTCTATTTTTATGTCTTTCAGAGCTCAGCTTGGTGAGTGCTTGAAAACGATAGTCCATGAAGATTACCCAGAGCAGTGGCCAGGACTCCTACACTGGTTGAAGCATAGCCTACAAGACGAGCAACAAATTTATGGTGCTTTGTTTGTACTGAGAATTCTTTCCCGGAAGTATGAGTGAGTATATTTATGTGTTGGTCATTCTGGTATGAATATTTCTTTCTGCGTTGCTCATTTGTGTGATCTCCACATGGAATGAAGAGTTTCTGCTCATCTATATGCTTCTTCATTTTTGATTCTTCAGTTGCAATAATCTATTTTTTAGTGCAAGTAATGGAATGGGATTTACTTATGTTCGGGTGGATGCCTTGTTACTCTTGCGGTCTTTGTAGCTGATATCTATATTATGCAATCATGGGATCACGAGGGCATGTAGGTCCTTGAGGCATTTGGGACGTTGAATCATCTAGCTGGGATTTAATATGTGGTGCTCAATTATTTCATTCTCTTGTTTTTGGTTTATTATTATAGAAGTAGAATTTGATTTCTTTTCTTTAAATGTTAAAATGTTGAAGGCATTCTTATATACTAGATGTGATGTGACATGTAAAAATAACTGTATAATTCTTAAAGATGGAACTAAAATTCTATTCTTGTAATAAAAAACCTGACTCTATTTTAACTTCTGTCTTTTTGTATGTGTTCTTTATGAAGATGAATTCCCGCTGTATGACTTGGTGTCTTACAAATTATCACGGACATTAGTGTTTGACATTCTTATGCATTGGAACTGGAAATTTCTTCAAGCCAGGTGGCTCTACGGAGCAGATGTTGATCTAAAAGAAGTAACATGATAGTAAATGAATTGTAACGGACATGGTGGGGTGGATGAACTATGAAGGTTGAAGAACTAATCGGAAATGGTCATGTTCAATGATTGCGAGGAGTATTTGGAAAATAAATTGATAAAATGATTAGGATGGTTTGGATGTATATTTTAAGACATGTACTTCCCGAAAAAAAAAGGTAAGGCCTTTAATGCTGGTTGGGAAAACACTACATTTGTAGATGAATTAGAATGAAGTTTTTTAGTATATTAAGAAAGATACAAGCATCTTTTTTAAGGAATGTAGATTCAACTGTCGTTTGACTTCCTTGTGAAGGCATTTTCATTTTGCTGCTTGATGTGGTTGTGGATGGTCTTACTAGTGTATTGTTGAATTGAGCTATGCAATTGTACGGGTTTGGGCAGCTATAAAGTTCCATCTCTCTCAAGCACATTGTGCATTGCTGAAAAGAACTTTTATACCTTGCCTGTGATGTATCAGCTTGGTCGAAGTTGCCCTTAGTGATAGGTTTTGTTGGGCCCGCCTACGCCTTTATCCGCGGTCAATATTGCACCCTAGCCACCTTCAACTCACATGTGTGGGGTTTTACTTCAAAAGGCCTCGATGCTATTTGGAGACTTTTACTATTTTTTTTTTTATCACATGTCCGTACTCTTAAATTAGTAAATTTTCTGGACACGATATATTAATCCCTATCCCTGTTCTTTTTTGTGTTGATGCCGATCCCTTCCCTATCCCTGTTCTTTTTGTGTTGATGCTGATCCCTATTATTAGTGCATCTTAAATTAGAGTTTATTTATTTATTTGTTTATTTTTTTTGTGCTATTTGCAAAATGTGAAATATGAGCAATTTTGAAGGTGCCAAATCTAATTATAGTAATTAATTGGTGACATGGAGAATGCCAACTTCATGATTAGGTTGCTTTTACACTTTTAACTCGGTTGTGTAGTAACATTTAAGATATTTTTCACCGCCTATAAATTTGGAACCTATGGCAGACCGTGCAAAGTTGTTTTCTGATTTTCCACGTTGTGTATATATATATATATTTTTTTTTTTTTTCTGTTTGGGTTGAAGTAATTTATGCATTCCTTCCTGGCTGGGTAAACAACTATGCAATTTTTGGATTTTCTTTTACCTAACTTATATTCTCTCGGCTGTTAGCAGTTAAGAGGTTTTGAAACAAAATACTGTCTTTTGAATCTTATGTCAAATGAAGCCTTGCATTTTTTTCTTTATAAAAATATAATAATTCTATAGTCTTCATCTCTCTTCTAGTAGTAACTCGCTCTGTTCCTTGGCAGGTTCAAATCTGATGAAGAACGAACGCCAGTTTATCTCATTGTGGAAGAGACATTTCCGCACCTCCTCAATATATTCAACAGGCTTATTCATATTGTCAACCCTTCTCTTGAAGTTGCTGAGCTGATAAAACTCATATGCAAAATATTTTGGTCCTCCATATACGTAAGCTGTTCTCGCAATGTTGATAGACTAATTTCATCTATGTTGTTTAGATATATATCCTAGTTGACTGTTCTGTTTTCCTTGTTTTTCTTCCAGTTAGAGATTCCAAAGCAGCTGTTTGATCCAAATGTTTTTAATGCTTGGATGGTTTTGTTCTTAAATATTCTGGAAAGACCTGTTCCTGTTGAAGGGCAACCCACAGATCCAGAATTAAGGAAAACTTGGGGATGGTGGAAGGTGAAAAAATGGACTGTTCACATCTTAAACAGATTGTACACTCGGTCAGTGCTGGATCATTAACTGGCTTTCAAATGTTTGGTCTATAGTTATTTGAATATCTTCATGACTAATTTGGATTCAAGTATTTTTCCAACAGGTTCGGTGACTTGAAGCTCCAGAAACCAGAAAATAAAGCTTTTGCTCAGATGTTCCAGAAAAACTTTGCTGGGAAGATTTTGGAATGCCACTTGAACTTATTGAATGTCATCCGAACTGGTGGTTATTTACCTGATAGAGTTGTCAACCTTATTCTTCAATACCTGAGCAACAGGTTAGTGCGAATTTTCAATTCTTACATTAATTTCATGCTAGCCATGCCACTAGTGTTTTTGAAGTCTTAGATTTTTTATAGTACTGGCCTAAATCTCTGATTGCTGCTGCATGGCCTAAATCCCTCAGCCATGATCGCTACTGCTTCAGGCTTTATAACACTCTTCATAAAGACTAGATATACTCTTCTTAGAACCTCGGAAAGTGACTGGCAGTATTTTTCTTAAGCGTTTATTTCTGTTGCTTTTTCTTTCTTTATTATTTTTTCCATTGTTTTTTTTTTTTTTTTTTTTTTTGTTTTTTGCTACCATGATCAGAGCACTTATTCAGATTAGAATACATTTAAAAATGACAGTCTTACTAAAAGTTGCCAGCCTTATCAGAGAGGGAGGGTCCTCTGTTGCCCGAGGAAAGTTATTTTTTTTTTCTTTGCTGGTCAGGCTTATCATTAGGCAAATAACATCTGTTTTAAAATTTTAAACTGTCATTGTTTTGGGACTCGTGCTAGACAGAGTGTATGCATATTTGTGTATATTTGTATATTTTTTGTTTTATAAAATGTCTTTTTTTGTGGTCAACCATGAAATTGGCTCTTTTTGTAGGCCGCTAGCCTATGTTCTATCTCTGTTTTTGCATTTTTATTTTTGGTTTAATGGTTTACTCAGTCCTCTCTTTTCCCCCACATTATTCGCAGTATCTCAAAGAATAGCATGTATCAATTGTTTCAGCCAAAGCTTGATATTGTTCTTTTCGAGATTATTTTTCCACTTATGTGCTTCAATGACAATGATCAAAAGCTGTGGGATGAAGACCCCCATGAGTATGTGAGGAAGGGTTATGGTGAGTCTTTAGAATATATTTTATTATATTTGTTACTTTCCAATAATTGGCTCTTGAGCAGTTGATTTATTCTTGCGGTTCACTGCAGATATAATTGAAGATCTATACAGCCCTAGGACTGCTGCAATGGATTTTGTGAGTGAATTGGTTCGAAAACGGGGGAAGGATAACCTTCAAAAGTTCATTTTATTCATCGTGGAGATCTTTAAGAGGTATGATCTGCCTCAAATATTCTGTTGAATTTGATTGAAAAATTTTAGTATTCTTTTGGAGTTTAGATTAAGTGTCTTTGCTTCATTTATCGATTCAGATACAATGAAGCAAATCCAGAGTATAAGCCTTATCGCCAAAAGGATGGTGCTCTTCTAGCTATTGGAGCCTTGTGTGATAAGCTAAAACAAGCCGAGCCATACAAGGGAGAGCTTGAGAATATGTTGGTGCAGCACGTATTTCCTGAGTTTAGTAGTCCTGTTGGACATCTTAGAGCTAAGGTTTTTTCTCATCTACTTATGCTTTGTTTCTTCTATTCTTGGATCAGGAGAAGGTTTTTGATTTTATGATTGCATCCTACAGCTTGTAGAAAAGGAGAGGCTATCTTAGGTTTCGTTAGTCCAAGTGCTTTGGGGTCTTTTGTATTTATTCTGGTTCTGGCACTGTTTGTGCATTACTAATTTACGATCTGTATTTTTATGCTCTTTGTGTGTCTATATACTATATGCTATGTGTGCAACTTGAGGAGTATAGGCTTTGTTCCTTTTATATGCACACCAGTCTCTGGCAGACGGGCATTAATTGTCTTTATAACTTAACATGCAGTTGATTTTGTGTAAATTTGGCAGTGATATTAAAAAAAAATTGTTTGCTTGCATATATGAATAGAGAACAAAGTAAACAGGTGGATGGTGTGTAAAATTCTGGTTATTTGCTTAGTTGCTTGTGGTAGAGTAATCGAAAATTAGGATTGATTTCAAAAGCCTTTCCCTGAAAACATTTTACTTCTCAACATCTATGTAAAAATGTGGGTGACGACTATTGGAAATCTTCTAATTTCCCCCTAAAATCTTAACAATGTAATTTTCTTTTAGCTTGTCTTGAAGGTATACAGATTTTATATAAATGCATACCCCATTTTCCTCCATATAACAACAGTGGTATAGCTGTAAAATCGACAGACCTAAGCAGAAATGCTTTGTAGCTTCATCTCTCTTTCTATCATGTGCGACACTCAAAACTTGCTCTATCTCTCTTTCTAACATGTGCACCAACCAATCTTGCTCTAGTGTAGGATTATAGGGATAATTTATATGGCATGATTTGCCATCTTTGATGGGGGTGGGTGGGATTGAATTGCGCAACTCAATAAAATTTTTCGAAGATTTCTATTGTGGTTATACATTTTACTTTCTTTTCCTGACCCTTTCGTCCCCAGGTCACTACTGTGAACAATGTTGTAATGCCATTATACATCTCCGTTGACGACATTATATTGACATTATTTTTGAGTCTGGCTTGTTTGAATTTCCTTTGAACTGCTATAGGATTTCATTACTGTTTTAGGTTTATTTTTTAAATAAATTCTTCTGCTTTACTCTCCTATCTGTGATTTGGGCAGTTTACTTATTATGTTGTCAATATTAATTTAACGTGTAATATGTTAGGCGGCATGGGTTGCGGGCCAGTATTCGCATATCAATTTTGAAAACCAAAACAATTTCCTAAAGGCTTTTCATAGTGTAGTTGCTGGGATGCGTGACCCAGAGCTTCCAGTTCGTGTTGATTCAGTTTTCGCATTGCGCTCTTTTTGTTGAAGCTTCTAAAGGTGCAACTTTTGTTTCAGTTCTTGAGACATGGTTATTAGTTCTTTGGCATGTGCAAACCTAAAGTTCTTAATCAATTTATACAGATTTGGGAGAGATCCGTCCACTTCTTCCTAGCTTACTTGATGGTATGTGTTATGTAGAATCTCTGCTCTGATCGAATTTTTTTAGAATTGTTGTTGGTTCTTCATTCTGTTTCCTTATTGTTTCCTATTCAATTGATGATTTGTTTGTTGAAATTTCCCCTCTCAGAGTTCTTTAAACTTATGAATGAAGTCGAGAATGAGGACCTTGTTTTCACTCTTGAGACGATAGTGGACAAATTTGGAGAAGAGATGGCACCTTATGCATTTGGGCTATGCCAAAATCTGGTAATGCACTGACTTACTGTGTTTCAAATTGAATGTTTGCTGCTCTTTTTTTTTTTTTTAAATATTAGATGAGAATAGTGGGAAAATGCAATGGAAAAAATTAAATTTAAATTTTTTAACCATTTTGAAGTTCTCAACAATTGTGAAGGCAGATAACCTAAATGGTCATTCAACTTTCTAATTTCATCATGTATGAATTAGTGGCTTTTAGAAAGTCAATATTCTGTTTTTCTTACTGACACCCTTCGTTCCTCTGGTCAAGGCCAATGCATTTTGGAAATGCATGAACACTGCCGAGGCTGAAGATGAGGCTGATGATCCCGGAGCTCTGGCTGCAGTGGGTTGTCTTCGTGCCATTAGCACTATTCTTGAATCTGTGAGCAGACTTCCCAACCTTTTTGTGGAAATTGAACCAACTTTATTACCTATTATGCGTAGGATGTTGACCACGGATGGGCAAGGTACACATTCTAACTATGGCGTTGGCTTCACTTATCGCATGCTATTACAGTTTCTTAATAAGTGGCATATTGGTTTCTCAAAAAGAAAGGGCATATTCCATCAAAAGAAAAAGTGGCATATTGGGAAATTGGGCCTTCATTTTTTTAATAAGTTCATCTATTTGCATTTTTTGAAGTATTGGGCTGTTCTTGTATGTTTCCAGTTCGTTTGTGCACGTCATGGCTTGTAGGCTAGTCTTTTGACTCTTTTCTTCTGGTTACCCGTTAATACTCTATTCATTAGCCTTTTTGTTTTATTTTTCTCAGAGGTTTTTGAGGAAGTTCTGGAAATTGTTTCATACATGACATTTTTCTCACCATCGATATCTTTGGAGATGTGGAGTCTATGGCCTTTGATGATTGAAGCTTTGCGGGATTGGGCTATAGACTTCTTTCCCAGTAAGTTTCGGCTGTTGTTGTTCACTCAATGCTCCCTTTATATATGTTCTTTGAAACTTGTTCCCTCTATGTGGATTTGATTTAAGCATTTAATTGCTTTTGATTTGACTTCGGTACTTGTTTTGGGTCTTTAGTCCTGGATGGTGTTCAAAATTCTTATCATCACCATTTCTATTTCTCATTAATTACGCTCCAAGTGTCGTATTTGTTTTGTGACAATTTGGATAATTGGGTTATGCATCTTTATAATTCCATGAAACTTTTTCACTCAAATGAAAAGCGCCCTTGTGGCCAATGTGGTGGAGGATAATTCAAAGCCTTGATCTCTACTTGTTGAGGTGTAGGCAATGCTATAACACCTACATCATGTTGGTCGAGGTGATTTTTGATTTCACCTTGAGATTTTTTTTTTGGTGAGTTATACTGACAATTTTAAATGAGCCCCCCCTCCCATCACCGCACACTCGCTTAATGATATAGACTATGTAATTGTATTTATTAGGCAGTTGATTATGTTGATAGTACGAGGGCCTTGTCCATTGGAATGCACTGAAGTTTCTCATTTTATCAGGTTGCCTACTTTACCTCTTCAATTGTCATATATGATGGCATAATTGTTCTTGAAAAGCAAAGCAATATAATTTGCTAAATATGTGAGGATTTACAGCTGACAGAGTTTAAAGTTTTTAAGCTTAAAAAAGGGAGAATTTTTTAATTATTTTATTTAAAAATTTAATTTTGGTTTTCCGGGAGAATAGTTATCAATGATGATTGTTATTTACTGGACTTGAAAACAAAAAGAGGTATGCTCGACGGTTCCGTGTGGGATATTTTTTGCCCTAAGCTGTTCTGGTACAAGCAGAAGTTGGTCTCAGATATGCTTTGATGACATACTTATGTTTGCTGCTTTTTTTATTATTTTGGTTTTTTTTTTTCTCGAAAAGTTGCTCTTCTTTATTGATGTTTTGTGCGTCCATGTATGCTACTTTGGACATGCTTTATTAGTTTGAGGCCTGAGGGTGATGCCTTTTTTCTGTAAGACAACCTCGTTCGAACTATTTCCCTGATCTATTTTCCCTTCTGGTTAGATATACTAGTTCCCCTGGACAATTATATATCCAGGAGTACCACGCATTTCCTCACATGCAAGAATCCGGACTACCAACAAAGCCTTTGGAGCATGCTTTCTACTGTGAGTGGCCATTTTTTAATTTTTACTTTTTATACTATTAAGCTCCTGACAACATTTTGCAAAAGATTTTCTGATCACCTAGCTGGCAGAACACTTTTTCTCGTTGATTTTAAGCGTTTTTATCTCATTTTTGTGATTAGATAGAGTATGGTAAGTAATGATATGAATGGTTTACAGATCATGTTGGATGTTAATCTGGAAGATGGTGACATTGAACCTGCTCCGAAGCTAATCCAAGTAGTTTTCCAAAATTGCCGAGGCCATGTGGATGTGTGGATCGAGCCATATCTCTCAATCACCATGGAACGATTGCGTAAAGCGGAGAAACCTTACTTAAAATGTCTATTGATGCAAGTGGTGAGAAAAATGATAGAATGAATGTTTGTCTTTTTTTCTGGATCTTTTTTCTTGCTTGCTGCTTCATGAAACCCTATGCCTTTCAAGCAAATGAGCCGTTGGCCTTGCATCAATCAGAGATTATTAGGCAAGAAAGTAATTCAAACAACAACAAAGCCTCAATCCCAAATTAGTAGGGGTCTGCTACATGGATCAAACTTCTTGATTGCATGTGCTGTCCAAATCATTGAAAATTTTCCTAATCATTGTGTTCGAATCAGAACTTTTCTTCTTCTTCTAATTTCTATACTGGTCATAATTCTGAGAAATTTGAAAAAAAAAACGTTGCTTACTCACTACATGGATGAAAATATTGATGATGGTTTCTGTTCACATAGAGTTCAAAAGCAATCATGTTTTGATGTCATGCTGCATCCCATCTTAGAGGAAGCCTGCGAGGAATTAGATTCACCATTGAAAAATCTTGAACCATGAATGAAGGCTTGTTCACTTTTGGGATCATTTTACCGTTGTATATGCATTGATTCTACTTTTTATATTTTTTCTTTATTTTTCCCGTGTGAGGAACAACTAAAATAAAACCTCAATTCCAAATTAGTTGGAGCCGGCTTCAAAACTATAATTGAGTGAGATGAAATATAACTTGGTCCCCTCTTGCCAAAAGGCTTGTTAACCAATGGCTAGAGCCACAAGCTAGTGTTGGTGAAACCTGATGAATCCTTCTAGATGAGTTAAGGGCCAGTTGAGCCGCGCTAATTCATAAGAAGGTGGTGATCATTTCATGGTCTTCTTTTTTCTTTTATTTTACTCTTGTCAAAGGTGCAATCCCAAACTAATGTTCTTTTCCTGATGTTTATGTTTATGTTGAACCACTTCTAACGTGGCTAATCAATTTCGTTGCTTGTGTCTCAATTTTTAGTTTTTTTCTCTCCAGATGGTAGTCAACTGAGACAACTAATGTTTGTTGAATTTGTGTTTGACGCGGTGTTGATTCAACAATTATGCTCCTTCGTTTTGCAGGTTGCTGATGCTTTATATTATAATGCAGCCTTGACACTTGGCATCTTGCATAAGCTTGGGGTTGCAGCAGAAGTTTTCAAATTATGGTTTGATATGTTACAAAAATTAAAAAAGAGTGGCGCGCGTGCAAACTTCAGGAGGTGAATTTCGTCTTTTGGCTCTTGATTTTGTATGTGCCATTTTTGGCTTTTGAAACATGAGATTCAGTGCACGTGTAATTCTTCTTATTGCAGAGTACATGATAAGAAGGTTTGCTGCTTGGGATTGACATCACTTCTTGCACTTCCTGGAGATCAGTTACCCAGTGATGCTCTGTTAGGTGTTTTCAAGGCCACATTAGATTTGCTTGTTGCCTACAAGGATCAAGTAGCAGGTTGCTGCATACCCTGGCCTTTCTTATGTTAATCGTGAATGATGACGATTTTTGGCTTCTGGGGTTGTTTTTCGCATCATCTTATTCTTTCTTTCACTATTTGTAGAAGAAGCAAAAGAAGAAGATGGCAATGATGACGATGATGACATGGATAACTTCCAAACAGATGATGAAGATGGTGATGAGGATGGGTCTGACAAGGAAATGGGAGTCGATGCTGAGGATGGGGATGAAGCAGATAGTGTCAAGTTGCAGAAATTAGCGGCACAGGTTGGGAGGCTTTATAACTTCTTGTTCTACCAGAATCTCCAATTTCTGTTACTACCGTGTTAATAAAATTTAGTGACCTACCATCCATTTAGATAAATCGCTTAAGATGGCATGTTAGTCATTCAAAAATAGCGTTGGCAACTTTCTGGATGAGTTGATAGTTTCTTATTTATGGCTACGCCATCTTACTTTACTTGTTATGAAATCTCATGATACCAATTGATACATGTCTCGAGTTTTAAAAATATTAGAAATGGTTTCTTATGATAAAAACTTGTAAAGAAAAATAGTAGAAATTGAAAATCATCCTAATCTGGATGCCTGTTGGATGAAAACTATTCCGTATTTTATGTTTTCTTATGCATTTTTTTGTGTTGAAGAATTATTAAAAGGGTACATTTCTCATGTTAATAGTACTGATTTTTCAACATTTGGACATCAACAGGCAAAAGCCTTCCGTCCAAACGATGAGGATGACGATGATTCAGATGATGACTACACTGATGATGAGGAATTGCAATCACCTATCGATGAGGTGGATCCATTTGTTTACTTCGTGGATACTATCAAAGGTAATTTAAGATTCAATATACAACATAACATTTCTCTAGACTTTGTATGGTATATATTGACATCAAAATTCTCTGATCACAGGCCTTCAAGCGCTTGACCCAACAAGGTTTCGGAGCCTTAATGAGCAGCTCGACTTTCACTACCAGGCACTGGCCAATGGTGTGGCACAGCATGCCGAACAGAGAAGAGCAGAAATAGAGAGAGAGAAGTTGGAAAAGGTCGCTGCAACCTCATAGATTATGTTTCAAAGGTAAGGGCTTAGTTTTTAAAGTTTTAGTTTTGTTGTCAGTCTTCGTCGATTGATTTAAACGGTGGTGTTGAACAGAGAAAAATTGGAGTTTGCTAAGTCGCTTGACGAGTTGGTGTCATTCACCAGTTGCGGTAGTCTGCGAGTCTATGGTCCCCTAGGTTCAAGATTCCTTGGACCTGCTTGTTTTTCAAGTCCCCAGACAGAATGAAAAGATAAGGACAATCCTCCTTGGTTCGAAGCCAACGTCACCCGGAGCGTGCGTTGGCCAACACGGAAAGATGTGGCTTTTCGCACGGAGGAAGAGCCATTCTCTACCACCAGCTTTCCTTCTTTACCCATCAGGTTTTTCTTGTTTCTCTTACAAGTTTCTGCTCAGTCTCTGTAGTTTATTCGCCCATTTGTTGGTCTCTTCTCATTGTGGAGGGAAGAATTTTCTCACGAATGTTAAGTGTCCTACCCTGGTCCCGCGAAAAGCGAATACCTATACGCATGTATGATTTATATTGGTTTAGGAACCCTTGGAGATCTCTGCTTTGTTTTGTGCAGAAGCAGGGATGGGTTTCAAGTATAGAGTGTATATTGAGTTTGTTTTTCTTTTCTTTCCCTTTTAATTTCGGGGAATTTTGTCAGCTGGTATTGAGATCCTTTTCTCGTTACGCACACATTTGTGGGCTGTATGTCTTCAAGAGACCAAGCCCCCTTTTTTTTTGAATGGTTCACTTGCTGGTTTGCAGCACTTCGATGGCGAGTCGCTGCTGGAATGTAAAACAGTTCTTTTTTCTTTTAAAATTTATTCGTTATTTTGTTATAACATTGTCCTGGTGGGATAGAATTGCATTTTATACATGCTAAATTGCCTGCACTAAATCGAGCATGGTAGAAGTGTTTGATGCATGTAGTCGTTCCCAAGTAATTTGGGATTGCGGCTTTTTTGTTATATTTCTGCTTGCATGTTCATTTCTGGCTAAACTGTTGTTCTTCATCGCAAGTAAATTCTTTGTTTAGCAGCATGTACCTCTCTATATTGAAGATATCGCTGTTTTCGACCTAATTTGTTACAAATTACCCTACTTGGGTAGGAATTGGTCTAATGTTCCTGTCAATGAATTCAGTTCAGATCCTTATGTGTTTGTCATTGTTTTCTTCTCTATGACATTGGTGGCTGCGTACTTAGTACTCTAGATTGTCTGCAGATAAACTCTTAGTGTTGGGCTATGTGCACCCTAGCTGTTTCTTAGGGCACCCTTGATGATATGGGCACCAAGCATTTTCTCAGGCACCTCGTGAGTTTTCCCAAAATGCCATTTGTTTGAAACACGAGCACCTCGCGACGAAAACACATAACATTAGTTGATATGAGCACTCCACTTCGAGCACGGTTGTTGCTGCTTAGGGGCACCCATTGATATGAGCACTCACCATGAGCACCTTGGGAGTTTTTCAAGATGTGTATTGTAAGTATTAATAATGGAAAATCGAAAAAATACTTAGAAAAAGTGTCTAGTACTAAAGGGGTGAGATTCGACATGTTGTATGGTATTGGTACCCTGTGTTCGATAACATTCGTCAAGTCTCATAACTCATTGTTTGATACATGAACCAAAGGGATCAAACATGAATTCGATCACCCCTAATACCGAGACTTATCTCAAAGTCTCGGCTACTTTCAATCTACTTTCAATCGAGACATTACAACATATCTCAGTCCTGTGTGATAAGGACGGCGGCAATGGATCGATTTCATCACTTGGTAGAAAAATTGGGAGTTTGAAGGTGGGTGCGCGGGATAGCACGACTCAACTCTTATTGCACTAACTCTTGTTGCGCTCGCAAATTCTGACAAATAGAATAACATCTTCCAACATTAAGATGATAGGGTTCAGTAAATAGACTCATATCCATCTATCAATTGATGTGTTTCTTCTTCTTTGGATTTAGACCAGAGGAATATGTAAAGACCTGCCAAGATCATGACTGCTCCTACAATTCTGCAATAACAAAACAAAGCTTAATCAGTGCGAGCATTGATGTTGTTTTGCATTTGTTGTCATATAAACTTCCTTTGGTTTGTTATAACTCTCAACTGAAAGTAAGCTCTATTACTAGTCTCCATTGGATGATGTATTTGGATATCTGATAGCCCAATTATGGTGTATTGTGTGTGCCGAGTCACACGATTAGTGTATATGAATTAAGCACAATGGAAGAATTTGATACATGTAGCCGACCTCAATTAATTTGGGTTTGAGACTATGTCGTCGTCGTTGTATTGTAATGGTGTTGAAGTAGCATTAGTAACAGAATCTGTTGATGTGTTTACCTTCCCAAATCCAAGGTGCTTCTCAGAAAGACAGTCTCTAGAATTGTTGTTAAAACCAAACCCAATGGAAAGAATGATCCAACAAATACAGGCCCTTTCACTGAGCTGGAGTATGTCACCAACAAATTCCCCACTCCAGTATTCAATGTTCCCTGCATTGATTGTCAAGTGGAACAATTAGGGTTTCTCTTAATTGTCATAACAAGCTTTCTTGAATTTCTGAGCCACTCAAGTGGAACAATTAAGGTTTCTTTATGTATGCATCCATTGTTTTGAAAAAATGAATTGTAGAAATTATGGGGGTGTGGTAAATTACTCCAACAAAAATGTTGACTAGTTCCAAATCCCACTTGAGCTTCCACTGGGAAGAGTTGTGCTTTAAAATGGCAGCTATCACTCCTTGTTGCAACATTGCAAAGGCAAACATTATTGCTGTCAAAGAAGTCTCAGCTGAATAGAGTCTTGTCATGGGTCCCTGCAATGCCAAAATCATAGCTTTAGTTGAGAATTAACTTTGGATATACAAGGGAAGGCCATCTTAATTTGCCATTCTTTTGTTGTTGTTGTTGTTGTTGTTGTTGTTGTTGTTGTTGTTGTTTGTCTTCAGAAGCCAACTGCTTCGACTAATCTTTGGGTTGACCTATTTCGGGACTTATAAGACACATAATCGGTGCTCCGCCTAACAACAATTTCTTTTTGTATAGATTAGGATTAGAACTTTAGTCGTGCTGAAAGGCATCCGGTTTGTTTTTTCACTAACCCTTTCATTCCTTGGTTACTTGGTATAACTTATGGCTGAACTCACCAGCAATAAAATCCATACACTGGCACCAAGGGCTCCAGTGGTGACCATGGCTAAACCAAGAGCCCAATGTGCTAAACTTGTTGCTTGGATGCTTGTAGAGAGCTTAATAACAGATGGGCCATTCCATAGCATGATTGTTAAGGAACCAGAGACAGATAAAAGTGTACCAAAGAGCTTCCCTTTGCCCCACAATGTGCTGAGCATGGCCTTCTCTTGCCTTGAAATTACTGATAGTATGTATGTGAAAATAGGGATCATGTTCAACACTGCAGCCTCTACTGTGCCATTGATGAAGTACAGGCATGCCATCAATATGTTCTGCCCAAATGTTATCCTGCCCAAATTTATAATCACATCTTGAATTGTGAGATAGAGCTTTAAAACAACAATGACGACGACGACGACGACATAGCCTCGATCTCAAATTAATTGAGGTCGCTAGATGGATCAAACTCTTACATTGTACTCGATTAAGTGCAATTGATGGTGAGCTTTCCAAACCATTCAAATCCCTCTTAATCAATGCATCTCAAGTTAACTTTGGTCTACCCCTACCTCGTTGAATTTCTCCGGTTTATTAAGTCAAGTTTTTTAATGTGGGCATTTGTAGGCCGTCTTTGCGAGTGATCAAACCATTGCAACCGCCGAGATAGAGTTTTAAAAGATCGAAAAAAATAAAAATAAATGCGTGCACCCTACGGGTGCAGCAGAATCGTGGTAACTACATTATGTTCCTTTAGTTTATCTCGAGTTTGGGTTATCATGCCAACCAACTTAATAAACACACAAATTAGAAGTAATAGGCCCATGCATAGTCTAATTGAAATGCACTCTTACCCCAACAAAGCCATCAAAAAAATGTAGCAAAGGAGGTGTTTGGTAAGGGGAGGTCTATTGTTTCTGCAATTAATTAGAAAAGCAAAGATGTAAGAGAAATAATGAATTAGGCCTAAAAATTCTCATATCTCTATTTAGATCTATAGCTAGAGTTGTTGATTTAATTAATTATATACCTCTCAAATATGAAAGCAAGAATGGCCATGGAGATTGTAGCAAGAATGAACTGGTAGAAGAGAAGTATAGGAGAGCTGATGCCTTGAACAAGTATCACCTGACTTAGAACAATATAAGCAGCTGTTATGATCTGATAAGCTATCATACTTGCATGAGGTGCTGCTTCTTTGGCTCCTCTCCATAGTGTTGAGATCACCATTCTCTCTCTCTCTCTCTCTCTCTCTCTCTCTCTCTCTCTGAGTTTCACCTATGTTGTCAAATAGACTTTCTGATCTCTGCCCTGCATATCATCTCTATATCATTGGGGACTTGAAATAGGTTTGAATGGTGGGTGATAGAGGTAGAAAAAGAAAAAGAAATTCGTTTGGGGAACAGATAAGGAGAGAGAGAACTTTCCTTTCCCACATGTTTAATTAGACAGGACATAAGTTCACTATTTTTGTTTTGTTTTGGTCTAGACCACCTGGTGTCCGGACTATACGGCTGCTTCGGGTTTTCCCCGAGTCACGGGCCGTATAGGTGGGGGGAGCTCTCAACGTTGGTATATCCATTCTCGAAGGTAGAAAGTTCACTACTTTGGGTCTCTAATGGGTCCGCCTGCACTTTTATCTGCGGGTCCGTGGATCTCACTAGTATCGACGTTGTTCCCACCCTAGCCAACTTCAACTCACAGGTTCAACTACCGACAGACATGTTTAACTAGACAGGACATAAGTTCACTCTTTTTTTTTTTGGTCTAGACAACCCGGTGTCTAGACTTTCCGATTACACTGGGTTTTCCTCGAGTCATGGGCCGTATAGGCAGGGGGGAGCTCCTAACGTTGGTGTTTCCATTTTCGAAGGTAGAAGTTCACTCATTTGGATCTCTGTTGGGTTCGCCTGCACTTTTATCCATCGTGGATCTCACTAGTATTGATGTTGTTCCCACCTTAGCCAACTTCAACTTACAAATGGGGGCCTTGCTCCACCTTACACCAACTTCCCTCAAATATGCTTCACCGCATGATCTATCATCGCTCATCTTGAGAAGAGACGACTCGAGGAACCCGCGACTACCAAACAGACATGCATTGTATCAGCCGAAATACTAATTGTTGGGCCCTCTGCGCACTAGTACTAATGTTGTCCCCGCCTTAGCCACCTTCAACTCACAGGTGTGAGGTTTTACTTCAAAAGACCTTGGTACTATCTGGGGAGAGACAATCACTTAAATATTTCTTTATCAAGTCACACTTAACCGATGTGAGACTATATTTTGGTCTACATCCCAACAGTCTCCCTACATGTTTAAATAGTACTTAGATTTAATAGTGTTTTCTTTTTAAACCGTGTGTATTTAAACCTTCGGTTTGACTAATCCCAAGGAGGCTACTCTGGCGTCCCAACCCTATAACTTGGGAGATGACAAGGGAATAAATGTAACTACCATAAATTGAACCCAAGACCTCTGCGTCGGTTAGAGCTTTGTGCCCTTTTGTTTGCCAATACACCATTATCAAAGAGAAATATAGATTGTAGATATTCTGCAGATGAATCTTATTGAACTCTCAAAATCCATGGAGAGAGAATCACTTCTTCCAACATTAAGATGATAAGGTTTAGTCAATAGAATAATATGCATCTATCAATTGATGTGTTTCTTCTTCTTTGGATTTAGACCAGAGGAATATGTAAAGACCTGCCAAGATCATGACTGCTCCTACAATCCTGCAATAACAAAACAAAGCAAATTAGTGTGACCATTGATGTTGTTTTGTATGTGATGTCTTAGAGATTTTGTTTGCTTTAGGAACTCCCAACTTAAAGAAGCTATGTTAGTAAAGTCCATTGTATGATCTATCATGTATCTCTTTGTGGTGTGTCTTTTTTTTTTTTGGTCTAGACCACACGATGCACTTAATCGAGCACAATGGAAGAGTTTGATCCATGTATGGCTGACCCCAATTAATTTGGGACTGAGGCTAGTTATTGTTGTTGTTGTCTAGACCACCCGGTATCCGGATTATCCGACTTTGCAATACTGTTAAAGTAGCATTGGTAACAGAAGCCAAAGAAGTATTTACCTTCCCAAATCCAAGTTGCTCCTCAGAAAGACAGTCTCTAGGATGGTTGTGAATACCAAACTCAATGGTGAAAATGATCCAACAAATACAGGCCCTTTTTTTACAGTGCTGCAGTAGACCGTAAACAAATTAGACACCCCAGTATTCAGCGTCCCCTGCGTCGTTGATCGCGACAATTAGGATTTCTCTTAATTGGCATAACAAATTTTTTGAAAAATTGTATTGTATGAAAAGGATTTCGTATAGTACTCCAACAAAAATGTTGACAAGTTCCAAATTCCACTTGAGCTTCCATTGAGAAGAGTTGTGGCTCAAAATGGCAGCTATCAGTGCTTGTTGCAAAACTGCAAAGGCAAACATGATTGTTGTCAAAGAAAACTCTGCTGAATAGAGTCTTGTCATGGGACCCTGCAATGCCAAAATCATATTTTTAGTGACTATTTTAAATGACTCCAACATTAGGCCGCTCGCTTTGTCAGCGTAGGCTCGTGGACTTTCTTCTTTAGTACAAGTATGTATATTGTCTCAAGAACATTACCTTTAACTCAAGTGCGGATTTTACTCTAAAAGGCCTCGATTCTATTTGATCCCTACTTGTATAATTCATTAACATCCTTAACGGATGTGGAACTATATTTCAGTCCGCACTTGAAATCGCAATCTTTTCATTTTTCAGCTGAACTCACCAGCAAGAGAATCCATAAACTAAGAGCAAAGACTCCTGCAACAACCATGACTAAACCAAGAATCCAATATACTAAACTTGTTGCTTGGATGCTTGTAGAGAGCTTAATAACAGATGGGCCATTCCATAACACGAGTGTTAGAGCACCGGAGACCGATAAAAGCGTCCCGAAGAGCTTCCCTTTCCCCCACAATGTGTTGAGCATGGCCTTCTCTTGCCTTGAAATTACTGATAGTATGTATGTGAAAATAAGGACCATGTTCAATGCTGCAGCCTCTACTGTGCCAGAGATGAAGTGCAGACATGCCACCATCATGTTCTGCAGAAATGTTACCCTGTCCAATTAAACAAACAATTTGAGATCACATGAAGAGTTGGACTTGAATGGATGAAATGTTTAGGTTTCATATTTTTGCTACATAGTTATTGATCTACTTTGGTGTTTGCGTTAGTGCGCACAAATGACAAAGCATCTTTACTGAGATGGATGAGGCATCGCTCGTCGAAGGCAAGGTTGAGGGCTCGACTCATGTTGGAGCCAAGGATGAGATTAAGTTGGTTTCTTATGACCACCTTTCCACATCACTTCATACTTATGATTAGAAACTATAAACTTCAAACTTAGCAAATATTTTGAATCACCCTTCCATTGTGCTCAATTTAGTGCAATTAATGGTGTGCTTTCCAAATCATTTAGATCCCTCATAATTAATGCGTCCCAAGTTAACTTCAGTCTACCCCTACCCCGTCGAGTTTCTTCAGCTTTTATTGAGTCAAGTTTTCTAATGGAAGCATTTGTAGACCGTCTTTAGAGGTGTCCAAACTTAGCAGATATTTCGTAAAAAATAATAATAATAAAAACTTACCCCAACAAAGCCATCAAAAAAATGCAGCAGAGAATGAATTTGGTAATGGGAGGTCTCTGCTTTCTGCAATCAAAAAAATAAAATAATAATAAAAAGATGCAAGAGAAACAATGAATTAGCACTATAGTTGTTTTAATCTATTAATATTACCTCTCAAATATGAAAGCCAGAGAGCCCATGAAGATAGTTGCAATAATGAAGACATAGAAGAGAAATACAGAAGAGCTGATTCCTTGAACCACTATTACCTGACTTAGAACAATATAAACAGCTGTTATAATCTGAACTGCTATCATACTTGCATGAGGTGCTGCTGTTTTGACTCCATTCCATAGTGTTGAGATCACCATTTTTTCACACACTCTCTCTCTCCTTCATTTGGACTTAAGAAGTATTAGATGTATATCTTACTGTGTGATTTAGCATTGACTGTTAGGAGAAGCAAATTCCTTTTCATGTTAATGAGACATGGCTGTGCTGACAAACTTTCCTAACACAAATCTACGACATACGTCGGGATTCGCTGGATGTACATTGGGATCATGATAAGGTTGACAACTATGTGATGTGTATGCACCATTCAGCATATAGGTAATAAAATTAAGTGTGAATAAAGTAAGTCCTTTTAGCCATTTTGTTTTCTATATAATATCTATGAAATTAAAGACGGCCTATAAATGCTCTTGATAGAAAACTCGATTCAATATAAATTGAAGAAATTAGATAATACGGGGTGGATTGAAGCTAGCGTGGGATGTATTTACTAGGAGGGATTTAAAGAGCGTGGAAAGCACACCATTAGTTGCACTAAATCGAGCGCAATGAAAGAACTTAATCCTTGTAGCCTACCCTAACTAATTTGAGATTGACGCGTTGTTGTTCGAGTTAGTTGTCCAAATTTACTATCATTAGAGATTGAGGATTCAATCTGATTTGTTCGTATATTTATATTTATATTTATATTTATATTTAAATTTACTATTTCATGTACTGGTTGACATTCAGTTTCACTTCTGTAGTTCTGTTGTCAAATAGACTTTATGATCTTCTGATCATTGTCCTCTTAATAAATGTGTGGATACTTTGAAATGCATTTGAATGGTGGTTGATTCAGGTTAAAAAAAGTTGGTGGGGAGGAAAAAATCACTAGCTATATATTTTCCTTTACATTCAATCAGTCAAGGCTTAAGTTCATTTACTGTGGCATACTGAGTCAATCACCTCGACTAGTCTAGACTGACTGAGAGAGGTCTCCCAATGTGATATTGTTTATACACAAAGCACCCGATTCAATTAAAATAGTTATATTAGCAGTCGCTCTATTGCAGCTCAATCAAAATGTGAGATGCAGCCCCAAGGCTCATTGGTCGAGACTCGAGTGGTAAACTAAGGCAGACGTGTTGAGTTCAAAATACACCCACTCCTTTCTCCTTCCAATTTCTTTCTTGGGTGCTCTGCAGGTGGAGGGCAACTAAAGACTCCTAAGGGATTAGTCGAGTCCACCATTAGTTCGATGTTAGCAGCAATGACTCGTATATCCTCAAATATATAAAAAAAAAGAGGTGTGAGATGCATATCAGCATATGTAATTCACATAACGTTCTTGAAGCTACATATATATATATATGTACATACTATCATGACAGAGTAGGTGCTTCTATTGATTCATATCCATATAATATCTGGTTTTGTTCTTCTTTGTACTTGGACCACAAATAGATGTAGAGACCCACCAGTATCACTATTGATCCTACAACACTGCATTCCAAAAAAAAAAAAAGAGAAAGAAAGAAAAATTAGACAAAAAAATTTGAAAACTATAGGGTTGATTATTAAAGTTATTGCTAGGTGTAAGTAAATATTAAGTACCTGCCAACATGCAAAGGACTTTGTAGAAATGCCATCTCCAAAATTGCAGAGAACACCATAATAAAAGGAATGAAGGATGCAACAAATATAGGTCCCTTGGTTTCACTGCACCATGTCATAACAACATTTGCTAGCCCCAGTAATATGCCCTGCAAATTAAATCTTAGTTATGAGCTTGGTCTCAATGATCAACTTTTATGTTATGATAAATTCATCAACATATATACCTTGTGGGCGGAACCAAGTAAATTAAGTCAGGGGAGGGCGAGCTTTTAAATATAGGGAGCCTCAAGATCGGGGGAAGGAAAAGCGGAATTGGCAGAGCATTTACAATTATATATGAGTACTAAAGGGAGAGATATTCCCACACCGACTTTTTTTTTTTTATTAACTTTCCACACCGATTAAGACTTTATAACAGAGCACGTAAGTCCCCCAATTAGTATCGAGACCTTTTGGAGTAAAATGCAACACATATGAGTTGAAAGTGATTAAGTTATGGACAATATCGGCAGGCCTGCAAATACAGGCGCAAGAGGGCCCAACAAGATAAGGCATCATGAAAAGTCTTTTAAGGGAACTAGTTTAAGTTGTGGGCACTACCTAAAAATTTATGTAGACCTACAAGAGGTCAATATGTCTACTTTATATATAGATTCATTCCTACCAAAACTTTAGAGGACCGCTAAGGGCACCCCACCATTTAATGAAGGCACCCAAAGTTTTTGTAAAAATTTCAGCAAAAGTGGAAAAGACTATTTTGCCCTTGTATATATAGTGATTCAAACCTCACAAATCATTTTGACAAAGAAAAAAGGCACCCCACCACAAGGTTGAACCACAAATCCACACCGCGTTTGTCGACTTTTTATCGATTCTCGCGATTGACATCATCCGACAACGAGTAAACAATGTTTGACAACCATATGATAGTTTATTAGAACCGTTTAGTTGTGGAAAACAATGAAAATGATGATTTGTTTGTCAACGTAGGGTTTGGTAATTTCTTCAAATCCGAAGTTGTTTCCACTATATAATGGAGGATTGTAATGCTTCTATGCCGATGAAGTCGTCTTGAGGTAATTTTGCGATTTTTTGTGTTTTTTATGCGGTTGGGAGAAGTTTTTGTCTCAGGTGCGCGATTGTATCGGCTCGCAGACCGAGATGTATGGTGATGTCTCGGTCCTAAAGGACCGAGAGGTGTACTTAGGTCACGGTATGATGTACGCCGCTGTACAACCGAGAGTATGAGCACATTCTCGATTGTACACCACCGACACCACATTACCTACCACTAATTGTAGCTCTCGTCATGTCTCGGCGAGAGAACTAGAGTACTTTCGGCCATGCGTAATCGCGACATCGTGAACTCTTCCGGCCTCTTTGTGGCGAGACTTCGAGTTCCCAAAATCGTAGCTTCGTCTCGCCATGCGAGGCCGAGATGCAACACGCCTCTCGGCTCGTGTGGCCGAGAACCGCGAATTCTCATTTCTTTAACTATTCAACCGAACCCTAACTTGGAGACGAAATCGGCTCACACCACGACCCTACGAACCTCAAAAAAGCCGTAAACCAAATTAGAAACACAAGGCGAGACACGGAAACACGATTTTGGAGATTCCTCTCACCGGTCGATTCAAACTAAATGGGTTCTTGCACAACAGCTTCGGTGAAGGTGGTGGGGTGCTCGTGGTTCGGTGAAGGTGGTGGTGGGGGTGGTCGGTGCTCTGGGGTTCTTGATGGTGGTGGCGGTGGTGGTGGCGGTAGTGGTGGTAGTGGTGGTGGGGTGTAAGGGTTTTTTGCACTAGGGGTATTTTTGGTATTTTGGGTTTAATTTTCTAGTGCCCTGTAAATCAATTTGTGCCCACATTAACTGGGTGCCTTCATTAATAGGTGGGGTGCCCTTAGCGGCCCTCAAACTTTATTCTCTAGAGTCTCTACTAAAGATTAATGAATGTGAAGTAGCAGAAGAAAAAGTAATAAAGAAGAATGAAAAGAAAGATTGAGAAAGTGTTGATGAGGCATACAGTGTAGAGGATGTACAGGAGCTCTAAGTTCCACCCAAGTCTCCACTGTTGTGGTTGGTAGTTTAGAATTACAGCAATTACAAACTGCTGTACCATTGAAAAAAACATCATCAAAGCATTCAAGGAAGTCTCTGCTGGATATGATCTTGACAAGGGCCCCTGTAAAACCAACAAATCAAAATCAAAACATATATTTCCTACATTAAACTTAACTTCTTACCCTACTTGTCGAGTCTGTTTTAGAAATTATTGACTTTTTACCTTATTTAGTTTATGATGGCACGAGAAAAGCAATTTTTTTTTTTTTACCATGTACGCAACCTCTAGTATGCTTACTACAAAAATTTTGCTTTCGCTAAAAAGTTACATTCAATATTCACAAGTACATTGCGGATTAGATAGTGGTAGCAAGTCGATGATTTATACATCAGGCCGGCAGGTAATAAAAGTTGAACTCTTTTATAACAGACCTCAATATACAAGAGTTTAAGGTTCATAACCCGGATGGATTGACTTAGTGGTAAGAGCGAAGGTAGGACTACCAACTATGTAAGTTAGACGCACGATCTTAAGTTCGATTTCCCAAGACAGTCAAATGTCAAGCCACTTATGATCTTTTTTAGTAATCTTATGACCCATATGACTAGTCGGACAAGTGTCTAGATAGCAGTGGTTAATTAATTAAAGAGTTTAAGATTCATTAATTTGGATAAATCAAAGAAAAAAAAAAGAGGGAGAGTGAGTTCACCAAAAATACAATCCATGAACTGGTGCAGAATATGGCAACAACCATCATAGCAACACCAAGAAACCAATATCCCAAATCTGAATTAGCAGCACCAAGAGTGGTTGCAGTAGCACTAGAGAGATTAAGATTAACAACTGAGCCATTCCAAAACATGAGAACAATGGCACCAGAGACATTTGTGAGAGTCCCAAGTAGCTTTCCTCTTCCCCACCATGTGTTGAGGTCAAGCTTCTCCTGCTTTAGCACCACTGCCCAAATGTAGGTCACAATGGGAAGTGTGTTGTACATTGCTGATTCTATTGTTGCTGATACAAAGTGTAGGCCTGCAACAATCATGTTTTGGGGCATTGTCATCCTGCCCAAATTTAAAAAAAAAAAAAAAAAATGTTAAGTAACGTAATGTAGAAATGAGGATGCTTAAGTGGATGTGTGGTAAAACTTGTCAAGATTAAATAAGAAATACAGAAATTTTAAAAAAAAATAAGAGTAACACGAATTGACACATATTAGGGAAGGACGGTTGCGGTGGTTTGGACATCTGCAAAGACGGTCGCAAATGCCCCGTTGAAAAACTTGACTCAATAGAAATTGAAGCAATTCGACGAGGTAGGGATAGACCGAAGTTTACTTGAGATGCATTAGTTATGAGAAATTTAAATGGTTTGAAAAGGTCACCATCAATTGTACTAAATCGAACACAATGAAAGAGTTTGATCCATGTAATCAACCCTGACTAATTTGAGATTGAGGCTACACATGCCTCGAAACATGCAAAAATGTGATGTGATGTCGGGGACTTTTGATTTGATTAACTCACTCGGTGCTAAAATTGAGTGTCAAAAGTCGGTCACCCTATTATTTCTCTTTTTTTTTACTTCAACGGGAGTTGAACGCATAATCTTCTCAATCCTTATCTTTTGGTAAGTGATGCAGTCGATGCGGTCTCATCACTGTCATCAGTGATGCTTTGGCAAACTAACTATAATATGTTATTACTTGATAAAATAATAAAACTCGTAAATCATTCATTGTGATCATCAGCTCTTACCCAAGAAAAGCCATCACAAATATCCGAAAGCAGAGCCATTTGTCAAGCGGTGGCCGGTTTTTCCTGCATTAAATTGAAAACAGCCTCAACACAAAACTCCATGTATATGCAAACACCCATACACTGATACACACATAAAGTGGTGGAACCAAATAATTGAGTTAAAAACAGGGCGCGAACTTTTAACTATACAAGAGGATCGACAATTATTTATGGATACTGTAAACAAGGGATGATGTCACTAATGCTTACATGCACACTAGTGGAAAGTGGAAACAAATAATCAAGTTAAAGAGCACAGGTATATGAGGTGTTGGTTGCTTTGGGGACGAAAAAGGTGCAAAGGGCAAGGGATCGAAAATTTTATGTTGTTTTGGTACAAATCGACAATTATATTTAGGTACTATAGAACGCTATAGTTGGTTGCACAGCTGAGTACGTACATACATACATACATACATACACATTGGTGGAAACAAATAATCGAGTGAAAGAGCACAGGTATATAGGGTGTTGGTTGTTTGGAGGACGGAAAAGGTGCAAAGAGCAGGGGGTCGAACATTTTATATATATATATATATTTGTACTAATCGACAATTATATTTAGGTACTATAAAACGCTACGGTTGGTTGCGGTACATACATACATACGTACATACACAATCAATTTGATTTTGAATGAAAAATACTCACCTATCAATGATGAGAGCTAGGAAAGCCATGAAAATGGATCCTGACACAAAGGTGTAGAAATTCAAAACGACAGAAGTTGTTCCCTGAATGAGAGAAGCTCGGGCAATAACATTAGAACTGGCTGAGATGAACTCCACCACCAACATACTCAACAGTGGACCTACACCCTTCCCACTTCTCTCCAAACATCTAATCAGTACCATCTTTCCTCCCCTGTTTTCCTCTGTTTTGTCTTGTAAGAAAGATCATCAAAACCAATGAAATTAAACTTAACAAGGGGGTTGTCGAAGTGCTGATGCTTTCTTTCTCTCTTGCCTTTGTTTCTTTTTTTTTATTATTATTATTATATGTAATGGTGGGATTTAAACTATGGTGTAAGTTTAATTAATAAATAAAGTGAAGCATAGTAGATATGAACTATGGTTAAGATAGCTCTTCAAATTAAGCATAATTGATATTAAACCATTCGAATACTTTTGTCTCTTATTAAAAAAAAAAATTGCAATATACGGTGATCATGAAAATAACCATTATGCCCCTCACCGCGTTATGTGCACCCTCACTTCTTTCTCTTGTTTCATGCACCCCACCTTCGTCTTTCCACATCACTCCCTCTTGTGATTTATAGGACATCGTAGTTTTGAATTTTTTTTAGAACAAAATGGTAGATGAATACTAAATGGAAAAAAAAATTGCAAGAGGAAGATGTATTTTTTTTTCCAATATTATTATAAGTTTTCAGGGTTTTTCAAAATGAAGAATGGTAGATAAATACTCATTGGCTACCATTCTCCATTATTAGGCTATAAAATATTTCAACTTGCTAATCCCACTTTTGATATTAAAAAGGAAAATATTAATGTTGTTAATTTCTTCTAAGGAAAAAGTGGATTGGGCTTTAAGAGTTCGTAGCTATTCACTATGCTCGCCTAACTAGGCTCTATGATTTTACGTGACTCACTTAAAATTTATAATTCTACTATGACCGATTATATCTGCCCACTGAACGACAATTAATGAACTAGTATTAATGAAAAATGGATTGGTGATGCAATCCCAAAAAAGCAAGAAATCTTAAAATAAGAGATGTGCATACAAATAATGTATAAAGTTGAATATGATCAAGACAAAAGAGGTGAGTCTATAGAATTACATCCATCAACGGTATTTGAATAGGTTTTTTCTTCTTTGTACATGGACCATAGGAAAATGTACAGGCCTATCAATATCAACACCGACCCTGCAACACTGCAATTATGAAAAAAAAAATCAGTTAAAATTAAGAACTATGTGAAAGTAATATTAAAAAAAAAAAATGATTATCAATGACTGTATTTATATATACACTAGATACTATACGTGCTACGCAAAGTGGAGCCCACTTGATGCGCTCGTGGGAAGAAAATCTATTGATATAAAATTTGAGAAACCCGTGACAAATAAAGCTCGAAGAGCACGTGGATTAGTATTGATATATGATAAATCGAATTAAAAACTTAGTATTGTTATGTATAACATAGAAGTATAGATGGGCGTATAATATGCGTATAGACAAACAAAAATTTGTTATTGGTTATATAATAATAAAAGTGTAGTCTATATGTATAGACAAACAATACCATAGGTACATGAAGAAAAAAGAATATTATTAAATAAAAAAATTGAAAAGAGAACTTGGACGTACATATTGTATACATGTTTGAGTTTGACTTAAAAAGTTATTATCCAAATAAATTAGAACAATAAACTATAACCTTGGAGAGAGCATAAAATTAGGAAAAAAATGAAAAAAATAATAAAGAAATTGACACAACGAATAAGAAAATGAGGAAAGGGTGACGTGGCAAATTCAAGTGACCAAGAAAGCTCAATGATTCGTCCTTATTATATTACTTAAATATATTCTTTCAAAAACATTTTATTACTAGATTCAAAGAAGAATAAGAAATAGTATCAATTCACGCAAAATTAGGTAAGAGAAATTTGGGTTGTGGACATATTCAAAGAGACTGCTTAAGATAACTTTGATGCTTTGGCTAAGAGCATCTCCAATTGGACAATGTATTGAGGTGGAAATGGATATATTTAAGACACAATCCACGTCCAACAAAAAAAATGCTCTCTAATGAGACCATGGATTGCGAATGTCTAGTTGATGTTGCAAAGAATCAAAGTGGTGGGTGTCTACCACGATGCCTACTTTTAGATATTGTAGTCTATTGCCACATCATCATTGTTTGTTATAGAAAGTCAAAAAGTCACAATCCGTCTAAATCCACATTACTATTAGAGATCATTTTGGAATTTGAATGTTTATCTAATGCCACATAAGAAAAACATCCCTCCACATCCATAACAAGTCACAAATCTATGCTTTAAATCCACATTATCATTGGAGATGCTATAAAGACTTTGAAATTACGTCATTATTATATACATTAAATCGAGCTGAGTAAAAGAGTTGAATTAATCTATATTGTCGACCATAATTATATAATTTGTAATTAAATTAAACTTTAATTTAAGTGTACCTCTAAAACGTTTATGAAGTAATTAAATAAATTTACCTGCCTACATGGACGGGATTATGTAAAAACATAATCTGAAGTATTGTTGCGAAAACCAAGGATAAGGGCATGAATGAAGCAACAAAAATAGGTCCTTTTTTGAAGCTGCACCATGTCATGAGAATGTTTGATATTGCCACACTTCCACCCTAGAATTCATTCAACAACAAGTGAAATCAATTTCATTCAATTAACACCAACAATTCTTGGGAAAGAGAACACTGACACACGTGGACAGACCTAATCGGTTATCCCAAGAGAACACTGACACAAGTGGACAGACCTAATCGGTTATATCGTACACTTAAAATGTAGGTAAATCAAAGCGAACCCATAGAGCCCAAGTGAGTCTAACGGGACTTGCATACCCACATAACTACCAAGATCCAATGTGCATGGTCACGAGTTATTTACCGAAATTCATATAGACTTGGATTAAATACTCTAGCATTTATTATAAGTGACGATAATTGACATGACACTCAAAACTTTAGTTCTCTCCCATGTAAAAGCTAGACTTTAGCTATTCAAAGCCGGTTACAACAAATGATATTCTATGCAATATGTTTCGAGATTTAAAAAAAAATAAAAATGATTAGCCTCTTTTTGCTAGTGTGATATTAGAATTCTCTCAAAAAATTAATTGGTAAACAACTAGTAGGTTCCAACTACTATAATGAGGCATTGATTGATTAGAAAAAAAATAAAAAATAAAAATCGGGCTTGTGTTTCATGACTGCCATATTACAGGACCTATTTTTTTTTTTTCAAGGAATATACAGGACTTGTTCATGTTATAAAGAGCTCATTAAGTTAATTATTACCATTAAAAAGTTTGAGAGTGTGATCAAATTAACTTACCGAGTAAAAGATGAATAAGAGTTCTAAGTTCCACCCTAATCTCCATTGGCTTGGCTTGTGGTATATAATAGCAGCAACCACAACTTGTAGTAATGTTCCAAGGAACATCATTGACACATTTAAGGTTGCTTCAGCTGGATATAACCTTGTCAAGGGCCTCTATACATTTGAGAGAGAGATCAATCAAAAGAAAATATACATAATAGAAAAAAATCAGCTTTTCATAATTTTTTTTTCTTTTTTTAGTCTAAAGTCTAGACCACCTGGTATCTAAACGAATAGACTGCTCTGGGCTCGCTCTAGATCGGCTCACAACTGGGGTAAAGAGATCCCAGCGGCTGGCGTTATTTGTCAAAAGGCAAGGTTTAAGGAGGTCGTTGGTTCGACTCTCACTTAAAAAAAAAAAAAAAAAAAAAAAAGCAAAAGAAAAGAGAGGATCTTACAACTCGGACTTGTGTGGCCTAGTGGTAAGGGCGAGGACGAGGTTTTGTGGGTTAGACGCACGACCTCGGTTTCAATTCCCTACGACAGCCAAACATCGGGCCACTGGTGGTCTCTTTCCGCAATCCCATAACCCGTAGGACTACTTCGGACATAGTGTATGAATACACACGATTACTCAAAAAAAAGAAAGAAAAAAAAAAAAAAAAAAAAAAAAAAAAAAAAAAAAAAAAAAAAAAAAAAAAAAAAAAAGAGGATCTTACCATATATATAATCCATATGCTGGTGCCCAAACTAGCAATGAAAGCCATAGCAATGCCTAAAAACCAATATCCAAACCTTGAAGCACCCATAGTTTTTGTAAGTGGGAGCTTAAGAAGAGCAGGACCATTGGTCCAAAAATAAGAACAAGAGCACCAAAGGCCAATGTCAATGTTCCTAAAAGCTTTCCTCTTCCACACCATGTGTTGAGTTGAAGCCTCTCTTGCCTTAACACTACTGACAGTGCATATGTCAAAATTGGGACCATGTTACTAATTGCTGTCTCAGTGGTTGCAGGGATGAAGTATAGACAAGCAATCAGCATGTTTTGGGTCAGTGACACACTGCACATATACATGCCCAAAAACATTGGAAAGATATATATTAGGCCTTTGTTTGGTTCATGATTTGGAACCATTAAAAATAGCAACATAAACAATTGGTCTTACCCCACAAAAGATAGTATGACTGTCCACACCAAGATTGATCCATTGAGAGGTGGTTTTTTCTTTCTACATTTTTTATAAATAACACCAAATAGAAGTCAGTAACTCTTGGTAACTTTTCTTTTTTCACGACAACAACAAAGCCTCGATTCCAAATTAATTGAGGTTCATTGCGTACAATACCCCTGCTCAAATCAATGCCTTTGATTACTATGTTTTCGTTTTAAAATTTTTCTAATCAATGCTTCTCAAATTAGCTTAGACTTATCCCTACACTATCAAATTTCTTCAATTTCTATTATATATTTCGATAGTGTTATGCGCCTCAAGCGAGTATATATATATATATGCTTCTAGGCGAAATTTGTCAAGCGTTTAGAATGCTATTAAAGTCAGGCATTTCTCTAACCCCATTACACCAAAATGGTGCATCTTTGACATCAAAATGATGTTAAAACATACAAAGTAAAAACCCCAACCCTCCTTGCTAAAGTGTATACTAAAAGGGTATAATTTAGGAATTTTTAATCTTTGTTTTTTTAATGTTTTCAATGCTATTTGATTGTTACAACAAGCTTAGAAGAGTTTTCAAAAAAAATGAATACCTTTGCATCATTTTAGTGCAAAAGCTACAATGCGACGCCATATATAACACAACAAGAGCAAATCCAATCCGCCCGACAAATACTATATCACCGCCCCGAAAGCACAACATGATGCACTATAACCGATGTTATGCACCTCAGAATACGTAAACCCACAACTCAAGGCGTTGCGAGCTCATTGTGCATTATGTTGTGCGTTTGAGGTGTCATGGTATGTGCTTACCTTTCAAAAATGACAGCTAGAATTCCCATGTAGATGGTGGCAGATAAAAAGCTGTAGAAGGCCAAGATAATGGAGCTGGTCCCTTGAATCAAAATGGCTTGGCTCAGAACAACATAGCCTGCTGTGCTCAATTGAATCACTACCATACTCAAATGTGGAGCCATTTCTATAGCAACTTTTTCACACATGAAGCCATTCTCTAGTTCTTTGCTCTCACAACCATGCAACTTCCCTCTCTTTGCTCTAAATCACTTGTTCACTCAATTTAATCAATTGAAAAACTTGTGAAAATTTGATGGAGAAGTACTGGGTGTTGAATGTTAGGTGTTTGAATGTTAGATCAGTAGTTGTTGGCAACTGTTAGAGCTCCATGCATAATAGGAAAAATTACCATTCAATCTTTTCTTTTTTTTTGATATCCGTGGTCGTCATTGAGAGAGAGCTGACTTATTCCCACGGGCCCTAAGCATAATCAGCTCGGGCGTAACTCGAGCGAGCATACCACACCGGGGAATCAAAACCGAAGTCGTGCGCTTAATTCACACAACCCCGCCTTCGTCCTTACCGTTGTGGCAACCCGACGGGTTAACCGATGTTTCTTAATAGTACAACATCAACCAACTAGAATGAACCACTTTTAACTGTTTGAAGCAATAGAACTGATACCAGAGATTCCATACTGATAAGTCATGTAGAAGAAGTTCCAACTAAACCACCACCACCAACTAATACACTATGTATCACACACAAATACTCACAACAGGGTTCACAAGGGAAGCAAGAGTGACATGAACCACCAATTTAAAGACTTATTTGACTCCTACTATTGACATGAGGAGGTGAAGTTTACCAAGCGACGTCAAGAGGTCAGATGGACCCTTGAAAGCACTTGATGGCTCCACTCCTGTAAACACATAAAGGGCTTTCACTTCTTCCATGGAGTTCACCTGAGGAGCAATTTTGTATCCCAAAATCTTTCTTAGTGCATCTATTTGTTCCCATATCTTCTTTTCTTCACTGTATGCCTGCCAACAAAAACAGATGACAAATGAAATATCAGCATGACCAGTAACCACACCAGATTATGGATTTACAGTTCTTATACATTACTCATGCATGAATAGACCTAATGCTGCAGTTCCATAATTAACTACACTTGTTGCTAGCATGTGCTTGTCCTTTTGGTTGGGGATTGCATATAAAATCTCAAATCAAGTTATTGGACCATATTTGAATCAATAAGTCTCAAATCAAAATAAGGGAACATTCACTCAAGTGGATTGATCTCATCTCACTTTCAACATTGCAACAAAGAATTGTTTCTCATACTTCATATCTCATTTTATCACATCTCATAAATATGAGTCCACATTTTTGTGATGCATCCATCTCTCAACTACTAAATCAAAAAGCAGAAAAGCAAAAGTATACAATCATAGCAAGTTATCAACTTCTCATAAAAAGTTGTTCATGATAATCAAGGAATAACATTAATGTCAAAAGGACACACTTCTTCCACTAAAACAAACAAACAAACAAAATTTGCAAAGGATGAAGGCTTGCATTTTCATCAAATCATGCTTCTTAAACACGAGAAAGCAAAGCCCTCATAAGTTGTGATACAAAGGGATGATATAATTCATTACATAAATGGAAATATTCTCCTAAGAGGTTTTGTTCTCTACCTCTTTCGAGGATACCGTCGCCGTCGCCGCCGCCCCCGTCTTACTCTTTCGATTCCGTTTACCGGACTTGGATCCTGCCAGTCCCCGACCGGCAGCTGGTCCTGTAGAGCCTTGACTACTTGCATCACTTGCATTATCAACAGTGGAATGCCCCTCCTCCATTGCATCACTTGCATTATCACTAGTGATCTCCTCAGTTTTAGCTTTCTTATCATCCACATTGCTATGATCACCTGTAATTCCCCCGTTCTCGCTTTTCTCCAGCATCGGTTTCTTCTCCTCCTCTTCGATCCTCACGACGCCGTTTTCCTTCTCCAATGGCTCATTCTCTTGAGCATTACCAATGCCACCTTCACTCTTTCTTTCCTCCACCTCTTCCACTGCCACATTCTCCTCTTTCTTGCTCTCATCCTTACTCTCCCTCGCCGCAAGCGGGTTTTTCCACTTCTTCTATCTCCCTTGTCTCCTCCACATTAGCCTCATTAGCCTCATTAGCCACATTTTCCTCTCCAATGCTCTCCTTCTCCTTATCAACATATCCCACCTCTCCTTCCTCCCCCACCCATTGATTCTTCACTCTCTTCATCCTCCTCCTCACTAGAAGGGCTAGAGAAGAGCTTACTCATGATCTTATTAGTGCAAGCATAGCTTGCAAAGTACACTCCGAAGGGCACCGCGAAGGCGAACCCAAGTGTAGAAAAGACTACTAGTGGTGGTAGCACAATTGGGGCTGATGAAATCACCACCCCGGTTATCATGATCTTCTTCCCAACCACCCATCCCTTATTCAAAATCAACCTCATTTTTCCACCATCCCCACCACCCTCTTCCTCCTCTACTATCTCCCATTCTCCCCTATCTTCTTCCATCCTACCAAATACCTAACATATATAGATTAAATGGAGAATCAACAGTTAATCTATCAAGCTCACCATGATCAGTACTAAAAAAAAAAAAGCACACATCAAATACTAAAAACTAGCATTGAATACACAATTTTTAGTGTCATAGTAGCCAATAAAAGTGAATCATGAAACACAAGTTCATTGAAAAATCACATATATAGAAAGAAAACAAAAATCACAACATGTAGAAGCTCTAGAAATTGAAGAACTGATTCTACCTAATGAAACATTCCAATTAGTCAGTAAAAAAACACTTCCAAGCTAGAGAGACAATAGATTCTACAACACTTTTTTTTTTTTTTTTTTTTCGAACAGCCTCGGCCCCTTCTGATTAAGGCATGACTAATCCCACACGTTGTTACTGGTCAGTCTTGTGTCAAGTCATGACTTATGGCTCAAATACCCTCCAGTTATTTAAAAAAATAATAATAATTGTAGCCACCCCACCACATAAATAATTCATCATCAACAAAAACTCTAATTTTTTATTTTTATTTTTGCCCTAAACCCTAAACATAATTGAAGTAAAGATCAAAACTTGAGACAAAATCAACCAAAATGATTAAAAAAAAAAAAACAATCTTGAAATACACAATTGTGATTTCTCCAATAAAGACAAACCCTAAAAAACATGATTATGAGCATCAAATTTGTTGCAAAAACAGATTGATTTGAGTCACCTTTCAATGAATCAAAATCTCAATCAACCTCATTGCGTCTCACTCACTCATCAATGAAGTGGTGCGTAGTGGTGGTGGTGATTGAGGAGTTGAGGTTATGGTGGGGGGAACAAATAGGGAGGAGTGAGAGGGGCTGAAGCGGCCATGAGAGTGTGATGACACGTGGCGGCATCAGACGGTGTAACGACGAACTTTGCATGGGCGGCGCCGCTTAACGTGGCAGCGAACGGGAGCTGCTGCGCATGCTCTCCCGGACACGTGGCGGTGCGGCGGTACGTGTTGGAAAACGAGAGAGCGGTTGCATTGGAACGCGCAATGGATAGTCGACGGCAAAAGTGCGCGCCGTGATGCGTTTCTGCACGAATCTCGAGGATTTTATTTTCCTTAGGGCTCGTTTGGTTGTTGATTCTACCTCTTGGGAATTACTGCTCAAAAAGTAAAAAAAGTGAAAAACTTTATAATATTAATTTAATTAATTTATGTAGTACCATATGCTTATTCAAAAGGTGCAATTTTTCTTCCAAAGTTTATTTTTTAGTCCCTTTCAAAGAAGTTTTGACATCTCTGCTTCTAGAAGAATTTGTCCACATTGTCAATCAACTAAAATAAATTGTTACTTTTAAGTATGAATGCTAAATAATATATGTTCTTGCTAAATGTACACGCCTAATGCCCTTACGCACATCACTCGTACATTTTTTTTTTACTAAACTACCTTCATCCCTACCACACACCATCCACTACTCTCCACCGCCGCTGTCGTCCACCGTTCGCCTCCCGCCCATGGCCCCTAAACACACGCGCCACACACATTACTATTTTGATTTTGACCAAATTACCCTCACCTCTCACACACACCACCTTCCGCACATCCCTCACCCCTCCGCCCTCCACCATCACCACCAAGGCACCAATGTTGTCGTCGTTTGTCGTAGTTGACTCCTCTCCCCCCCACTAGATCTAACCACCAACTATGGTGGCTAATCACCGCATTCGGCCACACCAACCGAACAATCAACACATGTTTCGGTCATGTTGACTGAACATTCATGATATGTTCGACCACGCTGGTTGAACATGGGTTGATGGCCAAACTGTAACGGCCTGAATTTAATTCACCGTTATTAATGACGTGGTTGCAGACGTGGCTGACAGCTCAGACGCTCGTGGGACCCGCAGCTAGGCTAGTGCGTATCTGGAGCTTAGGTAAATAGTAATTTTTGTATATATGCTAATTTGTCTAAATTGTGATGCTTACGTTAAAATAGATTAAACGACATCGTAATTTGTGTAATTATAGTCCATGTGACGTGTGAGATTGTGTGTTAAGTATTCGCTTCGATATGCGTGTTGACGCAGGTACCGGGTAGTCGAAAAGACTAAATACTAGACTGGAGAAAATAATACACACAATAAATGAATAAAACTAGTTAAATATTAATATGGAATGGATATTTGGTGGTTAGGGTCATAAGGTACGCGCATGTCATGCTCAAGGATTAGATGCAAATCGGACGTCGAAACACCCGAAACACCACTTTTTAAGTTAAAGACAAAGGTGAGTGTGCCATTGGTGTCAATTTCGGAGTCATGAGAGGTTGGAAATGTAGCAAATGGAGTTCATTGGATTTCATGGAAATGCACAAGTGATGAGAGATGTTAATTCAACTATAAAAGTCAAAATAGACTTTCATTCCACCACCTTTTCTCTCTCCTTATCCTTCTATCCGAAAAATTGAAGAAGAAACCAGAGTTTTGGAGATCAAACTTAGTGATTTGAGGAGCTTGGAGTGGGGAAATCATCAAAAGCAAGGTGAGAATCACAAACACCCCAACTTTCTCTATGTTTTGATCTCACTTCTTAAGGTGTTGGTGTGAATCCTATATGGATTGTGTAGATGGTTGTTAAGTAGTTGTTTTAGTGGTGTTTAAGTGCATGAATTTTAGTGGTTGGAGTTGTGGTAGTGGTTGTTGTTGTTGGTGGAAAACACAAAGTTCAGCAGAACTGTTATCCAATGTGCGATTAGCGCGTTAATATGGTCGTCTAGCGCGCTAGATGACGATTAGCGCGCTAGGTAAAAAAGAGTAGTGTGCTATTGTTCTCACGCTCGACGAAGAACACGTTTAGCCCTTATGAATCTAAATGCGTGCTACTTACTCGTATATAGCGCGCTAGATCTCGCGGGTTGTACATTATTTGTGCTAAGTAATATCAAATACATTCAAATTGACTAAAAATCACTTATAAATGGCAATAAGTTGTTTTGGGCGATAATTTGGATATCGGGAATCAGCGGAACTGGAGGGGGTTAGGTACCGGGACACGGAGTACGGTTTGAGGTGTGTAGTATCCCAACTGAAATTACTTGAGCATTATTTCTTTTTGCTTTTGAATTCGTATTCTGTCTTTCAATACTCTATTTCTTGGTGTGGTTAAAATGGAGGGACGTTGAGGCTCTCCCTCCGTGCCATTCTTGTGTGTATGTCCACTAGGCTATAGCACGCGCGTCAGGGATCTCAGTGAATAGGTCAACTCGAGAGTCGTGTCGGGGCAGATGTGGGTGCGTTGTTGGTTCCATGCCGAATTTCTAGCGGATCTCGATACTTTGAAGTCTTGCTCTTGAGTGCTACTCACGCCATTGACACTACCGTCTGAGGAGTCCGTATGGCGCTAATCGACCACTAGGCTCAGGAACACACATTTGAGCTTGCACTATTACTTATGCATGCGATGAGCACAGTTGCATGTATTTATTTTCGCATGTTTATTTAATAGTTCTGTTTAAATTCCGGTATTTAATTTCAGTATTGCTCACTTAATTTCCTTATGAATACTCACTCTGGACTCGTCATCTGTCTTTTTGTGATGTCTTAAGTGCAGATCCTAGTACGAGCTGAGGCAAAGGCAAGCTACCGGAATACTTGTGATTTAGAGATATAAAGCCAGACTTGTACGTTTGTATTATACATATTCTGACTTATTTTGGGGATTTAGGTTGTGAGACAACAACAACAACAACATAGCCTCACTCCCAAATTAACTGGGGTCGGGTACATGGATCAAACTTTTCCATTGTGCTCGATTAAGTGCAATTGATGGTGAGCCTTTCAAACCATTCAAATCCCTCATAATTAATGCATCCCATGTTAACTTTGGTATGCCCCTACCTCGTCGAATTTTTACAGTTTCTATTGAGTCAAGTTTTCTAGTTGGGGCACATCAAATTTTTATATTGTTGATATATTTGGGCTCTTCGAGGTTTATATCTGATATATGTTGTCATATGGGTTTTCCACACTAGGTATCAGAGTTTAATGCATGACTTAATGTTTCATATTTTAGACTGTCATGATAAAGACTTTCGCTGTGGTTTATCTGGGTTAAAATAATATTATAAGCAAATGTTTGAGTTCATTAACAATTTAAACAGTAAATTGTTGTTCATTGAGGTTAATAATGATAACATGGTGGAGGAGATGGCATGTGGGACATAGCCTGACGCTGATAGGCCAGGTTGTGGGCCTGCATTGGCCCCCGTGGCGGGCCATTTGGAAAATGGGCCGTTACACAAACATTTAACACATGTGTGACCACTTAGGCCAAACATTCAACACATGTTCACCCATTTAAGCCGAACAAGGTCATCGTGTTCGGCCAGAGCGACCGAACATAATGACACCACAAAATTGTGTAGAGAGAGATGTGGTGGGGCGGTGATAGTAGTGAGACGGCAACGGTGGGAGTTGGCAATTACAATGGTGGCGGTTGTGAGAGTTAGGGTTCTTGGAGAGAGAGAGAGAGAGAGAGAGAGAGAGAGAGAGAGAGGTGAGGGCGGGTGGAGCGGAGACAATGGTGGGGCGGTGACGGATGGAGGTGTGGTGGTGACAGGTGGGAGGTGGAGTGACAATGGTGGTGGCTGTGAGGGTTAGTGTTCTTGAAGGAAGGTGGTGTATATTGTGTGAAGTGATGAGGTGTGTGTGTGTGGAAGGATAGTTTTGTCAAAAAATTTAGAGTGGTGCGTGTAAGGACATTGAGTGTGTGTGTTTAACAAGCCCCATTAATTATTATTCTTTTCGTGGTGTCCTTGTTAATTATTTTTTTTGGTGAATATGTCCTTGTTAAATTAGATATCTAAATAAAAATAGTTGCTAAACTACTATTGAGGAGTCGAGATTATAAATCTTAAAACTTATAATTCATACCATGTTTTTCTTTAAAAAAAAAAAAAAAAACTTAAGCGAGAGTTGAATCCATGAACTCCCTAAAACTTTACTTTCTGACAAGTGATGTCTTATCCATCTCACTAAAGATGTATTGACAATTCAAGTCATGTTATTGTTACGATGAATTGCATTGTTAGCAAAAATCATATTATATTGTCTCCAAGAGATGTGGTGGAATGACTATAAATAAAGCTTCAACTTAAGCAGGGGTTGAATCCTCAATGGCTAAATTTATTTTGAGGTTTGTAGAGTGTTATATCACTATTCAACTGCACTTTCCTCTATTACACTTCTCTCTAACTATTATTAAACATTTCATTACATATTTTAATAAGACCCACAATCACATCACGTCATTATTTTTTAAGAAAACAACACATTTTACAAAGAAAAATTGTTGTACATAAAAAAAAAAAAAAAAAGAAAAAAAGAAGAGACTAACACCAAAAAAGGTAAAAAAGTTTTTATTTGATTTTCACAAGCCCCACGTGCATTGGAGCCCACGAACGCAATGTTCAACGCTCGAAATATTACAATCAGTGCACGTGCGCTATGCGGCCAACAAAACCGAGACTCTCTCTGTCTCTGTCTCTGTCTCTGCAAATTCGATCATCAACGCAATCGATCCCCATTTTTTCTCGCCAAAGCGAGATCGCAATTCGATTTCAATGAAGATCGTACACAGAGATTACATCAAAGACGGCCCCGGAAGCATCAAAGTGAGTTTCATTTCAATCAATCAATCAATCAATCAATCAATCAATCGCTATTGATCAAAATTTTGATTGTTTTTTAGGGTTTTCGATGATTCTTATTGTTGTTGTGGTTGTTGTTTTTTTGGGGGTTTCAGATGATCCCTGAAGAGTCCGACGATCTATGGGTCGCTTACAATCTCATATCCAAAGGGGACACCGTCTTGGCTGTGACTGTCAGGTTTTGTTTGCTTGGTTTTCTCTTCATTTTTTTTGGTTTTTTAGGGTTTTGGGGACTTAGGGTTTCGATTTTTTAGTTAAAGATGGGATTTTGGGATGCGGGTTGTTGAGAATATGAGCGAATGCTGTGTAGACACCTTGAGATGCAGTGTTTCGGTGCATATTTCGATTTTTTTTAGGGTTCCGTGTCGATTGGATTGGTAAAGATTGGATTTTTGTGATTTGGGGATGTTGAGAGTTTGAATTAATAGTTTGGGATCACCTAGATAGCGATGGCGGAAAGTGAATTGGGCGAGATGGATTCAATTGTTTTTTTTTTTTTTTTTTTGGTCTAAAACACTCGGTATCGGAACTATTCGACTACTTTGAGTTCTGGTTCACCTTGAGTCGCGTATTGTATAGGCGGGGGAGCTCCCAAACATTGGTGTTTCCATACTAAAGACTCGAACTTGAGTTGCTAGTTAAGGGACAATAACCCGCTTCTAGTGGTGCCAACCAACCGTTGGTATTCAGTCTGTGATTATGTGGTATTTAGGAGTCAGGATAGACCTGATGAATGCCATCAAGGGCGTTGAATCGAGCGGAGTGGAAAGGTTTGATCCTCAGTAGAGCTGTAGGGACCCCTACTAACTTTAGATTGAGGCTTTATTTAATAGACCGTATGACTCCAATTACGAGCAACAGTTGCTTGGCGGCTTTGATCATGATGCAAATAGCATAAATGGTTTGACTGTCTTGTTGGAGACCTAGGAAGGGAATGCGTAGGTTGAGAAGTGTTTTTGCAAAACTGTTGGCTTTGTTAGATTCTTTGGAAAACTAACCGTGGAATACGTAGGAGTAGGTGTAATTGACAAGGTGCTAGATGGGATCAATATATTAGCAAGAGCAATGGTTGCTCGAGCTTGGATAAAATTGTTACAAAGAGGGCTTTCAAGGATATAGTGTTGCATTTGGCGATTCTAAGGTTTCTAAACTGTTATTTACAATTAGGAAGCTCTCCTTGAAGCATGGGGACTACGAAAGATGCAATGTATTGATACGTTCAAGCTAGATTAGGATTAACTAACATTTGGATATTCTTAACAATTTTATAACTAAATTACACATTTAAACGCATTTTTGTTCCGTTGGAGATCTGGGATTGTTGATAAGGTGTTTGGTTTACTTGAACAGTAAGACTTACAAGTCTAACTTATGCGATCTCGTTGTCAATGAGTAGAATATAGTCACACAGTGGTGGGATAATATTTGCTTAGCCTTCTTCAATGTTGTGCTTTGTTCTCATGTAGTTGTCAGTGCATCCTTATTAGATTAATGTAATTAATCAAATGTAATTTTTTTATTTTTATTTTATTTTTATTTTTTTTTGTAATATTCAATTATTTTCTCTGTAATATACTGCAGCCTGACCTTTACTAAGTGTAAGAGAATGATTTTATAAACTTTCTGGTGATGGCACTGGTGGACAACGAGACTAAGTGCAGTTCACCAACCCAGACTTCTTGGTTTGGTGCAATTCTTCCCCATAGCTATTAAGTTTGTTTTCAAGTCTGTCTATTAATTATGAAGCAATCAAATCAAATAGCCCAACTTTTATTTGTGGGTCATTCGAGATAAACGAGTCCATATCAACATCCTCAAGTATTAATAGGAGATGCATATTTTTTTTTTTTAGTTTAGATTTACCCTTGAAATCAATGAAGCTAAGTTGTTGTTTACAGTTTTTGCAATCCTGATATTTGTGCTTGTGATGTGTGATTGGTTGGTTTAATAGCTTAGTGATTATTTGTAAGATTATAAGTCTTTGTTGTTTGGATACTGCATTTTTAATGCTTCACTAATTGCATTTGTTAAATCATACTTTTATATTCGTCATGCTTTCTTATTGATGAGTATTCTTTACAGAAAAGTTCTAAGAGAGGCAGCTTCTGGAGGCAGGGATGCAGAACGTGTGAAACTCAAGTTGGCAATCGTGGTCGAGGTAAGAAAAACTCTTCATTATTGGGTACAGTGATGAAGCAGAATGTTTTTTTAAGTTTTTCAGCTAAACGATGTATAATGCGTTAAAAACATGTGTAGTGCCAAATCTGTTATGTTGGATATTTTGATGACACATTTTACAGAAATAGACTTGATAACCTATGGGTTAGATATTTACGCTTGATCTTTAGGTCTTCTAGAAGGGCAGGCAAGAACTCAAATAATAGTGTTGTTGCATGAAATTTTATTCAAATGATGCCAAAATCCACTGGAGCTGGATACGTAGATAAAGCTGGAGTTTAATAGAATATTAATAATAAAATAAATTGTGTTAATAAATAAATTTATTAAAAATGTTAGTAATTTTGCCAAAAAATTTACAGCATCTGGGCGGTGTTCTCGTGTATGCTGTCTACAATCTTCCCTGCTTCATTCTTTGTTTTTAGATGAACTTTGTTTTCGTTGATGTATAGGCTGTGGAATATGACAAAGAAGGGTCAGTCTTGCGTATCCGTGGCAAGAATATCCTGGAGAATGAACATGTAAAAGTGAGTACCTAAGGAAACTCAGATTATTTGTTGATTGTTGTATACTCTACATTTAATTTTTGTTGGAAATTGTTCTTTACTTCTAGATTTAACTTCAGTCAGAGATTGTTCTTTACTTCTATAATTGACTTTTGCTTGTGATTGTAGATTGGCGCTTTCCATACTCTTGAAGTTGAGCTACATCGACCTTTTGTATTAAAAAAGGTATATTTTTGAACTTGCTTACAAAACTCATTTGATAATTAGTTCTTTATCTGCCATTCACGATTGTATCCTTCTTTATATATTTGAACACTCTCGCATAATACTGTAACGTATGCTACTACATCTTCATTGGTTGGAGTGGCATTTTCTTGTAGCATTTGCATTGAACATTGTACTATTTGATGGATGGGTGATAAGCACCTAGTTCTTGTTCCTTATCTGTGTCATTGATTCATACTGTTAACTATAGCATGGAATGATATTCTTAATCATCATCCAGTACAACAGAGTATATTTTGGATGTTTGAAACATCTTCAATGATGGAAAACGATTCTATGACTCCAAGTATATTGAGTAACCCATAGTTGTTGGTTTTTAACCTTTCCTTAGGAAATTAAAAAGTAGGTTTTTGAAGTTGTGACCTGGGAGGTGATGATTGATAAACCGAAAAGTCTGATTTACAGCTGGGAACCCATAGGAAATTGAGTTTTTTAGTTCGTTTGTTACATTGTTGCTAATTAGTGTTGTGAAGTTGAGCTCAAGGTGACGATTGATAAACAAAATAGAAAATAATAATAATACCTATTTATTTAAGTTTATACTTTTGCTTCTCTTTGTCATGTCTATTACCCTTTCTATGGCTATTATTAATATTTGATATTCTTCTAGGCTGAACAGTTAAGTAATTTGTAGTCTGTACTGATCATTTAAAAAAAATTAGAAATTTGTTTATTATGCATTTCTAGTATAGAATCTGGAAATGATATCTATGTTAATGATGCCACTAATAATATTTTCTAAAAACTTTGATCTCCTTATGATGGACGTGTGTATAAACTTAAATTCTTAATAGTTGAGAAATTGCGGACTCTAGAACTTATTAAATTACCTAACGATGTTTTTCAGGTAGGTTTTTCAAATTGATGATTTATGGTTGAGTTCGATTATTTATTTTGATTTTTAACTACTCTTTTGCATATTTCCGCCTCATGTTCTTAGGCATGTACCTTGCTTTGCACCGCAGGCATCACTTGCTATTTGTGCCTTATGTTTGCTCTATCCCTTCAACTACCTTGTTGCTAATTATGTATCTAGGAACTTGAGCTGCACAAATATAGCACATAGACATGCTTATTGCTTTCATTAGCAGTTGTTTTATCTCTATTGCTGACTGAAATCATAATATAGATGCATTTGATGACGCTCCAGCTGCAAAGTTTTGGTGCAATCAAAGAGCTAACTCCTCTTTCGATGATTTAGGATATTTGGGACTCGTTGGCATTGGATCAACTCTATCAAGCGTCTGGTATGTTTTCTCTCTCCCAAGGACCATTTTTCTTTTGGAACGGCCTACATTCTATGAGGCTTAAATGTATGGAAATTTTATGGGATTAACTTACTAGAAGTGAAGGTGAGTAAGAGAGTCAGGTTAGTTCTGCAAATATATAGAAGTGGACTTTTTGAGGAGAGTGGAAGCCTATAAATAACATAACTACCTCATCTTTCAAAGGTTAGGTTTATTTTTGCCCTCTTCGTAAAAACCCTGACCTTGCTCTATAATGACCAAGCTTGCCATTTATTCATGCATAAATAAATAAAATAACGTATGAGGACGTCTGGACATCTGATCTTAGAAGAGTTCTTCAACGTTTTACACAACTATTGCGTTTTCATGGATAAAGTATCAACATAAATTTGCATGTTTAATTTTTTATATGTTGTGATAGGTTGGCATATTTCCATTTTTCTTGATGGGAAGGTTGGTATATTTCCATTGTATAGATGTCATATTTATTGGAGATTAACATGTGTAACTGTGTTGCTAGCTTTTTTTTTTTAAGTTTTCCCAAAGGCAAGAGTTTAATATTTTTACTTTTCGTTTTGAGACATTGGATTTTTGTGTTTATATAAAGTCTCTCAACATCAGCTTACTTGTGTCGGTACTATGTGAAACTTCAGATCCTGCTGCAAGTGCTGATTTAGCTGTGGCTTTGATGCAAGAAGGATTAGCACACATTATTCTCGTAGGAAAAAGGTTTCTTCAAGACAGTTTCAATTTTTTATTGAGAAATTCCGCATGATATGTTTTTTAACATCGTTAAACACGATTAGTGATGGAAGTGCACATAATAAACTCAATCTCTGCACCAATTTTCTCTGTATAAATTCCACTTTCCTTGAACTTCTTTGGCTGCAGTCTCTGCGTGGTTACTTCTATAGACCTCGAGTTTCTTTGAATTGTGCTATTCAATTTCTGAAATCATACTGCTACATGCATGGATTGAGGCTTCAGTATTGTTAATGTGATAATGTAAATCGAGGAGATAGTTGCTTTAGCTACTTAGCAGTGAGGCTTGTGCTTTTCATTGCGCATTGAGGATGGAAATCTAGTATGAATAATTAACATTTGAGTTATTGTTTACTGGAAGAAGGGTGTCAGCCGGTGAAAAAAGGGAAGATGGGTTGATACAATCAAAGTGTTCTCAGGTTTTTTAGACTATTGCTGTTAACGTATAGATCATATTGAGTTTCAGTTGAGATTTCATTATGATTGAGATTTTTTCAACATAGCAACCTTTTCTTCGTTGTACTTTTTTATTCATTCGGATGTGGGGACCAATAGGTGATGAAGTGAAGAACACCAGGTGGTTGAGATGGTAAAGTTATGATGAGAGCTACTACTGCTTAAATGATTAATATGGTGAGATAGAACATAACTTGAAGACATTAGAAGGGCAAATAAAGGGCAAAAGACTGACTTGGTTTAGTGTAGGATTCTCTTACTAATTTGCATATGAACTTGTCTCATCACACTACTTGCAGTTAAGAATGAGGTTCTTTCCATTCCTTTTTTCTGCCATTTTATTAATGTGAAAAAGGAAGTATAACGATTGCAGAAAGATGCTGCTATACTGCAGCAACTCTAATGTAGTATAATTTATGTCTAGCATTTTCCATGAATAAGCCCCGGCGAGTACCCTATGTACTTAGGTGAATTCTGTGTGGAGTGTGCTGATTTATTGTTGTGAATCAACACTTTGATGTAGTTTTTAAAACAAATAAATGTGGTGTTATTGCATGTATGAATGGTTCGTTTGATTTTTGGACAGTGTGACAACAACTCGTTCACGGATAGAAACATCAATTCCACGCAAGCATGGCCCTGCAATTGCTGGTTATGAAGCGGTATGCTGTCTGTCACATCTGAATGAATCCCTGTCCATGAATCTTTGGTGATGTACTGTTGGGAATTGCTTTCAACAATTCCTAAACTTATGCGAACTATGTCATTTCTTTTACAGGCTTTGAACAAGTTTTTTGAGAACGTTGTACAGGTGATTGTATTCTCACACCCTGCTTTAGGAAAAAATATTTTGGAAAACCGTGTCTGACACAGATGTAATCAATGCTGTTTCATAACCATAGAATCTTGTCAATTGCTCATAGGCCTTCTTGAAGCATGTTGATTTTAAGGTTGTCCGTTGCGCTGTTATTGCAAGCCCAGGCTTCACAAAGGTTTGTCACATGTCTACATTTTTCTTCTTTTTGTTTCATGTCTATTCATTATCCATGATTCAATGAGTTGTACTGATGACCGAAGAATTGTGTATATTCGCTTCAATGATAATTTCTCCTAGAACTATTGGTGAATCCTGAAGGCTTAATGATGATTTGCTTGATTTTTTCATCTGTATCATTGCCTCAATGTTGAATTATATTGTGACTGAATTGCTATCGGCTTTTTGAATTCTTGTTGGGACCTCGGAGAGTATGCACGCCTCTCAATGATGGACAAGACATATTTTATTTGTAATGTATACCACAGATACTCCCCTTTATGACAATTTAAAGCAGTCTTATGAATAGGGAAGGGAATTTTTTCAGTGAATTGATTATGCAAATATAGCCCTTGTACTTCTTTCCGCAGCTGAATTACAGCTTTAAACTTGGATTCAAATGTTCTGCCTGTTTATTATTCAAACCTTTCTGCTGACCGAAATGAATAAAATACTAGAAATGACTCTTATTGGAACGAGGAATTCCATAATTTAGTTTTTTCTCTTTTTAATTACTGCATAATAACTGGGATGTGTGGTAAAACTCGTAAGGAAACAAAATGATAATATGAAGATTGAAAAAATAGTAATAGCGCCAAATAGAGGAAAAAAGTTAAGAGAATGACGGTTGTGGTGGTTTGGGCACGTCCAAAATTGACCTGCAAATGCCTAATTAGAAAACTCGACGCTATATAAATTGAAGCGACTCTAAGGTATAGAGGTACTCCTAAGATAACTTGGGATTTATTTGTTAGATATGATTAAAAGGTTGTTTAATTTCGCGATCACCTGTATTAAATCAACCTGAATGGAAACATTGGATCCATTTAGCTAAACCCAACTAATTTGAGATTCAGCTTTTTTTTATAAGAAAGAAACGACAACTTGCCCCCATTGAGGTGCCAAACCAGTGAGCTAAGCTACCCACTTGGTTGGGTTTTGAGATTGTGCTTTATTGATGTTATTTTAATTACTGCATTGTGAATCGAATGTCGTTTGTGTTTGCTTACATGCATGAGTAGCAGTCTAGTTTTATGGTTGGTCATGCATTAGTATTACTATCTCTAATGCATCCCTTTTTTTTTTCCATTTGATAGGAAACTGATTTCGTATTAGTATACAAAGGTTTACATTTGCAAAGCTTGGACAAAAGGAGAAAATAAAACCACAAGCAAGTGCCAACGAAGTGTAGCAATTGCTCGCAAGCATGCACCTTCCTAAACTAAATTGATGGTTCTTATTCGACTATGGTTTTCCATTTTTGACCCCTTTTGTATGTGGTATACACAGATTTGTAGATGCTACCAACCAAATGGTAACTTTATGCTTTATGGCTTCCACATATTGGTGCTCGCATTATTGAAAATCCTACTATTTCTTTCCAACCACACGGTCCGCACTTCCCATTGAACCCCTAGAATCGAGGCATTCTACTCCTAAGTTTCCTTTAGAAGGTGTCCCATCCTTCACCGACCACTTCATCCTTACTCGACATTCCTTGAGTGAAGCTGCAATCAGAAAACATGTGCTGCATTGATTCATTATCCTTATGGTATAACGAACATCAGCTAGGGAAAGTACGATAGTGGCTACATATTTCCCTTTGGAGGCTATCAAGTGTTAATCTTCTTGAGACTTGAGAGACATTATCGAGGAAAAAAACTTCTACTTTATGGAGAATGGGAGCTTTCCTTATGAACTTATGACAAGGAAAAGGGTGGTCATAAATGGAAGTGATTATGTGGTTAAACACAAACTGGCATGAATAGTAGCCTATCTTCTCCTGTCACATATTAATGGAAATACCCAAATTGGTTGAAGATTTGTAAGCAGTTGGGACACCTCATTGGCCTCACGATCTATTAATGGTCTAGGAAAATGAAAATTCCTGTTGGGCTAACACCAACTACTATTAAAATGCGTCAAAAGCTAATAAGATAGGTTCTTGGCTTAATTGTTGACAAAAGTAAATAATAAACAAATTACAAATACTATAAAGATCAAATTATGTGAGATTTTGGTTGCTTTGCCTTGAAGCGTTTGTAGTGAAGACTGTTTGTATCTATGTCAAGTACTTATTTTTTAAGCAAATTTAATGATATTGGTGTTCTTTTTATTGTCTATCTCAAAAAAGTATTCTTTTTATTGTAGTTATCTCATGGTGATTATGATCGTTGTTGTCCAACAGGACCAATTTCATCGGCACTTACTACTAGAGGCAGAGAGGAAACAGTTAAGGACTATCATCGAGAACAAGTCCCGTATAGTTCTTGTGCATACAACCTCTGGATACAAGTATTGCGTTCTACCTTATATCGCTTTTTTGTGGTTGTGCCATGCGATGTAATATCCACTCTAAATTTTGAATTGAAAGGATTTGCTACTCCATGAAACATAAATCCTTTCACTAACCTTATCATAAGGTATCGTGTTGAACATACTAAACACATAGATTTCAAAAAATAGAGGGCTCGAATGAAATCTAAAATCTTTTTCTTTTCTTTTTTTTCTTTCGAGAGGAAAAGATAACGAAATTCATAATCGAACAAATTGCTAAGGTTTCTTGTTTCAAACCTTGAAAAGAATATCAATACTAGAAATGCTTTAATTTTCTTCCTCCTGAAATTTTCTCCAGTTCAAAGGAATAGGGACAGCTTCTTCCCATGACACTTCAACATTCTCTGTCATAACTCACAGAAGTTGACTGTTTATAATGCATTGCATTCTCAGTGCTGTGGCTTCCTCTGTATGAGTAGAATTGCTTCGTGGTCATCTGCTCATTTCTAAAGAATCATTAACTTAGTTTCTTTATGCAGCCATAACTTGAGGGGTTGTTGGCCGTTGTATACTTCTAATGGGAAAAATCTTTGTTAAAACTTAAGACTGTGCATTTGCTTAAATTTATATTGTCCTTGTGATTATGTAGTAACAAAACTTTGGAAAAATTGCAGTAAGATGCAATCATGCTACTTCTTTATCACTGAGACACTGACATTTGTTTCCTTGGTGCGTAGACATAGTTTAAGGGAAGTTCTCGATGCTCCAAGCGTCATGAATTTGATAAAAGATACAAAAGCTGCACAAGAGGTAACATACCGAGTAACAGGCATCTCCTTATGGCTTATTCTTTTTGTGTGTCAATCTGTCAACTTTAAAGCCCTTCCAACAACCATTTTTAGTTTTCTTTCGTTTTTTCGGTTATTTTTCAGGTTCGAGCTCTCAAAGATTTCTTTGACATGTTATCGAATGTAAGGTTCCCTGTTTGAGCATTTTTGTTTTTGCGTCAATTTTTTTTTTCATTGATATGCTGACTTCAAATACCATATATTTTAAAATGTGATGTTACTGATTTTGTCTTATGTTAAATTATACTTTTTAGCATTATGGTGATTAGTTTTTCTGCTCATGTTTTTCTTGTTCACATTTATGGCTAATCCAGGACCCATCTCGTGCTTGTTATGGGCCAAAGCATGTTGAGGTTGCCCATGAAAGAATGGCAATTCAAACGCTTCTAATCACTGATGATCTATTCAAGTAAGTATTATACTTCTTGCTGCTGTTAAATGTTGTTTGCAACAAAATTCTGCTTACTTCACAAACCGATCAACATTGCCAATTTCCATATTTTGATAATATAGTTATCTAGTGGACATTTTACAGCATATTCGTATATTCTGTCTCTTGTGCAATGTTGCAACTTCTATCTTGATTTTTTGCTAGGTGATTAGTGTGGTAACTTTTACTGCTTTTTGTGGCTGTCACTACCAGTGCGTTTCATGCATGAATATACTCCCTCCGGTAAAAAATACAAGTCTTTCTAGCAAAAACTTTTTGGTCAAAATTACAAGTCGTTTTCGGAATTCGAGAGTGTATTTATTGTTTTTTTTTTCCCAATTATTCCCTTATACAATTCAAATATTTATGATTCTTCAATTCTTCAATTCATTTAATGTCAAAGGGCGTATATGTAAATTACACTTGTAATTAACGTTGTCTTAATTCTTGTACCCTTACCTTAAATGACTTATATTTGTGGTCGGAGGGAGTATATAATATCCATATTTGGAACACCAACAACGTAATCCCCATATTTTCCTGTGGATGACTTGCAAATTTTTAACTTATTGCTATCAATTCTGGATGATCCTTCATACCTCTAGAATTATGAACTCTTCTGGCATTTCATATGTGAATGGAACTGGACTGAAGCAAGGCAACATATTATCTGGAAACTATTCAGTTGTCTCATTACTAATGGTTTTTGTCCGTTTGTCATGTTTCATTTCTTGTAATCCAATATTATCAAATTTGTTGGTTAAGAACTTCACTTTGGTTCTTTTTCAGAAATGCTGATGTTAAAACAAGGAAAAAATATGTGGATTTGGTCAACTCAGTGAAGAATTCAGGAGGAGCTACTAACATATTCTCATCTATGCACGTGTCCGGGGAACGTAGGTCTATCTTTCCATTCAATTTCACTCTGTTGCACTTAATAATCCTACCCTTATCTCGCATTATTTTTTTCTACAGAACTAGCTCAACTGACAGGAATTGCAGCAATTCTGCGCTTTCCCCTCCCAGACCTTGAAGATATTGAAATGTAATTTTACGGTGAACAGCAGATGAATCTTAACCTGCATTTCAGAGGCAAAGTCATGTGAGTCTGATCTCTTCCTTTCCTCATACATTATTCATGCATGTATTCTGGATTATTAGATGTCGTCATCCCCCTTTTCCCTGGTCATTTTACTTACTCCACCACACAATCCCTTCCAAGTGATTAGTTGATTGGAAATATGAATTGAAAAATAAAAAAGACCCCACCCACCAAAATATAAAAAAATAAAAATCAATTAAACATAACTACTGATTATATATGAGAAAGCACTTCGACAACTTTGTCATTTTAAGGCATGCATTAGCCTGAATCAACCTCAACTAGATCAAGGGTAGAGGCATTACAACCTTCTTCCAGTAACGTACCACTCTGAGCATTTGTTTCCTTGTCATGAGAATCCATGAAACAAGGGACATAAACACCTTCAGGATAAGACCATTGAACTTTGCCCTCCAATGATGAATCAAGTCTGCTGAGAAATTTTAGGACAATTCTTGTTCTCTCGTCACAGTTTTCGATTGGGCATCCATTGACTTCTTTAAATATGGAACTCGGCGGCTGAGAGAGAAAGAAACGCGACATATCAGCAAATAGTTGCTCCATATAATCATAAAATTCCTCTATTGACGCATACTCTCGATCTTGGATGAAATCTCTTAGTGTAGCCATCTCACGTCTTGTAAACTTGTCAGGAAACAGTGCACATGCACTTTCAAAATTAGAGACTGTGTAGGCAACTGAGCTGATATTATCTGTCGAGTCCTCCTTACTTGGATGAATATCACCACCAATCCACAATAGTTTTGCAAGTCCTCATTTCCTTGTGTCCTCGAAGTATCCAGTATTCATTTTCTCATCGTCGAAGCATATAATTTCAAAAGCTTCATCCAACGTGTGTCTTAGTGATTCAGAGAGAAACAACGGCACTGAAATGGACATTAGTTTTACAAGGATGACTATTGATAAACATGTCACTTTGTATTCTTCCAAATATCTTTTGCCCTTGTTTTGGATTCTTTCCAACAATCTTGGTGTAGATAAATGATGTTTCGATAGCATTTGAACCATATGGCTCGGAGAATTCTTTTTTACATTCATCCACTTGTTCATATCCTTGACACAATTCCTCATCACCTAAAGAGGCAACTCGTATTGGTCGAAAGAACTAACCTCTTTGAATTCTTTCTCCCACAACTCTATAAGCTACAAGTTCTTTTCATGGGACAGCAGCATTGTTTTATGAAGCTTAAATTGACATATTACTTCCATTGGAACTAGAGCCAAAAAGGTAAACATAAAAAAAAAACATATAAAATCAAGTCCTCTGCTTACCAACCACTGAGACAGAACCGTTATCGATGCCTTTATCATCTTCGTCTTCAGTAATTTAAATTGAATTATGAGATTTTCATGAGAGGAATCTCCTAAGTTGGAGTGAAAAGTATCGACATATTCTAGTGCGAGCCATATTCTGAAGGCAACTGTTAAACTCCCTATTATGATGCCAACAATTTGAGTTAACACTATTATCCGAATTGACCATCCATAGTCTGAGGATCTTTCGCAAAAATCTTGAGTATTTTGGTAGTACTCGGAAATCAGCTTGTGATACAGTAGCCAAGCCTATTATGCAGCAAACATGTGCAACTGAAGGGATAATATCTCTACACAGTATTAGTTGTGGATTGTATATGCAACTGTACATGTACCAACGCTTGACTCGATGCACCAAACTCACTCCACCTTCTACAAAAAGTTCTCTATTTCTACCACTAAGACAGATTTTTATTTGTTCGATGTCGAGACTTCGATGCCATAAGACAAGCAACAATATCAACATACAACACATTATTACGATTTGCCCCACAATGAATGAAATGATCACTCCTATGGACAGTTGAATGCATATGTTAACAACAACTGTAACTACTAAAATGCTCAATGCTGCAGTGTTCATAATGCTTTCAACTTTCCCATATATTGCCTGTGAAGGTGTCACGAAGCTGCAACTTATGCATAACATGGTAGAGCTAGTGAGTTTAGATGGTTGGTCCGTAGCACTGGGTTGTAAGATTGACGGAGATCTTTGTAGCTATACCAAGTAGTGTCGAGTAATAGAGTTAAGCGAAAAAGAGTTTACAAGGAATATATCGAGTCTTATTACATAATCCAGAGTAAGTATCCCATAGCATGAGTAGTAGACATACCAGTGTGGCGCCTGCGATGTATAGACCAATAATAGGCATTGGAGAAGAATAGCCATCGGTGTTCTAACACGAACTCATTTCGTTTGTTGGTAGGGATGCCTAAAACAAATTTAGATTTCCAGGAACATTAGAAGTTTGAGTTAAATAAGAAAGCATTGTATGAAGAGGAAAACTTTTTTGATGTAGACCAAGGAAGCAACATAGAGATAATACAATAAGAGTGGAGAAACATTCAACTATACAGCAATGCTTGTAGAGTTATCAAAAAAAATATATATATATATATATATATATATTATTCTGTGTAAAAAGTATATAAGTATATACTCAAATAAATATAATCTTTATGAAATGATACTTAAAAAAAAATATTTGTAAAAGATACAGCTAAAGGTCATCAACTAGTTTTTTTTTAATTATGTTAATAGTAAGTTTTGACGCGGAATCTTCTCTTGGCTTCTCGTCACATTGGGATGTGTGTGCGCACCTTGACGTATAATCTAACGAATTCCATCAAGTGTGTAGCTAATGCATGTGTCAAAAGTATGTTGGTTACTCTTTGACTGTATATGCAACTTGCAATGAAGGAAATTTCCTTTTCTGTAGCCCTTAATTTCATCTTCAACTAGTTACTGCACAGATTTTCAGAAAATACTGGGTCCAATGTTTATCAAATGTATGTGTCACAGGTTTTTGATGGATTTAAAGGACTGTTGAAGCACGCCATCAACCGCGCACATCGAATCAAGCAGAGTCGAAAATTTGATTTACGTAGCAGACTCCAACTTATTTGGATTGAGGTATTGTATTATTGATGTATGTATCACAGGTTTTAGCATAGACTAGGTTATCAAATGTATCTCTTTATACATAAAACATTTTTTTCATAAGAAAGTATACCAAAACATGTTTTAAGTAAGTTGGATGCAATTTCTCCATGAGTAGAATCATTGTGAGCACTCTCAAGGTGGTCTTCAACAAAATCCATAAAGCAAGAACATTAGCACTCTCGGATGGTCTTAATGAGAGATATTAAGTTAGAACATTGGAAATAAAAAAGTTAGCCACATAATATTCAAAATCTTCCAATTTCGCACATGGGACGCCAATTTCACACCATCAATTGCATTAAATCGAGTGCAATGGAAGAGTTTGGGTTTGATCTATGTAGTCGACCCCCAATAGAATTAGAAGTGTTGGGTTTGAAGCTATGTTGCTTAAGAGGATTATGATACGCAGACAACCAACACGTAAAACATTTCACTCTTGAACAAAATGGATAAAAAAAAATAAAAAATCGATGATGATTTCATATAATCCCAACCAAATACCATTTCAATAAGATGCATCACTAACTTTCAGAAATGTTACTATTACAAAATAAGTATATATTGCAGTAGCAAATACATATGCATACATATAACACCAAATCCTAAGTAAAGGTGTAGGGAAGGCAAACAAAAAGAAATGTACCAAAAAATTCCCATGTTAAAAGCTTGTGAGTCTGATATTCATCATAGTTAGCAGCTACGCCTTCCTTGTATGATTCATGATCCTATTTATTAGAACTTCCTTCTTCCCAGTTACAGGGAGGTTGTGTGCATTGAGGTAGTACTTCAACTCGACGACGGTCAAGCCATTCAACTGCATCGAAAACATTCGTCCAAGAAACTGTCAGCAAAGAGTAATTGACAATGCAAAGGCTAAATTTTAATCATGAGCATTGCTAAATTTCCTTCCACCTTTCCACCCTCGCAAAGTTCAGCCCAGTCGTAGTGAGCGCACTCCATCGCAGCAGTTTCAGCGGCTGCCTTTCGTTTTTTGGCAGCATCGCTTTCTGCTTTTGTACTTGCTTCATAGTCATAGTTCTCGCCATAGACAGAGATCTTAAACTCTTCCAACGCGTTGACGACTCCTGGCCTGCGGAATGCAAAATTCGATGAATCATTTCCTTTTGGAAACTCAAAAAAAAAAAAACCACATGAAAAATTACATAAATTAGCATTTAAGATCCCAGAAGACAATGGGAAGGCAGAAATGCATTGATGATGACTCCTGGCCTGTGGACTGCAAAGGACTGAAATCATTACCTAGCCATGCCTTGTTCATCAGGTAGAGTTTCATCACTAACTTCCGGCATCTCATCTTCATCAAGAGCCAAAGCCTGTAAGACCGCATAGTGTCTCTGCAAGGCTGCAAAAATACGACACATGAATATGGAATGGTAACTATTTCAACCAAAACAAGAAGGAAACTATTCAAAGTCATCGACGACAGTCGAAGTGAATCAAATGTTACATTCCCAGTTCACAATTTTTCTAACAGTGTGCTGGCAGTGAAGAGAATGAAATGCGATAGAGAAATGACAATTCTTTTTCTTTTTTTTTTTTTTTTTTTTTTTTTTTTCTAATTTTCAGTTTCATATGGTTATTGATGAACAGAGGAAACTACAAATATTCCAATCAGGTGTTCAAAAGCTACGAATTCCAACTTTTAATTCTCCCGAATGTTTTAAGAATGGTCCAAAAAGTAGCTTCAGTGAGTACATGGATGTTTACCTGGATTTGCAAACTGGCACACTGAAAAATCCTTCAAATCTATTCGTTTCATTAGAGCAGTAGCCTTCCCAATTTGATCATCAGATGCTCTTGGTGTCGCGACATTTGTGTCCATATGGAGCTGCACAATATTCCAAATTCTTAAGATACAATTATCAACTTATCAGAATCACAAATGCAATCATACTTGAAAAAGTTACCTCTTCGACATGCCTTATATCATCGGAGTATGGAAGATATATCATATGCATCCCAGGAGGCTCAACTTGACCACTCGAGTCAGTTACCTCATCCTGAGAGTTTGACAAACGTTAGCTTAGCATGCTTATGAACTTAGACTCACAGAAATAAGAAACATATCAATTGGAGTCACTCGTGAGTCGTGACTTCATACTCAAATAACATAAATAATGGCAAGAAATTTGAGAATATCTGACAGTACATATGCAAGAATTTCCATACTGCATAAACACAACATGCAATAAACCACACCCAATTAATTCAACAAAAACCAAAATTAAGTGCTCCTCTCGATTACGTTAACAGCCTCATTCTCATCAAGAAGATTGGACATTAGTAACTACATAAAATCCAGAGCACTTTATACTTCATCTCCCTGGGCATGTTAATGCTTAATAGGCAACGAACCAGCTGTAATTGGCTGAGAACTGTTGCCAAGCTCGAGCTGTGGAAATAGAAGATCCCGTCTTCACAGATGCCCATGGTTCAGGTTTTGACTAATTCAACTGTCATTTGGACCAATGGAAAGAATAATTCAGTTTGGCATCATTTTTTTGGTGAACTCCAATATGTGCTGAATTTACTACGATTTCTTTTATATCAATAGAGTTTTTTTTTTTTTTTTTTTTTCGCAACAAAAAAAAACTCCCTACACCAGTGTATGCAATAATTAAACTGAGAAACATACAAGCAAATCAAAGAAGCATTGAGCGTATACCCAAAAAAAAAGTAAGATTCGTCCTTTTTCACTTTTCAAATAGTATGCCAAATGGTACAATCACCAAAGCAATCAGATTAACGCCCAAGAACTCTTACTTTGCCAAAATCTACAGCAATGAAACAATGAAACTACAATACTTGAAGAACGGCTTACAGATATTTGAAATCATATTTTTTCCAAGAAAGAAAGGATTACTTGTGCAACAAGGGCAACCATATGTGGCTGGGATGAACTTCCATAAAATGCAAGAGCACACCTGCAACACAAATACTTCAAAATGATTCATCATCATCAACATAATGCTCAGTTAGAAGAAAATGACTGTGGGGGGACACATTTTGTAAAAACTGAAGCCAGAGAAGTACGAAATATACAAAGCACAATAGCAACTCTACGGTAACATCGTGGCAGAAAGTTAAACAACTACTTATTTCTACAGCCCATTCAAGGTGCTATTAGCCCATTGTAATTTGCAACTTGTCGATTAAGACAATGAATATCGCTAATGCCAACTGGAATTTTAAGAAGAAAAAAATGAAAAAAAAAAAAAACTATTTGAACATTTCATACACAAATATTCAAGTTCAAAAAAAAAACTTTGAAATATACAGGAATAAAATAAAATACACTAACTTGTGAGATCACTAACACTTTTAATCAGTGGCAAAACTTTATTTCAACCATTTAGTGGCCAAATGAAATAATAAGAAAACGAAATAGAAATTCCTAGCACATGGCCAGTTTACACCCATGGTTCCACATAACAAGATAGTTACTTGCTAAAATTTGGGTGCAAAATATTTGAATAATAATTGGTTGCTTTCATCAAGAATATAATTTAACAATTATAAAAATACGATGCCAGGCTATCTTCATGGAAGATTTACAGACACCCCTAGACATGGTAACAATGGGTTTACATGACACACTTGTTATGCCTAAATTTAATAGCAAAATTCAAATACCTGACTATATTGTGAACCCATCAATCGAATAAAACTTAGAAATATTCGGCAGAGAAATTAATTAAGTTAATAGGAACATGGGATAAAAGCAACTCAAGATTTAAAACAAAGACTATTAGCACCAGAAAATGTGACACATTCAGCGAACACGAGTCAAAAGACTCACCGCTCGAGGCGCAACATCGATCTATACAATGCGATAAATATACAGGTGCTCCCAACTATTTCCTGAATTTCATCGCAGAAGGCAAAAGAAGTTATTCCATCACAGTAGAGCAGTCAGCTAAAACAATTCAAATTACTGGTTTCTTTGTAAGTGAAATGATATCAAAGCATTGATTATTGATACCATTTTTCTATTTATATCTTGATGCTGGTTATAGATATGCAACCTCACAGTACAGATAAGAACTGAAAATTCAAAGTTTTATCACCCCGTCAATAAATAGGAACCATGATGCATGAGTATGGCTGAGCAAATTTTCAGCCACATGTACCAGAATTCGGAAAAACACTGGGCGAGGTCAACTATAGGATATCTTATATCTTCTTAGTTGCAGAATTATCACAAAATCATGATCTGAATTTATCACCAATAGAAGGATTAACATTATAAACAAGAGTTTAAACTCAATCTGCTTCTAGAAAAGGTTTTTTCTTATTCAGCAAAAAAACCGTAATTAGAATATTGTGAAAAATTTCCAAGCAATCGAAATAAAGAGACTTCATTATAGTACAAAGGCATCCGAGAAGAGGCTAGGGTAGCCAGTGAAAATGTAGGGGTCCAAACAAAAGTAATGGATCCCAATTGAACTCAACAATACTCCTATTGGTTAGCTTGGACGATAATTTTGCCTCAACTTGCTGTTTATTTACAAAAACCTCAATCATTTCAGTGATTAAAAAAAGGGCAAAACATATTTTTTGGCCCTTGAACTTTGAAACTTTTATGCTTTTAGTCCCTGAACTTTCATTAGTGTACAATTTGATCTCTGAACTTTCTTTAGTGTACATTTGATCCCTGAACTCCCATTGTTGTACATTTGGTCCCTGAACTTTGTGTTTTTTTATGTTTTTGGGAAAAATTAATTTTTTTTTTTGGCTTTTGTTGGTCGAAGTGAGTAGTTCGGTTCAGTAATATAAACCACTTTACCATTCTTGACTAGTCACACGCAACTTCTGTTACCCACATTGCCGGAATTTAACACTTTAAATGGTGGAATGACTATACGTAAATCTTTGTGAAAGTTCAAGGACCAAATGTGTAGTAATAAAAGTTCAAGGACCAAAAGCATAAAAAAACACACAGTTCAGGGACCAAATGATGGGTTTTGTCTAAAACAAACATTGAACTTCCTTGAGGAATACCATTCTTATCATCAAATTCTAACAGGCTCCTCATATTCTCTTTATGTTTCATTATAAAAAGGCAACAGACAAAGACATCAGATGAATACGTGACAGAAAGATGAACTGCACTTTGTGGCCCAGCTTACCAATGAAACAATTGCTCATATACTTAAATTAGGGTGCTATTTGCATCTTTTTTTTGTATAACAGCACTTTAATAAGGATGTTCAAATTCTTGAAACAAATTTAATAAAATAAGTATCAAATATAAAAGTCGCAGCATTTAAACCATGCAACAGCGAGATCATAAATGATCTAAGCAATACATGGATAGTCATAATAAGGAGAGATTAATTTTATAAAACCAAGTATAAATTGAAAAAGCATCTCGAGTCAGATGGATGAGGTATCACCTGCCAAAGGCAAGGTTGGTGGAGGTTACGGGTTCGACTCATGTTGGAGCCAGTTTTGTTGTTGTTGGTGGTGGTGGTGGGGTGTGTGTGTGTGTGTGTGTGTGTGTGATAAACAAGTATAAATTGGCAAGATGCAATAATATGATAAACTATTATTCGGTCATGAAGAAGATGCCATGGAAAATCAAGAATCAGCAATTGAACGAATGAGAAATGCTTGGAACAAATTACAACAGCAGAAAACATAAAAATAGGTGGTCACCTCATCGCTAGGGTAAACAAATGTCGCTGGCCTAAGATTATGATAATCTTTCAAGCAACTTAAGGGCTTGAATCCAAGAAGACGAAGATGACCAGTCGAAACTCTTTTAATTTTAGAGAGTTCCTCTGTGGTAAACATAATATTTTTCCTGAAGCAAAAAGTTAATAGATGAAGATGAAACAAAATATATTAAATCTCGTAAATCAAACTTAACCCAATTAGAGACCAGGACAATAATTATTTGAACGCGAGAGCCAAAACAAAAGACTACTGAACAGTTTCATTTCTAACAACTCTATGCATCACAACAAATCAAAGCATTTTGATAAGTCGAATAGCATTTTTACAAAGTTGATTAACATTCACAAGAAAAAATAAAAAAATAGTGCAATCATTCTCCACTAAATAAATTAATTCTAGGTACATGTATGCATCAACTCCTATGGATAAGGTTCTAGAATAGCCTATAAGTAAGATATCTGCTCAAGAAGTGACAACAGGGGTAAGACTCAGTTGTACAAGTCGAATGATAGAAGTAATTGAGAAGCTATGTACAATAAAAAAAATCAAAATTTAAAAGCAGTCTGCTATTTTGTTTTTGCATAACTAGCTCCATTTAGGGTGATTTAGCCATTTAGGCAAATTTCAAATGCTTGCACCACCAAACAAGGTGCAAGTAGAAACACTCGTGTAGGCCTTTGGTTAAAACTTAAAACCATGGAGAACAGACAGTACAAATGAGAGCGACAAAAACAAGAGAGGAAGAGAGTTCGAAATCTGTCTCTTTTTTGTTTGTAACTAACATTTTATTAGAACAATGATATGAAACAACTTAAAGAATATGCATGACAGTAGAAACCAAAAAAAAAAAAATTAAAAGTTAAATCAAGAACAACAAACAACAACGACAACAATAATAATAACATATAACGATAATACAGAAATGCTGCATTACCCTTTATATGGATAAAAACGTTTTGGTGGTTCTTGCATTAATGCTCCAGTATCTGCACAGATGAAAGATCTTTCGGCCTGCAAAATAAAATAGCTGCGGCATATCATTCTTTCATGCACTATGCATATTTGGAGAAAGGAAGTATATCCAGAGTTAAGGAAATAAAATAATGACAAATAACATTAAAACACAATGGCTTTAAAATGCGTACAAATTCTATATCAAGCTGACACACAAAGGTCATTACTCCCAAATTGAAGGCTGAAGCCACTTCTCATGCGTATAACAAGCCAAAAATGTGCTAGCCAAATGTGTTAATACTTTCCCGTTTTTCTTTACCGTTCATTCTCATAACTATCATCTTTCTTCATTTCAAACCCAATTAACTCAAGAAAAACAATTAGTTTTATAATGATTGAGATCTCCAAATCAAGCCAACACCCTCAAGGCTCCTGGTGCCCCCGTTTGCATATATAAGGCTTGAATCCCTTCACAGGCATATGGAATTGTGAATTGTATATTAACTTTTTTTCATAGCACATATTGCTACTTTATTATGGTGTAATATCAGAAAGACTACCTAATAGATAAACAAGTAACCAGGAGTTGCGTCTTAAGCGAAGAATGATCAGAAATTTGGGCCAAGCCATGTTACACGGATGGCGTTCCATAAGTTGTTACATAAGTTAGCATCCGCACTTATATGATTAAATCAAAGAAACTACTCAAAATATGAATTTTAGTTTCATGAGAGACGTCACAACCAGAATGATAGCAAGACATGAAATAAATCCCTTGAACAACATCACAATCATACAATTTTTAAGTAATGAACATTGAAAAAAATTAAAGAGGAAAGGGAACAATAATATTGTATGAGCATCATCATAAAACTTGAGTCACTCCTAGCAATGAACAAAAAACAAGGATAAAATTGTTTAAATTACATTTTTCACAAAGAGTGGGCATGGGATGTCAAGATAATGATGTAGAATGTCACCTTTAACGGAAGATTTGTGACTGAGTCAAGCCACGTGATTGAACCTGATAAGGAACAACAAAGATAGATATAAGAAAAAACGGCCATATTGCATAAAGGCGCACACGCGCATGCATGCACACAATACACGTGCACATGAAGAGTACACCTACCAGGTACTGTTGGACGAATCAAAGCATATGTATTCAGTTCAATCGATATGCCATTTACAATTGAGAACGTGATTCTTCTAATTTTGCGCTTCTTGAACATGCGCTTTCTCAATTGACCCTTCATATCTTCCAATCTGAGTTCACAAAATGAAGATCCAACGATGAGAAATGCTAAAACTCCTAAATCAATTCCCGACCATCCCACTTCCTTCTTGGACAAACAATACAAAATGATTGGAAACAAAAGGCAGCAAATAGAAAAAACACAAGTAACAACATAATAGCCTCAGTCCCAAATTAATTGGGGTCAGCTACATGGATCAAATTAATTTATAGTAAACAAACTATAAATTAAACAGGGGAAAACTGAATGAGATTTAAGCAAACGACCACATAACTCATTGTGTTTTATGGAATGCACGATAAAAATCTCATTTGAGCCAAAAAAAAAAAAAAGACTTTGGGTACATGGATACAGTTACCAAAGTCTAAAGATGTACAAGTGAGGATCAGTCAGACAAGATGGCAGACCCCCTACCAGCATCAGCCGTTAAATAACTTAAGCCAATAAGTGAACTTTATACTGAAATAAGTTTTTTTTTTTTTTTTTTTTTTTTTTTTTTTTTTGAGGAAAACATAGAAATAAGTTAAACCAACTAGAAAAAGAGAATAGGATCCAACAACTCAGTTAGTCTTCAATCTTTCAAAGGTCAGTGATACTAAAATAGAAATGCATAAAAAATTTCTCACACACTTCTTATCACTTTCCATATCTAAATCTAATGCAAAGCAACCACCACGCATTGGGATTGAGGATCCTCCGAAGGATTAGCCCATTTTCCACCAATTCGCACATTTTGATCATGAGGGGTTGCTGAGGACTTACAACCATTTGAATCAATCCAATGCATCATTAAACAAAGAAAGACATGCATTCTACTACTAACCAAACAGTTACCAAATAAAATGAATGAACTTAAATAGTACAGCATACTTCTCTCCAACTGAGGGGATATACTGTGCAATGTCTTCACCCTCCAAACCCAATAAATCCTGAAATGAAGAAAAAACTATTACAAATCCCCAGTAAAAAATGTACAACCACTTCCACCATATAGGTCAACGAAATATCTAAATCTAAAGGGACATAAAAGGGGAGACACATACAGCATACAAAATCGATAAGTTGAATTCTTCATCAGGCCTACTTAACGGGAGAAGTTCAATTGAGATGCCAAGTTCTTGTGCATCCTAAGAAAAGAAGATCACTCATGACTTTCTACAATGAGAAAAGAGCAGCTTCATGATAATCAAACCCAAAACATGAATTTAACTTAACAATTGGAGCAATACTTTTGCCCGTTGCAATGTAGTCCTAATCATATCTGTCTTTGCCGCTCCGTTAATACTTCCAAAAGGATCGTCCTCATTTGTGAATATAAGCATCCGTTTATCTGTAGTTTTGGAAGATCTAAAATAAAGATCAATCAGTCTATTGAGGCCCAAGGCATATTTCCGGGGGAGAAAAAAGAGTGCAAGAAATTCACCCTTTACGTAGGAGAGCTTGTCCAACCCAAAGAGCGTTGTAAAGAGAATTTTCCCGAGATCCAGCCATAATTCCATGAACACTCCCAATACTATGCATAAATGATTCTGTCAATCAATGCATAAAAACATTACCAGTTTACAAACAGCAAGCGAGAGATCATCAACCAATAAATAATTTGAACAGTTTATAATTTGTTAGTTCCATTCATTTTTAAATTTCTAGTCACGCTTACAGCCAATTCTTCGTAATTTTATTTTTCTGTTACCAAAATAAATTAAATAATACTGTTACTTATAATTATAGCAATATGATTATACAAAAGAATCAACTTCTGGTTGGCAGTACTTATGCTGCCAACCCCAAATGAAAGGGGATAAAGTTTACCCCAATGCTTTTTCTCTTTTTTGAGGAAAAAGTTAACACTGATATTAATGCTGAGCTGATGAAAAATATCCAAAAGAGAAAATGTCACAATGATAAGCTAGTGCAAACTGCAAATGCTGCGTAGACATAACAAATTACAACGCCTCCTAGGCCAAATATCTTGTAACAATCTATTTCTAGAATAAATTGACTGATTCTATAAGATAATAATAGAAAAATGCCCTAATTGAAGCATATGCCTGAGCATCACTGGATCTTCAACACAATATACAATTTGTCCAAATAATAAGAGAACAAAAAAAGTTAGAGACTGTGCCGCCAAAGGACTCACCTTCAATACAATCAAACTCCTTAATAAGCCTTGCTGTCGGCCTGTCAAGGTGCTCTCTTTCCGCAACGTTAAATACAAAAACACCATTCAAATCTTGCAAGTTTTTCTTTTCTCTCTGTGAAATAATTATGAAGAACGTACAATGGAAATAAATGAGACGAGATTAGTAAAAGATATGATCTATACTTGAGCTTGACCCTTCGAATTCAACCTATAACTATGTTAAGACCTATGGCTGGAAACAAATGAAGTATCTAAAACCAAATCATGTAAGAAAATACAATGGATATACACAAACATACCAAGAAAAACAAAAATTTCATCAATTGATCTCATGGCAATGATGGACAAGACACAGAAAGTAGCGAATTCAGTATTTCATTTTTGAAGAATAAACAATTTAAAAATGAAAGCAACTCACCCAATGTTTTGTGTAAAAATAATTTTGGGAGTTCGCCAATGCAATTACTATGCCAAATACGAACATTCATATCAAAATAAAACTTACGGTGTTAAAGAAGCATATAGCAACTTCATCATTAGATCTGCCAATTATCTGCGTCTTCAACGACTGGGATATACAATCAAGAGCTACATGAAAATGACTTTCTTCATGTTGATCTCCCTGCATTTGTAAGTAATTAAAAACATTGTTAATCACATCACATTCCCTAATAAAGAAGGATAGTAGAAAAAAAAAATGCTGGAGTCGCAATAAACTAAATATTGACATGATTGCTCAACTCAATCAAGTGCATCAAATTGAGCCAAGTGGAAAAGTTTGATCCATATATTCGACCCCGACTAATTCAGGATCGAGGGTTTGTCGTTGCTGTTGCTCATCTTAATCAGACTAAACCAGCAAAAAACACAATATCAATTAGTCCTGCCATTATTTCAAATTTATCAACGAGTTCATCTAACGCCAACTTAAACCTGCTTCCTCCACTAACATTGCTAATTCAAAAATACGAAACCCCATGGTTTAAAAAATCGATAAACTTCGCCGAAGTTTGGGCGAAGTTTGTCGATGTTGAGGTGAGCGAAACGAAGTTCAGGGGCAGTTGAAAAATTACAAAACTTCGACTCAACTTCAGCTAACTTCGACCGAACTTCGAAAACATCGATGGAAGTTCATAAAACATGAAGTAAAATTGTTGTGTTTCGTGGAAGTTGAGCAAACTTCGACTGAAACTTCGATTGAAACTTCGTCTTTGCTAAAAATATACTTAAAATTCAGAATATCCTCCACTGACATGAGTTTTATGCATTATTGTTGTATGATTAAGTATATTTCTAGCATCTCTACGAAGAAACTTGAGTTTTCTAACTTTAAAGTGAAATTTCGTAAACTTCCGTACACCGGCGAATTTTTGTCAAACTTCCATCGTCGAAGTTAACTTCCTCGAATTAATTCCGAATTTTAAGTGAGCGAAGTCATAGGCGAAGTCGAAGTTTCGAACCTTGCGAAACCCAAGTTTTCGACAAGATCAAAACTCCAACCAATACATTTCATTCCTTCACAACAAGGCAATGTCAAAATCAGTAGAGGTTAATAAAACCCTTCTGTTCTAGCTCTTTTAACAAAATCGACAAGAGCGCACGGCTCGCATTCCCAGTGAACAATGCATAAACTTATACAAACAAAACTTCATTTATTTCGACACCCTAGTTTTCGACCATTACTTCAAATTCATCAACCAGTGGTACAACACCAACTTAAACCTGCTTCCTCCACTAACGTTGCAAACTCAAACAAACAAAAAGACTCATTTTTTATTTTTTATTTTCGAAACCCAAGTTTTCAACGACATCATTCAAACCATCATTTCTTTGCTAATCTATAATAGGGCATGGCTTTTCATATCCAACGAAACAATGCATATGAAATTGAACAAAACTGACCCCATTGTCGAGAGCGGCGAACATCGGAGGCGAAGCGTCGACCAGAAACACCACCATTTCTTTGCTGTACTCCCTGTCCTGAAATCAATCAAACCACCACACAAGAATCAGGGATGAATCGAGTATAGTGAATGAGTGAGTGAATGAGTGAGTGAGTGAGTGATTTGAATCAGAGAAAAAGAAACCCTAATTTGACCTGATTGAACTCGCTTTCTGGGTCTTCATCGTCGTCTCTGAAGAGATCGTCTAGGTCTTCCTCCATTGACGAATCAATCGATCTCTCTCTCGAGAGAGAGAGAAGGGAATTGAGCTTGCTGTGGAAGCTAATGAAGAAGCGCCAGTTTTCGATCGTTGTGATTGAACGGTCTTTTATAGCGTGGAGCAGTGTGTAATTACAAGAATGCCCTGTTTTGATCCAATTTTTGGAGAATTCACTTGATTGCGACCGTTGATTTTTGCATTGTAAACAGAGGAGGAGGACAGGAGACTCAACGATATGCATGTAAAGGAGAATGCTAGCGGTCAGTTTCATGAGTTTTTCATGTGCCTTTGCTGGTGCATTTTCCTTTTTACGATAAGGGAGTTCCAGTGTTATCAAGGGAAATCTCTTCAAAAAAAAAAGTATTATGGAGGGAAATTTTGTGTAGGTAATTAAAGGTGCTATTTTTTTTTTTTTCATTACTATGATGATAGTCGAACTCAACGGACCTCTCCAAATCTTACATTTTGGCAAGTGATCGGGGATGAGCCACATACAAGAGCCTGTCATGAGTTGTAGCCCACCTTGTTGTGACCTCTTTTATTTACATAGTAGGTTAATAAAAAAAAAAAAAAAAACTAAAATGTCTAAGCTAGCCCACCCCTCAAACACTACGTGAAAAAATGTTGTAATATAATCAAATATTAAGTTATATGTTAATTTAAGATTTAATAAGTAACAATGTATTGTATAAAAATATGATTAAGTGTTATAAAAGATTATTTTCTTGTAGTGAAACTAATGTCTAAGCTGCTCTTGGTGTAGCTTATGGGAGCTTAAAATATTGGTTCCGCTGCTCCTACAAATGATTTGTAATGTGATGTTGTTGAACTAAACACTAAACACATATTCTCCTTCTTCTATGAAATGAGCATATCACCGCACCTTTTTTTTTCTCGATTTCATGAATTCCATCAATCGGTGCAAGAAGAGCTTTTCAGCGATTAGAGCAAATTTTTTGTATGGAAGTTGATCCGGCCTCGAATCTCTGTTTTAGTTATCTCCATTTGAAGATAAGAGATTGCGCTTCGTGTTGTTATAGTGATTTTTCTGTGTTTTGTGATCGCATTTTTTAAAAATTAGGGTTTTTGTTTGGATTGTTGAGTATGTGAATTGAAAGTTAGCTCTCTTTCTACCTTGATCAGCCTTCTTTTTTAATAGGGGAGATAAGGCTAGTAGCCACACTAAAAACAACTGCTAATCATTTTCCTTTTCGTTGTGTTAGGGTTTTTGGTAGAATAAATTTTGTCATTCACTCGTAGGTTTTGGAGCACGACGCAACTTGGTGGTAGCATTTTTTCTTTTAAAGGTTACATTTTTTTTTTTTTTTTTTAACAAAAATCGAACGCATTACTTCCAAATCTTGCATTTTGGCAAATGTTACATTTAGTGTAACATATTTTGTTTTTTGTTGTATTTTTGGTAGGGGTCGTTGGTGATCCATGTCAATTACATTGACTGAAGAAACTAAAGTATTTGTGACATCCGATAATTTTATAAACTTGATTAAGAAGCTGCTAATTAAGAAAATTTGTATTTTCATTAGAAATTTGGATATCGGGATTGAAAACTTTTTCAATATTTACGAAATTGAGGTATTTTCGGGGTTTGATTTGGACATTAATAAAAGAGATAAATATGGAAAATCTAAAACATAACCAAACAAAATAAAATGGGGAAAAGACTAAAAAGGGTATGAATTAGTAAGAGAAGAGGGGATAAGCTTGAGGGTGAGTTGGTCATTTGACCAACTCGACCAACTCGACCCAACAAAACAATGAAGGTAAAAAAATGTGGTTTCGATTCTTCTTCTTCTTCTTCTTCGAAGGCTCTCGAGAAGAAATTGATTGAAAACAGTTGGGAGTGATTGAGGTAAGTTTGTAGTTTGATTACTTCTTCAATTTTTTATCAAATTGAGTGAATTCAATGCTGAGATTGATGTTTCCATGAGAGTTTGATGGTTTATTGTGATTTGAAGATGTTTTGCAGAAAAAACAATGATGTTTGGATTATGTCGGGAATGGATTTCGGACACTTAATCGAAGGTTTTTTATTTTGGGTTTTTGATGGAAATTGATGCTTACGATACCATATTTGATCCACAAGAATCAGCTTGAGGTTTAGTACAAGTTTCGTTGGTCAATTTAGTAGTGCGGTCTTAGTTTTGAGCTGTTTTGGGATGCGATTTGGAGCAATCAAACGGATGTTTTTGGATGAGATTTTTTTGTAGGTTTTGATCTTTGTATATCAATTATGATGGGTGAGAATCAGATTTTAATTTGGATGAGGTTTGGTAGTCGAAAAGAAAGGCTGACTGTTTGAGTAATCTAGTTGGGGCGTCGATTTGAGACATCAAATAAGGTCCAAGATACTTGCGTTCGTTTGAATCCTAGTATAACCTACTTTGATGATCAAAGGTTTTGGCCCATGAAATCTATTTGGTCAAAGAAAAACAAGGTAGAACATAGCCTGTTGATATGGTTCGAAATTGTCCAACTGTAACAGTTGCGATTTAGCAACTTTAGGTGATAATTTGAATGGGCATTTGCCATCCAAATTAACTAAGGTCGGACTTGTTGGAATCCCTATATATCCTACTGTGAATGGCACCTAAGCTTGGACCTAGATACAACCTCTAACTTGGTGAAAATTAGTCGTGAAAATAGCTAAAAACAAGCTGTCCAAATTGTGACAATAAGACATTGGCGAGCAAGCAACTTTGCTAGGCATTTTGAATGGGTTGTAGGTGTCCAAATGGCTTGGGATTTTACTTGGTTGAACCCTTGTATATCCTAGTTGATATAAATGTGGAGGTTGTGCTTAAATTATCATGTTAAGATATTATAAAAGAAACGAAAACCATGCAAGTTGACTAGGATAAATTATACTTGGAAACATTTAAACTTTGTTGATTTGTGGTGATTTGCCAGTGTTTGTGACAACCTGGCAGCATGAGGATAAATGGTTTAGGACCTATTTAAAGGGTCAAAAACATTAAAAAGAGGTGTGAAGGTTCTTCCGGAGACTTTAGAATAGTCTTAGAGTTTGTTAAGGGATTTGAATCCCGTATTAATTTTAAGTACTCAAATAAAGTTTAAACTCTAAAATGTGAATTTTATGGTTTAATAGGATACGTGGAAGTACGTGAAAGCTGAGGAACGTTGTGTGAGGCTTCGTAATCAACTTTAAGTTGGTTTGACTGTAAGTAAATCCGAAAGCGATCACTTTATCACTATTTATCGTATTATAATGCATTTAACTCCTTGTTTATTTAACTTAAAGTCGGTTACAAAGCCTCACACAACGTTCCTCGATTTATGGGTGTAATTTATTTTGGTTGTGGGCTTTGTTGTGTTCTGCCGCAATTAAATGATTGATACCCATGTTGGGTTCTTAAAACTTCGATTGCTATTACATCGATTTGTCTATGTTTTCTAGCTTAAAAATGGATTATGGGTAATATTATTTTAATAACTTCTAAATCGAGCGCAATGAAAGAGTTGATCCATGTAGCCGACCCTAATCGAAATTGAGGCTATGTTGTTGTTGTTGCTGTTGTACTTATTAGGGATTGAGGCTATGTTGTTGTTGTTAATGACTCCTGTTGTACTTATTAGGAAGCATTGGTTCCTTAAATTTAATAAAAAAAATTTAGCTTTATTGGGTCTTAAATTAATTGCATGAATAATTCTCAAGTAGTTTACTTTGGTTACGATGAGCCATTTATTTTTGCAGCCATTGTTTTTTAATTTTTTCTAATTGATTTATCTATTGTCATGTACTTTGATCTATTGTCAAAGATTTCTCATTCTTATTCACTGTTCTCAGATCCGATCCAATGACTGAACAAAAGAGACATAGAATATTGATGGTCTCAGATTTCTTCTACCCCAATTTTGGTGGCGTGGAGAACCACATATATTATTTATCACAATGTTTGCTTAAACTTGGTCACAAGGTTTGAGTTTTTCCTTTTTTTTTTTTTTTTTTTTTGGACTTGGCTACATTCTCTAATGCTCATTATATGTTGTAGTCTCATCCTATTATGGTTCCATTCCATTACTTTACTTGAAATTGCTCGATTTTGCTGTTTCAATTGTTATGCTAAATTTGATACTTTTTTGTTGATTAGGTTATTGTAATGACTCATGCCTATGGGAATCGATCTGGTGTGCGATATATGACTGGGGGTTTGAAAGTCTACTACATTCCGTGGAAGCCGTTTCTGATGCAAAATACATTGCCTACCTTTTTTGGGACACTCCCAATTTTGAGAACAATTCTCATAAGAGAAAACATATCTTTGGTTCATGGGCATCAAGCTTTCTCAACTCTTTGTCATGAAGCCTTGATGCATGCTCGCACTATGGGGTACAAGGTTGTCTTCACAGATCATTCACTTTATGGCTTTGCGGATGTTGGAAGCATTCACATGAATAAGGTTCTGCAATTTACTTTAGCAGATGTAAATGAAGCCATTTGTGTTTCTCATACCAGCAAGGAAAACACAGTTTTGCGATCAGGATTGTCACCAGAGAAGGTCTTTGTTATACCCAATGCTGTGGATACAGCCATGTTTAAACCTGCTTCAGAGCGTTTAAGCCGCAATGAAATTGTTATAGTTGTGATAAGTAGATTGGTCTATCGGAAAGGTGCAGATTTGCTCGTAGAAGTAATTCCAGAAGTTTGTCGTTTGTATCCAAATGTGAGTTATTTATATGCATTTCAAATTTTCCACAATAAATACTGATTTTGTCTAGTTATACAATAATATTTAATCGATTTGTTGCGGACGTGCAAGGATTTCTTCCTTTCCTTTTCGTGATAATATATTCCTTTAAAGTAGGTGTTCATGGGGTAAATACTGATTGAAAGTTGAAACTGCATATGGGCTAAGTGTGAGATTCCTTGCTTTAACATATGTTTGTAGGATCGGGAACTTAAAATATTTAGCTAGCTGTGACAATTTCTCTTCAATCATCTCACTTGCGCACATTATCTGAAGGTTCGTTTCATCATAGGTGGAGATGGCCCAAAGCGTGTGCGGCTGGAGGAAATGAGGGAGAAACACAATATTCAAGATCGTGTGGATATGTTGGGGGCTGTCCCCCATGCCCAAGTTCAATCTGTGCTCATTTCTGGGCATATATTCTTAAATAGGTATACCATGAAATATCTATGATTTTTTTGATAAGTTTGAAGTTCTATACATGGTGTGCCATAAAGATGGTTCTGGTTTTTTAACCAATTTACTTCTTGATTATTTCTGCAGTTCTTTGACTGAAGCTTTCTGTATTGCTATACTGGAGGCTGCTAGTTGTGGGCTACTAACTGTCAGTACGCGAGTGGGAGGCGTTCCTGAGGTTTTGATCCGTTTTTCAGTTGTTTTGATCTGTTTGCATTTATGTCTAGTCTAAAATCCTGAATTAAGCGCGGAGTTCGTACATTTTCCGCGACAATTACATGATCTAGTCATTCTTATGTAAGTCATCAACTTGCCAAACTGTTGTTTCTTTCCATTTCTGTGAATGCCAGGTTCTTCCAGACGACATGATTGTGCTAGCCGAACCAGTGCCTAGAGACATGATAAATGCCGTTGGCAAAGCGATGCGCATGCTTCCAATGATTGATCCGCAAATGATGCATCTTCGTGTGGGTTAATTTATGATTTTCTTACTTCGATATTATTGCTTCTCTCGTCGCATACCATGCTGTAGCTTGTTCCTCTTACTCTCTTTCATTTTTATTCAGATGAAAAGCTTGTACAGCTGGTTCGATGTGGCCAAAAGGACGGAACTTGTTTATGATCACGCTTTAAGATGCACTGATGAGAATCTTCTACAGCGCCTCCCGAGGTTCGTTATAGTTGTCTCTTTCAAGTATTTCTGTTACATCATTGAAATTTAAGTCAAGTTATGAAGGATGTAAACCTGTGACTATAGTGATTTTACCTCGCAATCCTCTCATTTTTCTGGAAGTTCGCGGACAATTTGGTTGATGAATGACAATGGCAATTTCATTTGTCACCTTTACAGGTATCTTTCTTGTGGTGCCTGGGCAGGCAAGCTCTTTTGCTTGGTCATGATCATCAACTTCTTGTTATGGCATTTATTAAATGTGTTGAAGGTAGTAATCTGTTAGTCTTTCACTCTTTACTATCTTTTTTCGCCTCCCCTTCTTTGACTTTCGACTTCTCCTTCCCTTTTATCTTCCCTAATTCTTTTACATTTTGCTTTGTCACATCATCAGCCTCCGGAGGAAATCGAGGAGGTACCTGATTTTGTTTATCCTCATCATCAACACGAAGAACCGTCTCGACTTGAATTTAAAGGCTGATCGAGCATATATATCAATAGAAAGTAGGTATTGCGGATTAATTTTTAGGCTTTTTGATGATTCTCATTACATTGTTGCTTCGAGTCCAAACCTTGAAGCCAAGACTCGCGAAGATGCAGGTTCAAAGCCGGCCGTGGCCATCTTCCCTGTTCGAAGGTCTTATTGTTTTAGAAGGCACTTGCTCCATCAAAGCGCTTTCGCTGTGGAGACTTTTGTGGAACTAATGAAGTGAAAAATGGCGATGTTAGGTACGTAGTTTGAGACGACAAATTCGGGTCGACAAAAGAAGGTCGACTTGGTGGTTTTATCAAGCAATGTGGATCCGAAATTATGTTTATAAATGCTCAAAAGTTTTTTTTTTTTTTGCTGATGAAGATGCAGATCAATCTAATTCAAAGAGAATTTGTAGGTCTAACTGAGGATGCATGTATATATGCATGCAGGTCTACTATCACTTTGATGATATTTTCCTCAAAATTGAGATCTCTGCTTAAGACCCCGAGTGCTATGACCGATATTTTTGAGTAGACATGTTCATGGGTTTTGCTATTAAACCTTAATTAATTATATGAAAAATTTTACATGTACTTGGTGAACACGTTCCCTCCACACTTGCCTACGTGGCACATGACGTATGTCTTCTCTTGCCTACGTGGCACATGACGTATGTCTTCTCTTGCCTACGTGGCACATGACGTATGTCTTCTTCCCTACTTCCAACGAATAAACAGTTCAATTTTTGAAAAAGTATTAAAATAAAACTCTTCTACCTATTGTGTTATGCACCTCGAAACTCATACGCCCGCATCTCGAGGATGCGCCACGTAGGAGGTGAGTGTACGAGATCACCAAGTAATGTAGCATTATCAATTGTACAATACTCCAAATCGAATGCTACGAACTAAGCCAAAACAAAAAAAAAAAATCGAACGCTATGAAAGAGTGTGATAACTAAGATTGAGTACATATATATAATCATAAGCACGCTTTATTTCATTTGGAAACAAATCAAAACACACCAGTACAAATCAAACATGCCAGTACAACACTTGAGAAATTATATATCTCAAAAAGTGAACAATTAACACACATGCAAGTACACAAAAAATTTAATAAAAACGTCCACTTTGATACATAAAGTAGTGGCTTAATTAATTAATCAACCAAACATGCAAAGTCCTGACCGATCGAGTCCCAGCAAGCTTCAATAATTGATCACTTGATTCACTTCATCTACAACATCATTTACTATATAATCAAGTGGAACGAGCGGCACGAATGTATCCAACTGTGTCAGCTTGCGCCCACCTCTTACGACGATGCCATTCTCTACATATATTCAAGTACGTAATTTCATTCCAAAACCTTATATATATAATAATAATCAATGTTAATATACAAAACCTTCTATATATGCAAATGGGTGCTGCAATTAGCATGCATGCATGTACTTAACTACTTAGAATGTATTGATGCACGAGCCTCGATATATTATATATTAATAATTCATGATACGTACGAGCTACTATTCGATCCTCATTTTTACAAGTCATTCTACTAAAACGTTCTGTAAAAAAATATATATGTAATTAAGTCGTTTTTTAAAATTCTAGATAACTTTTGTACGTCTTTATTATCCATTTTAATTACCTCTAAAGAATCTAAACATTTAATTGCGATTAAACACTTGTTTTCTTTGTATTGGATAAGAAAAGAGAATTGGTGTACTTAATCACATTATTAAAACACGACCAAGAATGTAATGTAGTGTAGACCCATAATTGATGCTTTTCTTAATTAATATGTAGACTTATTATATTATTGACCGGAGGAAGTAATATTTTTAACTATAATAACAAGTGCTAGGAAAGAAAATTCCCTCACTCAACTATGGATATCGAATGTGCGCACACACCTTGATGCACGATCCAATAATGGGCCCCATAAAAAATGTACCCAATAACAATCTATGTATCCCCTACAAGGCTACAATATATGTCAATATATATAATTATATAATGGAAATACCCCTAGGATTTTCTTGAATCTAAAATAGCCTTATTGACAAAAGCACCCTTCAAGGTTAACATTTGATTGGATGAATTTTTTTTTGAAAAAATAAAAGTAAGGGTGTGTAGGTAAATTAGACTTCTAACATAAAAGTGGAGATATAAAAGTGATACTCGTGAAGAGAGAGACAGGGTGTGGAGAGGATTTGAAAGTGATAAACGTAGAGAGAGAGAGAAAGAGAAAGAGATAACCGTATGGTAGTTATTTGTAACGGCCCAAAAGCTCTAACCGTGTTTAATTTCTTAAATAGGATCAACGATCCGTATCGCGGGACCCACACTGTGATATGTCCATTAACCGAGGCAAGGGCCGATGTATATTTTATTTTTGTTATGATGTATGCCTAGTTTATTGTATATATAACGGCCTGAATAGAATTCGTCGTTATTTATGACGTGTTTGCAGACGTGGCGGACAGCTCAGACGCTCGTGGGACCCGCAGTTAGGCTTGTGCGCGCATGGAGCTAGGTAAATAGTACTTTTGTGTGCTTAATTGATTAATTTGCGATGTTTATCTTGAAATAGGGTAAATGGCATCGTAATGTGTGTTAGTATATTACATTTGACGTGCGAGACCGTGTGTTAAGTAGTTGACTCGATATGCGTGTCGACGCGGGTACCAGGTAGTCTAACTGACTTAACACTAGGCCAGGGGAAATAATACACACAAAATGAATAAAATTGGTTAAATAATTAATATGGAATGCCTAATTGGTGGTTAAGGACATGGTAGTACGCGTGGGTCGCGGTTCGGGACGCGAAACCGGGCGGCGAACCGTTCGAAAATGGACTTTTTGAGTTAAATACAAGGTTGAGCGTGTCGAAGGAGTCACAATTGGAGTCACTAGAGGTTAGAAAGGGAGCAAATAAGAGTCCTTGGATTGCCTCGACCGACTCCCGAATTCTTCACTTTTTATAGAAATATTGAAGTTTTATTGATTTGGGTCACAAATATATTTTTCCCTATTTTTCTGGAATTTTCTTGAATTTTTTTCATAATTTTATCTATTTTCAAGAATTTATTATATATTTAAAACTGTTTAATTTAATTAAATAATTAAATATATATTATATATATTGAGGTGGGTCCGGTCCAACCCGACCCGGTCCCCATCGGGTCAGGGTCGGCCCGACCCGACCCGACTCCCATGGTCTTCTTCCTCGCAGAGCCGCTGGTTCTGCAATTATTTTTATTTTTTATTTTTATTTTTCCTTCTTTGAGGCGTTGGGACTTTGGCGTCCATCCCCAAACCATCAGAAGTTGATGGCAGGGGAGACACCCCTGCCATCTTCTTCCTCACGCCTTTCGGCCATGGAGGCCGAGCCTTCCATGGCCGAACATGGCGGCCAACAACGACAGCCCCAACAACAACAATCAACAAGAACAACAAGTCAATCACCTTCCTCGAGCTCTCGGTGTCTCTCTCTATCTTTCTCCCGGTCTCTCTCTCTCCCGGTCTCTCTTTATTCTCTCTGTGCGTCTTCTTTTTCTTTCCTCTATGTTGTTTTGTGTTTTTGTTTTTCGTTTGGAGAGATTGGAGAGACTTATATATATATAATTGTTTTTGAGTGATGTGGCCTCTTCACCACCACTCACTTATACATTTTTTTTCTTTTTTTTTTTTCACTATAATTGAACAAGTTCTACTTACCCAACGAGCCGCTACCTCGAGCCCACGTCAAGACGCGACTCGAGACGCATCCCGCTCGTCTCGATTCTGCATACCCGTAAATGACTTAGTAGTCTACACAAATACAAAGACACTGAGGCATACAACACACAAATATAACATTTACATCGCCACCGTGCCTCGGTAGTGACACGTATCGCGCTGCGGGTCCCACGTCACGGGTCATTTTGTCGTAATGAACGAATTAAACGTGCATTAATTATTTGGGTCGTGACAGTTCTTGTGTCTATTCATGATTGAATATTGTGACATGATGTCTTGTGAAGTGTTTCATTGATTCCGATTTCTACTCTTGATGATATTCTTGATTTATAGTTGATCAAAGCATGCTATCGGGATAATTTGGATTTGATTAGACTTGTACTATATTCCTTTGGGCTTTGTAGCCTAACTTGTTTTGGAATCCTAGAGAATTAGAACTATTTGTCTTTGAAAACTAAAGTAGGGATTATCTAGGTGTCCATTGCACGAGAGATGCGCGGTTCACGGGGACATAGGTCTATCGGGGTTCCGGCACTCACCACTACACTTGCGCGGCACACGAGTTATGAGACTCGGGGTGAGCGGCAAGAATGATATAGATGATTTGTATGTGTAGAGCGTAGCTCCGCTTTTGGTGTGGAATATGTTCAGCACAACTCCATATAGTAGTGGGAAAGGTTAGGTGATAGTTCTCACCGCCGACCGGACGTAGATAATCTCGACTTAGCCTATGTCAGTCTATACATCTTTAACTGTGGTGTTTACTTGCATTACTTGTTTCAACAATTTATTTCGCTACTTTATGCTTTTAAATACCATTCGTTTATTTTGGAAATGTGGCATAGAATTATCCAGTTATTACTTAAATATTACTATACTCACCGTCTAGTTTGTGACGGTGGGTGTAGGTCCGTCGAGCAGTAGCAGACCAGGGAAGGAGAAGATCGGCGACTTCCTCTGAGCATTTCGGCGACTCTCCTATCCCATTTCGTATATCTCGACTTTTGTTGTATTATTATTGTTTATGTTTTTACTTTACATTTTGGGTTGTACATTGGGTTGAGTGAATATGTCTATATATACATGCATGTGATGTTGTATTTTCCTGGTTTCCCACACGTAGGAATTTTGAATAATAAAAGCGTCCGCATAATCTTTAAAATACATAATTAACTTGTAAAATATGTAATAACTGAACATGTGTTTTGAGGAATATAGAGACCAAAGGCTGACTAATACGTAATTAAGTCTTATGTGATTAGGATTAAGACTTGATTATAGGATTAGGCCGGGCGATGCCCTGTTAGAAGTTGGGGCCGTCACATTATCTTTACTTTTTATGGATATGAGTAGTTATCTTAATTGAATCTTTTGATTTAATTAGTCAAGTTGCTAGAAACATTCACGTGCTTAGCACATGCCTATATATATAGACACACACACACACACACACACACACTAGTGTATCGCACGAGGGTTGCATGTGGATGATAAAGAGGGAGCGGTTAAAGGTTAGAGGGAACGATTAGAGCATCTCTAATGAGGATGTGGATTGGGGTGGATGTGTGTCACATTGGATTAAATAGACATTGAGGAGAAAAAATATTCTCCAATGAAGATGTGGATTGGTAATGTGCAGATGACGTGGCATAAAAAAGTAGACATTGTCTACCACACCCATTGTGCACTATATGCCACGTCATTGAAAAACTAAAAACAAACCGAAAGCAATATATACTGTGGGGTATACTTTGCAAAATCTAGCCGCATTTTGTTTGATAAAACCGTTTCGTTTTTTTTTTATATATACTTTACGTTTCCTTTTTTTTTTTAGTATTTATCAAGATACAAGATATTTACAAATGGAAAATGATTGGTTGACATTTATGAGAACACAAATGGGGCGCACAACCTACTTGACACATATGTAGCGCCTCCTTTATGTACTATCTGGCAGGCCCCACATTTGAGAAAAGGACGTCACATGTGTGCCACATAGGCTGTGCGCCTCATTTGTGCGCTTCATTTGTGTCAACTAATCATTTTCCTTTACAAATAACTTTATAAAAAAGGATAAATACAAACAACATATATTTTGTTTCCAAAAGCTACGTATGAAAGTTTTTATGTATAATCGATTAGTAATTATTTATGATTTAATTAATAAGTTAAGAGAAAAAGAGTTACCACCTCTTATCTATATATATATATATACTAGTTTTCATAACGTGCGGTACACGTGCTACGCACCTTATGTACATAAATTAAATTAAAATAATAATATATATTTATTAAATCAAACAATTTTATAAATATAAGATATAATATAAATAAATTATAAATGAAAAAATATAATGATAAACAGATTAGAAGTGACGATGAACATATTAAATATAAATATAAATGTGTCACACCTATGTAATGAGGTATACCATGTTGGAATGAAAGTTGTCTTATTTCTCTCATCTGTTCTCTCATTCTCCTATTTATTTACTTGTTTACTTTACCTAGCTTAGTCTTAGTTATTTTACAACATTAGGCAATTACTTGTTTTTTTTATTTCGGCTATACGCACCACACCTTTTACTTAGGGCTCTCCAGCGAAAAAGTCAAACTAAAAAAAAGTCTATTCTCACGCAAAATGACACTTATGTCATTCACTGTGAAAACTATAAGATAAGTCTCAGCCACATGTCGCCCAACCTAAAATAGATGTTTTGACCGAGGTTTTGGAGTTGGGTGCTCAATCAGGATGAAGGGGCATATGTAGCGGAGCTCTTTTTTTTTTAATTAAAGACATTTAATTAACACAATACAAAAAATAATGTTTAGTTCTATAGTTTTTTTTTTCAGCATATATACTATATTATTAGTTGTTTTTTTGTTAGATTATAGTTATTAGTTGTTGTGTTTAAGTTTAAGTAGAACACTTAGATCTTGTATACTTGTATGTTTATCACGCTTTTAAGATAGGAATGTACGGGCTCAACTCATTATCCCTATCCAATTACAATGTCCACAATTAAATAATCGGGCTAACAAAAAAATCGATAAAAAAGATAAAAATAAAACTTAAACTGCAACGAAAGACACAAATCGAAAAATTCAAGCTAAAAATAGAAAACAAAGATTAAAATCGTACTTTCCTCACGCTCCACATTGGTGCTTTTAATATAGTAATATAGTAATATATATATATATTTCATTATAAGTAACTAAATAATATATACTCACTAGTATGATGAACTGCTCGAGGGCGTCGTGGCTTGGGGGCATAAAACCTAGCTGGAGGATGAGCTTCAGCAAAGATATTGTTACTGAGAATAGATACTAGTACCAGCAGACCCACAATCACAAGGATTGGTACCTTATTAACAAGGGACTTGCCCATGATTATATTGTATGTATGGGAATAATTAACTGATATACAGTGGAAGATGATCAGAGATTATGAGAAGTACAAGGCCTTGAAACCTCTATTTATATACATGTTTAATAGATTATCATAATATATTTGCTTAAGCTGGCAAATCTATTGAACATGGATGAACATGCATGCATGGAGTTCATGGCGTGGACAAACCTTAATTAATTAACTAGTTTTCTTCATAACACGTCTTTACCATTATCTTTATTTATTCATTTTATTTCGATCACTGTTATTAAAATAATTAAAGAAAATGAATGTTTGACATATTAGTTTGTTGACTTGTTATGATCATTTGATTTTTGCATCGAGATACACACGACACGTGTTTGTTACTGTATATACATTCGAAGGAAATAAGATGGGATTGTTCAATTTTCGTAAGTGGGGTTCATTCTAAAATGTCAAAGCAATTAAGATATAGTGTCCACTCAGTACGTATAAGCCTTATAATTATATTTCAACGAGTCGATGTGGGACCATGGACCCAACATCTCTAACATGTACATGCAAATTAATGTTCAGTTCTTATAAAAAAAATTAATATTCAGTTGACAAAATTAAGTAGTGATTTTATCAAGCAATTTGGATCTAAAACTAATGTAAATAAATGCTCAAAAGTTTTTTTTTCTGCTTAATTATATGGAGATGGAGGTCAATACCTGATTCAAAGAGAATATGAAGGTCTAACCAATGAGGATGTATGTATTTTTCCTATAAAAAAATTGAGGATGTATTTATTCAGATCTACTAGTAATCACTCTGATCTTTCCTTTCTTTTTTTTTCTTTTTTTTTAAATAAGATCTTTCCTAAAAAAATCACTCTAATGACCCTAGCTAGATTTTCTCTTTCTTTCTTTTTTTTATTTGCTTTGCCCTGTCAACAACAATTACATAAAATGAACGTAGCAGAAATGAGGATGCTTAGGTAGATGTGTGATAAAACTCGTAAAGATAGAATAAGAAATATAGAAATTCAAAAACAATTAAGTAGGAGTAGCACCAATTGATACAAAGATTAGGGAATGACAGTTGCGATGGTTTGGTCACCTGCAAAGACGACCTACAAATGCCTCAACTAGAAAACTTGACTCAATAAAAACTGTAGAAATTCGACGCGGTAGGGGCATACCAAAGTTAACATGTGATGCATTAATTAGAAGGGATTTGAATAGTTTGCAAAGCTCACCATCAATTGCACTTAATCGAGCACAATGAAAAAGTTTGATCCATGTAGCCGATCTCAATTAATTTGGGACTGAGGCTATGTTGTTGTTCTTGTTGTTGTATTTGCTTTGCACTGTCCAGTATTTGAAAGCTAACTAGGGTAGATCAATTTCGATTTCGACTAATATTGACCCACCAAAGGTTTCCAACAAAAGCAAGTTCATTCACTAGCTCCAAAACCAGACCTTGCTTAAGCACAAAGTAGGCGGGCTCCCCAATGAATAGATCTAGATGTGACTAATAATTGGCAGAGGCTTGTTATTTTGACATGCCAATTTGACCCGACCCAAAAATAAAAAGTTATGATTAAGTGCGTGTTTAATTAGCGTGTCAAATGTGGGTCAAAATATTATTTTTTAATTGAAAATCCAATTCACATGGAAAAATAAAAGGACTAGCCAGCTAAGGCATCTCTATTTCACCTCTTAAAAACAAGAGAAAGAGAATGAAAGGATGAAGAGCCGGCTGAACATTTTAGGTGGAAAAATGGTGGGATTTGAGAATGAAAGAAGAGTCTCTCCAAAGATGTCAAGTGTAGACAACACATGAATTGACAGGCAAAATGTTTTAATAATGGCAAAAAAGCAAGTTAGCAACCCCCTCTACAACTGCCACGTGGAATATTCCAACCGTAAAATTCATCCCCACCTTCCTCTCTTGTACCATAACACCTTATACATGTTGTAAACTAAACGTATTACTAAAGACTTAAGCACGGAAGACTTAAAATTAAGAACTAAAACAACAAGTAGAGAAGAGGAACAAGAAAGAGAGAGTCAGAGAGAATGTAAAAATTGTATTCATATATTGGTATGTCATTTACAAGAGAATGAACCATTTGTATAAGCCTTTATATACATTATGAGCTTATGTACTTTGAACAAACATTACAATCAATATAATGTGTACAAGTTACACTAAAAGCCACATAAGAATACAAGTAAAACATAGTGTACAAGCAACAATGATATAGTACAATTAATACAAGGAGACTACAAGTAACTTGTATAATAAGATGGGTCATTCAATTTACAATAATACAAGGTTTTTTTTTTTTTTTTTTTAAATAGAATTAATTACTTTCGGTGAAAGAGCTTTTTTCTCTCATGGATCGATTCAAGCTCGAGCTTTAATGAGAAAGGTCAATCAACTTCGATTGATGCCAACCACGTTTATAGTGCAGTGAAAAACGCATGCTCTCACCTCCGTAATGTCTCCCAATCGATTGTTATTTATATTTTTTTTTGTTTTTTTGGCGAAAGAATCGATTCCTCATTAAAAAAACTCTCACCCAACATATAAAATGGTTGTTATGTTTTATTCAACAATAAACCCGTTTAATACAACCATAGCTACCTCATTTAGAAGTTGATACCATACACTTAGGCTACCTCATTAAAAAAACTATCACGTAGTGAGTTTTCAACAAAAAACAACGTATAATTGCCAAAACATTTCTAGTTAGATAGACGATGCATCATTTATTAAAAGATGATAACAACAATGTCACACCACAAAATGCACATTGGCTCACAAAAACCTTTCATACGACTTCGATCCATGTGTTAAGCATCGAGATATGTGTATATCTACATTTCGAGGCATCCAACTCATGTAAATAAATGTGTCTTGCATTGTGTCATACTGTTTCATCATTATTGGGCGTCAAATTGAGTTTTGAGTCTTTTGACGGATTACGCGCTAAAAAAACGTGTCTTTGACACAATGACCTCATCACTCATCGTAACCCGTCCGATTCACATCTAGATGAAATATGATTATCTCGAGAATCTACTCAGCTAAGCTTCCTCTCTCTCCACAAGCTTCTCCACTTCTCTACTCTTCTATAAACTTCTCATCAAATCAAATTCTTCAATTTATTCAAACCAACGAAACCTTCAAAATCCGCCATTAATGGCGGCGCTCCGACCTCCGTGTCCTTTAAATTCATTCCTCTTCAACGCATCTCTCTGCGCGTGCGATCCAGGATTCGTGCTCAACTCGTCCTCCAAAGCCTGCGATCTCTTCCGATCGTCCTCGCAAGACTGGCTGACCGACTCCGGAGTCGACTACTCGATCTCCTTTCCTGTCAACTTCTTAGCCTTCGACTCCATCAAGAAGTTCACGCAGTCTCAGGCGGTGTTTCTGGAGGCCACGCTCGTGATGATCGCGGCGTGGTTGTTGTTCTGTGCGTTTGTTAGGGTTCCGAAGGTTAGGGATGGGGAGAGTGTGTGGTTTCGGATTAGGTGGCGGATTAGTCGACTGGATCTGTTCTTCGCCACTCATCATTGGCTGGTGAGCTGATCTTTTTAGGTTTTGCGTTGATTGAATGGTTTCTTTATGCGATTGGAACAGCAAAGACTGATTTTTCAGGAATTTCAGCTAGTGTTATCTTGGATTTGATGTGCTTAACGGATTGGTAATGGCGAGTGGTGTGAATGTTGTGAATTTCATTTGTTGTTTGGTTTGCCTGATTGACAAGAAGAGATTTTTGAGTGATCTTGCAAGTTTCTTGTTCTTGTTTGAGTAGTTCCTAGTCTTGTTTGTGTGTTGAATGAGTAGTTTGTTGATGTGATTGGAACTTGGAACTGCAGAGATTGATTTTTAGGAAGTTAAGCTATTGTTTCATTAATTTTGATGTGTGTAATGGATTGTTAATGGCGATTGGTGTAAATGTTGTGAATTTCATTTGCTGTGGTTTGCTTAATTGTGAAGAGATTTTTGAGTGATCTTGCAACTTTCTTGTCTTTTGTTCTTGTTGGGAAGCATGATGTTAAGTACACTAAATCAAGCGCAATGGAAGAGTTTGATCCATGTAGCTGACCCCAACTAATTTGTTGTTGCAATTTCCATTGTTGGTTACTATCCTAGCTCTTAAAATTCACTTCAATATAACATGCTGGATTTGTGTAAGAGCGCCAATGAACTATAGATCATGGAAGTGGACTCTGAAGTTATAGCATTGACATAGGCTCATAGGACTTATTTGGGGAGTTGTCGAAGGAGGATCGGTGTAGCTGCTGCAAAATTGGGAGTTAGTTTAGAATCTTGGACATGTTTATTTTAGGAATAAAGTTAATATGCTCCTTTCTCCAAATCATACGGAACTAATGCTAGATTCCTTAGAAAGGGTAAGAACAACTTTGGATCACTCATTCCAAGCATAAAGTTGTTTTGTGGTTGATGATGGGTAAGAAAAGTTTGGGGTTTTCGTATGATGATTGGAAAAGGAATTGGCACGAGCCAACTTCTAAAGTGAGAACATTTCTTTTCTTTATTTTGAAGTAAGCATGCTGATTGAAGAATACTGTAATATCTGTTGCAATTGAGCAACAAATTAAGACGGATGTGTGAGTGTCTAATAGAAGAAAAACATACGAGTTTTTGGCAATGTCAAGAGCTCACTTTTTATGTGGCAATTATGACATTTTTTCTTCTATCACATCATGATTTGGCTTTCTTTTTTTAAACAATAAAAATAAAAATTGTATTAGACTATTAGTCAAGATGGAGCCTTTTTTTTTTTTTTTTTTTTTTTTGTATGAGCGATAGCCTTAGGTATATGGGTCAAATTTTAATTGATCTCATGGCCCTTGGTTACTTTAATGGGAGATGTCGTAGAGGCAAATTGTATGGAGGAGATTTAATCCCATGGCCATGATCTTCACTTATAAAGCGAAGTCAAATAGTCGTTGCCAACATGCCAACATTAGGTTGGTTGATGGATTGTAGCATCCCATTTTTTATGCAACATATTTGAGTTCTTAAATTTTCTCAACTTGCCATGTTTTTAGGCACTCTCCTGTCCTATGATTGCAACTTAATGTCAAGACACCTTTCAGGTTCTTTTCTTCTGTAACAATTCTGAATTTCCGACTCATCTCTGAAATTTACATTTTTACCAATATAGGAGGACCAAAAGGTTGTGAAGAAGAGGAAAACAGAGCTTGGTGGAACTTTCTGTATGGCAAGTTGGATACTTTTCGTTGGTTTATCTGCAGCGTGAGTTGTTCATGACAGTCCCTTCGATTAACAAGAATAAGTAGAGAAAAAAAACTAAAGAGAATGAATTCTTTTATACTTTTGTTTAAAATGATTTCTGGTCATTTGTTATGGTTTCTTTTATCGTTATCTTCTATGTTATTGAGACTTTTTAAATTGTTTCCCAGGTTAATTTACCGGTTTATATCAAGCAGATCTGTTGAGATTCGTAATGTGAGAGCAGCAAATGCACCTGATCTGCTCACTTTCGTCAATGACATGGAATTTAATATAACCACCATCTCCAGTATGAGTTGTTCTCATGTACGTGGACTTGGGAAATTGGTCGAGGGGAATCCAGCATCGGTCGATTATCGTGTTATCCCCTTGGCAACTTTTGTAAATTATTCATGTTATAACACCAGCCAGGGGCCAACTATTAGTTTTGGTTGCAGCAATTGTCGGGTTGTTGGAGATGACGTGTATCTTACATGGCAGTTTGTTGACCTTCCAAATGATCCTGCTGTTGCAGTGGGTTTTCAATTCACTTTAACAGCTAATAAACATCGTGATAGAAAGCATGTGAGTTTGGTGACAGGCACTCTGAAAAATGGTAGTTATATGGATGACAGGCCAATAACATTCCGAGGACGAGATTCGAATATATTGAAGTTCCATCTATTTCCTCGCATATATCACAACTTTCATAACATGAAGCTTATTCAGCCACTTTTCCATGAGTTTCGTCCAGGTTCATTTTTTCTTGATAAAATTCAGCTCCAAAATTCGCTTCAAAGTTCTGGAGACGGATTGATTAATATGACATTGTTCATCCGCTTTCTCTCGACTACATAATTGAGGTTGACAACGAAAATGTTTTGGGGCTTGGTAAGGGACTTCCTCAAACTATGCAGTGTACACGTTTCATTTTCTTTTCTTATTTTATGAATGTCTTAGTTTCCTGCAGTCACTTCTTTTTTTCAATTAATAGTCTTGTTTTTATCGAAAAAAAAAAAAAAAAAAAAGTCTTGTTTGATCTCCCATTTCTTTTAGTAAAGAGAAATTGTGTGGAATGCTGAATGTTATCTATATACAGGAATAATTTCTTCAGATATGATTTGTGAATTTCTCTACTGTTTCTTACAATGGTTATTTATCACTTAATCATGTTCAAGTATTATTATTATGATTTGTGAATTTCTTGTTTGATGCAGCCTTTCATACTGAACATTAAATATAAATAGTGCGTAGATAATACTTAAACGCCAACACCAACCACTGCTTGGTTTGGTGGAATAGTAACCAGGTTGTTGTCCCTGCATTGGTCTGGTTCTAGTCTCACTAAATTGTGTGTAAGAGTTGGTTAAAGGGTAGATATTGTGTAGGTTTGCTTAGGTGTCGATTGTTGGTGTTCAAGTATTATTATTATTATTATTATTTTCTCCTACACATATCTACCCTATAACCAACTCTCACACAAAGTTTAGTGAAACTCGAACCCAGACCAATGCAGGGACAACCTCGATACTATTCCACCAAACCAAGCAGTGGTTGTCTAACACAGTGGGCTTTTTTGCTAATCGCGGTGTTTAAGTATTATCTACGCACTATTTATATTTAATTTTTAGTATGAAAAGCTGCATCTGGGGAAATGCTTCTAGCTGATATTAGTTTATGCTTTAGAATGAATCAAATTCTTCTTCATGCTTCAACTGTTTTATTGAAATTCTGGTGTCTTCTCATTGTTGTCTAACACAGTGGGCTTTTTTGCTAATCTCGGTGGTCTATACGCTATTAGTTTCGTCATCTTCTTTTATCTCTTGGTGCAGGTACTTTTTCCCTCGCTTTCTTACTTTCAATTTCTTTCATTTTACAACAAAGATTTTGGGGTGTGAAATTTAGCCCCTAGTTCAAGGCTTCTTTTTTCTTTGAGCATTCCATCAATTGACTAATAAAATACCAAGAATTGTCAAGGCTTGAGAATGATCCACCATTAATTGAATATCTTTTGTAGCTTAGTCAAATTTATAAAGAAAACCGCTTTTCCATTGTTTGGCTCCCAGACAAAACTGGTCTTTCATTTATTACCCATTTGTAAATTTCTAAAATCAGGTTTTGCACCTTACTGTATTGTTATATAGTGCGAGTATAGAATCAAGAGGCTGCGCAATGAAGACAGCATATTGAGGAGTATTAGAAATCGAAGTAAAGCTCAGCTGCACTGGGATAAGGTAATTAGATAGTTTTTTTTACAAGTGAAATTGCTTTCATTTCATTTGGTTTACTAGTGACATATATATTTTTTTGAATCCTTAAAAAGTTGAGGAAATATGTTATGTATACTTGGGGAGCTCGCTTACTGGATGATAATGAAAAAGCTAATGGAGAAGGTCCACTTTGCAACTGCATTGGAGTTGAATCTGGACGTGAAAAATCTCTGGATAAAAGAAAGCCGAATAACAGGCCGTATTCTATCAGTTTAAACAAAAAGGCCAGCTTTCGTGCTGCGACGGTGAGGCTCCCTTCCTTGAATTATGCCACCTATGCCTTTTTTCTTTTACAAGAAATCTGTATGGTTCTTACAAATACCCGCCAATTTCAAAACTCAAACTTCCCATATTCTAAAAATCTTGAACACTCTTCTTCTCTGCATAATAAAAGTCTGAAAACCTTCGAGAAAGAGACAGTGAAATCTTTCTCTGGAGATGCCGTGTCAAAATGTCTAAGCCACCATCAAGATTCAGAGGAACTGTAAGCTAGATATGATTTTCCTATTGCTTCCTCTCTTATGTTTATTTCAGGATTGATTCAGATTTCAGTTGGGGAAATGGTTTTGGCATTTCATGTTTCAACATGTTTCATGTCCTTGGAAGTTTGTGTGCTTCCTGCTTGTGTACATGCATTTTCTTTAATATTTTTTCCCCTTATGACTATTGATGCAGAAAGCATGCATGTTTTGTTTCTAATCTTTAATGCATACAACAAGTTGTTGAAATGTTTTACTACTCACATATTTACATTACCTCGAAGAGAGGTTTTTTGGTAATATTATTTTGCCTTCTCTGCACATCTATTTGCTGCATATAATCACAGTAACATTCATCAAAAACCGAGTGCAAATACAATGCTAGGCAATGATCGCTGTTTGAGTTTCCCTTGTTGAATTGAGAAATAGAAGGCTTACACATGCTAAGATTTCTCGTCTTATATTTCTTCACCTTATATGCTTTTCAAGGTTCTGGGGGACGAGGAGGGAGGTGGTGGTAGAATGACCCATGGAACGATAAATTCAACGAATTCCCGCAAGAGCGAAGGCTCTCAGTCTCAACTTAGTCTTCCTAAAGAAACTACGCTGCCATTGCCGCCTATTCTAGGTAAGTTGTAGCAACCGACCTAAAGAATATTTAATCATTTCGTTTTAACGATATATGTTTGTATGATGAGATTCTAATTTCTGCGTTAGGACTGAGAGTTTCCTTTGACGAAAAAATCTCCTTGATAACCAACCAAACTTAAACTGCATATGATTCTGTAAATCTTCATCACATTCTGCAACGTAACAAATTCGATTTTCTTCTTGCAGAGGTTGATGCTTCGGGATCCAGCATTGCGGACATTCATAAAAGTCTCCAAGATTTATACGAGTATAATGCGATGCTTCGGGAAAAACTCTTGGCTGCTCAGTCCATGCTTGAATCCATGACAGAAAGACCTCCAAACTCGAGCAGTACTACAGATCAAACATAACATTTGAGCTCGGTCTTTTACCAGTTGAGACACCCTAATTCTTATGGAAGAAGCGATCGCGACTTCTATGGCTCGATTGTTTCCATGGCAGCTGACAAGTAGAGGATTCTCCTCTTACCGGTAAGAAGCTGTTCTCGAGTCGATACTCTGCTAACATCAAATTTGTCGTGATATAACCAGAAATCTGAGCTTCGGTATCGTCGTGGCCTTGTGCTTTCATGGAAAGAATGTTCAAAGACAGAGTTTGGGGAAGGCGAAACGTTCGATTTTTTCATTAATGGCTGTGCAACAGAGACGGGAACGGAGTTCTTGCCTCCCCGTGATTGTTTCGAACCGTCGCTCTGCTGTATATTAATGTTTGGAACTAAGTGTGCGAGTGTGGGTGCATCGGAGGCACCATGCGATATTATCTCCAACCAAAACAGAATCTTCTATGGTCGACGCCAATGCACGTCAAGAGTGTTGTTCCATGAGATCCACTGTAAATTCTATTAATGGCTGCGTTGCCACGGTTCCTGTTACAATTGAACTGATACCTCTTGTACCATACATGTAATCTTAATATTTGTTCTTTGTATATGTTGTTCTTTTTTTGGTGACTCTTATGGGTCTAGACTCTAGATGGATGAGCAAGTTATTTGAAGTGAATGCCGTGCAATACATTACACGCTGAAATGTGTGCACGTATCTCAAGACCAAATGCACAAAATCCCTTAGTTGAAGCTCGAAGCGAGTTATTCAAGCTTTTTCCTTGTACAAATTATTCAAAAAGGATAATGCTAGGCTAACCTACTTTTGATAGAGTGTTCAGGTATCAAGTTGTGCACGTGTCCAACGCACCTCGAGATGTACGCGAGTGTATCAGATGGCACGCGCACAACTCGGTGCCCAAACACTGTGTCAAAAATCGGCCATTGTTGCTGCTTTGAATATAACCTTAAAATTACAAAACTTCTAAATTACTAACACTAAGAACTAGGGGAAACTTGCATGCTATATGCAATGCTTTCCCCTTCAAGACCTTTCAACAGACCCATATAAACAAACTTCTCTGTTTGCATATAAAGCTAATAAGCACAGAAGAAAATCTACAAATCATGTCGCCGAAAGCGGCTAGCCGGGGTTATTCAGTGCGATTTTCTTCCTCTGATGCGAATGCTTCAAGGGTTGCGGTTGAGAATTTGATCGGCCAGCATGTGATGATCATATGCTGTACTCGCTCTTCGTCGTCTTTGATCTGGTGTTCCAAAATAGAAGCTGCAGTTGAAGCCCTTACCAAACAATGCGGTTTGCGCACCCCGAACCAGTAGTATAAACAGTTGTATAGTTTAGGATTCAGGCATCAGTAGTATAAAGGATGATTGATATAGGTGCGAACGATCCTTGCGAAGAGAAACATGTCGAAATCTATCCTTTAATTTTTGCTTCACTTATGCCTTTAGTTCCTTGCAAACGCAAAGCATTGGCGAAAATCCTTTTAGCAGCTCCAAGATGTTCTTTCTTCAAGCTTTCATCACTAACAGATCGGACGGTGCTTCCGGTTAGTTTTGCATCAACACTGACGGATTTATTGTTGGCCGGTTTCCTATTCACCTTCTGCTCTTGTGGTCTGCGACGGAAAAATTGCCACTCCGCGGATTGGCATGTCTTGTTTTTTCAAACGAGCGCACTTTTTGACTTTGAGGTTCCGGCGAAATACTTGATTGCTGATCAGGGTGGCTTCCATTAGTCTCTTTAATGCTCAACTCCTTGATATTCCTTTCATGTTCTTCAAAACCAGGAACTTTGACATTCTCGATGGATGAATTGGAAATCCTTTGGCCGAGTGCATGTGCAATCATGCGGCGTGCAACCACAGGGACGTTTCGTGGCTTTGGTGTGACCGACTCTTTCACCTTGTTATCATCCACTGAAAATATCCGCTCCCGAGCAGCCAAATAAGCCGCTTGTCTTTCCTCTAATGAAGATCTAAGTGAGCTGGGATCTGTCTTCAAAGCTGAAAGAGAATGAGAGATGGCCACAAGAAAATGTTAACTATGCAGTTTTGATAAGGGCAACAGAAAGATAATCAAAAGCATGCAAAATTTCGCAAGTTTCTTCCTTATTCATAAGTGTCTAAAACTTAGGCCACATTTGATGCACCATCTCAAAATTATTTTCACAGTTTTCCTGCAATTTCGCGAGAAAAGTCCGAATATGTTAATTGGTTTTCATCTTTCCAGCTTCTTAATACCCATTTTTGGATTAAACATGAATCTTGCAAGTCTTCTTGACATGTTCAAAACTACAATACCGGAAATCTTGAACTGGAATTCAGTGACATATTCCTTGGTAGTTGGTACTCTGACATTGACTCGAGGCTTTCTCTAAGCCTACTTACCTTGAAAAAGCAAGGTCATATTGCATCCTTTAATCAATAACCATTTTTTGACTAACCTTGCCTCCTTCGTCCCTAGGGACGACCCCGACACAATAAGGGCTATTATAAGTCTATAAGACTAATAACGTTCCAACTAGTATCTCAAGTCATGAATCGGCATGCATATGGAGATTTTTATGAAAGTGAATCTGTGAATCGCGGGACTCAAACCTATGGTCAAATTCCCATATCAAACCTCAAAGACAACTATATGCAACAACGAAGTTAAATACTTAAATTTCCAGAGTTGCTCTTACAATAAAAGAAATTCCACAAGAAGGATATATGAGGGGCGATGTTCGTTGAGTTTGGCGAGGAAAATGTTCATCTTAATGAAAGGAATGCTGTATTCTCATATAGAGATGAGCAAGGGACTACTACAACAACAACAATACAGCCGCAATCTCAAATTAACTGGGGTCGGCTACATGGATCAAACTTTTCCATTGTGTTCGATTAAGTGCAATTGATGGTGAGCTTTTCAAACCATTCAAATCCCTCCTAATTAATGCATCCCATGTTAACTTTGGTCTGCCCCCACTTCATCGAATTTCTACAGTTTCTATTGAGTCAAGTTTTCTAGTTGGGGCATTTGTAGGCCGTCTTTGCAGGTGACCAAACTACCGCAACCGCCCTTCCCTAATCTTTGTATCAATTGGTGCTACTCCTACTTGTCTTTGAATTTCTATATTTCTTATTTTATCTTTACGAGTTTTACAACACATCCACCTAAGCATCCTCATTTCTGCTACGTTTATTTTATGTAATTGTTGTTGCTTTACCGCCCAACATTCACTTCCATAGAGCATAACTGGCCTAATTGCGGTCCTATAAAATTTTTCTTTTAACTTACTAGGAACATTTCGATCACAAATCACCCTGTTGCACTCCGCCATTTCTTCCATCCAGCTTGAATTCTATGTGTGACATCATTCTCAATGAGACCATCATTTTGTATGATTGATCCTAGGTATCTAAAGTGGTTTACCTTAGAAACTTCTACTTCCCCTAATTTTACCACTCTGTCATCTCGATGTCTAGTGTTTCTAAACTCACAGTGCATGTATTCGGTTTTCGTCGTACTCAAATTAAAGCCTTTAGATTCTAATGTATTCCTCCAGAGTTCTAATTTCATATTCACTTCATCTTTTGTTTCATCCACTAAGACAATATCATCTGCAAATAGCATGCACCATGGTATATCCTCTTGAATATGTCTAGTTAGTTCAATCATAACTAAAGTAAATAGATATGAGCTTAATGCCGATCCTTGATGTAGTCCTATCGTAATGAGAAATTCTTTTGTAGCTCCTCCAAATGTCTTTATACTCGTTACTACTCCATCATACATATCCTTAATAGTGTCTATGTATCTAGCATGCACTCTTTTTCTTTCTAGGACCCACCAAAGAACATCTCTAGGGACCCTATCATATGTTTTTTCTAAATCTACGAATACCATATGAAAATCTTTTTTCTTTTCTCTATATTTTTATAACAATCGTCTTACAAGGAAAATCGCCTCCATAGTTGACCTCCCAGGCATGAAACCAAATTGGTTCTCTGATATTGTTGTTTCTCTCCTTAGCCTATTGTCAATTATCCTCTCCCAAAGTTTCATAGTGTGACTCATAGTTTCATAAGTTTAATTCCATAGAGCAAGGGACTACTGAGATCTTCAAAATTGCATGGAACACCACAGTGGTAGCAGTCTTATGGTGTGTAAGGTTAGAGGGGAATAGAAGGATTTTCAAAGACTTTTGCACTCCAATGGAGGAAATGTGAGATGGAGTGAAGAATAAAGTGATTTCACAGCTGCCGGCAAGCAAAATATACGGATTTTCAACAGATGAGTGGAACAGGAATTGGCGATCAGTAGTGGAATGAGTGTATCGGGGTTGGGCTGTATGCCTTTATGCAATTTCTTGTATTGTTTCATTCTGTATCTCACTTTTGTACATGCAAATTCTCCTTAATAATACAAAAATTGTTTCTAATTAGAAAAAAAAAAATGCTCAACTGGAAAAGAATAAGCAGTTAACCACTCCTTAAGTACAGTGAGGCAAAGTAAGAAAAAAGAAAAACATAAGGTTTTTGAGTGTCAGATTATTGCAGCTTAAGTTTGTGAAGATATAAAACCTGGTGAAGTGTCTTTCCTTCTCAAGAGTTGGTGGGGAGAAGTAGGAGACTGGTACTCATCATACTCATAGAGAAGGTCGCTGACAAGGATTGAAGGTCTGAAATTCCAAATAACTAAATGAGAGAAGGTACATAGCTGAAAAATCAAGGAAGTAGAACATACAAGTAATCATAATAGCAACCACTTTCTACGAAGTTTATAAAAATAAAAATAAAAATAAATTAAAGCTCCCAAAAAGTTTGAGATGGTCACAAGAACATACAATTTATACCACTATAGGGATATTACAACTAATAAGCAGCTGTACCTTTCACAGCACATGGTAATTTTTTTTCAAGATCGACTCATTTAAATCGAACTGAATGGAGACGTTGGATCCATGCATCCAGTTCCAACTTCCAACTAATTTAGGACTGGAGCTTTGCTTTCATTACTTGTCATTGAAACTAGGACAAGGACCTGAGTTTTGTTTCAATTAAGCCAAGTTCCGGAAGATTACAAAGAAGCCAGTTCCAATAATATAAAGGGCCAAGGCATATAACTGCACCTCTAGCTCCACAATAAGCATCAGGAAAAGCAAACTAAGGACACATGCAGAATAAAGGTAGTGAGAGCACCCTAACTTATTTCATCAACTCAACTCAACAAAAGCTTTTCCTTTCCAACTACAACAACTAGCTTTCTCCATTCTAGTCTATCCTATATCATTTACAATCACATCAATAGCATGCAAATCTTTATTTAATATGAGAAGTGTTATTATAGGTATGCCTCTTTTGATATTTTTGAACATTTGATGTTTTTTCCTTAAAAGCCCCCTTTCCCGATTTTTAACTATTGCACTTCAATGTAATACATTAAGACCATCTCAACTGATTCTCTCTTCTTTTTTTCATCACCAATTGACTCCCAACGTGTTCATTTGGAACTTTTATCTTTTAATACAACAACAACAACAACAACATAGCCTCAGTCCCAAATTAACTGGGGTCGGCTACATGGATCAAACTTTTCCATTGTGCTCGATTAAGTGCAATTGACACCCTTGCTCATTTCTCACTACACCCGGGCTCCGATGCAGCGCGTCGCAAGGTGGGAACGCCCCAACGTTTATATATGTTTGATCCATTTCATGAAAAGTGACAAAAGTTTTACGCTGGCTGGTCAACCTATCGCAACCCTCCTCCATTTTCCAAGAATGGAAAATGAGCTTGGGCTTCCCTCCTCCACTTTTCGGGTATGAAAAGTGAGTTTGGGACCTCCCTTACCCATTTTTCGGTATGAAAAAATGGGCGTCAGAGTCCTCCTCCTTTATCCGGACTTGGGACCGGCTATTTAGCGCACATAGTGTACAACATAGGTGGAAAAAGAGACATGTTCCAGTCCATAATCCATTAAGCTGATGAGAAAAAAAAAAAAAAAAAAGGAAAAAGAAAAAACTAGGTTTAAGCATAAGAGAGTCAATTTTTTGCAGAGACACGTTCTAGTTCATAATTACAATACATAATTTTCAGTTTCTCAATAAGGAAAAGGGAAGGGAAAAAATAAAAAGAAATCAATACAACAAAATGATAGATCAAAATATAAAGGCTTCAGGAGGTCAATCTTACATTGATGATTCTGAGCATCGCTCCAAAATTAAATGACGATCATCCCCTTCACCAACTGATTCATGGAGAAACCTAGCACAAGGAAATAATCATACAATTCATTAAAGTGGTAAATGATAAAGATCTATTCTAAAATCAGAACAATGGTTTTTTTTTTTTTTTGGGTGGATAGACAATGGTTTATACATACATATGCTAACAACATCAAGTAAATGGACCAATACTTATTTCAAATATGCATAAGAAAGGAAATACCCAAAGATTTCTGCCAGGCGATGCAAGAGAAGGCGGTTGTATGGACTCATTGGTTCCAATTCCAAGAGACCATCCGTACTGCAAAAAAACATGTAAACTGTTTAGTGATTAAAAAAGACATTAAGATTTGTCGTTAAAGAAGGCAAAACGTTGAACTAACAGTAGCAATAAAATCTTCTTTCATTATGATACAGTAAGAGACATGGGACTCATCTATGCCCTCAACAAAATCTTCTTTCATCATGATGAACAAGAAATGCAATTTGCGCTTTACAGAGTCAACCAACCAAATTAACAATGAGAAAACTCTCATACAGTGCTTAATCATTTATACAAAATAGAAAAATAAGGAAAGAAAAAAGAATCAATCATGGCTAACATAATCTAGAACTAAGATGCAAATTAGACGGTGTTGCAAGCCATAGCCGGTTTTTCTTCAAAGAAGAGAGATGAGAAGGAAGCAAATACCATTATACGATGGCCTTGTTTGGTGCAACTTTTTTCCTCAGACATGCTTTAAACCAAAGGCTTCTTTTGTTCATTTATTTCCCTAATATTTTCTTTGGACACAAATTTATTCACAATATTGGAGGTGCTTCTCTAATTTGTTTTATGTTTCTCCTCATTATGCTACAATGCACTTGTTGCACTTGTACTTTACACGAGTCCCGTGGAAACAAAACGCATCTCTTAATTGACTAAATATTGAAAAGTAAAACATTACACCAACCACGTTTTAGATGCATCATTTATCCATTTTGGCACCAAAATATCATTTTTCAGTTTCACCGAACATGTTTTGGATTTTTAAAACCACTTTATAGCGAAGCAAGGGAAAACAAAAGCACTTAGATAAGCTGTAAAAATAAGACTAATGAAGTTTAACTGTGTACCCTTGTGAGAAAATGATCTATTAATTGACTTTAGAAATGTCACAAAGTTCTTCTTGAGAAGTACTCGAGAAAATTTCAAACATAATCCTCAAGCATGGGTTGTGTACTAGTGCTGCTAATCTTTCGTGGGAACCCAAGCTCATTATTGGAGATCATAAAATTTGAGAGAATCATGGAGATGATGGTTACAATTAAGAAATAAACTACAAGACAAACAAAAAACATGAAGCAAATCTTGTCAATCCTTTGAGTGAGTTTACCTTGTATCATTCTTAAGGAAATCAACCAAGATTTCTTCGACAGAGAGAACAATATGCTTAGAAGTTAAGTTATCCTTGATAAGAGAAGACAACTCTTCAACCTGGATGCTTGCAATCAAATTACAAGATCAGAGAGGAAAAGCATAAAAGATACTTAAATAATAATACCAAAAGATGAGTGAGCAAAAGAGTTAATAATCGAAATTTCTTAAACCGTAAAAAATAATGTGATAAGTAAGTGTCAGCTACATTAGGAAGGTAATGCAGATGTTAGGGATGTAAGAGGACATGACAACAATGTTAACTTGGGATCAAATGCTTGGCGTGGAAGTAAAAACAACAATGACTTTGGTCCCATTCATAATCTTCCAATGAGCGAATGAGACGGCTAAAAGAACATTGCACATTCTAGCAAATCAGATAAAATGTTCTTCCCACAGAAACAGTCAATGTCGAGGTCGAGCATGTCTCAAAATCTTTAACTGAAAACTACATTGATATTCCTGTGGAATTCTGCATTATACAGAATATTATCAAAAGTATCAGATCCATTTCCAATTATTCCCCCCAAAGAATATGATTCTTTGACTGTTATGTGAAAAACTTGGGACTACTGCAATAACTGTTCATCGAATATTCTCCAAAAATCAAGCTCATTAAACTAGGTTTGCTGTCTATTAAAAAAATATAATACCAAACGCATAAGCTATCGGGTCCCTATCTTTACAACGACAACTCGAAAGGACGAGCTCCACCCAAGGTTCAAATCACGCGGCTTTTTGTACAATTCCCAAGCTTAGTTAACCTCGGGAGGACAGCGACCTATAGGTGATAGGGTACATGAATTCACCCTGCTAAGAATGATGGGCAATCGTGGATGACAGCCACAAAGTGCGATAGACCATTATGGCACTTACACCCACATTGAATTTAAAATAAACATAATAATGCACATAAGCAATTAAGCACTTGGCTCCACTTTCCTTCCTTGCAAATTCTCAACTATGATGTTTTACCTTAGGCCATTGGTTTTAACTTTTAAGAATTCCTTCATTTTTACGCATAGAAGGAAAAGGAAACTACAATTACTAAAACGATCACACCAAACTTGCCAAACATTAGAATCCAACAAACTTAACAATGCCCCTCCATTGAAGATCGTCCACATCCGGGTTTTCGCCTTTTCGGCCAATCCATCTTTTGTCACAAATTCCCTCTCACCTCACACCACTTCCATGATTGCCCATCAATCCAAACCCCCCAAAAAACTCATGCTCCTTCACAAGAACAATCCCAATACCTCAACTAGTCTCCACCAATTCCTCTCTTCTAATCAAATTCCACAACAACCATGCTATATCAATTCCTCAAAAACCTGATTAGAATCACTAAATTAACAAACCCCATAACCCAAAACCACAAATCTCCACATACCCACATAAAAAATCATCAAAACTCAACTACCCATGAATTCAAAACAACAGAAAAACAAACTACTTGCACAAATTTGTTGATAACTTCATCAACTACCCATTAAAACAAGAACAAAATTAACGAGTCCGTCCGTCTAAATCCACAGAACAAAAACAGTAGAGTTGATTTGACGTACCATTGCGAACTGGGTCGTGCTCATCTCGATTGATTGCGCGACAACAAGCCCAGAAATTCGGATTTTGTTTGAGTTGAAAGCGTTTTTGTGTCGTCTGAAACGCAAAGATAAGGATAGGACGGACAGTCTGGGGAGAGAGAAGGGAAGTTTTTAGATTAAAAGGGTTGTTGACACGTGGCGCTTGCCCACGTAGTGTACCATCAGGACCGTTCATCCAATGTAAGATATTTTAACGGTTAAGATTGCACCTTTATCGAACACTAATTGATCTTTATATGTTTTTTTTTTTTTTTTTGAAAAATTTCATTAACCATTTATGCTCACAGGACCAGATATAGAATCAATAGAATCAAGTATATTGATTCGCTAATTTTATTTATTTAAATAAATTGTCATTAATTTAACTATAAATACGAAATTGAAACAGTTTGACAATCGTAGATCGCTAACTTTCTGGCGTTGAAATTCATGACAATACACAAAACTACTAGAGCCACAAAACGAATAACAACATTTCTCAACAAGGAGAAAAAACCTAAAACTTCTCAATAAGGAAAAGACAAATCAAAGACTTCCAACTAGGAAAGAAAACTAACTATAAAATAAAACTAAAGACGAGATCAATCCAGAGTCACGTAAATTCACACAACACTATTGATAAAGATGCACCGCAATAAGAATAGACCAATCTTCATAAATCTGATTAGATATGTTGGTTATTGTATGAACAAAATGCAAAAGAGATTTGATTGGAACCACCGTCGATTAAAGAGGAGGATCGACGGTGGTTTAAGAACGAAACTCATAAAAGTGAATCAAGAAGAAGAGCTTAAGGGTTTTGGAGAAAAAGAGAGAGGCCCATAAATTTAATTGATCTTTATTTGTTGAATAATTGTTAACGACTATGTAGTCTGAACGGCATGCACTCGAGTAGCTTGGTAAAAATATCGTGATAAAATTAACTATTTTGAAAAACACGTTAAACAATCAGACACACAAAAAACTTCCCTAGCTAATATATGTTGATGAGATGAGAGAAATGAAAGAAATATTTCAAATAACTATTGCTTTTTGTAAGATCATATTAAGTACTATAAAAATTATAAAAAATTTAAAATAATTTAAGTGTTATATATATACTTATAGAAAATGAAGTTGAGAGAACTCTGGTCTTAAAGATTTATAGAAGGTGCATCTTGAGCTAGTTAAAATGATAAACCCTTAATTATTGAACAAAAAAATGATAAACTTTAAATACCAACAATGAGATAATATTTATAAATTATAAAAACTTTAAAATAATTTAAGTTTATATATATATATATATATATATTAGGCTATTCTCTTGGCAATCTCTTCAAATGTTGCCTACAATTTTTGTTGATAAAATGGGTGTAGTCTGTTTGGAGACTTAATTACACTAATGAGTTTTTTTTGATAAAAAGAAATAAGTTGCCCCCACTATAGGGTTTAAACTTATGATCTCTTACTCTCAAATCTCGTATCAAATCAAAATGTACCATGTAACGGCCCAAATTTCTAATAGTAGATTTGATCCGTAATTAAGAGTCACCGACCCGTGACGTGGTTCAAGAGCGGAGACACGGTCCCAATACTCAGCACGAAGAACGAGTAATTATTATTTTTGGTACGAATGATGCTTAGTGCATTGTATGTGTATATATATAGACTTATTAAATCATTTCTACGTGTGTGTATCTATATATATATTTTGAGCCGTGAGCAAGGACGTACCTCGAGATGTGTGTCGGCGTGAGACCGGAGTAGAGAGTGATGTTGTAAGTTCTACTTGAATTAAATGTGATTAGAATAATGAATTTGATGTGGCTATAGTTGAATTGATATCAAGATGACCTAAGTTAAGAAAAGGGAGCGGCTAAATGGATCCCAGTTTTTGCTTAAAGGACCCCGTTTTTTAATTTGTACTTCGTCGTACCCCACTTTTTACTTAGTGTACTCCACTTTTTTCTCAAAATTCCAAAAACCCCTTGATGTACCTCATTTCCCTCACCCTCACCCCCTCTGAAGAGGTGTCGAAGGTGTCATACACATAGAGCCGACACTTCTGAAGAGGTGCCGGTCACACAGGGCTGACACCTCTAAAGAGGTCTCGATTGAATTCCTCCGTTATTCACTGAAACTTAGTTCTTTTTGCAGTTTCGGTCGGAGTCGACCGTTACCTCTTTAGCAGTTGCGACCCTGTGTGTCTGACACTCTTCAGAGGTGTTGACTCTGTGTGTCCGACACATGTGGGGCAACAAGAACGAACAAAAAAATATCAAAGTTCCTAAAAAATACATGAAAATGATAAAAAAAATAGCGGTTTTGCTCGGAATCGCTTAATATCCTCGATTCCATCGAAACTTTGCATCCAAAATGCAAGATTCAACCCCCAAATCGAAACCCTAAACCCAACAACAAACCCACAAACAATACCGACTAAAAAAGTAAAAAAAAAAACTAGAAAAATCCAAAATCGACACTAAAAGAGATGAGGAATACGCTCACGGCGTCAAATCGACATGGTTCTACTCTGATTTTTATCGAATTCGGGTTAGTGGTGAATGCGATTTGAAATAGATGTGACTTGCTTGGGGTACGGAGTAAGTGGGGTGAGTGGGGTATGGTTAGTAGAAACCATTTTATATAGAGGGGTAGTTGGGTTTCACAAAGATGGGGTCCTTTAGGCAAAAATCGGGGTCCTTTTAGTCGTTCCCTAAGAAAATAAAACAAGAGACATTGATATGCCTCGGGATGTGTGTTGACACCATCACAATGTGACTTAAGTAGTTGTGTGTGTTATCATGGATAAGTTAGTGGATTGTGGGACCAAGATGTATGCCATTGGATTTGTGTATAGATGAGAGTGTAAACAAGATTAATGGCCACAAATTCTTTTCACCACTATATATAGGTGAGTAAGTGGGTGACATGCAAATCAATCCTCATTTTGATCAAGATTGAAAGAGGGAGAGAAAACCTGGAAAAGAAATCAACAAATTTGTGAGGAAATTATGGTGTATTTGGGAAGAGTTTGATCAAATTAGAGGTGATTCACAACTAGGTAAGCCAATCTACATCTTCAATTTGTGAAATTCAAACAAAAATTGTAATTAGTTTCAGTTCAGTTCTGGTTTTTCGGCAATTTCAGTGGGCAAATGACTTTATTTTCAAAATCTAATTCCATATTTGGATTCCTTATCAAATTCCATTAATTGTACTATAAAGAAGTTCTGGATTTAGATTTGTTTTCGTAAAGTTATGAATTTTTAAAGTTGTAAGACAAAATTGGAAATCCTGCATATTGTTGTTATGAACCAGCCTATGTAATTTAGTCATAACTTCCTCATTTTAAATCGAAATGGACCATTCTGGTAGCATTTGAAAGCTAACGCAAAAGGGAACAACTTTTGCCTAACTAAAATATTTTGAAATTCGAGTGTTTTTATGTCTAAAAATCCTCTCTAACTTTGATGATGAATCTGAAATTTTTGGTGTTCATAGTTTTGCTAATGTTTTGAGCATAAATCCCTCATTTCTTATTAGATTGAGCTCATATTTTAGTATCATGTTCTAAGATATGTTTTCAAGCTTTCGGTAAAAAAATCATGAGTTTTGAAGTTATGGTTTAGGAGAACATTTGAAAACAATGGCTAAGGTTTTATAAATGCTTCCGCGAGCTTTATAATGTTTCCGCAGTAGGTGTTTTTATGATTCCGTCGTATTATAAGACTTATGCTGAGTTATTAAGACATGTTTAAAAATGTTTTAAATTAACCGTGAAATTAACAATAATGAGAATTGTATAATGCTTATTCTAAACAAAAACAACGGGGAGAATATGATAAAAAGGCTGACTAATACGTTATTAAATCCTACGTGGTTGAGTTCAGGACTTAATAACGAGATTAGGCCGAGTCGTGCCCTAAATTAAGGAAGGGTCTTAATTAATTAATTGGTTTTAATTGCACTAATGAAATTTAACAGCAATGACAACTAATTAAAAGAGGAAATATGTAGCTCACAAAAGTTTGGGTAGATGTTTTTTTTTTTTTTTTTGATATTCATGAATGTCCAAGCGAACTTGACTATTCCCATGAGGCCCTGACATAATAGGCGCGAGCGTTTCTCAGTGGCCCGAACAAATATACTACACTGAAGAATCGAAACTGGGGTCATGCGCTTAACTCACATAACCCCACCTTCAACCTTACTGTTGTGGCAATCCGACGGAGTTGATGTATTTTGGGTATATATGATGGCCACGTCGTGATCCCTTCAACATTTCTCGGGTCATTGCCCGAATAAAACACAACAAACTCTATCCACACGTTGCATTCCCTATATATATACATAATCTTTTTCCTTTTTTTCTAGTATACGTGAACTCGGACGAGTTAGCTTAGTTGTAAGGGCAAAAGACGTGACTGTGTGGGTTAAACACACGGTCTCAATTTCGATTCCCCACGACAGCCAAATGTCGGGCCACTGATGGTCTCTTTTCGCAATCCCAAGGCCCATAAGACTAATTAAATAAGTGTTTGGATATCTATAATTAATAAAAAATAGTATATGTGGAATTTCATTTTATACATATAGCTAGGACAATGTTATATATATATATATATAACACTTTTTTTTCTTTTTTTTTCTTTTTTTTTGAAGCCACTTTTCTTTTTTCTGTTTTTTGAAGTAAGAATATATCACGCACTTTTATTTAGATGGGTATGCAATATGCATATCAAAGTCTTTATATATATGGGTCGACGTCTTGAAATTAATATGACAATTTGCTTTCCAAAAAAAATAATTAATATATATGACTTTGCTTATTTAATAAAGTATATAAACTTCTATCTTAATTATCAAAAAAAAAGTACATAAACTTTCATAAACTCCCGCTAGCTAGAGCTATATATATATTTGAGAATATATAAAACTAGAACCATGTATATAGTTTTAGTTAATTATGATGTTGGAACAAGCACAGCTTATTGTTACGGATGTAACTACACTTCTTCGTGAGTCTGTGGATCTCCATCAGTACCAATATTATCCCAATTGATTAATCATCTTCAACCCATATAGTTGTGGGATTTTAACTCAAAAGACTTTAGTAGAGCTATGTAGATGCTGCTCCTTCCGTTTTTTTTTTAAGTGTCTTTTTAGCCATTTTAAAATATTTCATAATATATGTCATTGGATAGTTTCAATACACATTAATTAGTTAATTAACTTTTATACCCTTCATAGAAAAAAAGGTCTAATAATTACACATTAATAACTAGTGTATGTAGAAGTGGTGAGGTTATGAGAGATAAAAGATGATTTAATCATTTAACTGTCACTTTCTCCTCAATCAAGATAATTGAGTGACTTTCTTAAAAATTATGAACAACCTTAAAACGACACTTAAAAAGAAATAGAGGGAGTAGTATATTAACTTCATTCGGTTATTTATATAAGTCGTTTAAGGTAAAGACACAACAATTAAAGCAGCTTTAATTACGAGTGTAATTTATATATATGTCATTTGACATTAAATGAATTAAAGAATTGAAGAATCATAAATGTTTGAATTATATAAAGGTAAAATAGATAAAAATATAATAAATATACTTTTGAATTTCAAAAACGGCTTACAATAGAGCGACTTATATAAATGACTGGAGAGAGGGAAGCTTCTCCGTTAGCTCCAATGAAGCAGTGGTAATTGAAGTTATTGAGACGCGTGTAAATTTTTTTTTTTTTTTTTGATGAATAGACGCGTGTAATCATCAATAGTTTGTCATGGGATTCATCTAATGCTCTAAATGCATGTGTTGGTTTTTCTTGGTTAATGATGGGGTTTAATTAGCTAGGGTCGAGTTACTTTCGGTTTGTGAGAATTGTCGAATCTAGGCCTTTTTTGATTAGAGGTGGATCAATTAACTTCGAGGAGATAATTTGGAGGAGAGTTTAAACTAATCTTATTTGGTTGCTCAACTTCCTTGCAAGTTATCTCTGAATTTACACATCCAAGGGTAAAGAGATATCTCCCTCAGCCCCCCTAGGGGATCGAGTTATCTCACATAAATTTGTGGACACAATTACCCCTCATTAATTACTTTTTATTACACATATCCATCACGTTTGTTTGAAGGGCACTATGTCAATTTCATATATTTTATTATTTAAAAATTTGTAACTTCCTTGCAAGTTTAAAGTTGAACCAAACATAAAAATGTGATCTTTCATCTTGAGTTAAGTTCAAGGAGTTAACTTCTCTCGCACTGTAAGTTGGCAAAAACGAACCAAACGAGACCTAAGGATAATAGCACTATAACAATTTTAGTATTTAATAGAGGTTTTTAAACCCCTATTAAAGGGGGGTGTTATTAAATAACACCTAATTGATAGGAGTTTTAAAAAACCTCTATGTAATACATGTATTAAAAATTAAAACATAACAATTTTCACATGACATTTAATAACACTATATTTAATAGGGGTTTTAAAACCTCTATTAAAGGCCAAAAATGTTCTAGTGTAGATTGATTAAAAAAATTTTAAAAAATAAATCCATCTATATATTTTTTTTTCTTTTTATTTATAAATTATAATGCTCCTTTTTTTTGGTCAACAAGAGAATGTTAATGGTGGGCCAATTTAAGGCTACACTAAGAATTGTCTCAGTCTCAAGAAAGGAACCCATGATGACCCTTTTGTAGGGTATAGTCAAGAATGAGGCTAGGGTTCTTATAGCATATATATAAAAGAATGCCCAAAAGAATGCCCAAATGATGGGGTCATGGATGCTTGTGGATAAGATTCATCATCATTTAGTCCCCCCAATATGTATATATACACACACGCGTAGTCCGTTACTAATTAACCGATCGACTTTCAAGTAATTAAGAAAAATTAAGGAAATAATAAATTAATTAAGTCTTAATATATTATATATATACAGCTCCATTAATTTGATAGGTACTATATATGTACCAAAAAAAAAATTTGATAGGCACGTGGGACGATCATGTACCCTTAAATACATAGGGCCACAAGGGATTCAAGTGTTTTTTTTTTTTTTTTTTTTTTTTTTTTTTAATATGCGAATTAATTTAGTGTATAACTACAACAAATTCTGCATTTAGCAACAAACTCACAACAACAAAAGAAAGTTTTATTGCCAAATACTATTTATAGCAACAAATTATTAATTTTTTTATGCATATATTTATCATAGCAACAAAATTCTTTGGTTTCCCCGCCCCTTGGAAACAACTTGATTTAGTTCTTGGAACATACGGCCACTGACTATTAGCAACAAATGTACAAACAAAAAAAAATCGTTTCTAAGCTGCTTTAGCAATTCTTAGAAATAAAATGATTTGGCAACGAAAATCTAGTGTTTAGCAAGAAGAAATTTTGTTGTTAAATATTGAATTTGTATATATACCAAGTACTTAAAGAGCACCAGTACTTAATTAATTAAGGGCCAAGGCCCATGCCCTAGCAAAATGATTGTGAAATTAAGTTACCTCTCTACTGCATGGTCTTGTACCGAGGATCGATGATCAAAAATATCATTTGCCTAGTGAATTATATTTTGCTTCATAGTTTAATACTAACCTCAACTTAATGAAAGTCATTTTTTTTTTTGTGGACAACTTAATGAAAGTCATTAAAATAGTTATAACAGGTTTTTTTTTTAAAAAAATAAACAGGTAAATCTTATTTTTAAATTATTATAACTAAAGGGAATATTGCCTTATTAAAGTGTTGCAGCACTTATGCCTTGTTTGGTTAGAGGTGGAATTAACTCCCGGGCCGGAGATAACTTGGAGGGGAGTTAGAACTAATCTTGTTTGGTTGCCAACTTCCCTACAAGTTATCTCCGAACTCACACCCAAGGGTGAGAGGTATCACTTATTGTTTAAAAATTTGTAACTTCCCTGCAAGTTTAAAATTGAACCAAACATGAAAATATGATCTTTCACTGTGTCTTAACTCCAAGGAGTTAACTCCACTCGCACTGTAAGTTGACAAAAACAAACCAAACGTGTATATATATATATATATATATATATATATATATATAAAACTGATTGGTATAAGGGAGTTGCTAGGTTGATCCACTTTGAGCACCCACTTAAGGGCACATACCGGATGAAAACCATACGATACACCTTGAGATGCAAGTTGCGATTGCATCGAAGAGTATATATAAGGGTGCCTACAAGTGGGTGCGCTTATATAAATAGGTGCCCAATGTAGCCCAACCAATCATTTTCCTTGGTATAATCCTTGCGTTGTTGATGGAGATTTTCTTATAACTAATAAAGAAAAAATACATAAATTAATACATGTTTGGTAAATACATATGTGTGCAAGATTGGCATATTTTCTTAATTACGTACACGAGAATCAGAGATCGAGCTAGGCACATGTAGAGAAAGGTGGTCATGCATATATTTATAATATATTTTATTAACAATCTATATATATATAGCAAAATTTTATTTATTAGACGTGGTAAATTGTAAACAAGCTTCTTCTTTTTTTTTTTATTCCAAACTCAAAGACAACCTCTAGTCGAGAGTTTTTCCATTACTAAGGCTAAAAAATGAAGCCTCTTAATTAGGGGTAGTACTACCACATGGGAACATCATTTACAACATTAAAATTTAATTCAATGGTCAATATTTTGAGACATTTATTACAATAAGTCATAAATGCACAAAACATTTAATACACAATATATTGTAAAAGTTTCCCCTAGCTAGCACGTGTATATATTTGAGCTCCATTGTAAAATTATCAATATATATATATATATATATATGAAAATTCTACAATAGAGCCCAAATATATAACTATGCCATGGGAACCTTTCAAAATGTGTTGTACATTTATTACTCATAGATTAATGTGTTGAATTAGAATGCAATGGCTGTAAATGTAGTTCCCATGACATGAATATTTTTGTGATTCCCATGGCAAATATATATATATATATATATATATATATATATATATATATATATATATATATATTTGTGGGTGCTTCCTACCATGAAACCCAATTGCGCATTTAATGTGTTTCACATTAAATGCACTACATCAATCACCATTAGATTGAAATTCCGTTATAATCTAATGGTCAAATATGTAAAACCCATGACATGGATATATGTTTGAGCCGATTGTAGAAGCACCCAAATGCATATATATATATATATATATATATATATATATATGTCTTTTAGACAGATCAACGAATATTAGATACTCCACCTAAAAAAAAACCTTCCACCTAAAAAAGAGACCTCGCATATATACCATGCAAACCATATATTGCGCTTCCATGCCACTCATAGAAATGTTTTAGTGTATAGTATTGTATGCATAGTTAATTGTTTTATGTATAACCTAATATTATAGCACAATATCGTGTGTGATTATTATTATTATTATTATTATTATTATTATTATTGTTATTTTATAGTTATGGGTGTCCCGACCTCTTTTTAGCCCATCCATATTTTGGTTCGACTAATCCCATATGAGTTACTAGACAAAATAGTCATTCAACTTCAAAAATAAAAATATAATCATGTATATAATTAACTAGCCAATAGAAATTAAATATTTGATATGAATTTAATATATAATTAAACCTTAATTTTATTTTATTTTTGCTATATATAGCTAGGTACGTAGCTTACATAATTACATTCTATACGTAAGGTTCAATATATTGCATCTTCTATATGCATATGCTATAAATTAAAAGCTTAATTAAGTTCACCTCATATATTTTGCAAAAACAATTCACCTCATTGAGCTTATGCTTTACTCCCATTGCATTATATATATGCATTTGAAGCCTAATTAAACTGAATAACTATCTTATAAAAAAATTGAATAATTATTATTGCATTAAATTAACAGATACTTTAGAGTGCTTATAATTGTATTATTTATGAATTATATATATGTATGTATGTATGTATATAAATAAACATATATATATGCAGTATATATTAATTAGTAAAACCTATATTTGCACTAAATTTAGATACTCATATATGCATCAATACACTTTTGAATTCAATTACTAATTAATATACTACCAAAAAAATCACTAATTAATAAACCATGACCATTTTCTTCTTTTTTTTTTCTTGGTCAGGTGTGACAATATTATTTTGATAGTTTCAATATTTTTTGACTAATATTTTCATGTATGGTTTTTTAAGGGTTTAGGGTTTAGAAAAACATGACCATTTCGTACCTTTTTTTTTATTTTCTTTGCATCCTGATAAATACACACACACACATAACTCTTCTTTTATATACATACATAAGGATTTATATGCATGTAAGCATGTTATTAAGAACCTTGATGAATGCATGAAACTATATTTTTTGAAGATGGAACTTATTATTAATTTGGTTGCCGCTCTCATTTAACTAATTAATTTCACTAGATAAATAATATTTTATCTTTCACAACAATATTGAACAATTTTTGTTCGCTATTAAACTTGTTGAGTACTTATTTAATTAACCTATAATAAATATATTTTTAAATACTCTTTTGTAAAATAAATAGCTGGTAACTGTCTAGTAAATGATGACAGTTAATTAAATAGTAAATTTTACAACCTCATGAATTCTATATTTATCTAAAAAATGAATTCTATATTAGTTTCTAAGAATTAATAACATATCATAAATTTCACAATGGGGCCCAAATTTATACCCATGCAATGAGAAACTCTACAAATTATATATATTAATCGAGTTTTAACAATTAATTACAATTAAGTAATTTAACAATTTCTACGACAATTGTGAATGCATAAAATTGATTTTTCTCATAGTGTTTGGCTTTTGAAATCTATACACATGCAAACAAAAGAATGGCAGCAAATTAAAAAACATTAATAACATATTCATGATATACCATTTATATTTAATCAAGTTTAAACAATATTAGTACTGTAGCTAACCTTTAACAGTATAAAATGTACTCTTTTTATAAAATAAATAGCATGTAAACTATTAAATAGTCACGATTTTCTATAATCTAATTAATTCAATATTAGTTTCTATAAATTAATAACATATTCATGGTATATATATTATAGCAAGTTCTTTTATAAGAAAGAAATCCACCTTTTGTCTTCATTGAGACTCGAACCCCCACCCTCTTATATCATTAACCCCATATCAAATAATTGGGCTACCCAATTGAATTTTTTTTATAGCAAGTTTAACAACAATATAGTACATAACCTTTAACAATTTGTACTCGTGCATGACATAAAGTACTTAATTTTTCTCATAGTGTTTGTGCTTTTGAAATATTCTATACACAAACAAAAGGTGGTATAAAAATTAAAAATAAAAAAGAATAAAATAAGCTTGTTATAATTAGTGACAACTGTGACACCACTACTATTCTATGGTTATATATACACTTTAATTTTGTTGAGAAAAGCCATCCATATATATATATACATATTCTGGTGAATGTGCTACAGTGTGGCTTACCAGCTAAGCAACTATGCATCTAAAACACTAGCTAGAAACATGGTGGGCCTATATACAATTCTACAACTTGTCATGTTAATACATGCAAAATCCAAATGATAGTTTCAATTAATGGGACCATTAATTAGCTGTTGATGACGAGTTCTCACTTCATTAGAAGTTATTCCCACCACATAAGAGGAGCCAACCCCATGAAGCCAAGGTGATGACAACCATTAATTGAAAAATCTCACATGGAAAAAAAAGGTCTTAATGAGAAGAAAGAGGTGATTATGCTTCAATTTATGGGTCACGGGGACCCACTATACGTAACCTTAATTAATACAAAACTATTGATTACTGAAATCGAAAACCACTTTAGATTGATTTTTAGATTAATGGCTATTGATATTAGAAAAGAAAATTTTCTTTTGACCAAAAAAAAAAGAAAATTTTATTTTGAAATGAAAGCTTTTTTTTTTTTTTTTTTTTATAACTATACTCAACCCTCTAAAATATCAAGGATATTAATTCATTTGGTACTCATGATATATATATAAATATACTAAATACTAATACTATATATATACACCATTGCAGATTGAATATACATATATGCATACTAAACATGCAATAGAAAACATCAAATATCAATTCATGAATTGAATGAAGGAGAGATTAGACATGGATGGCGTAACAAAAAAAAAAAAAAAAGATAGACATATATATGGCACCAATTATTCACAGTAATTCAACCTTCAAGAAACCAAAAACCAAGTTTTTTATGCAGTATGTACAGAAATATATATATAGAACCAAAGTTACCAAACCCCCACAAAATATCGATCTTCTTAGAATTATCAAACTTATAACTATGTACTGTCTGATCATCATGAGATCTGTCTCTCCAATTTTCTTCACTCCCCTTTATATATGTCTACTACCTGTCTTTACTTCCTACATATGATATCTATTAATTTAATTTACAGTGAAACCCTCCAATATTATTATGTCTAACTATATATGACATATATGTGTAGACATGTGCACTAATATTACTTCAAGACCTGTCTGTGTAAATAAAAAAAAAAACAAATTATATATTATCATGATAGACTTACCCTTCCAATTTGTTGATGCACGTATGAAACTTAGCCTTTCTTTCTTCTTTCTTCTCCACCTTTTTTTTTTTTTTTTTTTTTTTTTTTTATATATAGACTTCTTCTTTCAACAATCAATTCATGCATGAATTAATTAGATGGCTTTTGGGCATCAACCAAACTCTGCATCACCTGCACCTGCGTGTTCAAGCACTCAATATAATGCGCGGTTTCCCCTAACAACCTGCAAAAGTCCATCCCTTCGCCTCCGGGGACGAGTCTCCTCAGCTCGTCACTTCGCTTGATCACCGATGAATTCCCATTAATTTGTCTTCTCTTGATGATCATCTTCTTTTTCTTTTGTGATGATGCCCTTATCGTCGTCACCCTCTTTTTCTTCTTCTTCTTATTCTTCTTCTTCTCCAACCCGTTAAATCTCGCCCGGTTCTTTATCTTCACGAGCACCGCACGACTCCACACCCTTCGAGCCCCGACCGTGGACGCCATTGAAGCGTCCGAAGCAAGCTTGATCAATCGGGTACGACGTTGTTGTTGTTGTTGTTGTTGAAGGGTTTTCGCGGTGGTGGTAGTAGTAGTAGTAGTAGTAGTAGTAGTAGTAGTTGCAGCTTTTATTCTTTGGAGTGCATGGATGAAGCGAAGAGCAAACTGGGTTCTACAAGAATTAACATGTTTTGATGACATCATGAAAGTATGGTTAGTTCTACTGGAAGTAGTTCTACAGCTAGTTTGATGATTCATTGAAAGAGAAACTACTGAAAATATTGGATCACAAATGTAGCTGATCTTATTGTATATATAGTTATCTTAGTGGGAGAGGGCCTAGTAGTTTGTGAGTTATATGTGTGTAACTACCTCAAAAGAAAGAAAGAAGAGACAAAGAAGCATAAGAGAGCACAAATAGATTTTCTTCTGACACTAAAGGGTCCAGTTTTTGCAGATGAGTGACAAAAGGGACAACAGGACATCTGACACAAGGAGTATCTATCTATCTATCTATCTATTAAACACTTCAACAACCAGAACAACAAAAATGCAAACTAGGGCACATATCAGATTTAGAGTTTTAGAGAGAGAAAGAGAAGAGAGAGAGAGAGGAGGAGGAGGAGGAGGAGTAGGAGGAGCAAAAGGAAGGGATGGTGAAATGATGAAAGGTGGGAGAGAAGGCTATGGCTTGGGAATCAATTAAGTAATTTAGGCTATTATTTTTATTTTATAATAATATTAATTTTTTATTTTAAATTTTAAATTTTTCTTCTTTAGAGATTTGAAGGGATTGGAGAAGTGGGCTTGGGGGCCCACCAAAGGGCCAACCACCACATGGTTGCACATGGTACCAGTGCCGACCTATTTGCATTTCATTTTTATATGTGGAACCTTTATTATTAATTATTAATTTGTTGTTCTTAAGACTGTTAATTTGTTGTTATATATTGTTGTTTTTATCTTTGAACAATCTTTATTCTTTTCTTGTGGATTGTTGTTGTACTTTTCTAAGCACCCACAACTAGCGCAATAGCTTGGGCACTCGAGTTTGAGTTGTGGTATAGAGTATTACTTTTAAAACTCTTGAGAGAGAGCTTTGTCACTACATAGTTAACCTACTTAGCTCGAGCCAAAATTAATTGTGGCTAACATTGAGCTTCAGATATCTGCAGATGGATCATTGGCTTAGACAAAAATGGCACCTAATTATAACCTTTTTATATTCTTAATTTGTTTTTATTTTAATTTACTCATCACGATCACTTCAATAACACTAAATAATTGTTTTCTTAGTTTTAATCACATTTTTCATCTCTACATAATTTAACTCCATTGTATATATTAAATGAAATGTAATTAATAAAATAAACTCATATATGTTCAGTAAAAAAACCCTAATTTTCTCTTTTTTGATTGTACTATTTGAACCACCGTCGATCTCTTTTGATCGCTGTTGGTTTCAACAACCACTTTTGTCTCTTATTAACCAAATAAACTCATATTTGTTCAGATCTGATGAGATGTTTAGTTTCATCCCCGTTGTGGCTATCAATTTCACTATTACTTCTCTACGTCATAATCCTTCCTGAATATCGTGCGTGAATTTGCATTTATGGGGTTGGTACTCGTTATTAATTAGGTTGTTTTTCATAGGTAGTTGCTTCATTCCCTTGATGAAAAGTTAAGATTGTCTTCCCTCATTGGAAGTTTTGTGTTTATTTCCTCTTGCTGGAAGTTTTATTTTTCGTTATATATAGTTCGAGTGATTTATCTGCATGTGTATTGTCTACTTGTTTCAAAAATTGTCAAGAGAATAGTCACTGATTGTCAAATTATTCTATTGTTACAGTCGCATTTTTTGAAAGCCAACCTGATGGCGGTCGAATATTATTTTGAAGAATTATAAGATTAGCGAATCAATTTGCTTCGGTGATATTTATTCTATGTCTCGTTCTGTTCCATTGACTGTATTGAGAGTCATTGATGATTAATAAAATTTCTATTTCTTCAAAAAAATATATACGTAATTAATATTTAGTCATCAATTAATAATAATTAGCTATATATATATTAAAGCTGATGAAAGAAGAAAACTGCGGTAAAATATATATGCACCAGAGAAGTCTCTCCTTAATTTCTTAAATCATATCTTGATTTCGAACCATTGATATATTGGAATGAGGAAATCTTGAAATTCTTAGTTAGACGGGGATCAATAATCCGAAAAAGTTTTTTGACAAGAATAATCTGAAATAGCATGATAAACCACTATAGATCTAATTTATGAATAAAATGATTAAAGTCGTGACTTGTGAGCAATATATAGCACAAAAGACAAACAACATACATATCAACATATATGCACGCCCAATCAACAATAAACATTTTTTTTGTGATAAAAGAAAAAAATACATTTTTTTAAAAAAATGTATTTAATTCTTGCTTTTAATTCCTTTTCTATTCTTTCTATATATCTTATTTAAATAATTAGTGGCTTTCAAATGCCAAAGAACATGGTGGTCCTACTTTCCTCTTAGCTTCTAATACATCAACCTTTCAAATCCAAATTAGACCATCTAACTAACCCATTATTTTGCTTAATGTTAGGATTAGCTAGGTCCATGTGTACAGCTTTGAGTGGTTGGAAATCTAGATTAGGTCACGAAGTAGCAAAAAAAAAAAAAAAAAAAAAAAAGAAGTCAATTTCTCTTTTTTTTTTTCTTTATCTTTTTTAATTGATGGCTTAGCTAGGATGTGTCTCTGTTCTACTCATCAATTAGCAAATAATTTAACTAAATACACCTTTTAAAACAAAAATGTTAAGAGGGAGTATAAATATGCATGTGTGATTTATATCGTATTTCAGTTCTTATATATACATATTCATAGTGTATATATATATAGCCATCTAAGAATATATAGAGGGAGTATAAATATGCATGTGTGATTCATTGATATCAAAAAAATCTAATCCCATTATTGATAAATATTGGTAGAATAATCCAAATCATATTATCGATTATATACATTGTGGTTAAATTGGCTTTATTTCCATCGAATGTAAGGAAAAACAAATTGTTACTTGCAAATTAAAATAGTTCATCGAATTATTAACTTTAAATGCAAATTAAAGAACTTGGGCAATAATATAATGAACTATGCTTCATTTTCTTCAAAAAAAAAAAAAAAAAAAAAAAGCCACGTACTGTCCATGCATATAGTTCAGTTGATATATCTTAATCTCATTGTCTTATTGCAACTAATTAATTAAAATCATCATTGTTTTCATTGACAAAATATACTACGTACCTCATATTTTCTAGAGGTTATATAGTCCTAACGTTGTACGCGCGCAAAGTCTCAAATCTGTGTGTTTTTTAATTAAGCTGTTTAGTCCTCTCTAGCTAATAATCATATCATACTTAATATAAAAGCATATTCACTATGCACCCAATTATAGTTGGACCAGATTAATGCTGATATATATATTTTCTTGTTTTCATAATATATATTCATGACTTAAATGGTTAGTTAAACAACTTAAATTAATTGGTTCCGTATATATATACAACTAGTCGATTTCTTGCGTTCTGCGCAGGAGTTATTAAAACTTTAAGAGAAAGTTAATAAATTAATTTACATGAATATACCGTAATATTTTTTAAAATTAAAATTACAATTCACAATAATCAACCCATATTTCTTAGAAAAAAATATACAATAGAGGGTAAAAAAATATTTACTTATAAATCACGCACATAGCGAACATTCTGAACAATCCTCACAATAACGAACATAGAGATGTGAAGTTGTTAATCGCAATGCAAGATCTCTACTACGTTTTAAAGTGTCGTACAACTTAGCAATCGTCACAACATTGCATTCGTGTGTGAAAAACTCTGAGAGAGGTACTTGGACGTTGCTAGACATGCAATACTTGTGACCTTATGATCTATATATAAAAAAAGATTAATGTTTTGTATAAATGATGTTGTAGTGACCAAAGGGATGATGTAAGATTCGAAAGGGAGATTAAATGCATTGAAATAATCATTCATTAACCAAGAAAAGAATTCAAATACACTTAATTGTGATTTCGGTGCCCTAAGCAGCATAAATGATGTTGTGGTAACCAAAGAGATGCGTAAGATTCGAAACAGAGAATTAATGCATTAAAGTAACCTTTCATTAACAAAAAAAGAATTCAAACGAACTTAATTGTTATTTCAGTACCTTAAATAGTATAAATGATGTTGCGGTAGCCAAATGAATGGTGTAAGATTTGAAATAAAGACTTAATGCGCATTAAAGAAACCCTTCATTAAATAGACCGTCGTTTGGTTGTTCAAGGTTGGGTTTTTCGTTGTTCAAAAACATGGGGGATGAATATGTCTTAAAACAATACATAACACAAATAAATAAATATCTTAAAACACAAAAAAATTGAGAAAATCCTAAAAATGAAATGTTGGAAGGAGAGAGCATGTGAAACTTTCTCTCTCCTCCAACTTTTATATATATGTATATATATAGATACGTACACTCAAGAAAAATAATTAATAATAAAGGTTCCAAAGAAAGATAATAGGCTTGAATGATTTATATATAATATGTGTACACACACACACACACACACACACACACACACACACACACACACACACACATATATATATATATATATATATATATATATATATATATGTGTGTGTGTGTGTGTGTGTATACAATGTGAGATTTGTGTGTTTTGGTAATTTACCAAATGGAAACAAGAAGAAAAGGAAACAATTTAAAATATTAAATATCTAAAACTGATTGCAATCCCTAGATTGTGGGCCTTCCTTTTTCATCAAATGACTGTTGCAACTTTCCTTATTATGTTCCCTCAAGATGGAGGCCATGAAGTGGACATCAATCTTGGATCGCAAGAGATGAAGGGTTGACGAGTTAATGGCTTAGTCAAAGCATCAACTAGTTGATCTTTGGAGGAGACATCGAGACACCAAGAACACCATTTTGAACTTTGTCAAGTATAAAATGAAAGTCTATAGCGATATGTTTCATGCGAGAATGGAATACTGGGTTGGCACAAAAATAAGTAGTCCCAACATTGTCACAGTAAATGGTATGTGTTTCTTGCAAAGCAACACCAAGCTCTTGAAGAAGTGATTGAAGCCAAGCAATTTCTGATGCACTAGAGGCAACAACACGATACTCAGCTTCAGTGGAAGAGCGAGCAACAAATTCTTGTTTCTTTAAGCTCCATGAAATAGCATGGGAACTTAAGAAAACTATATAAGCAGTGGTTGACATTGTGTCGTCATTATTACCAGCCCAATTAACATCTGAAAATGCATGTAGCGATAATGGAGAACTTTTGTCTGAATAAAGCCCATTGGTAGCGTAATAGACGTTTCACTGCTAGCCAATGATCTGTGGTAGGACGGTGCATGAACTGGGACAACTTGTTGGCAGTAAATGCTATATCGGGACGAGAAAATGATAACAACTGTAAACTACCGACAATAGATCTATACTAGGTGGCATCTATGAGAGCAATACCATCATATAGTGTAAGAACTTGACCAGTCAACATTGGAGTGGTGACAGCTTTAACATGAGCCATGTTTGCCTTCACTAAGAGGTTTTGAATATATTGATGTTGTGTGAGAAATATACGACCACCTGCTGTAGGGATGACTTCTACTCCTAGAAAGTAAGACAATGACCCAAAATCTTTAACAGAGAATCGACCAGCAAGTTTGGAAACAAACTTTTGAATTTGTCTGGCATCATTACCTGTGATAATAAGATCATCTACATATATTAAAACAAAATTGTTAAATGCATATGCTTGTAAATAAAAAGAGATGTGTTAGATTTAGAATTAGCAAAACCTTTGTAGAGATTAGAAAATGTTTTAATTCATGATACCATGCACATGGAGCTGCTTAAGACCATGCAACGCTTTATTAAGGCGATAAACATAATTGGGATATTAAGTATCAAGGAAACCTGGTGATTGAGACATATATACATCCTAATGGAGAATGCTTGTGAAGGAAGACATCACTACAAAAAAAGCAATAGATCGAAACGAAAATTTCCGTTGCTGATTAACATAAATTCCGTCTCTAATTCAATTCTGCAACGGAACAGAGACGAAATCTATTCCGTCTCTAAAATTGTCGTCGCTGATTTAGTAAGCAACGAAAATGTGTTTCCGTTGCTGATTAGAGATGGATTAGAGACGGAATTTAGAAACGAACAGAGACGAAACATAAATTCACATTCTTCCAAAGTGAATGGTTTTACTTGCATTCCATTGCTAATCCGTTGCTAATTAGAGACGGATTAGTAACGGAACTTATAAATTTCGTTGCTAATCCGTTGCAAATTAGAGACGGATTAACAACGAACTTTACGAATTCCGTTGCTAATCCGTCTCTATTCAGTTTCTAAACTCTGTTTACCCAGTTTTTTCATTCTATTTCTTCACAAATTAGAGACGGATTAGCAACGAAATTTATAAATTCCGTTGCTAATCCGTCTCTATTCCGTTTCTATGCCCAATTTTTTTTAAATATTCACAAGAATCAAATTGGTTCTCCGAAACTTCTAAAACTAAAAATAACAACAGGACCTGCTCCATCGCCTGCACCCTCCAACAACTCCTTGGGGGAGCTAACATCCCTAAAAAAGCAAAATTTCACATACATACACAAATCAATTATATATAGCAACAACAAAGATTCAAATGAGAAAAAAATATACAATTCGATATTAAAAAAGATTTATATATTCACGAAACGTAGTCAAGTATAATAAATGTCTAAGATACCTAAGTATCCACAAAAAAACTACAATTCTCATTGTTCTACAACAACCATAAAAATACCTAAGTATCATAAAGTTGCCCATCCCTCGTTGTGCTAGCACCTGGGATGTGCTAGCATCAGGATCTACGTATCTTCTCTTCTTTCTCCCTAACGACCTGAGACTGTAGACACGTCCTTTGGGACACTCACCCGCCACCTTGTAGTACACCGCCTCATCATCCACCGGCTGGTCCGGTGTAGTCTGGGTCAGTCTCCTGACGTCTCCTCTGGAGCTTAGCCTGCATGGATCAACAATATTTTTTTAACAATATAATAATAGCATTAAATTTGTTTTCTTAAGTAGTCTGGGTCAGCTCCTGACGTCTCCTTTGATATACGTCTTCCTGCATAGAAAGATCAAAGGTATAAGTAATTACTTACAAAAAAATTCATAAATGCACAAGGAAAAAGAAATAAAGATTTAAGGAATGCCCGTGCGACCCTTAGAGAGGCATTGCAGTACAAACAATCCAAAATAATTAAGTTACTAGATAGCAACTCGAGTGGCTGTTGACATGTGAAGCTTACAAATGATCAATGGCATCACTTAGTTAAACAATTCCATTCTAGTTTTCTACCATAGGCAACCCTTGGCCAAAGCCCAATCTACACGGCCACCTAAACAACAAAATATGGGTATTTAACTAGTTATGAAACATCAAACTAAATCATACTAAAACATAACCAATAGATAAGACAACCAACATAATCAAGAGACATTGGATAATAGATAAGACACTGCAACTCATTAAGTAAGGGCAAGTACAAAGGTTGGAATCATTCCTATCGAAGACTTCATGGTTTAGAATTTACAAACAAACATATAACACCATAAACATGTTGACATATGTGTGTACATTCACCAATAAATACAGTTACACAAATCATAGTATGTTATTTAGAAAGAAATTCAATATCTCATAGATCAACGACATTAAAGGAATTCAATCATAGAACGAAGTCAAGACAAAGAATGCTATGCGACAATTTTTTACACGATTATTTTAGCCAAAGAAATCATAGATAGTAATACACAATGCATGACATTACCAATGTAAGATCGGTAGTGAAACAATCCAAATGATTTAATGTCAACTCGAAATGGAAATGAAATAAAGAGAATTCCTCAAAGGATTTAGTTACCTTAAATGCACGCAATTGCACTCAAAGGTGATTGTCGAGTATGATGATGACCCAGAGTGAGGATTAAGAAAGATAGGAAGCAATCCATCTCGCAGGAAGTTCTTACGAAGCTCGGTAATAACTTTCTCCACCTCGAAAGTTGAGTTGGAAATGAATAGATGAGTTGATTTTCTATAGGCAAGTTGAAGAAATAAAGATGTTGCTCGCATAAATGGACCAATTGATTTGATTTTCCGGTAGCTAGTGCAAAAAACTTGTCACTCTCTATGAAGGGATCCAATTAATGATATAAAACTTGTTGTATTAAACACAAATCGAATGGAAACGTAGGATCCATGTAGCCAACTCCAACTAATTTGGGACTAAGGCTCGCTTTTTTTTTTTTTTTTTAAATTCTTTCATTTCCTTTTCTTTTTTGGGTGGCATATACCCGGGGAAGAACCACTAATCGACAAATTTACCTTCTGCCGATACTTAGGGTCCCCAGGTTCTTTGTGATAAAGCAATAAATTCTAGTTGCTCGGTGCTGAATCACCAAGATACTCTCATGTCGGGGACAACAAAACAATAGATTAAGAAAGTTCCATCGATTGCAAAGAGCACACCGCATACATGCATATGCATATTAGATAGCAAAAAAGTTGGACATCATAATTTTTTTGAATTTAAACATCATTCTTGAACATGGGTGGGAACAATATAAGATTCAAACTATAGAAAATTAAATTTCACTTGTTACATCTTCAATACACACATAAAAAACAAAGAAAACCAAACCAGTTGCTACAAGAGACGGGTTTGAACAAATCGTTAGTAGAAATCACCTAAAATCTCAACTTTTAATGCAAATCAAATAAATAACTAACCTTTGCCAAATGCCACAAGAAATAAAAAAAAAACAAAAAACAAAAATTTGAGTCACAACTATCACTACATAATTAAATACGTAACACTTTTTTGCTAACCATATTCTGCAATGCTAAGAAAGTAAACTAGTTATCGAAGTTAGTGCTTAATCAATAATTCTACCATAAAAAGGAATAGGGTAAGTACTTGATTAAAACCTTGTCCCCGATGTACAAATAAGTAATGACAAGTAAGTGGTTGTCTACAAAGAAGAATACCTCATCGAAAACGATGTTGTATTATAGATTTATAAGTACATTAATTGAGTTAGCTTTAACAAAGTGAAAACCAAATGCAATATCGGGGAACCAGAAAGTCAAAGTTGGATCGAGATCCATATACATACAAATAGTATCCAGGATTCGCAACCTACCCCTGTCCATGAAGGATTATGAGGATTTCCAGCAATGACAAATTGATCATGTTATAGGGAATTCCGAAGGTGTATCCCATGCAGGAGCAACACTCGTCGGCGATATCTCTAGCTTTTTTAAGGAAAACTTTGTCTCCAGAGATCATAAGCACCGAGAAGTCCACCTACGACCACGAAATCCAATTAAGACTTGACCAAGTAAGCATGAGCTAAAGCGAAAGCAATGAATTGCCTCTCATCCTCTTTGTCGTTAAAACGTTTTCTACATTTCAAACACAATCCCAGGATATTATTACAAGAAGAGAGAGACAAATTGGAAAGTAAAATAAATTAAACCTTACAATGCAACCTTATGGTTGTCTCAAAAACGCTAGCATCGTAGTTCTTGTTAAAATCCAACGATGTTGCCACCCATCCGTCACAAGGAAAGGGTAGAAATCAAAGTTAAAAGAGCAAAGTGACACATAACTCTTCTTAAGGCTCACCGAAATTCACAAACTTGCATAGAACATCAAGAAACTATAGTAAGGGACATATATCATGTCACCGGTTAGCAAACGACCCAAACCATGTAATATATTTTGTCGATTGTGCTAATTAAATGAAGAAAATAAGGAATACATGGTCTAAAACAATGAAAAATGAGGAATGATATATTGGGAATGATAATGCGAAACAGAAATTAAACTTACTCTTTAGCCTTTTGAATTGCTCATCAAGACCCATAATAAATAATGTATCAAGAGAATCTATCGTGGTTGCTCCAAGACCACCAAAACTATTAACACCGTCCTTTGATTGTGCCGATGAAAAAAAAACTCAAACAAGTTTAGTTGAGCAACCGATATGATATAGGTTGAGAAAAATTCAGCATGAGTTGGTCCTTGGTATAGCACACCAAGTTTGGCTACGAAATCATATTAGAAAAGAAAATAAACAAATCCTAGTCAAGCTTAAGTCTAAGATAAACACTTTTGACACAAAAAAGTAATGATACAATACATTTTCTCTCATGCGCTTAATAGTTAATATCACAAGAAAAGCATATAACATCAACACTAGTCCGTGACTCTGTGATAAAGCGAGAATAGAGGAAGGGGATTCATGTAACCACAAATGTAGTAGGGATAAGGCATAGTAGAATTGAGGTATTATATTATTTTTCAAGTATAAAATATCCTTGGAAACTATGAAATGAGAATCATAGCTATAATGTACCAAGTAAATATAAAATAATATCATGAAAAAATCTTATCACACCAAAAACACAAAGCATAATATCCCTAATGCTTTTGGCAATTGAGATTTTCTCAACATAATATTAAGAAAAAATTTACTAGACCAAATGGCCTATCAAAACCTAAACAAAAATATGACGGATGAGTAATACCAAAATTAAATGGTTCTCGCTTCGGAGATGGCGAGGTACAGCGGCGACGGCTTAGGGTGCGGCGACGGGTTAGGTGCGGCGAGAGCAATGGCGACGACTTACGGCTTCGGAGGCTACAATCTCCCATGACGGCGACAAAGAGACTGACGGCCTCGTCGCAGCCTCAATCAGCAATGCGACGCAGAGATTTAGGGTTTGGGAGAGAGATTTCAGTGAGAGGGAGAGAGTTGACGGTGAGTGAGATTCCGGTGAGAGAGAGCGGTGAGAGAGAAGCGAGAGCGGTGACGGTGAGCGGTGGGAGAGAGAGAGGAGAGAGCGGTGAGAGAGAGAGAGAGCGGTGAGAGAGAGAGATTTCGGTGAGAGAGAGAGAGTTCTATTGTGGTTGGTCCCCATTTTTGGGGCGTCTAGATCGAAGCACGCACGAATCTCGAGACGCAATGGACGGTTGTAAAAAAATTAGAGTTTTGGTGGGAATGTTGGTGCCATTTTTTTGAGACGGAATTTAATTTTGTCTCAATTCCGTCTCTATTTCCGTCTCTGATCTCTTTCTATTTCGTCTCTGAATTATTCCGTCTCAATTCCGTCTCAAACCATTTTTTCTTAGCAACGGAACTAAATTCCGTTGCTAATTCCGTTTCTAAATATCCTTTTTGTAGTGCATTGTTGACATCAATTTGGCGAAGAGACTAACCATGTGTGAGTGCAATGCTAATAATTAGTCTAACAGTGATTGTTTTGATGACAAGACTAATTGTTTCTTGATAGTCGATTCCAGGTCGTTGATGGAAAAATTTTGCAACAAGTCGGGCTTTGTAGCGTTCGATAGGGCCATGTGAATTTTTTTGATAAGGAACACCCATTTACAACCTACGAGACTTTTATGGGGTGTCGAAGCAACATGATCCCAAATATGGTTACGTAGCAAAGCAATAAACTTATCTGACATGCATGGCTTAACGCCTCTTAGGTTCTTTGAGGGCTTATGATACACAAGTTGGTTCAAGTGGTATGTGCTGATAGGTGACGGTATGGAGTGAGTATTTAGGATTAGGTTGGGTAATATTATTCTTAGACCTAGTTTACATTGGATGAGAATTAGTTGTTAGATTTTGGACAAAGATAGACTCAGATGATTGATGAGGGTTTATAGAGGTTATGCACGGGCTTGTGGTTAGGTGGGATAAATATGTAGGCAGTGGTGATTGTTGGGGCATGTGCCCTAAGTCAATCTATAAACATTGGTTATCTTATAATTTTAGTTAATAAAATTGAGGTTTTCATTTTCTGTTTTATTATAATTGATTGCATGTTTACCTTATAATAAGATCCATGAATATTTTTCTGAAATATCCTAAATGTCCATAGTTGATCATTATACTGGAACTATAATGAATTAAGACTAGTGTGAATCTTGATTGATGGTCATGTGATGATCATGCGTATAGGGATACGAATGGCGATCATGAGTACTTGTTAAGGAACAAGGTATTGGACCGATTCACTATGAGAACACAACATGGATTGAGTCATATGTGTTACTCATGATAGGTATATCATTTAGTTATTTGACTTGAAACTACTATAGACTTCAATATTAAGAGCACGGTAATTTGACAGTTTACCTAAAGATCGAGACTAGTACGATTGAACATTAAGGGTGACTTTCCATGCCATATGTTTAATCAAAGGATATTGCACGACAAAAGGATATGATATATGTTATTCATTAGGTTGTATCGATTTTGATATTCATGCTACTTGGGTGCGTTGCTAGAGACCGCTTATGACTTGTGTACCAAAATCGTTTTGGTTCACTACCACTCGCATGAACCTATTGGGTCGTACACAAAAAATGACTTTGTGCAATTTCAATTGGTATAGAGTAATAAATTTCATATGATAAAATTCATGACATAAAAGTCCTTACGGTTTGTTATATGATAACTTATGAATAAGGGCGTATATGTAATTTGCTTAAAATGCCTAAATACAAGAGTTGTATTATGAATAAGATTTTAAGTGAGGACTTATCCGCACATATAAATAGAGGGTGAAACACTAAAATGAAATAAGATTTTCATGTTTGCAAATTTCGAATTCTCTAGATTTTTGGGAGAGAGAAGAAAAACGTTTCTATCTCTCTTGGGGCTAGCACTCTAAATTGTGGTTACCATTCGTGTGAGGATTTCTAATAGAGGATGAGCACTTGAACGTCTTAAAAATCGAACGATCGAGAAGGAAATCACGACTAATGTATGATTTACTTTCGTAGATCTAGTTTAATGGAACCTATTTTCGATTTTGTTGGGATTTCTCGTAAATTATTTTGATGTATGAAACCCAAAAACCCAACAAGGATATCGAGCCTTAGGCTCGGTTGTATTAAACGTTTGCATGTTTTCTCGATGCATATATGATATAAGCGTGAAAACATTATCTTGATTTATGTATATGTATGATGTACATATAAATTCTGTGATTATTTTTATCAAGAATTGGTTTTAAAGCATGTTGTCAATTCGTGTATATTGATACATATGGACGATTTAATTCAATGATAGTATTCATGTTTTGAATATTTTGATTAACATATGTTTTTAATATTGAACTATACGAATTTTGTATGTTCATGGTAAAAGTCATGTTTAGGTTAATGTGATTCTAGTGTTGAATACATATTTCATTTTTATTCAATAATTATGTATTTCTCCATGATAGAAATCATGATTATGTTAATATGATTAATTTTGTTGGAACTTGGGAGAGTTTGAATAGAAAGCTCTTTAGTCCCACATTGCTCACTTACAAAGAGTATAAACTTTTTATATGCACATACCCTCTCTTTAGCTTTGCTTTAGAGAAACCCAATAGATAGAGCCCAAGTGGCATTGTGTAATAGGGTGCACATATATAATATTTAATATTCAATGTCAAATAATCCTTGGGGCCTTTAGGCTTAGATTGTTAGCTAAATAAAGTTAATTTTTATTTTTAAACTCAAATATTCTTTTTTAATTTTGAAATTAATTATTGACAATTAATTTCGTTAAATTATTAATAGGTGCAAATCGTTGAATAATACTAATAGGTATTATTTTTGAATTTGGACAATCCCTTGGTTTGAACCAAGTCTTTCAAATTCTATTTAAGTAGAACTAAACACTTGAAAATTCTCTTGATTTTTGAAATTGAGAGAGAAACAAATCACAGCTTTGATAGACTTTCGAATTGGTGAACTTTGTTTCGAAAAGGCATCCGATTGTATCCTGGGGCGGATCTCTCGTGAAAAATTCAATCACCGAATTCGAGAGAAATTTCTTTCTTAGGACATTGCTTCTATGCAAGCCTCCTGTTAGATAATTTTAAATTTACGTCTTATTTCAATTATGTTATTGATTATTGTAGTTTCGTTTTATTCATATCGAATTGGTAAACATTATAGATTGTTCGTACAACAATCTAAGACAAAATTTTCGAAATTTTGAAATTCTATTCTCATTGTGTGAGTTTCGAAAATTCTGAAAATGGTGGAACAATCAAGCTTGAACAACTCTAAGAAGCCATAAGAGAAGTATGAGAAACCCAAGGGAGTGGATTTCAAGAAGCATGAAGAAAAGCCTAAATTTCACGGAGGATATTTTAAGAGGTAGCAACAAAAAAATGTTGTTCTACTTGACAACACTCAATCTTGCATGCACATATTATGAGAGAGGATGGGCCTAAGACATATGAGGATCATCTTTCAAAGGAGACTATTATGTCCATTGAGAATTGGAGGAATTCCGATTTTCTTTACCGAAATTACATCCTTAATTGTTTGGATGACAATTTGTATGGCATATATTTGTCATATGACACAACAAAGGAAGTATGGAATAATCTTGAGAAGAAATACAAAATTGAAGATGTCGGTGCGAATAAACTCATAATTGGTAAAATTTTCAAGTTTCGAAGGTGGACTCCAAAACTATCATCAATGAGTAGAGAAAATCCAAGTCCGGATTCATGAATTGCATGTAGAGGGATATTCTATCAATGAATACTTCCAAGTTGGTGCAATTATTGAGAAGTTGCTTCCTTCATAGAAAGACTTTAAGATCTATTTAAAGCACATAAGGAGAGAGATGACTATAGAGGACTTGATTCTGAGGCTTCGAGTTGAAGAAAACCATCACAAAGGAGACAAATTCGAAGTACCTATCTTCGCTGCTAAGGCAAACGTAATTGAAGGAGAGTCTTCAAAATCCAATTTTTAGAAGAACAAGGGAAATAAGTTTTCTACAAAAAGTTCCTATACCCTTGCACCAAAAGGCAAGCCTTTTAAGAAAGTTAGAAGGAAATTGTTGGGTGTATGCAAATCCTGGACATAAGGCTCAAGAATGTCATCACCGCAAAGATCAACCTGCTGAAAATCTTATTTAAAAGAGCCAGGCCAATGTCACAACTGTTGATGAAGACTTGGTTGTTGTAATTTCAGAAGTCAATATGATTGACAATGTTAAAGGTTGGTGGATTGACATAGGAGCCACAAGACATATGACGACAAGGCGTTGTTTTCAACCTTTGAAGATGTTACTAATGATGAAAAACTCTACATGGGAATTCATCCACTTCAAGTGTCAAAGGGAAAGGAAAATTGTTGCTGAAATTTACTTCTGGGAAAACTCTTACTTTAGTAGATGTACTTTATGTTCCTGAAATTAGAAAAAACCTAGTCTCTGATATTATCCTTACTAAAAGGGGATTCAAACTAGTGTTTGAATCTGATAAGTTTATGTTATGTAAGGCCATAGACTATATAGGAAGATGGTACTTGGTCGATGGAATGTTCAAACTAAATGTAATGGTTACTAATGCTATTAATAAAATGAATGCTTCTATTTATATCGTGGATTCTTATGATGTCTGACATGCTAGATTAGGTCATGTAAATAGTAGGTCTATCAACAGAATGATTCTTCTTAATTTATTGCCTAAATTTAATATTGATTTAAAACATAAATATCGAACTTGCACCGAATCTAAGTTTGCTAGGCAAACTTTCAAAACAGATCAGGGAATGTCAAATGAATTATTGGGTTTAATTCATAGTGACCTTTGCGACTATAAATCAACCTCTACATGAGGTAGGAAGAATTACTACATCACTTTTATAGATGATTGTAGTAAATTTTGCTATGCTATTTGATCAAAACTAAAGATGAAGCCTTTAATATGTTTAAGACATATAAGGCAGAAGTATAAAATCAATTAGACAAAATGATTAAAGCAATAAGAACGGATAGAGGTGGAGAATATGAATCCTCTAAATTTGCTGAATTTTGTAGTAGTCATGGAATTATACACCAAACTACGACACCATACACACCTCAACAAAATGGTGTCGCGGAGAGGAAAAATAGAACTTTCAAAGACATGATAAACTCCATATTAAATAGTTCAGGACTTTCACACAATATGTGGAGTGAGACACTACTTACAACAAATTATATCCTAAATAGAATCCCAATTAAGAAGATAAATAAGTCTCCTTATGAAATATGGAAAGGTAAGATTCCTACTTTTAAAATTTAAAAGTGTAGGATTGTCTAGCAAAGGTACAAGTTCCTGTCACTAAAAGAACTAAGTTAGGACCTAAAACTATAGATCGTGTATTTATAGGATTTACTAACAACAGTGTTGTATATAGATTTTTAGTAATTAATTCTGAGATTAGTGATATCCATGTTAATATAATTATAGAATCTGCGGATGTGCAATTCTTTGAAGGAATTCTTCCTTATAAAGAAAAAAGATTAAGCTCATCAAACAAAATTCAAGATGAACCATCCACTTCTAATGTTCCAGCATTAGATGACGAACCAAGAAGGGGGAAAAGACCTAGAGTTCAAAAGAGTTTTGGACCAGACTTTATAAGTTTCTTGACTGAAACTGAGCCATAAATATATAAGAAGCCATAACTTCTAATGAGGCTATTTTATGGAAAGAAGCCATAAATAGTGAAATAGAATCCATTTTAATTAACCACATATGAGAGTTGGTTGATTTATCTCCTAGTATTAAACCAATAGGTTATAAATGTATTTTTAAAAGAAAATAAAAAATCGATGGATCAATTGATAAATATAAAGCCCGTTTAGTGGCTAAAGGATTTTAACAAAAAAAGGGGTTGGATTATTTTTATACTTATTCTCTAGTTTCAAGAATTACATTTATTCGGATGCTAATTTCAATTGCCGCAATTTATAATATGGAAATACATCAAATGGATGTAAAAACAACATTTTTAAATGAAGAATTAGATGAAGATATATATATATATATATATGGAACAACCCGAAGGATTTGTGGTCCAAGGTCAGGAGAACAAAGTCTGCAAACTTGTTAGGTCTCTATATGAACTTAAACAAGCTCTAAAACAATGGTATGAGAAACTTGACTATACTATGATTGCAAATGGATTTAAAATAAATGAATGTGACAAATGTGTCTATATCAAAGAAATGAAAAATTCATGTGCCATAGTATGTAACGACCTCTTACCTTAAGCTGGTGATTAGTACTAACCCAAGTCCTAATTAACCCGAGTTAGGCTCATGGTTAAGTTTGACGTACCTCGATTAGCGTGTGCATGCGTTTGCATGATGTATGATGTTTGTTTGAATTGTTAAATCAATTTATATATAAGTTGTGGTATAATAAGGAAATTATACACAAGCCTATAAAACGGAAAATACACAATAAACAATGATTTACCGGGACACCATGTGTGACGAGGGGGTCATGACATGAATGTGCACGCTCAATGACACTTGTAGGCATGTCCGGTAAGTTTATTGGTGAATAATACACGAGATATATACATATTTATATTTTTTTAGATATATAAATATATATTGGAAAATAAAAGAATAATGGAATTATATAGATTGTTTGATCGTCTCGAACGAGCAAAAGTGTTTGATGTGTCAATATTGGTGTCACTTTAAGGAGTGTCACTTTAACGCATCAACCACGTGATCGATTTCGAGATAGCGCGACACGTATCTCGAGAAAAAAAATATAAAACAAAAACTCATCGTTATTTCATTCATTGAATCCTTCGAGAATTCGGAGAGGTTCGATTTGATTCGAGATCGAAGGAGGTTGATCCTGGGAGCTAAACCAACTTTGAATTGAGGAGCTTAATCGAATCAACAGCTTGAGAGCATCACTTATGTATGATTTGTTCATGTGTTTGTCAAAGTTCAATTCGATGCTGATGCTAGAATTTTAGTTAATTATGTTGTTTGATGATTAGAACTGGTTTATAACCTCATTAGAGATCCTCCCTGATCGATTTTGGAGGTTTATATTTTTGTTTGGATGAATTTGGAGGAATTGATAGGGAAACAGTGGTTGTTGCCCTGCTCACTGTCGAGACAGTGCAGGGTGGAGCGCGCTCCACCACACAGAGGAGCGCGATCCATTCATCAATTGGAATGAACCAATTGATGGAGCGCGCCCCACCCATTAAGGGAGCGCGCTCCCACCCCTGAAGACAACAACTCTGTCGTGTTTTATGGAGAATTTCTTAAGGTCTTAGGAATTGACTTAGGGGATCTAAACATTGTGTAATTGATCTAAATTGAGTACAAAAGATTGGTGAGAGGTTGAGATGAGATGACTGGAAACTTAGAAAGTTTGGACAGAGACTTAACCCGAGGTAAGTATAGATTCGCTTATTTATCAATATTACCTGGCTATTTAATATATATAGCTCATGTAGTTGTTGGTATGAAATAGGGGATTATGTACATTGTGATGGTTTTCAATAAATGGAAAATGGTGTGTAATGTGACCATGCTATAACTCCTGGTTTTGAAAATATGTTTATAGGAGATGGGTTCCCTTATCGGCCTATATATAACTCCTGTTCAATTTGATAGGTTATGTGGATTACATACATACTAGGGGGTTTGGGATAGAACAACTAAAATGCTCAGAAGAAGTCGCCGATCTTCTCCTTCCTTGGTTTGCGGTTGCTCGACGGACTACACCAAACGAGACGGTGAGTATAATAATATTTAAGTACTAACTGGAGAATTCTATGCCACATTTTCAAAATAAACGAATGGTATTTAAAAGCATAAAGTAGCGAAATAAATTGCTGAAACAAGTAATGCAAGTAAATATCATAGTTAAAGATGTAGAGACAGACACATGATGATCTACGTCCGGTCGGCGGTGAGAACTATCACCTAACCTTTCACACTACTATATGGAGCTGCGCTCAACATATCTCATACAAATAGCAGAGCGGCGCTCTACGCTTTACAACATCAATCTCATGCTTACCGACCACCCAGAGTCCCATAACTCGTATGTCGCGCAAGTGTAGTGGTGAGTGCCGGAACCCCGATAGACCCATGTCCCCGTGAACCGCGCATCTTTCGTGCAATGGACACTAGATAATCCCTACTTTACTTTCAAAGATAAATAAGTCCAAAATTCTAGGATTCCAAAACAAGTTAGGCTACAAAGCCCAAAGGAAATCGAATACAAGTTTACTTAAATCCACATTATTCCATTAGCATGCTTTTTATCAATTTTGTTCAAGAATTACATCAAGTGTAGGAAGGATAAGCTATCTGGGACTAACTTTCTTGACTGGTTCAGAAACTTGAGAATTGTTCTCAAGCATGAACGCAAGTTGTATGTCCTGGATGCTCCAATCCCTGAGGACCCACCAGCCAATGCTACGAAAGCTGTGAAGGATGCCCATAATAAGCATGTCAGCGATTCTACTGATGTTGCATGTATTATGTTGGCAAATATGGTTCCTGAACTTCAGAAGAACATGGAACTAATGGAAGCCTACGACATGGCTGTAACGCTGAAGGAAATATTCCAACAGCATGCTAGGCAAGAAAGGTTCGAGACAATCAAGAACCTACATTCTTGCAAGATGACTGAGGGTGCGTCAGTTAGTCCTCATGTTCTGAAGATGAAGGGCTATGTTGACCAGCTTGATAGACTCATATTTCCCATAAGCCAAGAGTTGGCTACAAATTTGATCTTGAATTCATTACTAGAGAGTTACTCACAATTTGTGATGAACTACAATATGAATAATATGGAGAAATCAATTTCAGAGTTGCATTTGATGCTCAAAACTGCTGAACAAAATATCAAGAAACCCTCCAGTAATGTGTTGATGGTCCAAAAGGGAAAGGGAATGAAGAAGAAAGGCAAAGTCAAGGCTATAGTTGCCAAGGCCTTCTTTTGCCGCACTGTCGCAAAGCCCGTGTGGAACAAGTCAAGCCCCAGCCTGTTCGTGCTTCAAAACACCCAAAAGAAAAGGAAGGAAATTGTCATTTCTGCCATGCACCTGGACATTGGTTCACAAATTGCAAACTCTATCTGGAAGATCTAAAGAAGAAAAAGGGTAGTGCGACTACCACTACATGTATTTATGTTATTGAAACTAATTTATCTACTAGTGATTCTTGGGTATTAGATACCAGATGTGGATCTCGCATTTGTATAAATGTGCAGGGACTCACCAGAAGTAGAAAGTTGAAGAAAGGAGAAGTCATCCTTCACGTAGGCAATAGAAATAGAGCAAGAGTTGCTTTATACTGGTTTGGATCATACGACTTAGTTTTACCCATGGACTTATTTTAACTTTAAATAATTGTTATTTTATGCTCTTGACTTGAGAAACATCATTTCTGTTTCATGCTTGGATATGGATGGTTTTGATTTTATTATTGCGAATAATAGATGTTCCATTTCTCGTAAAGGCATATTTTATGCAAATGCTTGATTTGTGTGATGGTCTTTATATTCTAAGCATGAAAAGGTCCACTTGATACTCCACTCTTTAACATAAATACAAAGAGATTCAAGTCAAATGATTTGAATTAAACCTATCTTTGGCATTGTCGTCTCGAGACACATAAATGAGAAACGCATAACGTGAAGCTCCATAAAGATGGATTTCTAGATTCATTTGATTTAGAAACATATGAAACGTGCGTATCTTGTTTACTAGGCAAGATGACTAAAAGTCCTTTACTTTGGACAGAGTGAAAGGGCAAGTGATTTATTGGGTCTAATACATACGATGTATGCGGTCCTATAACCACAATGGCTAGAGGAGGTTATCGGTACTTCATTACATTTATCGATGATTTCAAAGCAGATATGGTTATGTATATCTTATGAAACATAAAGCTGAATCATTTGAGATGTTTCGAACGTTTCAAAATGAAGTGCGAATCAACTTGGTAAAACTATCAAAACACTTCCGGTCGGATCGAGGTGGTGAATATTTGAGCCAAGAATTTGATGATCATCTTAGAAATTATGGAATTGTCTCCCAATTGACTCCACCAACTCCACAATGGAATGAAGTTTCGAAAGGAGAAATCGAACCTTATTAGATATGGTTCAATCTATGATGAGTCATGCATATCTTCCATTATCCTTTGGGGTTATGCATTACAAACTGCACTTTCACCTAAATCGAGTTCCTTTTAAAGTGGTTGATAAAACACCATATGATATAGGTACGGGAAGAGACCTAGTTTGTCTTTCCTTAAGATTTGGGGTTGTGAGGCTTACGTAAAGCGACAAATTTCAGAAAAACTAGCACCTAAATCTGACAAGTGTTTATTTGTGGGGTATCCTAAGGAAACAAAATGATATTACTTTTATAATCCCGCTGAGAACAAAGTGTTTGTTGCTCGGTATGGTGCCTTTATGGAAAAACAATTTATTTCAAAAGACACTAGTGGGAGAGAAATAAATCTTGAAGAAGTTCAAGAATCACATATAAACACTGAACCGCTACTGGAAGTTCAACAATGTTCTGAACCAGTTGAACCTCCACAAGTGACACAAGGCCCACGTAAATCTGGTAGGGTAAGACATGAGCCAAAGAGATTCGGATTTCTCATTAGTGATAGTCGTGATGTGTTGCTTATGGATCAAAATGAGCCCACCACTTATCAGGAGGCTATGTCTGGACCAGACTCAAATAAATGGCTAAGTGCCATGAACTTTGAGATGCAATCCATGTATGATAACCAAGTTTGGAACTTGGTTGATTTACCTGAAGGTGGTGAGACCATTGGATGTAAATGAGTTTTCAAGAAGAAAACTGACATGGATGAAAAATTGCATACTTTTAAAGCAAGACTTGTAGCAAAAGGTTTCAGGCAGACTCAAGGTGTTGATTATGATGAAACTTTTTCACCAGTAGCAATGCTTAAATCCATAAGAATTTTAATTGTCATTGCTGCATATTATGACTATGAGATATGGCAAATGGATGTAAAAACAACATTTCTTAATGGAAAGTTGCTTGAGGACGTGTATATGACACAACCTGAAGGTTTTGTACATCCTGAGATTCTAGGAAGGTATGTAAGCTTCAAAGATCCATTTATGGATTAAAGCAAGCTTCCGAGTTGGAATCTTCGTTTTGATGAAGCAATCAAGGATTTTGGTTTTATTAAGAACGAATATGAGCCTTGTGTATACAAGAAAGTCGATGGGAGTGTAGTTGTTTTTCTGTCATCAGTATATTGATGATATATTACTCATTGGAAATGACATCCCAACATTGCGAATGTCAAGTCTTGGTTAGGGAAATGTTTCTCAATGAAAGACTTAGGAGATGCAAATTATATTCTAGGGATAAGGATTTATAGGGATAGATCTAAGAGGCTAATCGGCCTAAGTCGAGTGCTTACATAGACAAGGTCCTGAATAGGTTCAGTTTGCAAGACTCTAAAAGATGATTGTTGCCAATGTCTCATGGCATAAGTCTCGGCAAGATTCAATGTCCTAAGACAAATGATGAGCGATACCGTATGAATAAGATTCCATATGCATCAGCTATTGGATTTATCATGTATGCCATGCTTTGCACTCGACCTGATGTATCATATGCTTTGAGCACTACAAGCAGATATCAGTCAGATCCTGGTGAGAGTCATTGGATAGCAGTAAAGAACATTCTTAAATACTTAAGGAAGTGTTCTTGGTCTATGGAGGTTTTGAAAATGATCTAGTTGTAAATGGTTACGCAGATGCAAGTTTTCAAAGCGATATATATGATTTTAGATCGCATCTGGATATGTGTTTACTTTGAATGAGGTGCGTAAGTTGGAAAAGTTTGAAGCAAGAGATCAAGTGATTCTACAACAAGCTAAGTATATTGCGGCGTCGATGCGCAAATGAATGAGGCTTTGTATCAAAAAGTTCATTTACGAACTAGGTGTGGTTCCATGTATTGCTAACCCTGTTTGTTTGTATTGTGACAATAACGGGGCAATAGCACAAAGTTAAGGAACCTAGATCACACCAGAGATCCAAACATATACTCGAGCGTTTTCATCTCATCGAGAAATTATTAAGAGGGAGACGTGAAGATTTGCGAGTACCTCAAGACAACGCGCTGGATCCATTGAAAAAGCTCTTCCACAAGCAAAACATGATGGTCATGTTAGATCATTAGGCCATTAGATGCATGTATGATTGGCCCTAGTGCAAGTGGGAGATGTTGGGGCATGTGCCCTAGGTCAATCCATTAATTGTCTTTATGAATACTTTTAGTTAATAAAATAGAGGATTTCATTTGTTGTTTATTATAATTAATTTGCATGTTTACATTATAATAAGATCCATGGGTATTTACAGAAATATCATAAATGTCCCTAGTCGATCATTATACTGGGAACTATAATGAATTAAGACTAGTGTGAGTCTTGATTGATGATTATACGTATAGGGATACGAATCAAGATCACGAGTATTTGTTAGGGAACAAAGTACTGGACCGACCCGCTATGAGAACATCACATGAATTAAGTCATAGTTGTTTCTCATGATAGGTATATTTTTCAGTCCTCGAGTTGAGATTACCGAGACTTTAACATTAGGAACACACAGATTTGACACAATCAAACGTTGTCTTTAACCTCGGACGATTATAAAAGTTGTGATTGGTTATTGTGTGAGCAATGTGATGAAGTTGTGTCATCGAGATATGATTTGTCCCTCTCATATAAAGAGAGATATCCAGTGGATCCCTCGATGTGTTAGACTGTTAAAAGGCCTACTCACGGCCTACTCTAAGTGAATGGATATTGATCAATGTCACTTGATGTTTTCACCATCTACCTAGAGATCGAGACTAGTACGATTGAACATGTTGGATGACAATTCCATGCCTTATGTTTGATCAAAAGGATATCGTGTGACAAAAGGATGTTATATACACTATTGATCAGGTTGTATCGATTTGATATTTGTACAACTTGGGTAGTCATAATGTCTTGTTAGAGGCCGCTTATGACTTGTATACCAAAATGTGTTTTGGTACACTACCAACGTTGTATGAGCCTATTGGGTCACCCACTAAGAATGGTTTTGCGAGATTTTAAGATGGTTCAAAAACAAATTTTATATGATAAAATTCATGACGAAACGTCCTTGTGGTGTATTACACTTATACTTCTTTAAGTAGGGGTATATGTGTAATTTACTTAACCGTCTCGTATACAATGGTTGTATAAATAGACGCTTTAAGTTAGAACACACGTATGAAAAATTAAGTCTTTGAAACTCTATTTTCGTTTCGAAACTAATTAGGGTTTTCTCGGTACGCTCTGATCGTTTTGGAGAGAAACAAAAGGTTTGTTATTCTCTCGAAGCTAGCACTTCGAATCTCTCGCGCTTGCGTTCGTGTGTAGGCTGGCAGGTAGAGGGCGTTCGTCGTTGCGCGCCTTAGAGATCGATCAACCTTTTGAAAGGTATATTGCGACCGAGGTATGATTATGTTTTCATGGTTTAAACGTTTTTAATAGAATTAGATTCGGATCCTGTTGGGGTTTTTGTCAAATTTGTTTTGTAATTTCCGCTGCGTATGAACCCCAAAACTCAACAATTCCATTCTAGCCAAAACCAGTGCCATCAATATGTATACACTGTGATTGTATACAACACAAGTTAAACAAAAAATAATGTATACAATGGTAAGTCAAGACATACAAGGCGTCGACATAATACTATAAGACAATTACTATCAACTGGAGTAATTAGTATAGATTATGTAAAGTCAAAGGATAACATTGCAGATACTATGAAATAAGGTTTACTGAGAAATCAATTTGTATTGTTATCGAGGGAAGTAGATTTAAAACCTATAAAAAAGTTAAGTCTAGCGAAAACTTAACCTAGGTAATTGGAGATCCCATGTACTAGGTTCAATGGGCAAACTAATTAGATGATACTCGACAGAAGAACACATATTAGCTCATTCCTAAGATAAAAATTGTGTTTAGAAGAAGTGAAATGATATGTTTACCATTTAATGACAAATAAAAATGTCACCTATAAGATAGTAAATGTTGGTCACATTTATGAGACAGGGTAAATTCTCTAAATCTATCATGAAACCAGGATCTATCTAGGACTAAAATGGACAAAAACGTATAAACTGAATTTTGAAAATAGTGCAGGCGTAAGGCATATTGTTTTGGTCTACTATGAAAAGTGAACAGTTCAAGATCCTTTATATTCAACAACGTCAATGTAAGTAAATTCAATATGTTTTACTATGGTAAGTTCAAGTCTTTTAGATACTTTTCCTGACAACATGACATGATACTTCTCTCTCTTTTGTGTATTATGATTTTAATTTTTTTTAAAATCCAAATTTGAAAAGAAATGTGGGGTAAAGTGATATTTACTATTCAAATATGGGGTATTGTTGGAACTTACGAGAGTTTGAATAGAAAGCTCTTTAGTCCCACATTGCTCACTTACAAAAAGTATAAACTTTTTATATGCACTTACCCTCTCTTTAGCTTTGCTTTAGAGAAACCCAATAGATAGAGCCCAAGTGGTATTGGGTAAAAGGGTACACATATATAATATTATTATTTAATGTCAAAGATAGGGCCTTGGGCCTTAGGGCCTTTAGGCTTAGATTGTTAGCTTTGTTAAATAAAGTTAATTTTTATTTTTAAATTCAAATATTTTTTTAATTTCGAGATTAATTATTGACAATTAATTTCGTTACATTATCAACAGGTGCAACTGTTGAATAATACCAACTGGTATTATTTTCGAATTTAGACACTCACCTTGGACTGAACTAGTGCTTCAAGTTCTATTTAAGTACAATTGAAACACTGAAAAATTCACTTGATTTTCGAAATTGAGAGAGAAGCATATCACAGTTTGCCAGACTTTCGGAATTGGTGAACTTTGTTTCGGAAGGGCATCCGGTTGTATCCTGGGGGCATATCTATGTGGAAAACTATAATCACCGAATTCAAAGAAAATTATGTCTTAGGACATTGCCTCTGTGCAAGCCTCCGGTTAGATAATTTTAAATTTACGTGTTATTTCAATTATGTTATTGATTATTGTAGTTTCGTTTTATTTATATCAAATTGGTAAACATTATAGATTGTTTACTGTACAAAAATTTAATATGATTACTCGGTGTTGAATGCATGATTAATATTTCGAAATTGATTTTGATCATATATCTCATTGCGGTTATCCTCGGTGTATTCCCATTAGATAGGATATATACTTGTAATCGGATAAGAATTACAAATCCTATAAAATAGGTGAGATATATAACAAATTCTAATTGGATAAAGATTCAAAGTATCTTAAATTCTAATTGGATTATGATAAGATACTAAGTTAAAGGTAGGTCCGAGTTAATTAAAAATATTTTAATTAATATTTTTTGAAATTAAAATAAGGGGCAATTTTAGTTAATTGGATTGACTAAAATAATGAGAAATTTTAGGCGATTTTTGATTTTTGGAATTGAAATTCGTTGTCTAGAAAAAGCAGGGTCTTGCCCTGCACACCCTCAATGACCCGATAAAGCGGAACCACACACAATGGCCAACAATGGACCATGGTTAACTGTTCACAGCGCAAGGAAATTAGTATGATAGTCAATATTAGTATAATTTCCTAACTTGTCTTGTGATTGTTTATGCATTGTAATATATGATATTTGTCTTATTTGTCTTGTTTAAATTATGATCACTAAAACAAATAAAAATCCATCTTCCAAATTTTAAGTCAAGTGTCATCCATTCTCAAACACTTGTCAAGGCTTCGATCACATCAATATGGGTCCTGTCTCCAGCGAGTGTATTGCGTTATTTTAGCGAGACAAGTTGAGTAATGGTTACTCTATTGTTTGAAATGGTTAGACTTGATAAAGCTATCAAAACAGTTTTGGGCTTTAGCACTAGATCAGATAAAACATGCTAAGACATAAGATGTCATAATCTCATAAAAACAACAAAAAGTTACATATGATATAAGTGGTAATTGGAACCTACCTAAATAACCTAATTCAAAGTGTCATGCCTTAGCAGTCTTGGAATTAGGTGAAACATGAATTTTAGTCCCTTAAATTAACATATCGTTGTTAGGAGGGTTGTTAATTTAATGGGAGTCTATTCTTCTATACTAAAATGAACATTTGCATGATCTTTGTTGTAGATCTATGGCCTCTTCAAATCACACTAATCCCTTGTCATCTTTATGATCCATCATTGAGATGGATAAGTTGTTCGGACAAACTTTCTTGATCGTTCGAAACTTGAGAATTGTTCTTAAGCATGAACATAAGTTGTATGTCTTGGATAATCCTATTCCTAAGGAACCACCAGCCAATGCTTTAAGCGCCGTGAAGGATGCACATACTAAGCATGTCAACGACTTAACTGATGTTGCATGCATTATGTCGGCAACCATGGTTTCTGAACTTCATAAGGACATAGAAAACATGGAAGCATACGACATGGCTACGATGCTGAAGGAAATATTCCAACAACAAGCTAGGCAAGAAAGGATCGAGACAGTCAAGAACCTTCATTCTTGAAAAATGGCTGAGGGTGCATCAATTAGTCATCATGTTCTGAAAATGAAGGGTTATATTGACCATCTTGACAGACTTGGATTTCCCATAAGCCAAAAGTTGGCTACAGATTTGATCCTGAATTCATTGCGTGATAGTTATTCATAATTTGTGATGAACTATAACATGAATAACATGGAGAAGTCTATCTCTAAGTTGCATTTGATGCTTAAAACTGCTGAGCAGAATGTCAAGAAACTCATTGTTAATGTGTTGATGGTTTAGAAAGGAAACGCTTTGAAGAAAAGGGTAAAGGCAAAGCTAAAGTTGCTAAGGTTGTTGTGACTATCACAAAGTCTATGGAACAAGTCAAGCCTCATGTCGCTTTTACTTCACAATCCCAAAAGGAAAAGGAAAAAGAAAGAAATTGTCATTTCTGCCATGCACTTGGGCATTGGTTCAGAAATTGCAAACTCTATCTTGAAGATCTAAAGAAAAAGAAGAGTAGTGCGACTACTGCTTCATGTATTTACGTTATTGAAGTTAACTTGTCCACTAGTGATTCATGGGTATCGGATACCGGATGAAGATCTCACATTTGTATTAATGTGCAGGGTCTCACCAAATGTAGAAAGCTAAAAAAAGGAGAAGTCATCATACGAGTTGGAAATGAAGCAAAGGTTGCTTTGCATTGGGTATGTAGGATGCTATAAGTTAATTTACCTAGTGGACTTGTTTTAGTTTTAAATAATTGTTATTATGTCTCTGCTTTGAGCAGAAACATCTGTTCAGTTTCATGTTTGGATTTGGATAGTTTTAATTTCATTATTGCGAATAATAAATGCTCCATTTCTAGTTAAGACACTTTCTATGTGAATGATGATTTGTGTGATGGTATTTATATTCTAAACATGAAAAGGTCCACATATACTCTTATTCTCAACATAAATACAAAGAAATTCAAGTCAACTGATTTGAGTCAAACCTACCTTTGGTATTGTCGTTTAGGCAACATAAATGAGAAACGCATTTCTAAACTCCATAAAGATAGAATTTTAGATTTATTTGATTTTGAATCATATGAAACATGTGTATCTTACTAGGCAAGATGACAAAGATTCCCTTTGCTGGACACAATGAAAGGGCAAGTGATTTACTGGGTCTAATTGTGCTAGCCCCAACTTCTAAACAAGGCACCGCACGACCTAATCCCGTAATCAAGCCTTAATCATAACCACATAAGACTTAATTACGTATTAGTCAGCCTTTCGTCCCTATATTTCATTCACTACACATGTTCCGATATTATTAAGGTAATTAACATTCCTTTATCATTTTCATGTGATTACATATTATCATGTATTCTAAAGATTATACGAAAGTTTTCATTATTCAAAATTCCTAAGTGTGGAAAACCAAGAAAATACAACATCACATGCATGTATATATATGGAAATATTCACTCTACCCAATTTACAACCCATAATGTACAATAAAGATATAAACAATATAATACAAAAAAGTCGAGACATACAAAATGAGATAGGAGAGTCGCTGATCTTCTCCTTCTTCCCTGCCGTCTATTTGCTCGACGGACCTACACCCACCGTCACAAACTAGACGGTGAGTATAATAATATTTAAGTAATAACTGGAGAATTCTATGCCACATTTCCAAAATAAAAAACTGGTATTTAAAAGCATAAATAGCGAAAGAATTGTTGAATCAAATAATGTAAGTAAATACCACAGTTAAAAATGTAGAGACTGACACAGGCTAAGTCGAGATGATCTACGTCCGGTCGGCAGTGAGAACCTATCACCAAACCTTTTTCCACTACTATATGGAGCTGCGCTCAACATATCTCATACCCAAAAGCGGAGCTGCGCTCTACGAATATACATCATCTATCTTATTCTTGTCGATCACCCCGAGTCCCATAACTTGTGTGCCACACAATTGTAGTGGTGAGTGCTTTCAGGAACCCCTGGTAGACCCATGTCCCCGTGAACTGCGCATCTTTTGTGCAATGGACACTAGATAATCTCTACTTTAGTTTTCAAAAAGAAATAGTTCCAATTCTCTAGGAATCTAAATCAACCTGAAGGGTTTGTTCATCCTGAGAATTCTAGGAAGGTGTGCGAGCTTCAAAGAGTCATTTATAGATTAAAGCAAGCTTCTCGGAGTTGGAATCTTCGTTTTGATGAAGCAATTAAGGAATTTGGCTTCATTAAAACTGAAGACGAGCCTTGTGTATACAAAAATGTCAGTGGTGTGTGGTTGTTTTCCTGGTACTGTATGTTGATGATATATTACTCATTGAAAATGACATCTCAACCATGCAGAGTGTCAAGTCTTGGTTAGGGAAGTTTTTCACAATGAATGACTTAAGAGATGCAGCCTACATCTTTGGGATTAAAATCTATAGGGATAGATCTAAAAGGCTGATCGTTCTAAGTCAGAGTTCTTACATAGACAAGGTACTGAATAGGTTCAGTATCCAAGACTCTAAAAGAGGGTCGTTGCTAATATCTCATGGTATAAGTCTCAGCAATACTCAATCTCCAAAGACTAATGATGGGAGAGAGCGTATGAATGCGATTCCATATGCATTAGCTATTAGATCTATCATGTATGTCATGTTACGCACCCAGACTCATGTATCATATGCTTTTAGCGCAACAAGCGATATATCTGTTTGATCCCGTGAAAGTCACTAGATAACGAAGAAATAACATTTTTAAGTACTTAAGAAGGACTAATGAAGTGTTCTTGTCTACGAAAGTTTGGAAGATGAGCTTGTTGTAAATGGTTACACAGATGCAAGTTTTCAAACTGATATAGATGACTTCAGATCGCAGTCTGGATATATGTTTACTTTGAATGGAGGCGCAATGAGTTGAAAAAGTTTGAAGCAATAAACGATGGCAGATTCTACAACAATAGCTGAGTATATTGCAACGTCCGATGCTGCTAAGGAGGCAGTTTGGATCAAAAAGTTCATCTCTGAACTTGGCGTAGTTGCTAGTATAGCTAACCCCGCTTGTATTGTGACAACAACAGGGCGATATCACGGGTCAAGGAGCAAAGATCACACCATCGATCCAAACATATACTTAGACGTTTTCATCTCATTCGAGAAATCATTGAGATGGGGGACGTGAAGATTTGCAGAGTTCCTACAGAAGAAAATGTTGCAGATCCTTTGATGAAGGCTCTTCCACAAGCGAAACATGATGGTCATGTTAGGTCATTATGTATTAGATATATGAATGACTGGCGCTAATGCAAGTGGGAGATGTTGAGGCATGTGCCCTAGGTCAATCTACAAAAATTGCTTATCTTATAATTTTAGTTAGTAAAATTGAGGTTTTCATTTGTTTTTTTATTATAAGTGATTGCATGTTTACTTTATAGTAAGATCCATGTGTATTTGTTGAAATATCCTAAATGTCCTAGTCGATCATTATATTGTGAGCTATAATGAATTAAGACTAGTGTGAATCTTGATTGATGGTCATGTGATGATCATGTGTATAGGGATACAAATTGAGATCATGAGTATTTGTTAGGGAACAAGATCTTGGACCGAATTCCATTATGAGAACACATGGATTGAGTCATTGGTGTTACTCATGATATGTATATCATTTAGTCATTCGACTTGAGATTACCATAGACTTTAATATTAGGAGCATGGTAATTTGACACAGTCAAACATTGTCTTTAACCGGACAATTATAAAGATTGTGATTGGTTACCATGTGAATAATATGTGAATGTGTGTAATCAAGATAAAATTTGTCACTCTTATATAGAGAGAGATATCAGTAGATCCCTCGATATGATAGACTGCTAATGGCCAAGTACATATGAATTGAATTGATCAATGTCACTTGGATGTTTTCAGTTTACCTCAAGATCGAGACTGATTGAACATTAATGGTGACTTTCCATGCCTTATGTTTAATCAAATGATATCGCATGACAAAAGGATATGATATGTGTTATTCATTAGGTTGTATTGATTTTGATATTCGTGCTACTTGGGTATTCATAATGCCTTGCTAGAGACCGATTATGACTTGTTTACCAAAATGATTTTGATTCACTTGACCAACGTCGCAAGAACCTATTAGGTCGCACACAAAGAATGGCTTTGCAAAATTTCGGTTGGTCTAGAGTAATGAATTTTATATGATAAAACTCATGACATAAAAGCCAGTATGATTTATTATATGATAACTTATTAATAGGGGTGTATGTGTAATTTGCTTAAAATGCATAAATACAAGAGTTGTATTACGAATAGGATTTTAAGTGAGGACTTATCTACACATATAAATAGATGAGGAAACCCTAAAACAAATAAGATTTTCATTTTTACAAATTTTGAGTTCTTTGGATTTTTTGGAGAAAGAAGAAAAACATTTTATATCTCTCATAGGGATAACACTCCAAATTGTGGTCACCGTAGTCGTGTGTGGATTTTTGATAGAGGACGGACACTTGAGCGTCTTGAAAATCAAATGATCAAAAAATGAAATCACGGAATAAGGTATGATTTACTTTCGTAGATATAGTTTAATAGAACATATTTTCGATCATGTTGGGGTTTTTCAAATTGTTTTGAATTTCATTGCATATGAACCTCAAAACCAAATAGTGATGAGGTGTCAAAAGTTGGAAAGGGAAGAGAGGAAGAATGATGTGGGACCAAGGTCCGAGAGGTGCCGACAATTGATCGTTAATGTGTAATCTAGCTTCCTCGAGATAGGTTTGATGCATGACTTGTATGATTAGTGAGGGAATGATGTCGGTGACTGGAGAGTGGTTGGAAATAGTGGGGTACAGTATAGATGTATGATGTGTATCATGTAGATTAATATGGTGTGATGATGTCACGGGAGAAGATGTACTAGTGAAAATGGAAAAACTTGTTCAACAAATTGAAAATGAAGCGATATGAAAGTCTTTTGTGTACTTTGGTCAAAACATTTGTATGCACTTTAGGTGAGAGAGTATCATATGAACACACATGGTTTAGATTTGGGTTCTAATTTATGGGTGGTATAGGGTCGAAGCCACAGATAGCATAAGCATCCAAAAGATTTTAATTTGGAGAAATTTGGTTGGTGGCCAAATAATTTTTTAAAGGAGGAAATCATGGAAAATTGAGCTTTCGACATTCGATTAACCAAATAAACAATAGTCTCAAAGGCATAAGGCCAAAAAGTTTGAGGCATAGATGCATTATGAAGTAGAGTGAGTTCGGTCTCAATTATATGCCTATGACGTCGTTCGAGAAAGCCCATTATGTTGGGCGTATGAGAGGGATGTAAGATGAGAAATACCATTGAAGGATAAAAAAGATTTTAGTGCTTGAGACTCACCCCATTATCGGTATATAAATAATGAGGGTGAGTTTCAAGCACTAAAATACGCAATGAACTTCATATTTTTTTTTGTAATAAATAAAATCAAACATAGCGAGTATAATGATCAACGAAAATGACATAATACTTAAAATTATCATAAGAAGAAATTGGAGAACTCCAAACATATGAAAATACTAATTCTAAAGGAGTAGAGCTTGTTAACGTAGACTCAAAAAATGGTAATTTATGGCTTTTATTGCAATGACAAGAATTACAAGAAAAATCAGAAGATTCTTTTAAAGAGAGATCAAGTAAATTTGAAGAAATACTCAAGATTTTGATAGAAGGGTGGCCAAGGCATGAGTGTCATAAAGATAAAGAGGCTTTATTAGTGGAAAAGATAAGCGAGTGGTGGATTGGCTTTGGATCGACTCTTTGGCCATTCATAGACACCATCCTTAGTTTTCCTTACTTAGCTAATTACTCCCACGCGCCAATCCTTAACAAAAAATGAAGAAAATATGAACTTAATAGAAACATAATTAGTTTTACAAAATTGAGAAACGAGATAAATTAAATTGCGCTTCATATGAGGAACACAACAAATATTAGATAAAGTAAAAAAAATGTGAGGATGAGGATAGAGAAGTGGAACCAATATGTGTGATGGGTAAGCCGGTTACCATCACCGATTATGATGTCATCGATCCAATGTATAGCGAGTGAAGAGAGATTTTGGAGGTCACTAGTGACATGATGTGAAGCCCCAGTGTCAAGAAGCAAATCATAAGTAGACGAGGGATTGAGAGAGGTAAAGTGTGCTTGGGTTTGATTGGTAATGTTATTTTGCCATAAAGAGTAGCGATAGATGGTGCATCGGCGTGTAAAGTGGCTCTGTTGCCTACATAATTGGCATTTACCTAAATAAGAATGAGGAGTGAAATTGGCTTTTGGGTTTTGGGAAGCATGATGATTAGTTGAAACTCCAGAGTTAGTAAAATGATGGGAAAGTCGTGGGTTGTAGGAATTGGTGTAGAGGTACGAGGATTAGAGGGTTGCATGTACTTTGTGATATAGTTCGATTGCTTTATACTTGAGATATGCTTCATACTTGAGATATGCTTCATGGTTGATGACTTTTTCATGTAACTCATTAAAGGTAATGGAAGTTTCACGAACATGAATGGCATCGCAGAGGTTCTTTTACTCATCGTCAAGACAGCTAATGATTTTAATTAAGAACAAAATCTTCATTGTCAATTGGAGCATGAAGCATGGAGAGATCATCGACGATAGACTTGACGTGTTGCATGTATCCAAAGTGATGGATTGAGTGCCTTTGGTGAGAATGCGAAGTTGTTCCTTCAATTGAGTGATACGCCCGAGAAAGTTTCGCATAAGTATTAACAAGAATATTCCATGCTTGAAAAGAAGTTTTTGCTTTGAGACAATAAACAGAATCGGTGTTGGCGTGAGAGAGCACCGCAATAGCATTAAGAATGAGATTGTCTTGTTGAATCAAGTGAGCATAGTTGGGATTTGTTGGTGCTTGGGACATGGGCAAGAGCCATCAATAAAGCCTAAAAGATCAAATCAACGAAGAGGTGTGAAATTGAGATTTTCAAGAGGTGTAATTCGTGGAAGTAAGTTTCAAAGTTATTTGAGTGGTCAGTATTGATGGCTATAATAAAATTGCGAGTCTCATTAGAATTGACAATGGTGGTTGCGAGAAGTAGGTGTAGGAGAATCGTTGTTGGCCATGGTTTGAAATTGAAAAAAAAAAAAAGTCTTCGTGAGACTTGTGGCTCGATACCATAAAAATTTATAATAGGCTTGAATGATTTTCATATAATATGTGTACATATATATACAACTGTGAGATTTGTATGTTTTGGTAATTTACATATACATGAAAACAAGAAGAAAAAGAAATAATTTAAAATATTAAATATCTATAACAGATTGCAATCCCTTGATTGTGAGTCTTCTTTTTTCATCAAATGATCGTTGCAATTTTTCTTATTAAATAATAATAACAAAAACACTAGTAAAAAAAAATACAACAAAAACAACAATGTCTCTAATTCCAAATTATCACTCGAAGTAACCTAGACGATCAAACTATTTCATTCCACTCAATTTAATATATATAATTGATGATGACGTGTTTGTTTTAATTAACACTCTAATATTTATATTTATTTCATAAAATAAAACTGACGAATATTTTTGTTTATTGTCATCCTATCGCAACCTGACCTCCTTGTCTAGCTAGCTCCTAAATGTATTGTTAATTCCTTGAATTAATATTTGATCTATCATGTTTAAGAAACACCTTTATGATCAAATGGTGGTGGTGAAGGTTCTCGTGATGAAACACCTTTTTTTTATAAAAAAAATTGTATTAATACGTCGACACTAAGATTATTTAGTATAACCATATATAGCAACCTCATCAAGAAGTTGATTTCATGCATTTGGCCATATTTAGTTAGCATATATATGGATGGAAAAGTCGTGTCTTTACATGATGAGTAACCTTAAACCCTTTAAAAAAGAAAACTTCCAAGAAGGGGTGAAACCAAACTGCCTAAGAAAGAAAATCTTAACTTCAATTTCAAGTTTCAATGAAGGAAGAAAATCTTATTTAATAAAAAGTGCAAAATGAAAAGTAGTCATCCACCGCATAATCAAATCCACAAAGAAGCGTACGTAGATAGAGATGTAGAGTAAATACTTTTTTTTTTTTTTTCAAGATTAGAGTAAATAGAGCAAATACTTGACTAGCGCTAATGTCGGATATAATAATCACAACATGGATGGAACCATGCATTCATCGATCTCAGATCGATTTGAATAGATTTGTTTTATTTGTTGAACAAGAAAGTAAAAGATGTTATCAAACTGTCGTCGATCAAATTAAAAACAAAAAAATAAAATTGGTGGTAGTTCAAAACTATAATCACAAAAGAAATCTGCGAGGCAAATGAAGGGCATTTTTAGGAATTTAGTGAAATACCTTAATATATATTGAGTACACAAAATATCAAAAGAAAGTATCTCAAATTTGGGGTGGTAAATTAAATGACTTGGCAAGTAATGTTTGTGTTGTCGACCAACTCAATTTATGCAAATAAGATTGATGAATTGAATATGTGCGCAAGATCTATTTATTTAAGATGTGAATTTCTAGCTAGTGATTGAACTTTTTTGAACACTCCTTAAAAATGACTCATATGCAAATCATTAAAATATAAATGTTGATTTGCTATTATATACAATTGGGGTGCCTTTAGTGTGTTTCTAGATTTATCGTGTTTTCGGGTCATTACCCATTTGTCACCTTTATATCCTAAAACAAACTTAAGAATCAAAAACCAAAAACAAATATAATACTTATTCGTCAATACTACACTCTTGAGCTAGTTGGCTGACAAGTGTCATGGAAGCATGAGTGGGATGTATGGGTGTGATGTGGATGAGGTTATTATAGGTCTCTCCATTACTCTTTTTATTGGATAGTACTATTTGGGTCACGAAGCAATAAGCCCATATTGAGGTGGGACTATGAGAATGGAATCCTACCTTTTCCAAAAAAGAGACCAATATGCATTTTTTGGATAGCTAGCAATAGCATATAGTGTTCTAACATCATATACTTTAATTTATTGGCGTCACCCCTCACAAATTGACCTTCATAAAGCCCTAACTGAAATTATGAATCTATCCTCCACTTTGCAATCCAAAGTCACGCAACTTGTAATTTTGATACTCTCAACGTGCTCTCTTTAATTTTTTTCTTTATATATATCTAGGAACCAGACTTTTGTTGAAAATTAATTAATGCTAACATAAAATGCACATTAGGAAATAATTGTCCAGATGCTACAGCAACCCACTTTGGGCTCTTAATGGATCCAAGTAGGTGTCTAGCTATGCGATACACCTTGAGGTGTGTTCGTAACACCTCGAAATGTGCGCTCACACTTCTCTCGAGGTGTATCACATGAAGAGACACCCACTTAGGCCCACTATAGTGGGTATCCAATGTGGGTTACAAATAGGGATGCAGGTGGAGCGGATTTGGGGTGGGAAATGCAATCTCCATCTGTATCCCCACTTATGGTGGGGCGGGAATTCTCCGCTTGAAATTCCTCATTGGGAGAATTTTGAGCCCCATTCCCCACTCAAGCAGGACCCTCACCTCCACGAGGATTCTCCACTCTCATCACTTTTTCACATAATATTTTAAAAAAGATAAAATACATTATAGATCCAAAATTAAAATAATTAAAAGCTTTTTCTTCGCAATTGTAAGTCGGCTTTTCAAATTTTATGTGAAACATTCACCATACAAAAAAAAGAGAAATATAATATTTAATGCTTTGTTGCAATTCACACAGAATATTCAATATCTTGGTAGGGGAATCCCCAGTTTGGGCCTGGAGTGAGAAATCTCAATATGGATTTTCAAAGTGGGAAGGGTAATATCGCTGACTTGCCGCCCGCCTCGATGGTGGGGATGAAATTTCCTTTGTCTCCGGCCCCGTGAAAGCTAGTTGGCTTCCCGCGGGAATGAATATTTTCTGCTCCACCTGCCTCCCTAGTTACAAAAACATTTTCCATATATATAAAGGTATAGGGGTTTCTACAGGGGCTTTTGAGACAACAGGGCGTTGAAGAAATGCAACGAATTTAGTTAAAGTGTCATTTCAACACTGGTATGGTGCTTAAATCACTTAAATCAAATCTTGTCTGCATTAAATAATTTGTGTCACAAAGGGATTAAATTAAAGGTTTAAATTAATGCATGATCCCTTTTATTTATTTTTTCTTCCAATTGGATTTATTATCAAATTAGGTTTAATATATAAGATTGCATGGATGACATGCAATAAGTGTTAGATCAATACACAAAAACATGCTTATAATTGAACTATTGTTATATCATGCTTGAATTCAATGACAAAGAACTAGATAAAATAATACCAGAGGCTTGCATTAATGGCAATGTCCTAAGACGAAATTTCCTCCAATTCGATGTATGAATACTTCAAGAGGTTCGTCTCCAGGGTACAACTGGATTGATATTTGATTACACACCAATCAAAAGATCATTTCTTCTGCAATAGCAACAAATCTCTCTCTCAAAACCAGGAAAAACTATCTTAATTTCGAAAATTTTCTCTATTCATCAATGAAGTTAAAAACCATTTTTATAAACCAAGACCTGTCTCTTTTGAACAGTTACAACTGTTCAAAACGAGGTCATTAGTGGTGTGGTTCATTAACCACCAATTATCCCAAGGCCCTATCAAAGATATATTAAATGTCAAGTATTTAATGTGTATTAATCAATGGGGAATACCATGGTCTTTTCCTCCAACCCCACATTCAGTTAACTAAGTCTTTCAAGTGAAAGATTTTTTATAAGGAAAGAAACAAAAAGTTTATTTCCCATGTGAGACTAATATTAGATACAATACAAACTAAAATATAGTTCAACAATAAGAAATAAGAATCCTCGAATCATGCGGGTTGAAAGCACCAGGTAAGCGCGAATAGTTCTCTAATTGTCAAAAGATTTTTTAATTAATGGTGTTAATCAGAGTTTAGAAAGTGACGTTACTTCTCAATAGGGTAAAGCATCTTACCCTATTTAAAGTGGGCTGTTCAACTACATAATGGTGCTATATATTCGACAAGAAAAGAACTTACAATATATGTTACATGTTTTTATAATTATTGTTTTCAACTAACATCTACAATTTGTTCAAATTACTCATATATACACCACAAGATCTACAAGGTTTAAAGTTGATATTGACATATATAATGCAAGCCCTTTATTGGGCAATAGGCGTGCAGTTGGGCTACATTGTGAGCCCGTACTCATTGAGACGCATGAATATGGGGACCGGGAGACTCCTTTAATTTCCTGCTATTTTGACAAATTTTTCCTTGATTAGTACAATTAGGTGTAAAATTTATCAACTCAACACACCCACCAAAATATTTCCATAACTAACACACTTTTGGCCACGTCACTGCCACATCACGCGGGAGGTGGCGCAGTCACGTTTTATTTTTTTTTTCTTATATGGAGAGAAGTCGTGACCTCGGGTCACGATTTCCTTTTAAGTGAAATCGTGACCCGAGGTCACGATTTCTACTAAACATAACACATCCAGATCAACTCACTCTTCCTTCAACTCCCCCAACGAACAAGACTCCGCTCTTCCTTCCTTCAACTCCCCGATCGAACGAACTCCAATCTTCCTTCAACTCCACCATTGGTTGTTATGTAATGTTGGTTGTTATGTTTTTTTTTTTTTGTATCCGGTTGTTTTTTTCTAGCCGGCAGTTTTTTTTTTTTTTTTTTTATCCCTGTATTTTTTTTTTTTTGCCAATTAGTTGATGTGATTTATACAACTCTTGTAAGATCAACATGTTTGGGGATTTTTTTGTATCCGTAGTTTATTTGTATCCTATTGCTTTTTTTTTTTTTTTCCGGTTGTTTTTTTTTTATTGTTGCCAATTAGTTGATGTGATTTCTATTTGTTTAGGCTTCTTGTGGTTCATGTACTTGTTGGTTGGTAATTTTTTTATTTTATTTTTTGTATCCGGTAGTTTATTTGTATCCGAACGTTTTTTTTTTTTTATCCGTTGTTTTTTTTTATTGTTGCCAATTAGTTGATCTCGTAAATTAGCAACAACAACCGCCTAGTGCTTCATAGTGATAGGTTCATTCAAGTCAATTGTCCCTACATCAGTTGTGGCCCCTTTTGGATTCTCAATATGGTTCATTTTCAAGCAAGTCCAATAATGATGAATTTCTCTAGAGTACATGTACTTATGATGGCGGAATGCGTGACATCGATGATATTCAAATAGAAGATGCTCAAAATCCGGCGATGATGGGGGTCATTCGGATATTCTACTAGCTTTAAACCGTAATGTCCGAGTCGTAAAGAGAACACGGTGCTGGACCTGGAAGTCATTATTTGGGGTCGACTATGACTTTTTCTAAACTGCTATTCTGTTATAAGACATTTTCTCCTTATTCATTTTTGCTTTGTAGTTGATCACCTACCAATTTCATGATTTATAGCAATTCAACTTTCAAGTTCTTCATTTTTTATGGGTTTTAACTTATTTTTTCTTGATGTGTTGAACCTCTTGTATTGAAACTTTGTGTATGCTATTATTGGAAACAACAGCTCCATAAGAAAGCTTTGAAGGAGGTCTTCTCTGCCAACATAAGAGATGAATCATGCTCCATTGGTTTGGTTTAGGGGCATAGTATGTCTTAACCACCTTGTGTAAATTGGTAAAATTCCTTTCCTGGAAGATCAAGATGTAGATATTGAAGTATTTAGAATTTACATGATAGATGTTGCAGGCTTGTGTCAACATCTGCATGCATTCCGTGCTTTTGTTCGTGAACATAAAAAAAAAGACAGTGGTGACAACAGCGTCTAGAATAAAATAAATTAGTAAGGCACATTATAAGGGGTCATAGACAAAGGGAACTTAAGATAGTGTTAATCTGCCGTTCAATGATAATCAGATGGACTCAAATTATACCGCTATTTTAAAATAAGGAGAGGTGAATCAAGTATAGAAAGTGTTGACTGGACTCTCCAGTTGGCCTACTAAATTATTTTGGACTACCAGTTGCAGGTGATTCTCAATTTGAACTTCAAATTTCTTCTCTGCCAACATTTTAAAAAAATAAACTTCACTGAAAACGTGACTGCAAATCACGTTTTACAGCCAGGGAAAGTCGTAGTCACGTTTTCCAGTGACCACAAATCCAACAAGATGATGTGGCAGTGACGTGGCGAGAAGTGTGTTAGTTTTGAAAATATTTTGGAGGGTGTGTTGGGTTGATAAATTTTTTTCCAAAATGTACTAATCAAGCAAAAACCCCCAAATTTGGCCTACTAGATGGTGAAGTGCTTGATGGGAGTGGCTTAGATACATATTAGATTTTTTGTGCACACGTATCGATGCGACAATCAACCGCATGTCCATATTGGTGCGCCAAAAGTGAGTCGAAAGCATTTTTTATAGCAGTTAGATGTTTATTTGAACAAGGAAGATACTAGAATGACACCCCAAAGTCATACTCTAGTGATGTGACGTGTTGGCCTTATGTAAAAATGAGTGTCAGACACGAAGTTCTCGATGTATAACACGCGTTGTAACGGCTCATATTTCAAATGAACCGCCACGGGGGCCGATGCGAGCTCACAACCTGGCCTACCAGCTCCAACTGTGTCTCACATGTCATCTCATCCACCATTCAATCAATATAAACTTTAATAAACAACAATTTACTGTTTAAATTGTTACTGAACTCGAGTCATCTGCTAAGATCATTTTAATCCTTAATAAATCACAACGAAGTCTTTTAACATGACAAACAATATATAAAACATTAAAGTCATGCAATTAACTCTGATACCTAGTGTGGAAAACCCATATATCATCATAGACCAATAATGTACCTCAATGTATCAAAAAATTAAAAATATGGAGTCCTGAGGTATTTCACAATCATAAATCTCAAAATAAAACAAAATACGTATAATACAAATGTACAAGCCCTGCTAAATGTCTCTCAATCATAAATATTCCTAGCTTTACTCTTGCCACGGCTCATACTAGGATATGCACTCAAGTCATCACAAAAAGACAGATGACGAGTCCAGAGTGAGTATTCCCAAGGAAATTAAGTGAGCAATACGGAAAGCAAGTACTGAAATTTAAACAAGACTATTAAATAAACATGTGGAAATAAATACATGCAACTGTGCTCATCGCATGCATAAGTAATAGTGAAAGCTCAAAGTGTGTGTTCCTAGAGCCTAGGATCATACTAGCGTCATACTTCGGACTCCCAACAGACTACTGTCGGCGAGTAGCACTCAAGTAAGACCAGTATCTGGATCTGCTAGGTGGTCGACGTGGAACCTACGACGCACCCACGCGTGCCCGACACGACTCTCGGGTAGCCCTACTTACCGAAATGACACACGTGATATGACCTAATGGATGTACACACAGAAATGGCATGGAGGGATAGCCTCAACGCCCGTCCGTTATAACACGCCAAGAATAGAGTAATGAAAGACATAATGTGAATTCAAAAGCAAAATAAAGTACTGCTCAAGAAATTTCAGTTGTGATACTACACACCTCAAACCGCACTCCGTGTCCCGTCAATCACCCCCTTGTTCGACTCTGCCTAGTCCCATATATCACAAATTACCGCTCGAAATTACCTATTTCCATTTATAGTTAATTTTTAGTCATTAGGATGTGTTTTAAGTCACTTAACAAAAATAATGTCAAAATCGCAGGATCTAGCGCGCCGAGTCTGGGAATTAGCGCGCTGATTCCCAAGCAGTTATACATTCTTCATCAGGAAGAACATTAGCGCGCTAGGTGACGTCATTGGCGCCTAATCGCGTTCTGGACAGCAAAACGCCTTAAAATTATGGGTTTTTAACAACCCACCAACACCAACATCAACCACAACACCAACAACATAACTTCAAAGCTCTACGAACCCATCAAAACAACAACCCAACAACCACCAAACAATCACCAACACCTCTAAAATTGAGATCAAAAGATAGAGAAACTTGAGGTGTTTGTGGTTCTCACATTGCTTTTGATGTTTTCACCCCTTCAAGCTCCTTGAATCACCAAGTTTGATCACTCAAACCCTTGTTAATTTCCTAGCCTCCAATCTCGGATGGAAGGATAAGAGAGAGAAAACGTGGTGGTTTTGAAGTCAAATTGACTTATACAGATGACTTTGTCATCTCATCTCACTTACACATCTCTATGAAACCCAAGGACATCCATTTAATCTTTTTCCAACCTCCCATAACTCTGATTGTGACACTGATGGCACACTCACCCTTGTATTTAACTCAAAAAGTGGTGTTTCAGGTGTTCCGACGCCCGATTTCGCGTCCAAAACCGCGACATACGTGTAATACCATATCCCTAACCACCAAATATACATTCCATATTATTATTTAACCCATTTTATTCATTTATGTGTGTATTATTTCCCCCGGCCTAGTGTTAAGTCGGTTAAACTACCCAAGACTCGCGTCGCACGCATATCGAGGTGAATACTTAACACACGGTCTCGCACGTCAAATGTAATATAATGACACACATTGCGATGCCGTTTACTCTATTTCAATATAAACATCGCAAATTAAACAATTCAGCACACAAAATTAACTATTTACCTAACTCAGGTGCGCGCAAGCCTAACTGCGAGTCCCACGAGCGTCTGAAATTTGCTCATCACGCTCGCAACCACGCCATTAATAACGATGAATTAAATTCAGGCCATAACATGCGTGGTGCGTATCTCGAGTTGTGCACAAATAATTACCAAAAATACGGGCCTGTACGTCACATCACATAGTGTGACTTTGGGGTGTCATTCTAGTTTTTTCATTTGAACAAAATAAGATTGGTGAATCAATATACTTTTATATTACTGCATTTGAATCTTTGTCTAGTCGGGTATCGAGCCATGTGGGTGCAAGATAAGTAATTAAAGTCCTTTTTTTTTTAAGTCTAAAAAAGCACATGAATCGGTCCTAACTTAAAGATGATAAATCAATTTATCACAACATTTCAACGAGTGAAATATAATAATACTACATATATAGCCCTATATGAGATACGTGTTGGTGGGATTTTAGAAAACTTAATGCGTGATAGAAGAAAAACATAGTACATTCGATCGAGGCTTGAGTTATACTCAATGTCCTAAAGATTATTGCGCCCGCTATAGTGCTTACGATCTAATGACGTGTGAAGGCCCAGTGCCTACCTCGCGAGTCCCCCGGAACCCCCAAATCGCGAAAGTGTGGTCATCCTACCTCGTGGTCTAATCCCACCTCGCAGTCTCCCGGGCCACACCATATGTGTCCCCCCATTTAATTAAATGGGGGGACCGGCTCTCGATGGTACATAACTCGCTAAATTCGTGACCTTAAGTCTCCATGGCGCGGGTTCGAGTTGTGGGAGGCGAAAGACTGTGCCCATTTAATTAAATGGGGGGGACCGACTCAGTGGTACACAACTCGCTAAATTCGTGACCTTAAGCATCCAGGGCGCGAGTTCGAGTTGTGGGGAGGTGAAAGACTGTGCCCATTTAATTAAATAGGGGGGGCACAGATGGTGTGGCCCAAGAGACCTGCGAGGTGGGATTAGACCCACGAGGTAGGATGACCACACTGCATGTGACTGGGGTTTCTGGGGGACCTGCGAGACAAGATTGAGACCTGCGAGGTAGGCTTGGGCCTTCACATGACGATAGTCTCCCAAAATACAATGATCATACTAATAATTTTAACACTCCAAATCATTAGTCTACGAACCAATAGAATGATTCAACACCCCCTCTTACTCAAAACCATGAAAAAAGAATGAAACTTGATTTTGACTTATATTCCTGACATTCTAACTCTATTGTTAGTTTTATATATAACAACCTATCTAGTGGATATATATAGACTTTGATGTGTCTATTAGAAAGGACATGCCTAGTGAATAGATGTGTCTATTATGAAAGACATGCCACTTAGTGAATAACACCTTTTAATATCTCACGTCCCTCCAAAATATTACACACCTTTTCACATAATTTCCATTCAAATTATGAACAATTAAATAATGTAATTAATTGTTCCAACAATAGGATCCTTATAACAATTTTTTTTTCATTTACAAAACTCGAACTCTAAACCATTCTTAAGGGGCACCGAATTCCTTATCGCTCGAATCAAATTTTTTTTTTTAATAAATTATTAGCAACACTTCGAATCACACAAATCCATTTCTTTCCATGAGTAAAGAAACAATATTTTCATTTCATTTTGTTATGTGAACACAATATGGTGGCACTTGTAAGTTTGTAACCTCGAGACTATTCTCTATAGTTTTTTGAGATTTATTGAGGTGTTTAGTCGGTCCCTTTTTCGATTAAAGTCTGACGAGTACTCTCATGGTGAATGATTGAGAGCACCTTTCCCAACTTTATAGTAATGTAGTTGTCGGGGCCCGAACTTGAGACCATTACCTCAATCGACGTCTTAAATTTGAGTTGCTACCACTACACCATATTAATCGGGTTCAACAACCACGCTCCCTCAAACTTGATTCCATCCTTCGCCCTTGTATGCAACAAAATAAGTCAGCGCGCCTGCAGTCATAGTTGGGCTTGAGAGATTGAAATTCAACAGTGTTTCCGGGTACGTCTCCTTTGCCTCTTGAAGTGCTTCATAATTGTTATTAATTTGTTATGGTCAAATGGTTAAGATTTTCAACATCGTTTTGTGTGACTGTTGTCTTAAATTAGGATCCTTTTTTTTTTTTCCTCTATTTTGATGGGCATTGCTTGTGGTTTGTTTAGTTAAGTGTGTGATTGAGTTGTTTGTTTTCAGACCAAGTGTTTGTTGAAATGTCTGTTAGAGTTCAAAGGAATAAAAATAAGCTCCAAGCCTATTTTGTGTTAGTTTGGCATGCCTACATCATGGGACCAACTTTTGGTCCACCCATCTCCGACAGGCTTGTGGAAAAGTGTTGCAGACAGGTCGCTTGCAGATAACGTGCCATGAGCGTGCCAAAAATTAACATGTTATTCAATTAGAACATTGATTCTAATGCACTATTTTTGTATACGCGAGTCTAACCTTGAACCTCCACCAAAACCTCCAACTCAATAAGTACTATCTATGCTAGTGTCCTAATCCCACATTTGGTATCAAAAGTGTATATCTAATTATATTTTTGATATCACTAATTTCATATTTATTCGTATTTTTAAATATAGTTTCGTTCGTCCCGTGGGGGATCCCCTCGAATATATTTATCTATCCATTTCCATACCCACTTGGGGAGTCCATTTTCTTACCATCATCTCATTTAAATTCTCCATCTACGTCTCAGGGAATCTCCGTTTCCCGAGGGGATTCCTCGCCCCGTTGACATCCCTATCTGCTAGGGACCTGCCCAAAAAGTAATGTTGGAGCAATCTCAATTCTCAACTAGCCAATCAAACTTTATTTATTTCAAGACATCTCAACTATTACTAGAAATAAATGTTTGAGATATATGATGACTCTCCCAATATTAGTTGAAGAAAAATCTATCTAATATATGACTTACAAAAATGAACTTAACAAAACAATGCAATTTAATTAGAAAATTTACTTGCACACTCTTACAAACATATCCTTGAAGCAATAATTTTAGCATATTGATGACTTGGGCATCATCAATTAGAAGTAGAGGCTTCTCCTCTCAAGGAAAAACCTCAATAACAGATGGTATGGTATTTATGTGCCTAATGTTGTACCTACTAAAACCTGCAGCATAGATGAGCTTCTTCCACTCCTCCTCTGTCCTCTCTTTCCCTCCACAGCTCTGCATCATGTCCACGTCGCTCACCATCCTCACCTTCGCGTATGGATGCTCCGAAAACGGATTCAACACGATATCGACTAGGATTACCTTCCCCCCATCACTCAGCAATGCTTCCTTACACTTCTTCAGTATCTGAATGCTTTCCTCGTCGGCCCAGTCATGTAGAATGTACTGACTCACACACAAGTTCATGTTAGTCACTGACTCACTAGCTAGCCAAGAGTTGAGGCATATCTGTGATGTATGAATTTAGGTACTATACCTTCATTAGGATGGCATCAGCTTTAGGAATGTATTTGAACATGTCGCCTTCGACGCGAGTCACTTCGGGGTAAGTAAGAGAATCAGCAGCAACATGAGGGAGATCATAGACAGTGCAATTTATGTAAGGGAAGGCCTTGGCAATGTACCTAACAGCTGTTCCAGTGCCCCCGCCGACATCGACTAGTGACTTAATTCCTTGAAACATGTCCTTGCATTCACTCACCAATGCAGACATGAGCAGCCTAGTGTCACAAGCCATGGCCTCATTGAAGATGCTGTTCTTCTTGGGGTTCTTCGACATGTATTCCCATATGCCCATCCCTAGCGCCTTCTCTAACGCGGTCGTGCCATTGTTCGACAAACCATCCTTGAGATGGTACCATGGTAACATGAATTCCTCATCAGTGAGGCTTAGAATTGAAGGGACCATGCTCTTCTCCCACCCCTTCACTAGGTACTTTGCGGGCGGCGCAAGCCCATATCGATCTTCACCATTGACGTCGGACTCCTTCGTTAAGAACTTCATGTACACCAAGTAGCGCATGATCCGATACAAGCGGTTGTGATCCACGGCGCCGCTTGGTGAGGAAATCCGGCGAGCAAGGTCGGAGAGGGAGATGGGCTTGCCATGGTTGTGGATGATATCAGGGATGTCAAGCTGAACAGCAGACTTGAGTACTAGTGACTCTGTATAGCCATAGATGTAGCTCCATAGCTTGGCTTGGGCTGCTTGGTGTTGCTCTAGATTTTCTGCTGCCATAGATTTTCTGTTGGGTCGTTGGATCTTCTTGAGATATGCAGTGAAATTCACGAACTTAAAAGATAAGAGCCCAATGTTAGTTTTTATAGTTTTCTTGGTAGTGAGAGGGGTTGAAGCCCACGTGCTCATCAGCATGAGGCACGTTTTTATTTGTCATAACAACAAAATGCACGTTGGAAGCTCCTTAGTTAGGGCTTGTTTGCGGAAAAGCTTAGCGTATGACCCACTTTTGATGCGCCAATTTCACAAGCACTCATTAAGAGTCCCTTAGATGCAACAATCAATCGTCACAAATTCACAATGCAAGTAAAAATGTCAGTGTGAAAAGTGGGTCAAAAATCATTTTTCTATATGAAATATTGTAAGATGAATCTGAATGAATGAATTGTCATATAATTCTTCAAAACTAACATACATTATAGAATTTATAGTAAAAGAAACAAGAACTTGTATTAATTTCTATTTGTCAAATTGCTTTTACAGTAAATATCAAAGCATCTCTAGTGAGATGGATGAAACATCATTTGTCAAGGGTAAGGTTGGAGAGGCGACTCATATTGGAGTCAAGGAGTTGTAACTAAGGTTTATTTATCGAAAAAAAAAAAAAAAACTTTTCAGTCACTATAATAGCATATTGAAATCCCATAGAGAAGGTTTTTTTTTTTTTTTTTTTTTTTTTCTTGTGGATAACTAAGTAATTAATGGTGCTAAAGGTTGCCTTTCCCTCACATCCATAGTTGGCTCTGCTTTACCAAAAAAATAAAAATAAAAATACGAATACAAATACAAAAGGAAAGCTGGCTCTGCTCTTTGAAGATGACGTGATACAGCTAGCTTTTTTATATACATATATCACCATAAGATTTAATGATAATCTAATGGTGAAAACACATAGTTTAATCCACATAGTTTAATCCCACGACATGGATATATATTATGGCTCCATTGTATACTTACCTCTATATATATGTGTATATTGTTGTAAACTAAGTTGTAAGCCAACTAGAACTTAAGTTGGACTTGCTAGAGACTTAAGTATAAAAGGCATAAACTAAGAACTACTGTAAACAAGTAAAAAAGATGAGACAAGAGAGAAGAGAGCTAGAGATGAGAATGTAGAAATTTCATTCATACATTGGTGTGTGAATTACAATGGGGTTGACACCTTTATATAGGCCATTTGGTGATGATGATAATTGTACTTATACAATGTATACAAGTTATACATACACCACAAGTCATACAACACATCACAAACAACATAGACAATACATGGAAGAGTTGGTGTACATTAGAGATGATTACAAGTTACATGAAGTGTGAGAGCCATGCTTGATGTTACAATTCAATGTGAGAACCATGCTTCACAATGTGGTCACGTACATGCACAAGTGTCCATCCATTTCATAACACTCCCCCTTGGATGACACTTGTTGAAAGAATGTGTCTCGTTAAACTTCTACTAGAAAAAAACCCTGTGGGAAAAAAATCTTGTACAGGGAAAAAGAGTATAATATTTGTAACGACCAGTAAAGTATACGTGTCACGTGTCATGTGGTCCACGTGGTTTAGGCGGGGCGGGATCCAAGTGTCGTGAGAACTGGGGTCGTCACAATATTGCTTTGTAGTATAATATTTGTTGATTGCTTCATTAAAAACCTTGCTAGGAAAACCCAGTAAGACAAAACCATAGCTAAGGAAAAGAGTGCAACATATTGATACACTTAGAGATAATATAAATGTCTCATTAAAACCTCTACTAGAAAAACCTCGTGGGAAAAATCTAGTATAGGAAAAAAATACATTAATTGCTCTCATAATTTATTTATTTATTTTTTATATGAAGTATAATAATGTTATGATTGCTTTATTAAAAACCTTGCTAGGAAAACTCAGTGGGATAAAACCATAACGAAAGGAAAAGAGTGCAATACACTAATCAATCTAGATAAAGAGTTTTAATATTGTTAGAATTGCCTCATTAAAAACTTTTACAAAGAAAACCCAAAGGTCATAAAATCATAGCAAAGGAAAAAAAGAGTGCAATACACTAACCAATAACTCATTTTGATTCTCCCCCTCATGTTCACATGGGTGAGACATCTTGTGCATTTTGTTGCACATGGACATCGTTTTCTATATGAACCATTTAATGTTGAAGCATATGATTGCCACTCTTTTGTATATAATACTTGCATCAAATAATTGATTCATAACTTGTTGCTACTGAATGTTCATTTAAACTTCGAGTTCATATTAATTTATACATGGATCATAATACAACAAATTTAATGCAATTTGATGGGTTTCAAGTAATTTCACGTCATTCCTTTTGAATTGATTTATATCTCTCCCTAATGGTGGGAAAACTACTTCATCAAAGTGACAATTACCAAAACTTGCTATAAATAATTTCTCTATTAAGGATCCAAGACATCTTATAATATGATTAACGGAGAGTTAAATCAATATACGTCTCCTATTGATTTGCCTTGAGATAATCTCCAGCTGATAAAAAAAATCCAGTTCGATAAAGGATGTCCGTGCGAATTTACAATATTTTTGCATTATTGATGATTATAGATAATCAAATAGTTCTTTCCACATTATGAATGTCATTTGATTTATGACAACATTCGTTTTAATGTGCTTAATTTATATATTTCAGAAGTTAAAGTCGAGAATATTATACTCAAATTAAAATATTATTTATTTGATTTATGACGACATTCGTTTTAATGTGCTTTACATTATGAATGTCATTTGATTTGTGAAATTGGGGTCACCGAAACATTTTTCTTATGTTCAAGGTACTTTCCCTATTATCGTCGTAGAGCAAAGGCTGCTATTAAGACTGCTGTTGAAGAACCGAAATCAAATACTAGGAATTATAGTTTAGGTCGTGTTGTTAGCTACAGTTGTCCAATGTTGTAGACTTTGGTTCGTAGTAATGTAATAATAGACTGAAACAATGTAACCACTTCGAAAAAAAAAAAAAAAAAAAGAGAAAAGAAAAATAGAGGTTCTGGGAATAACAATTTCAACATTTTGGTAACAAAGACATCATCATTCAAGGGTAGACCTCAATAACATACTGTGTGAAATCCAGTTGCCTGATATTGTACCTGCTAAAACCAGCTGCATAGATGAGGTTCTTCCACTCCCCCTCTGTTCTTTCTTTACCTCCACAGTTCAGCATCATGTCCAAGTCACTCACCATCCTTATCTTTGTGTATGGATGCTCCGAAAGCGCATTCAACACGACCTCGACGAGGATTACTTTCCCCCCATTACTCGGCAACGCTTCCTTGCACTTCTTTAGAATCTTAATGCATTCGTCGTCGGCCCAGTCATGAAGGATACACTGATTCACACACAAGTCCCATGTCATATCATCTTACATATATAATATATATGTTCAAAGCTATATATAGACATTGATGAGTTCATGCATGGACTAACTAATTAATTACCTTCATTAGGATGGCATCTGCTTTGGGAATGAACTTGAACATGTCGCCTTCGATGCGAGTCACTTCAGGGTAAGTAGGAGAATCAGCAGCAACATGAGGGAGATCATAGACACTGCAATTTATGTGAGGGTAGGCCTTGGCAATGTGCCTAACTGCAGTTCCAGTCCCCCCGCCGACATCGACTAGCGACTTAATCCCTTGAAACATGTCCTTGCATTCACTCACCAATGCAGACATGAGTAGCCTAGTGTCACAAGCCATGGCCTCATTGAAGATGTTGTTCTTCTTCGGGTTCTTCGACATGTAATCCCATATGTTCATCCCCAACGCCTTCTCGAACGCTGTCGTGCTCTCGTTCCCCAACCCCTCCTTGAGATGGTACCATGGTGACATGAACTCCTTATCAGTTATACATAGAATTGAAGGCACCATGCTCTTCTCCCACCCCTTTACTAGGTACTTCGCCGGCGGCGCAAGACCATAATGATCTTCGCCGTCGATAGACTCTTTCGTGAAGAGATTCATGTGCACCAAATAGCGCATGATCCGGAACAAGCGGTCGTGATCCGCGGCGCCGTTCGGAGAGGGAATTCGAGAAGCAAGGTTGGATAGGGTCATGGGCTTGCCATGGTTGTGAATGATATCAGGTATGTCAAGCTGAATAACAGACTTGAGGACTAGTGACTCTGCAAAGCCATAGATGAAGCTCCATAACTTGGCTTGGGCTGCTTGGTCTTGCTTTAGATTTTCTGATGCCATGAATTCTTCAATTTCCTTGAGTGTGTTGAATTTGTTGTATCAATTTGTTCTTCTTGCAGAGGCAATAAAATTCACAACTTAAAGAATGGAGATGCTAGTGCAACCCATTTTGGACACCCACTTTGAGCACTAGTGGGTCTAAATGAGTGTCCCTCCCTCTTATTATGCATTTCGAGGCGTGTGAGCTGTGGCCAAAGTGGGTGTTTAAAGTGGGTTACAAAAGCATTTCTTTAAATATTGTTTATTTATTACATAGTTTTCTTGGTAGTGAGGGGTTCAAGCCCCACCTCCATCGCCAAGAATCACGTGGGAATCTTTTTAGTTAGGCGTTATGGAGGGACATTGGTGAAGTCTAGCATAGAGGGTCAGAGCCCAGTGGGGATAACAAGTGTTAATTTGTTGTGCACAGATTTCTGCATCAATATGTGTGCAGTTGTGCACATATTTCTTGTTGTATATGGTAGGGATTTTAGAAAAACTTAATAATCTATTGGTCCACACATGTAATATACATTGTTTGTAGTTTAGTGTGTGTTTTCTTGCTCTGTCAAGAAAACTCGTCAAGACAACTACAATTAAAAGATCTGATCTGGCTCGATCGCTGCGTCTTTAAAATAGAATTCAGGTACGTTTCCGCTTTTTATTTATCATCCCGAATATGCGTGACTTTATATTTCTTATGTGATTTATGATAGATTAATATGATTAGAAATCATAGATCTAAAAGCTTATAAGGGATGATTACAATTGTTTGTTGCATGTCATTGTTAATTATGTTACATAATTGAGTGCTATTCTAATACATTTATTGCATGTTCGGTTCACATACCCTGGAATCTTAATTTTATGGGATTAGCTTATGCGAAGGATTGTGATTTGGATTAACTAATTAGTCCGAAGTGGGTGACTTGTTTGGTTGGAAGTGATAATATTAAGATAACATGTTATTGTTGTTAATAAAGTCGTCATTTTTCAAGTGCACTCATCCAGACTAACTAAGAAAGTAGAAACGTTTAGATTAGTTCGTTGGATCGCGTACTAACTGGTCCACTTGACTACCTATATTCCAACGAAGCGAACAACCAAATTAATCAATCCAATTGGTTAATTCGACCTAATCATATAAACCGAACATGCCTTTAGAGCATCTCCAATGGAATTATAGATTGTGGTGGAAATGGATCCGCCTAAGATACAATCCACATCCAACCCAAAAAATAATGTTTTGCAATGGGACCATAGATTGCTAATGTTCATCCTATGTGTCATGTGTCGTGATCAAAGTGGACCATATATACAGATCCTTACTCCACATCAAATGGGTGTCACTTGAGTGTCATTTGGGGTGTCATTTTAACATTTTTGTTTCTTATAAACTCTCAAATCACATATGTCACTTAGTTAATTAGCATTATAAAAAAGGTCACACTATGTGCACCCCACTAATTACTCAGGGCACTCTATTTATTTTGTTTTCAACTTGAAAAGACTCAAATGCCCTCTCAACCCAAACAATCAACTCTTCCTTTCTATTCCCGCACGCCCCACCCTAATCAATGAAGAGAGCGCAAGGGGTGCGATGCGGCATATGAGGATGTGAGTTTTGATGTTCTTTAGGAAAGAAAATAGAAAAAGGTAATTTTTCTTATCTAGTTGTGAATTAGAAATTGGAACATAAAAAATAAAAATCTTTACTATGAAAATCCGGACAGGTGTTGCCTAGTGGTAAGGGCGAGGACGAAGTTGTGTGGGTTAAGCGCACGACCTCAGGTTCGATTCCCCACCACAGCCAAACGTCGAGTCACTGGTGGTCTCTTTAAGTAATCCCAGGGCTCGTCAGACTAGTCAGACAAAGTGTCTGGATACCCACGGTTACTCAAAAAAAAAAAAAATCTTTACTATGAAACATCGACAACCCAACAATAAGAATGACCAAGAATCTTTGTTTTAACCATCAAAAATATAAAAGGGAGAGTAATAGATAATTAATCTATATATTCAAGGAATTATATATATCCTTAATACATTTTCATGGAAAGTAAAAGCCAGTCTTCCTTGTGAATGCTGGTGGAGATGGTCGACATTCATGAGAGCACAAGCACTTGTTAGGTTCGAATGCTCCGCAATAACCCAATCCATGCTTAAAACAGTGAGAACATGCCGCTACGCAACTCATCGGCTCGCATGGCTCTGCTTCAAAAATTTCAATCACGCACTTATCTGCCTCGCACCCTACTCAACAAATTTTCACCAAAATATAATTAAATCCACTTCAAAATATAAAAGACTAGAATATATATAACAAAATAACAAATAACAAAATAAATGTAGTACTAGATTTTTTGAAACTTTTCTATGTAAGTATTCTTTACATTATACTTATCCTAAGTGATTCATGTGGGCCCCACACATTACAAGTGTCAAATTATGATTAGAGATAACGGTTGATGGGCGGTTATCTTTTGGGATATTAATCAACGTAGTTTGGTCCCCAATTTTATTCTCCAAAAAGGTTTTGACTCCGAACACCATTAAGGAGAGGAGAAGAAGAAATTGGAAGATCAAGCTTTGGAAAGAACAATAATGGCTGGAGGTAATTCTTATTTTATTTCCGCAATTTAGATTAGATGATCTTTGTGTTTGTTCACACAAAGATCATTAATGTTTAATGACTAACAATTGGTATCAGAGCTTTGTGGTTAAACCTTTGATTCATATCATGTCGATCTAGAATTTTTCCGCAGTATTGTTTTGATCGACATTACTGGAATTTTTTTTTTTTGGAGTTGATCCTTATTTGGTATTTTGTGTTTCTCTATTCAAAATCCGATTTGTTTGGCGTTATTGGATTTATTAATACATGTGCCGAAAAGGATTTTTCGTAATATTTTGGAATTTTGGATAAACTGAAATACTCACATAGTTAGTTTCGGTGATCTGAAGAATTTCCTATAAATTCTGAATTTGACCTCCTGTACGCACATTAAAGTGTGTATATCATTGAAATCAAATTTGGCGGAATAGCAAATTTTTTTTTTTTTTTTTTAATGTTTGCTACACTCTAGTATATGAAATTTTATACAAAATGTGTAGCTATGTCACATATATTTGTTTGGCATGTTCAATATGCATGGATATGCATATATAATAGAACCGACATATGCTATATGAATATGACGCCTACATATTAAGAGTAGTACACGTGCATAAGAGGGATTATATATATATATATGCATATATAATAGAACTGATACATGTTTAGTACAAGTTGATAATCACTTGATGAGTATTATGTTTTATATATTTAATTTTCAGGCACATTAATTATTTTATTTAAATAATACATGAGATAATATGCCATGAAGTATATATGCATGTATATAATTTGTTAGTATTGTTTAAATAAGGATGCAATACATTAAGAAATTCATTGATTAAATGTAGGATGATCCATGCATGTGAAATTTTAAATAATGTTAGAGTGGCCACAGCATCTAAATTATATAGGATCATTCATGCATTTGTTGTAATTAGTAATATGGTTGTGGTAAAATTTATCCCACATGATATTTTACTATACTCATATAATTAATTAGAATAGAATATCAAATTGTATTTTCTTAATTTACCCAATAGAATTGAGAAAATGAAAATAATTTGATAGTTTTATTATATGGTTAATGAATCTTATTGAGTAAAGGCATTAGCCCACGTGCATGTTTTTACGTCACTTGATTTATTTCTTTTATTATGTTTGCATTGGTAAAACATATTATTTGTAGTCTCTATTTGTTGTTACGCATGTATTTATTTATTTAATATTTGCGACTACTCATATACCCGTCTTGGGTTCTCCGAGTTAAAATTTGAGATCCCGACTCTTAATGGAGAGAATTATAGGGTATGGAAGGAGAGAATTCTCCTCCATTTGGGAGTAATGGATATAGATTTTGCCATACGTAAGAGACGAACCACCGCAATCACCGAAGCTAGTCTTCCTGACGCGGTTGATCTCTAATAAAAATGGGAGAGATCTAATCAGATTTGTGTTATGTTCATTAAAACGAACATAACGGCTAGTATTCGGGTACGGTGGAGAAGTATGACAAGGTTCATCCATTGCTTAAGGCCATCGAGGATCGGGCTTTCGACATCCGATAAGGCACTCGCCAAGATTTAATCATGCAATTCTCATCACTCCGATGACCGGAGTTAAGGGTGTGCGCGAGCACATCAAGCGGATGAGGGACATAGCGGCCGGACTCAAAACACTTGAGGTTGATATGTCCAGAGCTTCTTAGTCCACTACATTTTGAACACACTCCCTTCTCAAGTATGCACCCTTTAAGATCTCTTATAACACGCATAGAGATAAATGGTCGATCAACGAGTTGACGACCATGTGTGTTCAGGAGGAGGGTAGATTGATTATGGAGCAAAGAGAGAATGGTGTGTTGTTGACGGTGGACAAGAAGAAAAAGGACAAGAGAGCCAACTGGAAGGGGAAAGACAAAATGCAACCCCAAGAGTGGAATTATGAAGAAAGAATCCAAGTGTTTCTTCCAGAAAATAAGGGACACATGAAGAAGGATTGCATCAAATTCCAACAAGTGGCTTCAAAAGAAAGGTATATCAATTTCATATGTTTGTTTTGAATCTAATATGGTTGATACTTTACATGACACTTGGTGGATTGACTCACGTTCTTCAATCCATGTTTCCAATACATTGCAGGATATGATAAATCTGCGGAAACCAATGGGGAAGTGAGTTGAGCATTTATTCAGAAATAAAATGCGCTCACATGTGGAAGTCATTGGAACATGCATCTTAAAATTGTCTAGTGGCTTTATTTTAAATTTGGACAATGTTTTCTATGTACCTAATTTTTCCGAAACTTAATTTCGCCTAAGTTGTTGTATTTGGGATTTCACTTCAACTTTTCTCTGAACATCTTTTGATTTGATATTTAAATCAAATATCGTTGGACATGGTACTTTATTGAATGGTTTATTTTGTTTGAATTTAGAAAATAATGCCACTGCAATGCATGTTACTGGTTTGAAAAGAAGTGTCATGAATGGTGAATCTTCTATGTTATGGCACCGGAGATTGGGACATATCTCCAAGGATCGAATCAAAAGATTAGTAAATGATGGAGTACTAAGTGCTCTTGACTTTGCTGATTTTGAGATTTGTGTGAACTGCATAAAGGGAAAACAGACTAAAGTATCCAAGAGAGGTGATCATAGAAGTTCAACATTATTAGAAATCATCCATACTCGACATATGTTGTCCGTGATATGGACTTTAAAAAGCTGTCCAAAATACTTTATCTCCTTTATTGATGATTTCTCACGTTTCATGTATGTCTACTTGCTTCATCATAAAAATGAAGCATTGAATGCCTTTAAAGTTTTCAAGGTCAAGTAGAGAAACAAAGTGGGAAACAAATTAAGATTGTCGATCCGAGAGGAGGTGAGTATTATGGTAGATACACCGAAGATGGACAAGCATTTGGTCCATTTGCTAAGTTTCTTCAAGAGCAAGGAATAGTTCCTCAATACACCAATCCAGGTTCTCCAAGTGAGAATGGTATAGCGAAAAGAAGAAACCGGACCTTGATGGATATGGTTAGGAGTATGCGTAGTAATGCAACTCTACCTATCTTTTTTGTGGAGTGAAGCTTTCTTAAAACGGCAGCAGTGTATATATTAAACAGGGGTTCCAACTAAGGTCGCTTTTTCAAAGACGCCATACATTTGAGTTAATGAAAGGTTGGAAACCTAGTTTGCGACATATACGCGTTTGGGGATGCCCGTGTGAAGTGAGAATCTATAATCCACATGAAAAGAAGTTGGATCCTAGAACCATTAGTGGGTATTTCATTGGATATGCCGAGAGGTCTAAAGGATATCGCTTCTATTGTCCTTCTCATAACACTAGAATTATGGAATCTAGAAATGCAAAATTTCTAGAGAATGACATGATTAGTGGGAGGAATCATTTTCGGATAATGTTCCTAAAATGGTTCATTTTGATGATCTTCCTTCTAAATCAAGTAGTGATCATATGTATGTCATTCCAAGTTTTGCTCGAGTTCCATTGAGAATTGAGGAACAAAGAGTTCAAACTCCACAAGTTGTTGACAATCCTCCAGAGATCAAGTTGTTCATGAAGAACTTGAAATGGTAGAACAACCAATTATTCATGAAGTACCTCAAGTAAATGAACAAGTTGATCAACATGATCTTCAAGAAAATGTTGATGCAACATTAAGAAGATCTACTAGAGTTAAAAGGTTAGCAATACCTAGTGATTTCATTGTGTATCTCAAAGAATTGGACTATAATGTCTGAGTCGAGAGTGATCCCGAAACCTTTTCACAAGCCATGAATTGTGCTGAATCTGAATTATGGTATGATGCTATGAATGATGAAATGAATTCTATGTCATCAAATGATGTTTGGGACCTTGTTGAGTTGCCTAAAGGAGCCAAAGCAATTGGATGCAAATGGATCTTTAAGACAAAGAAGGACTCATTAGGCAACATTGAGAGATACAATGCCGACTTGTTGCAAAAGGATTCACACAAAAGGAAGGAATCGATTACAAGGAAACTTTTTCTCCCGTATCTAAGAAAGATTCTCTTTGCATAATTTTGGCTTTGGTTGCACATTTTGATTTTGAGTTGCAACAAATGGATGTGAAAATCGCATTTCTTAATGGTCAACTAGAGGAAGAGGTTTACATGAAACAACCGTAAGGATTTTCCTCTATTGGCAATGAGAATTTGGTTTGCAAGCTTAAGAAATCTATATATGGATTGAAACAAGCCTCCCGACAAAGCGGTGGTATTTGAAGTTTCATGATGTTATCTCTTCATTTGGTTTTGTTGAGAATATTATGGATAATTGTATATATCAGAAGGTTAGTGATAGCAAAATTTGTTTTCTCATTCTATATGTGGATGACATTTTACTTGCAACAAATGATAAGGGTATGCTTCATGAATTGAAACAATTCCTTTCTAATAGCTTTGATATGAAGGACATGGGAGATGCATCCTATGTTATTGGCATTAAGATCCATAGAGATAGAACACGTTGTATTCTTGGAATGTCTCAGAAGCCTATATCAACAAAGTCTTGAAAGATTCGGAATGAAGGATTGTTCATCAAGTGTAGCTCCCATTGTGAAGGGTGATAAGTTCAGTTTGAACCAATCCCCTAAAAATGATCTCGAGCGGGAACAAATGCTTAACATCCCTTATGCTTCAGCCGTTGGAAGCTTGATGTATGCTCAGGTTTGCACAAGACCTGACATAGCATTTGCAGTTGGGATGTTAGGAAGATATCAAAGTAACCCGAGTATGGACCACTGGAGAGCTGCAAAGAAGGTCATGAGATACCTTCGTGGGACAAAGGACTACATGCTTACATATAGACGAACTAATATTTTGGAAGTCACTGGATACTCGTATTCGACTTTTCTTTGGTTGCCTTGATTCACGTAAATCAACATTGGGATTTATTTTCATGCTAGCTAGTGGAGCTGTATCATGGAGAAGTGCAAAGCAAACATTGATTGCTACTTCCACTATGGAGGCTGAGTTTGTTTCTTGTTTTGAGGCTACTTCTCAAGGTGTTTGGCTAAAGAGTTTCATTTCTGGGCTTAGAATCATGGATTCTATCTCTAGGCCATTGAGAATGTATTGTGACAATTCAATTTCTATCTTTATGGCTAAGAACAATAAAAGTGGGAGTCGAAGCAAGCACATCGACATTAAGTACTTAGCCATAAGGGAACGTGTCAAGGACAAAACAAAGGTTATTGAGCACATTAGCACCGAATTAATGATAGCAGATCCTTTAACTAAAGGCATGCCACCAATGAAGTTTAAGGATCATGTTGATAGGATGGGACTTAGATCCATTATGTGATTATTATTGTAAGAATGATGTTTATTGGAACTCTTCGAGGTATTTCTTTACTTATGTATTGTGTACACATTCATGTTTTATTTGATTTGAGAAATATCATTAAGTTTGGACCAATAATAAACATGAGGTTTATTCATTAAGTTATGACAATATGTTAAGAAATTTAATGCATTGTGATACATGGAAGATATTACTCACTTGATAGAGGACCTATCGCCATGATTCATGTATTTTATTTCTTAATTTTGGTGGTAATGTGTATATGGATCAAGTGGGAGAATGTAAGTATTCTTTACATTATACTTATCCTAAGTGATCCATGTGGGCCCCACACATTACAAGTGTCAAATTATGATTAGAGAACGGTTGATGGGCGGTTATCTTTTGGGATATTAATCAACGTAGTTTGGTCCCCAATTTTATTCTCCAAAAGGTTTTGACTCAAACACCATTAAGGAGAGGAGAAGAAGAAATTGGAAGATCAAGCTTTGGAAAGAACAACAATGGCTGGAGGTAATTCTTATTTTATTTCCGCAATTTAGATTAGATGATCTTTGTGTTTGTTCACACAAAGATCATTAATGTTTAATGACTTACATTCTACATATAAAAAATGGAAAAAAAAAATGCTAGAATGACACCTCTATAACATGACGTGAGGGCCCTACATAAAAATAAGTGTGCGCAAAATAATTTATGAAACACAACACGCGTGGTGTATATTTCAAAGAGTGCATGATGGCTTCCATATCATAGGGATGCTATTTGGGATGTCACTTGAGTGTCATTTGGGGTGTCATTTTAACATTTTCGTAAAAAAATGATGATTTTTTTTTTAGAAACTATGGGTATCCAAACACTTTGTATGACTAATCTCACGAGCCCCGAGATTGCGGAAAGAGACCACGAAATAAAACAACTATGGGGACAAAGATTTAACATTTTCAAATAAAGGGATGTGTAATAGAAAATAAATATTATTCAAAACTAAATAACATTTAATATATTTTTTAGCTTATGATTGGCACAAAGTTAATTATAGAGTCATACCAACATTGAAAATGAAGAGAAGAGAAAGTAGCAACAGCAAATTTACAAGCAACTTCATGGTGGACGCGTGTTATGAATCTGCGTGTTATGAATCTGTTTGATCTTCTTTGTATCTATAATTTAAGGGGAGGCTAGCTAAACTATAAGGAAGAGCAGCTATTTATAGACTTAATTTATGCGAATCTTTATTATCACATTTATTAGTAATTAAGAATAATAAAATTGATTTTTACCTATTCAAAATTCGCTCTAATGATTTTCATGCACATGAACATATATGAGACACTAAAAAAGGTATTGAAATAATTACCAAAAAAAGAAGAAGAAAGTATTGAGATTTTAGGCAAGATCGACTAATGAAAGATTATAAAGAGATTCATTGGCTAAATAAGATTAAGGAGATCAAAAGTCTCTCCTTGCTAAGGAATATCCTTAACTTTAGCAAATCTCTTCACGCTAATTAATTAGGAAAGATCCTTAGTCTCGTACTCTGATATAGGTAATCTCATTAGACAGTAACTAAGGCCTCAATCGGTTCGTTTTTGCTAACTTATGGCATGTTTGCTTCACCTTCTTAGGTCGGATTAGCCACATTGGACTGGCTAATCGATATCTGGTATTCGCTTGAAGGATTAACTAGTCCACGGGACTATTTAATACCCAATACAAGGGACTAAAGTAATTAAACCATCCTTTTTGGTGTCACTAATTAGTTCCAATATGCTACCCAAGGATGGGTTGGCTCAGTGACAGGGAGGGCGTTCGCTGATGAAGGATTCGGGGTTCGAACCCTGCTGCTGGCGCCTTGCATCCCTGGGGAGGGAACAAATTTCTTTTCGCTAATCCCCCGGGCTCGAGGGATTAGTCAGGACCCACTAAATGGGCCTGGATATCCTTGGTTCTCAAAAACAAGTTCCAATATGCGTGGGCTTGAATTAAACATTACCAAAGTACCCCTCCCTCTCCAAATGTACCAAACTCAGAATCTACCCTAAAAATCTAACTCGTGTCACGTGTCATTTTATGGTCATACATGAGACCCACTTGTCGTGATACACATGTCCAAATTTCGGGAGTCGACACCGAGGTATGCGATTTTTGTTTGATGCTTGTATTATTTATTATACCAAAGATTGAACAAGTTAAATTAATTAAATTTGGTAATGTGCGGGTAAGGTACACGCGGGGCATAACTGTGTCAAGACGAGCGGAGGCGTACCTCGACCTAATATTCGGTCACGTCAACTACCACGTGCATCTTTAGCGTCTAATCCCCGTCTAATCCCCGTCTAATCCCCGCGGAGATAGGAAATCCCCGTTGGGATTTATTATTCCCCATTTAGTTTCCCGCGAGGAATCTTCGTTCAAATCCCCATGAAAATCCCTATGAGAAAAAATCGTCATATAACCTAAAAAAATATTGTACTTAAAAATAAACTAACAAAAAAAGTAAGGTATGAAATATTGTACGTACGTATCTTTTTTTAGGAAACGTATATACTATATATTTTAGATTAATTACCATATGTTTATATTTTATGTAATATACCGTAACATGTTTCTTAGTGTGCATTTAATTATGTATTTATATTTTTATGGTAATATATAAACCTTTTATAATGTATATACACCTACATGTTACATGATATTTTATGTTCGTATATACAAAACACAAGATATATTTATTCATGACAAATGAGATTCCCGCATGAAGATATCCAATGGGGACCCCTATGGGGATTCTCCGCGGGGATACCCAATAAGGAATCCCCATGGGGATTCCGGTGGGGATATTTTTTTCCACATCCTCATTCTCATCCCCGTGCGGGGAACCAATTTCTTCCCCATCCCCGTCCCCGTACCCATTTAAATTCCCCATCCCCGTCCCAGTCGCGGGAATCCCTGTAACGACCTTAAAAATCTAACTCGTGCCACGTGGCATTTCAAGGTCGTACGTGGGACCCACTTGTCGTGATACACATGTCCAGATCTCGGGAGTCAACATCGAGGTATGTTATTTTTTTTATGCTTGTATCAATTATTAAACCAACATAAATTCAACATTAGTCCAAAATAATTCAACACCGAGCCGTTCCCGTGGGGATTCCCAGCCCTATTGACACCCCTAATTGTATTCATGGTGTGTAATAGTAGAGTATTAATGGGCGGCTAGCTCATTACATTAACAATTCCAAGTAATTAGCTGAAGGGGTTTAATTTGGGCATGGGATATTGAAGAAGAAAAGTTCATGCACAATAAAAATGTATTATTTTTATTTTGTATGTAATAAAATAGATATTTTGCTGTCAAAAAACTATTTATTTTCCCATTTGTGGATTATACTTAATTCTGTGGCACTTGTAAGCTGTCAATCCCGATTTGGGTGTGCTTATCCCGAAATCGGAGTGTGACATTGAAATCTCAGAATTGAATAAATATGTGCTTTATTGAAAAGATATTGCAGTAGTTAACGTTATTGGAACCACTGTCAATCAAAAGAGAAGATCGTCGGTGGTTCAAAAAGCAAGAATCACAAAGGAAATCAAAAAAGGAAATAAAGGATTTTAGGATTTGGAGGTGGTAACGTTCCCTTGTTTTCTCCAGTTATATATATTTTCTTGAATTAGTTATATTTTTTAACAAAAAGTTTATCTTAAATTAGCTAAGTATTTACAGACGAAATTGAAGGACCAAGCATGAAATTTAAAAAGGACCAAGCCTAAATTCTATCTCTAATTATTGATGTTGGAAGTAGATACAGACTTTAGTTAAAATTTGAGGCGGAAACTAATACCCTAAACCCTCGAATCTGTCTCTATATAATTTCGTTGCTAATTAGAGACGGTTCCTATCTAACTTCCTCAAAGAGGCAGGAGGAAACACGGAGTTTTTCGTTGCTAAATCCACCATTTTTCGCGTGGTGGATTGCACCCATGGATTCATGCCACAAATCTTCGAAGTTGAAAATTATAGAGTCTCCAATGCAACCATAATTTAACACTGAAAACAAAGAATTAACACTGAAAAAACTTCAACAATTCAACAAAAACCACTATGAGCACCCCTATAGAGTCCAACAAAAAGGGCCTTACTAAGAAAACCCAACCTTCATATATATATATATAGTTTTCTAGTCATTTGCACACCAATCAACAAGTAATAGTCAAGTAATTATTTTTTGTTTTATATCATGAATTTTATAACTAAAGACATCTAAACTGGTCATTAATTATATAATGATGATGGAACAATCTGCTCAACTAACCAATTAACTTTCTTTTAATTTAGGATTTCTGTTCAATTATTTACAACTGCCTATGTCACAGTAGAAGAATTCAAAATTACATAAATAAACCTAACTAAACAATACTACTTCCATAAATCATGTCATCCATGCATTTGCAGCATCTCTTTTTGTTTTTTTTTTTTTTGAGTAACCATGGGTATCCTAACACTTTGTCTGACTAGTCCCACGGGCCCTGAGATTGTGGAAAGAGACCACCAGTGGCCCGACGTTTGGCTGTCATTGGGGAATCGAACCCGAGAGGTCATTTGCAGCATCATTATACCATTTAATTAGAAGATTGATCAATTGAAGAATTCAGAATTTATTTCAACACTCTTAACACAGAGGTTCTCTGCTTCAAGGATAACAATTTGAACATTTTTGAAGGTAATCTAAAGACACCAACATGAATCAGTAAGGGTAAACCTCAATAACAGACTGTATGGCATTCACTTGCCTAATGTTGTACCTACTGAAACCAGCAGCATAGATGAGCTTCTTCCACTCCTCCTCTGTCCTCTCTTTCCTCCACAGTTCAGCATCATGTCCAAGTCCATCACCATCCTCATCTTCGTGTATGGATGCTCCGAAAACGCATTCAACACGATATCGACTAGGATTACCTTCCCCCCGTTACTCGGCAACGCTTCCTTGCACTTCTTTAGAATCTTAATGCATTCGTCGTCGGCCCAGTCATGAAGGATGCACTGATTCACACACAAGTCCCATGTCATATATCATCTTACATAATATATATGTTCAAAGCTATATATATATAGACATTGATGAGTTCATGCATGGACTAATTAATTAATTACCTTCATTAGGATGGCATCTGCTTTGGGAATGAACTTGAACATGTCACCTTCGATGCGAGTCACTTCAGGGTAAGTAGGAGAATCAGCAGCAACATGAGGGAGATCATAGACACTGCAATTTATGTGAGGGTAGGCCTTGGCAATGTGCCTAACTGCAGTTCCGGTCCCCCCGCCGACATCGACTAGCGACTTAATCCCTTGAAACATGTCCTTGCATTCACTCACCAATGCAGACATGAGTAGCCTAGTGTCACAAGCCATGGCCTCATTGAAGATGTTGTTCTTCTTCGGGTTCTTCGACATGTAATCCCATATGTTCATCCCCAACGCCTTCTCGAACGCGGTCGTGCTCTCGTTCCCCAACCCCTCCTTGAGATGGTACCATGGTGACATGAACTCCTTATCAGTTATACATAGAATTGAAGGCACCATGCTCTTCTCCCACCCCTTTACTAGGTACTTCGCCGGCGGCGCAAGACCATAATGATCTTCGCCGTCGATAGACTCTTTCGTGAAGAGATTCATGTGCACCAAATAGCGCATGATCCGGAACAAGCGGTCGTGATCCGCGGCGCCGTTCGGAGAGGGAATTCGAGAAGCAAGGTTGGATAGGGTCATGGGCTTGCCATGGTTGTGAATGATATCAGGTATGTCAAGCTGAATAACAGACTTGACGACTAATGACTCTGCAAAGCCATATATGAAGCTCCATAACTTGGCTTGGGCTGCTTGGTCTTGCTTTAGATTTTCTGATGCCATGACTTCTTCAATTTCCTTGAGTGTGTTGAATTTGTTGTATCAATTTGTTCTTCTTGCGAGAGGCAATAAAATTCACAACTTAAAGAATGGAGATGCTAGTGCAACCCATTTTGGACACCTACTTTGAGCACTAGTGGGTCTAAATAAGTGTCCCTCCCTGTTATTATACATTTCGAGGCGTGTGAGCTGTGGCCAAAGTGGGTGTTTAAAGGGGTTACAAAAGCATTTCCTTAAACATTATTTATTTATTACATAGTTTTCTTGGTAGTGAGGGGTTCAAGCCCCACCTCCATCGCCAAGAATCACGTGGGAATCTTTTAAGTTAGGCGTTATGGAGGGACATTGGAGAAGTCTAGCATAGAGGGTCAGAGCCCAGTGGGGATAACAACTGTTAATTTGTTGTGCACAGATTTCTGCATCAATTTGTGTGCAGTTGGTGCACAGATTTCTTGTTGTATATGGTAGGGATGTCAGAAAAACTTATTAATCTATTGGTCCACACATGTAATATACATTGTTTGTAGTTTAGTGTGTGTTTTCTTGCTCTGTCAAGAAAACTCGTTAAGACAACTACAATTAAAAGATCTGATCTGGCTCGATCGCTGCGTCTTTAAAATAAAATTCAGGTACGTTTCCGCTTTTTATTTATCATCCCGAATATGCGTGACTTTATATTTCTTATGTGATTTATGATAGATTAATATGATTAGAAATCATATAGATCTAAATCTTATAAGGGATGATTACAATTGGTTGTTGCATGTCATTGTTAATTATGTTACATAATTGAGTGCTATTCTAATACATTTATTGCATGTTCGGTTCACATACCCAAGAATCTTAATTTCATGGGATTAGCTTATGCGAAGGATTGTGATTTGGATAGTGGGTGACTTGTTTGGTTGGAAGTGATAATATTAAGATAACATGTTATTGTTGTTAATAAAGTCGTCATTTTTCAAGTGCACTCATCCAGACTAACTAAGAAAGTAGAAACGTTTAGATTAGTTCGTTGGATCGTGTACTAACTAGTCCACTTGACTACCTATATTCCAACGAAGCGAACAACCAAATTAATCAATCCAATTGGTTAATTCGACCTAATCATATAAACCGAACATGCCTTTAGAGCATCTCCAATGGAACTATAGATTGTGGTGGAAATGGATCCGCCTAAGATACAATCCACATCCAACCCAAAAAATAATGTTTTGCAATGGGACCATAGATTGCTAATGTTCATCCTATGTGTCATGAAATCAAAGTGGACCATATATACAGATCCTTACGCCACATCAAATGGGTGTCACTTGGAGTGTCATTTGGGGTGTCATTTGAACATTTTTGTTTCTTATAAACTCTCAAATCACATATGTCACTTAGTTAATTAGCATTATAAAAAAGGTCACACTATGTGCACCCCACTAATTACTCAGGGCACTCTATTTATTTTGTTTTCAACTTGAAAAGACTCAAATGCCCCTCTCAACCCAAACAATCAACTCTTCCTTTCTATTCCCGCACGCCCCACCCTAATCAATGAAGAGAGCGCAAGGGGTGCAGATGCGGCATATGAGGATGTGAGTTTTGATGTTCTTTAGGAAAGAAAATAGAAAAAAGTAATTTTTCTTATCTAGTTGTGAATTAGAAATTGGAACATAAAAAATAAAAATCGTTACTATGAAAATCCGGGACAGGTGTTGCCTAGTGGTAAGGGCGAGGACGAAGTTGTGTGGGTTAAGCGCACGACCTCAGGTTCGATTCCCCACCACGCCAAACGTCGAGTCACCGTGGTCTCTTTAAGTAATCCTGTGGCTCGTCGACTAGTCGACAAAGTGTCCGGATACCCACTTACTCAAAAAAAAAAAAAAAATCTTTACTATGAAACATCGACAACCCAACAATAAGAATGACCAAGAATCTTTGTTTTAACCATCAAAAATATAAAAGGGAGAGTAATAGATAATTAATCTATATATTCAAGGAATTATATATATCCTTAATACATTTTCATGGAAAGTAAAAGCCAGTCTTCCTTGTGAATGCTGGTGGAGATGGTCGACATTCATGAGAGCACAAGCACTTGTTAGGTTCTGAATGCTCCGCAATAACCCAATCCATGCTTAAAACAGTGAGAACATGCCGCTACGCAACTCATCGGCTCGCATGGCTCTGCTTCAAAAATTTCAATCACGCACTTATCTGCCTCGCACCCTACTCAACAAATTTTCACCAAAATATAATTAAATCCACTTCAAAATATAAAAGACTAGAATATATATAACAAAATAACAAATAACAAAATAAATGTAGTACTAGATTTTTTGAAACTTTTCTATGTAAGTATTCTTTACATTATACTTATCCTAAGTGATTCATGTGGGCCCCACACATTACAAGTGTCAAATTATGATTAGAGATAACGGTTGATGGGCGGTTATCTTTTGGGATATTAATCAACGTAGTTTGGTCCCCAATTTTATTCTCCAAAAGGTTTTGACTCCAACACCATTAAGGAGAGGAGAAGAAGAAATTGGAAGATCAAGCTTTGGAAAGAACAATAATGGTTTGGAGGTAATTCTTATTTTATTTCCGCAATTTAGATTAGATGATCTTTGTGTTTGTTCACACAAAGATCATTAATGTTTAATGACTAACAATTGGTATCGTAGCTTTGTGGTTAAACCTTTGATTCATATCATGTCGATCTAGAATTTTTCCGCAGATTGTTTTGATCGACATTACCGAATTTTTTTTTGGAGTTGATCCTTATTTGGTATTTTGTGTTTCTCTATTCAAAATCCGATTTGTTTGGCGTTATTGGATTTATTAATACATGTGCCGAAAAGGATTTTTCGTAATATTTTGGAATTTTGATAAACCGAAATACTCACATAGTTAGTTTCGGTGATCCAAGAATTTCCTATAAATTCTGAATTTGACCTCCTGTACGCACATTAAAGTGTGTATATCATTGAAATCAAATTAGGCGGAATAGCAAATTTTTTTTTTTTTTTTTAATGTTTGCTACACTCTAGTATATGAAATTTTATACAAAACAGTGTAGCTATGTCACATATATTTGTTTGGCATGTTCAATATGCATGGATATGCATATATAATAGAACTGACATATGCTATATGAATATGACGCCTACATATTAAGAGTAGTACACGTGCATAAGAGGGATTATATATATATATATGCATATATAATAGAACTGATACATGTTTAGTACAAGTTGATAATCACTTGATGAGTATTATGTTTTATATATTTAATTTTCAGGCACATTAATTATTTTATTTAAATAATACATGAGATAATATGCCATGAAGTATATATGCATGTATATAATTTGTTAGTATTGTTTAAATAAGGATGCAATACATTAAGAAATTCATTGATTAAATGTAGGATGATCCATGCATGTGAAATTTTAAATAATGTTAGAGTGGCCACAAAGATCTAAATTATATAGGATCATTCATGCATTTGTTGTAATTAGTAATATGGTTGTGGTAAAATTTATCCCACATGATATTTTACTCTAATCATATAATTAATTAGAATAGAATATCAAATTGTATTTTCTTAATTTACCCACAGGAATTGAGAAAATGAAAATAATTTGATAGTTTTATTATATGGTTAATGAATCTTATTGAGTAAAGGCATTAGCCACAGCATGTTTTTACGTCACTTGATTTATTTCTTTTATTATGTTTGCATTGGTAAAACATATTATTTGTAGTCTCTATTTGTTGTTACGCATGTATTTATTTATTTAATATTTGCAGCTACTCATATACCCGTCTTAGGTTCTGAGTTAAAATTTGAGATCCCGACTCTTAATGGAGAGAATTATAGGGTATGGAAGGAGAGAATTCTCCTCCATTTGGGAGTAATGGATATAGATTTTGCCATACGTAAGGACGAACCACCAAAGCAATCACCGAAGCTAGTCTTTTCCGACGCTTGATCTCTAATAAAAATGGGAGAGATCTAACAAGCATTTGTGTTATGTTCATTAAAACGAACATAACGGCTAGTATTCGGGGTACGGTGGAGAAGTATGACAAGGTTCATCCATTGCTTAAGGCCATCGAGGATCGATTTCGGACATCTCGATAAGGCACGCCGACTCTAATCATGCAATTCTCATCACTCCGGATGACTGGAGTTAAGGGTGTGCGCGAGCACATCAAGCGGATGAGGACATAAATGCGCGACTCAAAACACTTGAGGTTGATATGTCCGAGAGCTTCTTAGTCCACTACATTTTGAACACACTCCCTTCTCAGTATGCACCCTTTAAGATCTCTTATAACACGCATAGAGATAAATGGTCGATCAACGAGTTGACGACCATGTGTGTTCAGGAGGAGGGTAGATTGATTATGGAGCAAAGAGAGAATGGTGTGTTGCTGACGGTGGACAAGAAGAAAAAGGACAAGAGAGCCAACTGGAAGGGGAAAGACAAAATGCAACCCCAAGGTGGAATTATGAAGAAAGAATCCAAGTGTTTCTTCTGTAAAAATAAGGGACACATGAAGAAGGATTGCATCAAATTCCAACAGTGGCTTCAAAAGAAAGGTATATCAATTTCATATGTTTGTTTTGAATCTAATATGGTTGATACTTTACATGACACTTGGTGGATTGACTCTGGTTCTTCAATCCATGTTTCCAATACATTTACGGATATGATAAATCTGCATGAAACCAAATGGGAAGTGAGTTGAGCATTTATTCAGAAATAAAATGCGCTCACATGTGGAAGTTGTTGGAACATGCATCTTAAAATTGTCTAGTGGCTTTATTTTAAATTTGGACAATGTTTTCTATGTACCTAATTTTTCCGTAAACTTAATTTCGGTTTCCAAGTTGTTGTATTTGGGATTTCACTTCAACTTTTCTGGAACATCTTTTGATTTGATATTTAAATCAAATATCGTTGACATGGTACTTTATTGAATGGTTTATTTTGTTTGAATTTAGAAAATAATGCCACCGCAATGCATGTTCTTCGGGTTTGAAAAGAAGTGTCATGAATGGTGAATCTTCTATGTTATGGCACCTGAGATTGGGACATATCTCCAAGGATCGAATCAAAAGATTAGTAAATGATGGAGTACTAAGTTACTTTCTTGACTTTGCTGATTTTGAGATTTGTGTGAACTGCATAAAGGGAAAACAGACTAAAGTATCCAAGAGAGGTGCTCATAGAAGTTCAACATTATTAGAAATCATCCATACTGACATATGTTGTCCAGATATGGACTTTAAAACTGGTCCAAAATACTTTATCTCCTTTATTGATGATTTCTCACGTTTCATGTATGTCTACTTGCTTCATCATAAAAATGAAGCATTGAATGCCTTTAAAGTTTTCAAGGCTGAAGTAGAGAAACAAAGTGGGAAACAAATTAAGATTGTCAGATCTGACAGAGGAGGTGAGTATTATGGTAGATACACTGAAGATGGACAAGCATTTGGTCCATTTGCTAAGTTTCTTCAAGAGCAAGGAATAGTTCCTCAATACACCAATCCAGGTTCTCCAAGTGAGAATGGTATAGCAGAAAGAAGAAACCGGACCTTGATGGATATGGTTAGGAGTATGCGTAGTAATGCAACTCTACCTATCTTTTTGTGGAGTGAAGCTCTTAAAACGGCAGTGTATATATTAAACAGGGTTCCAACTAAGGCTGTTTCAAAGACGCCATTTGAGTTAATGAAAGGTTGGAAACCTAGTTTGCGACATATACGCGTTTGGGGATGCCCGTGTGAAGTGAGAATCTATAATCCACATGAAAAGAAGTTGGATCCTAGAACCATTAGTGGGTATTTCATTGGATATGCTGAGAGGTCTAAAGGATATCGCTTCTATTGTCCTTCTCATAACACTAGAATTATGGAATCTAGAAATGCAAAATTTCTAGAGAATGACATGATTAGTGGGAGGAATCATTTTCAGATAATGTTCCTAAAATGGTTCATTTTGATGATCTTCCTTCTAAATCAAGTAGTGATCATATGTATGTCATTCCAAGTTTTGCTCAGTTCCATTGAGAATTGAGGAACAAAGAGTTCAAACTCCACAAGTTGTTGACAATCCTCCAATAGATCAAGTTGTTCATGAAGAACTTGAAATGGTAGAACAACCAATTATTCATGAAGTACCTCAAGTAAATGAACAAGTTGATCAACATGATCTTCAAGAAAATGTTGATGCAACATTAAGAAGATCTACTAGAGTTAAAAGGTTAGCAATACCTAGTGATTTCATTGTGTATCTGCAAGAATTGGACTATAATGTCGGAGTCGAGAGTGATCCCGAAACCTTTTCACAAGCCATGAATTGTGCTGAATCTGAATTATGGTATGATGCTATGAATGATGAAATGAATTCTATGTCATCAAATGATGTTTGGGACCTTGTTGAGTTGCCTAAAGGAGCCAAAGCAATTGGATGCAAATGGATCTTTAAGACAAAGAAGGACTCATTAGGCAACATTGAGAGATACAATGCCGTAACTTGTTGCAAAAGGATTCACACAAAAGGAAGGAATCGATTACAAGGAAACTTTTTCTCCCGTATCTAAGAAAGATTCTCTTTGCATAATTTTGGCTTTGGTTGCACATTTTGATTTTGAGTTGCAACAAATGGATGTGAAAATCGCATTTCTTAATGGTCAACTAGAGGAAGAGGTTTACATGAAACAACCAGAAGGATTTTCCTCTATTGGCAATGAGAATTTGGTTTGCAAGCTTAAGAAATCTATATATGGATTGAAACAAGCCTCCCGACAAAGGGGTATTTGAAGTTTCATGATGTTATCTCTTCATTTGGTTTTGTTGAGAATATTATGGATAATTGTATATATCAGAAGGTTAGTGATAGCAAAATTTGTTTTCTCATTCTATATGTGGATGACATTTTACTTGCAACAAATGATAAGGGTATGCTTCATGAATTGAAACAATTCCTTTCTAATAGCTTTGATATGAAGGACATGGGAGATGCATCCTATGTTATTGGCATTAAGATCCATAGAGATAGAACACGTTGTATTCTTGGAATGTCTCAGAAGCCTATATCAACAAAGTCTTGGAAAGATTCGAATGAAGGATTGTTCATCAAGTGTAGCTCCCATTGTGAAGGGTGATAAGTTCAATTTGAACCAATCCCCTAAAAATGATCTCGAGCGGGAACAAATGCTTAACATCCCTTATGCTTGTAGTTGGAAGCTTGATGTATGCTCGTGTTTGCACAAGACCCGACATAGCATTTGCGCTTGGAATGTTAGGAAGATATCAAAGTAACCCGAGTATGGACCACTCGGAGAGCCGCAAAGAAGGTCATGAGATACCTTCGTGGGACAAAGGACTACATGCTTACATATAGACGAACTAATATTTTGGAAGTCACTGGATACTCAGATTCAGACTTTGCTGGTTGCCTTGATTCACGTAAATCAACATTGGGATTTATTTTCATGCTAGCTAGTGGAGTCAGATCATGGAGAAGTGCAAAGCAAACATTGATTGCTACTTCCACTATGGAGACTGAGTTTGTTTCTTGTTTTGAGGCTACTTCTCAAGGTGTTTGGCTAAAGAGTTTCATTTCTGGGCTTAGAATCATGGATTCTATCTCTAGGCCATTGAGAATGTATTGTGACAATTCAAATTTGCTATCTTTATGGCTAAGAACAATAAAAGTGGGAGTCGAAGCAAGCACATCGACATTAAGTACTTAGCCATAAGGGAACGTGTCAAGACAAAACAAAGTGGTCATTGAGCACATTAGCACTTTGAATTAATGATAGCAGATCCTTTAACTAAAGGCATGCCACCAATGAAGTTTAAGGATCATGTTGATAGGATGGGACTTAGATCCATTATGTGATTATTATTGTAAGAATGATGTTTATTGGAACTCTTCGAGGTATTTCTTTACTTATGTATTGTGTACACATTCATGTTTTATTTGATTTGAGAAATATCATTAAGTTTGGACCAATAATAAACATGAGGTTTATTCATTAAGTTATGACAATATGTTAAGAAATTTAATGCATTGTGATACATGGAAGATATTACTCACTTGATAGAGGACCTATCGCCATGATTCATGTATTTTATTTCTTAATTTTGGTGGTAATGTGTATATGGATCAAGTGGGAGAATGTAAGTATTCTTTACATTATACTTATCCTAAGTGATCCATGTGGGCCCCACACATTACAAGTGTCAAATTATGATTAGAGAACGGTTGATGGGCGGTTATCTTTTGGGATATTAATCAACGTAGTTTGGTCCCCAATTTTATTCTCCAAAAAGGTTTTGACTCTGAACACCATTAAGGAGAGGAGAAGAAGAAATTGGAAGATCAAGCTTTGGAAAGAACAACAATGGCTGGAGGTAATTCTTATTTTATTTCCGCAATTTAGATTAGATGATCTTTGTGTTTGTTCACACAAAGATCATTAATGTTTAATGACTTACATTCTACATATAAAAAATGGAAAAAAAAAATGCTAGAATGACACCTCTATAACATGACGTGAGGGCCCTACATAAAAATAAGTGTGCAAAATAATTTATGAAACACAACACGCGTGGTGTATATTTCAAAGAGTGCATGATGGCTTCCATATCATAGGGATGCTATTTGGGATGTCACTTGAGTGTCATTTGGGGTGTCATTTTAACATTTTCGTAAAAAAATGATGATTTTTTTTTGAGAAACTATGGGTATCCAAACACTTTGTATGACTAATCTCACGAGCCCTGAGATTGCGGAAAGAGACCACGAAATAAAACAACTATGGGGACAAAGATTTAACATTTTCAAATAAAGGGATGTGTAATAGAAAATAAATATTATTCAAAACTAAATAACATTTAATATATTTTTTAGCTTATGATTGGCACAAAGTTAATTATAGAGTCATACCAACATTGAAAATGAAGAGAAGAGAAAGTAGCAACAGCAAATTTACAAGCAACTTCATGGTGGACGCACGTTTTATGAATCTGTTTGATCTTCTTTGTACCTATAATTTAAGGGGAGGCTAGCTAAACTATAAGGAAGAGCAGGTATTTATAGACTTAATTTATGTGAATCTTTATTATCACATTTATTATTAATTAAGAATAATAAAATTGATTTTCACCTATTCAAAATTCATTCTAATGATTTTCATGCACATGAACATATAAGAGACACTAAAAAAGGTATTGAAATAATTACCAAAAAAGAAAGAAAGAAAGTACTGAGATTTTAGGCAAGATCGACTAATGAAAGATTATAAAGAGATTCATTGGCTAAATAAGATTAAGGAGATCAAAAGTCTTTCTTTGTTAAGGAATATCCTTAACTTTAGCAAATCTCTTCACACTAATTAATTAGGAAAGATCCTTAGTCTCGTACTCTGATATAGGTAATCTCATTAGACAGTAAATAAGGCCTCAATCGGTTCGTTTTTGCTAACTTATGACATCTTTGCTTCACCTTCTTAGGTCGGATTAGCCACATTGGACTGGCTAATCGATATTTGGTATTCGCTTGAAGGATTAACTAGTCCACTAGACTATTTAATACCCTATACAGGGGACTAAAGTAAACCATCCTTTTTGATGTCACTAATTAGTTCCAATATGCTACCCAAGGATGGGTTGGCGCAGTGACAGGGAGGGCGTTCGCTGATGAAGGATTCGGGGTTCGAACCCTACTGCTGGCGCCTTGCATCCTTGGGGAGGGAACAAATTTCTTTTCGCTAATCCCCCGGCCCGAGGGATTAGTCAGGACCCACTAAATGGGCCTAGATACCCTTGGTTCTCAAAAAAAAAGTTCCAATATGCTTGGGCTTGAATTAAACATTACCAAAGTGCCCTTCCCTCTCCAAACAGCCAAACACACTCATTACTCCTCTTATCAAGCCCACACACAAAGTTACAAAAGTGATACCAAGTACAACTAGGGATGCAAATAAGTAACCCATAGGTGACGGGGATTTACCATAACGGGTACAAGTATGAGGATTTTAAATGGGAATGGGGATGGGGATGAGTACAAAATCTCATACCCACACGAGTATGAGTACGGGTATGAGTAATAAAATATATCCATGGGGATCCCTATGAGTAATCTCCACGGGGATACCATCTACCCAATGGGGATCCCCATATATCGATTTATACACCATTTGATATATATATATATATATACACCATATGATATTTATATATAAATATTACATAATATTACATAGTTTCCACTTCGAAACACTCATACATAAAACAAAAAACCTCTTAATGAGATTTATAATTTTAATTTATTTGGTTAATTAATAACTATATGTTTTTGTTTTGAATTGTTTGCAACTATATTTATATTTTACAATTTTAGGATCAAAAGTACTGAAAAAAGTTGATGACTCGGTGGTTTAAAGCGATAGTGACTTTAAGGAATATTTTGAATTTAACTTTTCGTTTTGCATATGCCAATGATTTTGTAGAAACTTGATTATAAGTGTTAGCACTTAGCAGTTAGAATTTTTATTGCGTGATATGTTGATTTTTTTTAAAAAAAAATTCAACAATTGTGTTGTTATGTATGTATATTTGATACTTTATTTGTTACAATTTTTTTTTTTTTTTAGAATCTCGCGGGGTTCCCTAATGGGTAATGGAATGGGGAAATTTTTTTCCCCACGGGGATTTTCCATCCCCGTAAAAATTCCCACGAAAATCCCAACGAGGATCCCCAATGCGGAATGAAACGGGTAAAATATTTTACCCATGGGGATCCCCTATACCTACGATGATTTGATGGGTATGGGAATGGGTATGAGAATTCATCCCCATATAGATATGGGTGATAAGTTTTTTAGTGGGTATGGGTATGAGAATTAGGTCTTCATCCCCTACACTACCCATTTGCTTCCCTAAGTACAACCCTCACTAGGACTCTCATCTACATCACGACCTTACTAGCCACCGCACTCTCCCTCCTCAGCCGCACCAAGTCTACCGCCACCTCCGCCATTACCGCCACCACTGAGCCTATCACCCCCCGCGTGCGGCCTCGCCGCCCCGGTGACGTGTCTCCGTGTACTCCTTGCCAGCTGGCCCTACTACACGTGTACGGCACCTGCCCATCCTTTTTTGTCTCGAAATTCGTATCCACTTGTGTGTACAGTGTATAAATGACATATTCAGCGGAAGTCGTACTTAAATGCAAGAATTATTAATAATCAATTAAACAAATCCTATTGTGGAAAAAACCCTGAAAAGTACTATGTATAGAGGTAGACGAATGTACCATATAAGGTATTTATGTACAATGTCATGTTACTCCCCAGTTCCCAAAAGAATCAAAATATCAAAACAAAACACACGTACAAATAATCCTCAACTAGTAGGCGATCGAGGTAGTCGCCTAAGATCCCCTTGCCCTTACTTGTACTCGGATCTGCACTCAATCATCACAGAAGAAAATGGATGACGAGTCCAGTCAGTAAAATCCCAATGAACTCCTCCAAGCATTCAAATAAACAAGTGGAAGTCAATAAATACTGTTAAATAAACATGCAGAATGTAAACGGACAACTGTAAGTAGGGCATCGCATGCATAGATAACAATAAAGTGCAAATGTATGTGCCTGTTCCAGTCAGACTAAACCATACTTTAAGATTCCCTTCCAGGATCCCACTAGTGGGCGCACCCAACTAGCTATCACCTGGTCCCTCTCGGTGGCCGGCGTAGACCTACGACGCACCGACACATGTAGCAGTTCATTAGCTCGGGTCGTTCTCCACCGAGAACTCTTGATACACATGTTATGGTCTAGAATGCATAGACACACAACGAAAAATCCGGTGGGAGTAACTCAACTAACCGTCCAAACAATGACAAGATATAGATGTAATAAAGCCCACAAGGAATACTGAAATTGAATGGAAATACAAAACGAAATAAATACTCAGAGTTTTTCAATTGGTTTTACAAACCTCACAACGCACTCCAATACCCTGTAATCAATCCTCGAGTCCAAGTCCACTGGGTCCTTGGTCGCCAATTGATCACCCGTGTCCACCTATGTCTCCATTTATCAATAATTCCAATTTAGTATGACAATTTACAACCAATTTCTAAAAATTTTAGGCCAAATTGCCCATTTCGCACTTTTCGAGGCAAAAACCCCGCGAAAGTCGCATCCTGAATATCCAAATATTTTATTTTTCATAGAAAGTCATAAATGTCAATTTATTTTATTGAAATATAATTTTTCGGAATTCTCCCAATTTTTTCCGAAATTTTTCCCAATTTTTCTTTCCTTTTCTTCTTTTTCTTTTTATCTTTTTGTTTTTTTTTTTTTTTTTTTTTTTTTTGGTTTGGGTCGGACCCGACCCGACCCTTGACTAGAACAGGTCCAGGCTCGGCCCATGGGCCGAGCCTGGCCCGTTCTGAGCCCGACCCATGAGGGGGGTGTACACGCGTGCGACCAGTTTCACTGGTTCGATCGGAAAACTTTTTTTTTCCTCCCTGTTGTTTGGGTTGGGGTTGCTCTCCACCCCAACCTCAGTGGAATCGATGGCAAGGGAGACACCCCTGCCATCACCACCGCGACCCGGTTCGGCCTCCATGGCCGAACCCCCGTCTCGGCCACCACGGCCAACTCACCAACCCACTACAAAACCAATTAGGACTCACCTTGATCGTGACGTTTCAACTCTCTCTCCTCTCCTTCCCAACTTTTTCTTCTCCTCCTCCTCTTGGTTTCTTCTTCTCTCTCTCGGCCTCCCGATCGCGGTGTGTGTGTGTGTGTGTGTGTGTGTGTGTGTGTGTGTGTGTGTGTGTGTGTGTGTGTGTGTGTGTGTGTGTGTGTGTGTGTGTGTGTGTGTGTGTGTGTGTGTGTGTGTGTGTGTGTGTGTGTGTGTGTGTGTGTGTGTGTGTGGTGTGTGGATAAGCTTGTTGACTTTGTTGCTTGACTCCAAAGTGTGACACAGTTGGGACACTCGCCCGTATTTTCAGGCGTTTCGACGCCCGATTTCGTGTCCGAACCGCGATATACGCGTACCGTCGCGTCACTAGCCACCCAATATATATTCCGTATTAGTTACTTGGCCAATTTTTACTTAATTTGTGTGTTTTCGTTTCCCCGACCTAATATTCGGTCCCGTCAACTACTCGGTACCCGCGTCGACACGCATATCGAGGCGAATACAGTTCACATAATCTCGTTGTGTTTTAGTTTCCCCGACCTAATATTCGGTCCCGTCAACTACCCGGTACCCGCGTCGACACGCATATCGAGGCGGATACAGTTCACACAATCCCGCACATATTGTTATGCAACATACACACATGCAATGTATTTCAATAAATTGCACCGCAAATAACCAACCAACACACCATAAACTATCATACCTAAGTCATCGTGTGTCCTAGGCTACCGCGGCGTTCACGTAGATCTGAGCTGGCGTCCACGTTTGTAAATTTAAGATAATTAACGACATTAATAAAATGGGCCGTTAAACCTGCCACCACCTGCATGGGGTGGATCGACACAGGTGTGATGGGTCAGTCCATGTGTTCCCACTTGATCTACGTCGGCTTCTCCCTCACCATCTTCACCCGCACCCACCGTAAAGCACATCCCCTCATCAACCTCGGCGCCCACTTCGCCCCCTCCCATGTCGCCCTTGCGCCCAATGCAACGTCGTCTTCTCTATCGTCGACTACCCCTCCAACGTCCACCTCCACCCCTTCACGGACACCCTCTCCACCCTCTCGCCCATGACGCCCTCGTCGACATGACCACTCGCGACCAAAGTTTAATCCCAATTTGAATTGGGGGGCATGTTGGTTATTCCACCAACCTCCAAAAATTTAATCCCAATCTGAATACACACAACCGAACAAGTGACCCAATCGGGACTTATCACTAAACCTAAGCCACAATTCCATGTATAACTTAATCATATACACACTAGACTATTGTATTTGTGAAGTGAACAAGCCATTACAGTGTTAGTTCGGAGTTATCTCCTTGAAGTTAATATTTTCATGTTTGGTTCAACCTTAAACTTGCAGGGAAGTTTTAAATTTTTAAACAATAAAATATAAATTTACATAAATAGCCTTCAAACAAGAGAAAAATAGGTAAAAAAGGGTCATTAATATAATGATGGGTAATTGCGTCCACAACTTCTGGGAGATAACTCCCTAAGGGGTGGTGGGGAGATATTTCTCACCCTAGGATGTTAGTTGAGTGATAACTTGTAGGCAAATTGGGCAACCACACAAGATTAGTTCCCAACTTATTGTAAGTTATCTTTCTGGAGATAACTCCGCGCCTAACCAAACAAAGCCTAAGATATAATTGTACAACAATGAAGAAAACTAACTAAGGAAACTATATAATTGCACAACTAAGTAAGAGCATCTCCAATGGTAAATGTGGATTGTGGGCGTGTATTCTCAATGTGAAGAGGATGTGTTCATCCTATGTGGCTGAAATTGACATTGAACTTCAAAATAGGTCTCCAATTGTAGATGTGAATTTGTGGTTCAATTAATGAGGTGACAATTCTTTTTTGTAATTTTGTTAATTAAAACGTGAAAATAAAAGTGTAAATAAAATAAGTAAATATTTTAAAAAATCTTATTATCCGACGTGGATGTCAATTTGAATGTCAAGAAGCGACATTCAAAATAGACAATGTCATTTCAAAAAAAAAAAAAAAAAAAAAAAAAAACAATGTATATCTACGTCATCTTGACATTCAAAATGCACATTCCATTAGAGAGGTTTTTTCACTCCAATATCTATTTAATCCTAGGTGGCACACATTGACATCCAATCCACATCCCTATTGGAGACGCTCTAAGAAGGAAACTAACTAAATACATAGGTAGATTAGTGTATAATAAATCAATCACAAATTCAAAAGTTAGTTAAATTTGAATATGTGAATTCATAATTTGAATGTATGATTTTAGTTTGGTTAATTGATAACTTTAAATGGTGAGCAAATAATCGTAGAGCAAAACTTAATTAAATCTCAATCTCTAAATTCAAAATTTAATGAATCTTTACGTCTAAAAAAGAAACTGAAGATAACTATAAATATTATCTAGATAAATCTCAACCGAGAGTAATCAATAAATTAATGTGCACATCGAAAGTATATGGCATCATCACCAACTTCGTCGCATATTTCAATTCTTGTTTAGAAGGGGAGCAAGTGGTGCCAATGATCAATCTGACAACTGTTGCAAGATTGAACGTACATAATACCCTAAAAAGTTTGAATCTTGGTATATGCATTATTAATGCCTTGACATACGTAGTAGACTTCTCAAATCACTCATTATTTTACCATTATTGTAATATATTAATGCATTTGGATGAGTATTTGGGTATGCATTTTGTTGATACATCATTTGCTTGTCTGCATCTCATCGTAATTAAAGAATAATTAGAATATTAAAATAAAGATAAAATAGTCCTTTCAATAAATTTAGTAATATGTAAAAAGTAATTATCTTAAGGAATGAAATTGTCATTTTAGTAAAAGTTGAAAAATAATAAAATAAATTTTTTTGAGTAACCGTGGGTATCCAAACACTTTGTCTGACTAGTCTTACGGGCCCTGAGATTGCGGAAAGAGACCATCAGTGGCCCGACGTTTGGCTGTCACGAGGAATCAAAAATAAGGTCGTGCGCCTAACCCACACAACCTCGTCCTCGCCCTTACCATTAGGCCACACTCGCCTGAGTTAAAATAAAATAATAAAATAATACTAAAAGTAACAAAGTAATAGTCAAAAATTAAGTAAACAAATTAGTAAATTAAATAAATGATCGATCTTGTCATCAAGTAATGAATAAGAAACTAGCTTCTATAAGTTTTATCTTTATCTTAACATTTGACTAACAACGACACTTAACATCTTTAAGAAAAGAATAAGAAGCTTCGTTTACATTATGATTGACAATGACACTTCAACTTAATCGTTAAGTAAAGAATATGAAGTTTTCTTTTTCTTTTATCATAACATTATGATCGAAAACGGCCTTTAAAAGCTTATCCTTTGTTATACTTCTTTATAAATCGGTTATAAATAAAGATTGCTATTATTATCTCGTCACAATGACTTTTGTCTTATTAAGGTGCTCTTCCACTACAAATAGTAGTGGAGATACGGTTCATTCTCGCATTTCTTTATAGTTTCTATCTCTATTCATTAATATATTCCTTAAGAGAAAGTTTAAGAAATATAGCAGTAACCCTCCTAGGGATGTGGTGATTCTTGTTGAAGTAGTTTTCTTTTTTATGCATTATTAATTTGGTAGATGTGCCATTACATCTTTGTATCTTTATTACAATTATTATGCTATTTAATTTTGCTTATCCACATGTGTGATTCTTGTCGATGGGCATTCTGAGGTTCGCCAATGTGGTTTTATTGGTCCTCCAATATGGTCGAGTGCTTACGGACACTATATTGACACTGTTATTTGACCTTGGTGTGGTTTGAGCCTAGGTGCACGGCTTCATGGGTCCACCGGTGTGGTTTATATTGAGGTATGCCTTCAAGCACGGTTAACTTGATGTTTTTGTGATGTTTTATTATATGTGTTGTATTTAGGGGTGTCAATGGGGCGGGGCGAGGATGGGGAGTAGGTCCCCGTCCCCATCCCCATTCAAAATTTGAATCCCCATCCGCGTCTAATCCCCGCGGAGATGGGAAATCCCCGTTGTGATTTATTATTCCCCGTTTAGTTCCTCGCGAGGAATCCCCGTTCAAATCCCCATGAAAAAATCTATGAGAAAAATCGTCATATCACCTAAAAAATATTGTACTTAAAAATAAACAAAAACAACAACAACAACAACAACAACAACAACAACAACAACAACAACATAGCCTGAGTCCCAAATTAACTAGGGTCGGCTACATGGATCAAACTTTTCCATTGTGCTCGATTAAGTGCAATTTCGATGCAGCGCGTCGCTAGGTGGGAACGCCCCAACGTTTATATATGTTTGATCAATTTCATGAAAAGTGACAAAAGTTTTACGCTGGCTGTCAACCTATCGCAACCCTCCTCCATTTTCCAAGAATGAAAAATGAGCTTGGGGCCTCCCTCCCTCACTTTTCGGGTATGAAAAGTGAGTTTGGGACATCCCTTACCCATTTTTCGGTATGAAAAAAATGGGCGTCGAGTCCTCCTCCTTTATCCGGACTTGGGACCGACTATGTAGCGCACATAGTGTACAACATAGGTGGAGTTATCGTACTTAAAAATAAACTAACAAAAAAAGTAAGGTATGAAATATTGTACGTACATATCTTTTTTTAGGAAACATATATACTATATATTTTAGATTAATTATCATATGTTTATATTTTATGTAATATACCGCAACATGTTTCTTAGTGTGCATTTAATTATATATTTATATTTTTATGGTAATATATAAACCTTATATAATGTATATACACCTACATGTTACATGATATTTTATGTTCATATATACAAAACACAAGATATATTTATTCATGACAAACGGGGATTCCCCGCAGTGATATCCAATGGGGACCCCTATGGGGATTCCCGTGGGGATATTTTTTTCCACATCCCCATTCCCATCCCCGTGCGGGGAACCAATTTCTTCCCCATCCCCGTCCCCGTACCCATTTAAATTCCTCATCCCCATCCCAGTCGCGGGGAATCCCCGTTCCCGTGGGGATTCCTCGCCCCATTGACACCCCTAGTTGTATTCATGGTGTGTAATATTAGAGTATTACTGGGCGGCTAGCTCATTAAATTAACAATTTCAAGTAATTAGCTGAAGGGGTTTAATTTGGGCATGGGATATTGAAGAAGAAAAGTTCATGCACAGTAAAATGTATTATTTTTATTTTGTATGTAATAAAATAGATATTTTGCTTCAAGAAACTATTTATTTTCCCATCTATGGATGATACTTAATTATGTGGCACTTGTAAGTTGTCAATCCCGATTTGGGTGTGCTTATCCCGAAATCGGAGTGTGACATTGAAATCTCATAATTGAATAAATATGTGCTTTATTGAAAAGATATTGCAGTAGTTAACGTTATTGGAACCACTGTCAATCAAAAGAGAAGATCGGTGGTGGTTCAAAAGCAAAAATCACAAAGGAAATTAAAAAAAGGAAATAAAGGATTTTAGGATTTGGAGGTGGTAATGTTCCCTTGTTTTCTCCAGTTATATATATTTTCTTGAATTAGTTATATTTTTTAACAAAAAGTTTATCTTAAATTAGCTAAGTATTTACAGACGAAATTGAAGGACCAAGCATGAAATTTAAAAAGGACCGAGCCTAAATTATATCTCTAATTATTGATGTTGGAAGTAGATACAGACTTTAGTTAAAATTAGAGGCGGAAACTAAAACCCTAAACCCTCGAATCTGTCTCTATATAATTTCGTTGCTAATTAGAAAAGGTTCCTATCTAACTTCCTCAAAGAGGCAGGAGGAAACACGAAGTTTTTCGTTGCTAAATCCGCCATTTTTCGCAGTGGTGGATTGCACCCATGGATTCATGCCACACATCTTCAAAGTTGAAAATTATATAGTCTCCAATGCAACCATAATTTAACACTGAAAACAAAGAATTAACGCTGAAAAAACATCAACAATTCAACAAAAACCACTATGAACACCCTTACAGAGTCCAACACAAAGGGCCTTACTAAGAAAACCCAACCTTCATATACATATATATAGTTTTCTAGTCATTTGCACACCAATCAACAAGTAATAGTCAAGTAATTATTTTTTGTTTTATATCATGAATTTTATAACTAAAGACATCTAACCTGGTCATTAATTATATAATGATGATGGAACAATCTGCTCAACTAACCAATTAACTTTCTTTTAATTTAGGATTTCTCTTCAATTATTTACAACTGCCTATGTCACAGTAGAAGAATTCAAAATTACATAAATAAACCTAACTAAACAATACTACTTCCATAAATCATGTCATCCATGCATTTGCAGCATCAATTTTTTTTTTTTTTTCTGAGTAATAATGGGTATCCTAACACTTTCTCTGACTAGTCCCACGGGCCCTGGGATTGTGGAAAGAGACCATCAATACCCGACGTTTGGTCATATGGGGAATCGAACCCGAGAGGTCATTTGCAGCATCATTATACCATTTAATTAGAAGATTGATCAATTGAAGAATTCAGAATTTATTTCAACACTCTTAACACAGAGGTTCTCTGCTTCAAGGATAACAATTTGAACATTTTTTTAGGTAATATAAAGACATGAACATGAATCAATAAGGGTAAACCTCAATAACAGACTGTATGGCATTCACTTGCCTAATGTTGTACCTACTGAAACCAGCAGCATAGATGATCTTCTTCCACTCCTCCTCTGTCCTCTCTTTCCCTCCACAGTTCAGCATCATGTCCAAGTCCATCACCATCCTCATCTTCGTGTATGGATGCTCCGAAAACGCATTCAACACGATATCGACTAGGATTACCTTCCCCCCGTTACTCGGCAACGCTTCCTTGCACTTCTTTAGAATCTTAATGCATTCGTCGTCGGCCCAGTCATGAAGGATGCACTGATTCACACACAAGTGATCCCATGTCATATATCATCTTACATAATATATATGTTCAAAGCTATATATAGACATTGATGAGTTCATGCATGGACTAATTAATTAAGGCAAAACCTATTATTTAGTCCTTGAACTTTATGTTTTTTATGTTTTGGGTCCCTGAACTTTTATTACTACACATTTGGTCATTTAACTTTCACAAAGATCTACATTTAGTCCTTACACTATTTAAAGTGTTAAATTTCGCCGACGTGGGTAATATAAGTGTCGCGTGACTAGTCAAGAAGAGTAAAGTGGTTTATATTATTGAACCGAACAACTCACATCGACCAACAAAAGTCGAAAAAAAAATTAATTTCCCCCAAAAACATAAAAAAATCAAAGTTCAGGGACCAAATGTACACTAATGAAAGTTCAAGGACCAAAAGCATAAAAGACTCAAAGTTAAAGGACCAAAAAAATATGTTTTGACATTAATTAATTACCTTCATTAGGATGGCATCTGCTTTGGGAATGAACTTGAACATGTCACCTTCGATGCGAGTCACTTCGGGGTAAGTAGGAGAATCAGCAGCAACATGAGGGAGATCATAGACACTGCAATTTATGTGAGGGTAGGCCTTGGCAATGTGCCTAACTGCAGTTCCAGTCCCCCCGCCGACATCGACTAGCGACTTAATCCCTTGAAACATGTCCTTGCATTCACTCACCAATGCAGACATGAGTAGCCTAGTGTCACAAGCCATGGCCTCATTGAAGATGTTGTTCTTCTTCGGGTTCTTCGACATGTAATCCCATATGTTCATCCCCAACGCCTTCTCGAACGCTGTCGTGCTCTCGTTCCCCAACCCCTCCTTGAGATGGTACCATGGTGACATGAACTCCTTATCAGTTATACATAGAATTGAAGGCACCATGCTCTTCTCCCACCCCTTCACTAGGTACTTCGCGGCCGGCGCAAGACCATAATGATCTTCGCCGTCGATAGACTCTTTCGTGAAGAGATTCATGTGCACCAAATAGCGCATGATCCGGAACAAGCGGTCGTGATCCGCGGCGCCGTTCGGAGAGGGAATTCGAGAAGCAAGGTTGGATAGGGTCATGGGCTTGCCATGGTTGTGAATGATATCAGGTATGTCAAGTTGAATGGCAGACTTGACGACTAGTGACTCTGCAAAGCCATAGATGAAGCTCCATAGCTTTGCTTGGGATGCTTGGTCTTGCTTTAGATTTTGTGTTGCCATGAATTCTTCAATGTATTCCTTAGAGATCTATAGCTTGGTAGTATTGGATTTGTTGAATCTAAAATTAGCTATTTTGGTCTTCTTGAGAGATGCAATGAAATTCACATCTTGTTTAAATACTTGTCACTTTTTTCGTGTTGGAGTTTGTTCTTTTTTTGACTCAAAATCCCACGTGCTTGTCGGCAAGAAGCACGTGGGCCTCGTCTTAAGTTGGCCTTCCACGAGGACGAGTTAGGTGAACAAGTGAGAAGCAAAATAAATAAAGGAAAATATTAAGATGATCTAGTGAGGGGCAACTAGTGATCACGTCCATTCATCGTGCATCGATGTGTGTGCGCATATATCTCGATGCGTGAATGAATCCAAGAGCCACTCATCAGTCATCCTAACATTTCTCTTTAAATAACCAAGTACATAATAAATTTGAATGGCCAGGTCTATTACGTACATATTATAATTATATATTCTTTTGTAACACCTACTTTGTTGCCTTTGATTTTCGGTGTGCGCACACATTTCGAGGTACATTAGATGGACGTCGGCAAGTATGTCTTGTCGTTTTTGAATTACAGTAGCAATGTCATTTTGAATCGGATAAATAAATGAGGCAACTATATTATCGAGGTAGCACTCGTTAGGAAGAAACCAATCCCCTTCTTAAGGGAAATTTGGTGCGGTTATGTTTGAGTTTTTTTTTAAAAAAAAACGGGTTGAATTTTTCACAATGTTACTCATGATAAGTTACATCGATGTTATTAGTAAGTTTAAGGATTATTGTTCTGAGTCGATTTGTTTTTACAATTAATCACTTTATTAAGTATATATATTTAATATTGTAGACTTTGATTACGATTCATAACATCATTATTATGCACCGAATCTCATCAGAACTTCAGCATTTTCCAATTATAAATGGGTCAACTCATCGTGTTGACCTATTTCAATAAGGTTTTTTTTATTTTTTTACCTTTTTTTGACTTCTTTTTTTTGACTTATTATATTAATAAATTAGCGGTGACAAAGAACGGGGAGTTTTTCTATGGAAGGGGATTGAATCCCCCGTATTGATATTAATTTCCAACTGTTATGGTTGATGTCTCTCGAGTGTACATCGAGATGCGTGTGAACTCTGTATGACATAGTCGAACCGATGGAAGTTTTTGTCAAAATGTGTGTCAAAGTTAGATGAGCCAATCGTTTTCTGATTCAAATACTGTGATGGGGTTTGAAGTGGGTTTGGGGCCCCGGTGGGTCAACATTAATTGGACGCGCGGATTATATGCACGTGCTCGGCGAGCTCTCACGCGCTGACGCACGTGCACGCGCACTTAGGAATATCACTGATCAGCGTGAACTATGTCGCTTGTCACGTTAAAGTGATCATGAATTGATATGCACTTTTTTTTTTTTTTTTTTTTTTTTTTTTTTTTTTTTTTGGTACAAGTATCATTTGTTGAATCAACTTTTAAGTTTTTGTTTATTTGGTACTCAAACTTTCATCAGTTCACTTTTGATTTCTGAACATTCATTTTCCTCTACTTTTGATCATTTTGTTAACTTTGGAGAGTAACAGTTACTAACAAAATTAAGCGCTTCACAAGCAATTCACGGGTGGTTCATAACTGATTAATCAACCCAAAAAAATTTGATTGTAAACCGTTTGACCGTTACTCTCCATACATAATAAAAAGACTAAAAATAGTAGGAAACGAAAGTTCATGGACCAAAAGTGAATTGATGAAAGTTCGAGGACCAAATCAATAAAAACTCAAAAGTTCATCGAACAAATAATACTATTTGCCTTTTTTCGTGTGCTCTATATTAGTTACTTTTTTTTTGACATCAGTGAGAGTGAACAACGACGTCTCTAAACTTTACCTTTTGACAAGCGATATCTGATCTATCTCATTAGAGATGCTGTGGGTTTTACATAATTGTTAATGTACGCTTTAAAAAAAAAAAGCTTGGTGTGCTCAATATTTGTATTGAGATGTGAAACATACAAATAAGAAAATATGTCTAAAGGACTGATAATTATGTAGTAAATAGGCAAAACTCATTATTTGGTGCATGAACTTTGTGTTCATTACACTTTTGGTTCTCGAACTTTTATTATTATACATTTGATCCTTGAACTTTTTAAAAAATGTACATTAATTTAATCCTACCACCGTTTAAGGAGTTAAATTCCAGTAAAATTGTGATGGCCCCAACTTCTAAACAGGGCACCGTCGGCCTAATCCCGTACTCAAGTCTTAATCCTAACCACATAAGACTTAATTACGTATTAGTCAGCCTTTCGTCCATATATTACTCTAAATTCATGTATTGATATATTATTCAATTGAAAGTTACTTCAAATTCCATTAGCATGTTAAGCGGAAGCATTCATTCTCCAAAATTCATAAGTGTGGAAAACCAAGAAAAAAAATACGGCATCACAAGCACGTATATATATATATATATATATATATATGAAACTATTCACTCAACATAATGTACAACCCAAAATGACATAATAATAACACAACAAAAGTCGAGACATATAAAATTAGTGAGGAGAGTCGCCGAACTGCTCAGAGGAAGTCGCCGATCTTCTCCTTCCCCGGTCTGCTGCTGCTCGACGGACCTACACCCACCGTCACAAACTAGACGGTGAGTATAGTGATATTTAAGTACTAACTGGAGAATTATATGCCACATTTCCAAAATAAACGAATGATATTTAATAGCATAAAGTAGCGAAATAAATTGTTGAAACAAGTAATGCAAGTAAATATCACAGTTAAAGATGTAGAAACAGACACAGGTTAAGTCCAGATGATCTACGTCCTATTTGGCGGTGAGACCTATCACCTACCATTTCCCACTACTATATGGAGCTGCGCTCAACATATCTCACATAAATAGCGGAGCTGCGCTCTACGCTTTACAACATCAATCTCATGCTTGCCGACCACCCCGAGTCTCATAAATTGTGTGTCGCGCAAGTGTAGTGGTGAGTGCCGGAACCCCGGTAGACCTATGTCCCCGTGAACCGCGCATCTCTCGTGCAATGAACACTAGATAATCCCTACTTTAATTTCAAAGACAAATAATGCCAACATTCTAGGATACCAAGATAAGTTAGGCTACAAAGCCCAAACAAAATCGAATACAAGTCTACTTAAATCCACATTATTCCATTAGCATGCTTTTTATCAATTTTGTTCAAGAATGACATCAAGTGTAGGAATCAGAGTCAACGAAACAATTCACAAGGCATCATGTGACAATATTTCAATACTTATCTTGTGGACCATCCTCACACACTTGTCCCACAAGTCATGCATGAATAACTCCAAACATACACTCACTTGGTCTCTAGATAGATCATTACATGTCTCGATGCACATCCTAAAGCCTTTGATTTATTTTACTTGCTTAGACTTGCTTTTTGATTATTCAATGTGACCATACACCAAAGCTATTTACACCACTATACATAATTCACATTACACTTACCCTATAAGCCACCTCCTGGTCTCACGTCAACACGCAACTCGAGAGGTACGTCCCATCGCTCATGTCTCGACTCACCGAATACCACGCGTATACCTTACTTTCGCATACACTTGAACATTAGAAATTCACACTTCGGCACCATACAAAATTCTATCAAAAATACACTTAAACATTAGAAATTCACACTTGGGTATAAATAAATAATACATACACCATAGAAAAATAAAGTACGTCAAGTCACGACGGTCCAGTCAACGGTCCTGTGACACGTGGCATGTATAAATTTAAGGGTGTTACACTATACCTGTCCGAACCAACCCCGTACTTCGTTATTCAAATCTTTACAGTAACAGATGTCGGAGGAGACGGTAGGGAGATACTGAACAGATGATCGGAAGTGCTCGCCGGATTCTCACCGGCGAGCTAAAGTGTCAAGGTTAGGAGAAGGCTTATGTGTTTCCTCTTGTTTTAGCAGTATGCGCGTCATTATATGTGGTTCAAGAAGAATGAGAACAATTAGTGACATTGGTGATGTGCCGAACGTACTATAATGATAATTCCAATTTAATTTCTGATTACCACATTAACTTGTAGTAGCGGCGATGGAGGGTGAAGGAGTAGAGAATAATGTAAGCAAGTAGTAAATCGCTAGAAAATTCAATGATGAAGAGTTCTAAACCTTCAGCTTCTAAAGCACCCGACATATGGCATTCAAAATAACAACTATTGAACCCGGACGGATGTAGCCTAGTGGTAAGGGCGAGGACGAGGTTGTGTGGGTTAAGCGCACGACCTCATGTTTGATTTCCTATAACAGCCAAACGTCGGGCCATTGGTGGTCTCTTTTCGCAATCCCAGGGTCTATGGGACTAGTCAGACAAAGTATCTGGACACCCTCAGTTACTAAAAAAAAAAAAAAAAACTATATATTGGTCTTCAGTTCATTTAAATGTACGTACGTAGATTAATTAAATTATTATAGATTGGCTATGGAGGTCTTTAACATGTGTTCGAGCTCTTAGTCCTTGATTGTAAACTAGGGTAAGACCTCTAGATATTTCCCTAATCGCACGTCCAACGCACAACCCTTGACAAGTGCCACATAATTTAACGCAGCGACCACAGTGAGCTTCGCGAGGCAATCGAAATACAATGCGCATCCAATTTAACGCAGGCACTTAGGGTGTATGGGCAGTCTTAAAAGGGGAGATTGACACTTATATCACCAAAATTTTTGTACATATTGACTATAATAAATAAAGTCTTATAATGTCTCCTTCTTATTAAAAAAAAAAAAAAAAAACGTACACTTGCTCTCCTTCAGATACGCTACATATTAGACCTAATTAGGCAGTAGTGGTTTCTAGCTAGGAGTGAGATTAATTCCCATATTCCCGGCTGCCATATAAGATTTTTAGAACTCTTAACCCCGTGTAGAGGTACTAAGTATATATACATCAAATTAGTAAAACTATACCACTTAATTGGTTACAATAATACTATACCTGTTAAATTTTCATTCGTGAGCACAACATCTGCAAGTGGCCTGCCCACGACACCATTTCTCAATTCCATTTGTTTCATAATTATTGGTGCCACCAATCCTAGCTAGTAGTGTTGTATTCTTTTAATGATCATATAATGAACTTTTCAAATCAAACGAGACAAACAGAGGAAGAGAGAGGGTACAGCTCCAATTGCTTCATGCATGAAGATTGAAAGTGATGACGATGATGATGATGATGATGATGAAGCTGTACTCTCTCTCTTCTCCTATTGATCTCCATGACCAAGCATATTAAACTACATGTTTCAACACGAACCAGTTTTTTATATATGTACAATACTAAAGGTACGTATATATAAAGTGACATAGCACTGGTCATCACCAAGCCTGCAAAAAGTCTATCCAAAGTGAACCAAATAATCTCTATTAAATCCATTTGGGCCATGGCCATTCACAAACGACATGTAACAATAATAATTCCAAGTATGTGAAACCAACAAGTAGTGCAAGTTGAAAGCCATGCATTATATCATGAGTATAGTTTGGACCAACTGAGATTGGCCATGTGACCTTCTGTGTTTTATAACTTAATTGATTGATTTGATAAAAGTGACTAAACATATACGAATGAATAACTGCTTGGAATCTGATGAGATTTGAGAGTTAGTCATGACATGACCCACACCTTCCTAGAGTTGAAATTGGTGCAGTGCAAATTAGAGCTGCCTACTTGCTCCATGTCCAATGTATATGGAACAAATATTCCACTAGAAGATATTAATTCCATCTGTCATCCCAATGATGCCATGAACACTGCATAGAAAATAGTCCTAATATGGGCTTTATATGATTGATTAATTGGGATTGGTTTATAAAACTTGATTAATTTTGTTGGGATTTTACATATAGGACCTCAATCTTGTTTTCTTCAGCCTCTATTTTATTACTACTAATTATGCACGACTAGGGGTATCAATTTTTTGTTCGTCCAGAAAAAAAGGACTTGGACAATAAATATTTTTAAATCCAGGCGGAGTTTAGGCAAGGCTTTGGTATCCAAATTTAAATTCAGGCCGGGTTCGGACAAAACCCTTTAAGCCCAGACCCAACCCGGATTTCAGAAGATACTTATTTTATTTTGAAAATATACTTCCATACATTATATAATTCACAAAAACAACAATAGAAATAAGGAAATTATATAGCTTATTAACACGTGTAGAATGTGTATAATAATTTTTTCATGTATCCTTATTATTTGTAATAGTGATAAGTGAGATCATCTCCATAGGGATTTAGCAAACTTCTTAAGAAAAAGTCTTTCAATAATTTTTATTATTATTTTAATTTAATTTAATTAAAATGGAAATTAAAAATCACTAATTCTAACTATAATAATCAACTAAACTAATTAAACTAACTTAATTAACACAATTCAAATTCACTAATATTCAAATCAAATCAATTCAATAATAAATAAATATCTAAACAAACATCCAAAACAATGAAACAATAATCCATTTTGCATCCAAACATATAACTCAAATCATAGTCATAAACATACTTTAATCTTCTTATAAAATATTCTAGATCATAAAACTCTAATCATAAGTAAGTAGACAGCTCTTATCAAGCCATCAGTTCTCCTTATAATCAATGGAAAAGCCACATTCTAATTTTATTGAATTAACCATTTGAAAACTCAAAGAAATTAACTTTAGGCAATAAAATCGCATTACGTTTTGTGAAAACTTCGAACTACTAAATCTAATACCTTCAGAAAGCCACTTCAATATTAAACTTAAATCTCAATTCACCAAGGACCTCTAAACGGTAAAAGACCTTTTAAACAACCCTAGTTACTACTTTAAATTAGATATTGAATCCAAATATCACAATATACATTCTAGACTATGCATGCAATACAAAGTTTCATGATTATAATCCACAAATAATAATCGATTAAATCAATGAATTGAAGAATACGATTGGTGTAAAGCATTAAGTACAAATCATCTCATTATGACTACATTACAAAAACGAATAGTTCATGTTCGACTTTGTTTAGATTAATAAACTTTTCTCACTCATAATCATAATAAACATCACAATAAAGTAAATAAAAGACATAGATAAATACATCTCAATAAATACTTTGAATCTTCAAATCATCTCCAAAAGCAATGAACAATAAATATAAAAACTAAACTATAAAGCAATAAAATATGGCTCCAAGAGCAATAAAATATTGATCTAAGAACTCAAGGGCAATTGATTTTGTAGCCTTAAGGTTATATATAATAGTATTCTAGGTAGTACATATCTCAAACTAACTCAAATGTTTCGTAGTTATCTAAAATTCTCGAAATTGAACCCAACGATTCATCACTAATTCCACTTATAACTCAAATCGTTGGTTAAATCCTTTGGAAAAGTGTCTCTATGCTCTACCGATTTGTCTGGCGATTTACATGTAAAACCTAAATCACTACCAAATCGTCAAGAGTGATTTCAAGTTCTCTTCCGATTCATTAGCGATTCATTATGTATCTCTTCCACTCTCTTAAATCCTTCATTTTCTTCCTTTTTTACTCCATTTCTTTACATATTCCAATTATTACGTGAAATAACAAAATAAGTGAAAACCTAGTGTAATATAGCCTTTTACATCTAAAATTATCCTAAAATATACTATAAAACATTGTATAATTATTGACTTATCACTTATATGGAAATATACTATTTTAATTTTGAAACTTAGCTAAATTGCTTGAAACAAAATTATGTGTTTCGTCTTTTAACGAAAAATTAACATTATTACGTCTTGTAATTTTAAATAATAAACACAACTTGGACATTATTTTTTAAAATTATGTAAGAGAAAATTATATTACGAAGAGTTTACAATGATTTTATTAATTTAAAAAGTTTTTAAACATATATAATTAAGATAATTTTAAAAAAACTCGAAGAATCTAGATATTTGGACAATTCAGAGTTTAAGGTTAATCAAGTCTGGACAAGACATACTTATTCGAGTTTTAAATCGGATCGAGTCTGAACAATGCAAAATGCTCGTTTATATCAAGGGCGGCTCGGACTCGGACCCGAAAAATTGACACCTCTATACACGACTATTTTTATGAGAGTTAATCGATAACCGACTCAATATATCTCATTATCTAGTAGAAATCACCATGCATATTTAGAGTTGGATGGCAAAAATCGTTTTTCATGACCAGTCATCAAATATTTCTCGGTAACTTTACCATAATCAATTTCAAGATGGCTATAGACCAAATTATAGAGCTATATAGGCCCTTCCGAAGATTATTTCGTCGTGCAGTGTTATATACATACTAGGCCAAAAAACACTCTAAAGCAGCTGTACGTCTACTTAATTTGTACTGAAATATTCCAAGTGTATGCTATTCATCAGTGCTACTATTAATATATTATATATACATATCGGTTTCGTATATATATATATATTTATAGAGGTTGGGTTTATTAGATTGCACATGCATGTACCTTGATCAAAAGTCTTTTTTGGTAGGCCCTTAATCAAAAGTCTTGATTATTAAATTCTCATGTAACACTTCCCTTCGTACATGCGAGCCCTCAAATGTATATATATCATGACGGTGCAAATTAGCAACAACAACAATAAAACTTAAATTTAAATTAATCGAGATTGGTTGCATATCAAACTCTTTAATTATGCTCGATTTAGTACTGAAACTGATGGCGTGCTTTCCAAATTTTTTAAATATCTCATAATTAATTTGTCTTAATTAAGTTAGTTTCCCCGTCTATTTTTTTTCAATTTTTACGAAGTCAAATTTTTTAATAGGGACATTTATATGCGTCTTTAAAGGTGTCCATTCATTATTATATATGGAAAATGTTTTGATGACATTCTATTGTTACATATATTTGCTACAGCGTAGTTTAGGTCTTTTCGATCTCGCATCGAGATGTGTATGCACACATTGGCCCTGCCCACAGAAGTATATGTGTAGTGTGTAGTGTGTGTCAACATTCGGAGGTATTTTGAATTCCCTGTTGTCATTCTAGCACTTCTCAATAAATATACCAAGTGTTTTTGTTAGAGATCTAGCTGCATAAAGATACAAGAACACAACGTGGGCAATATAATGTTACAAATTAAGGGTCAGAACTAGGGCATGCAACAGGTGTACGTTGGTATGCGTATAGTGGAAAACAAGAAGCCGTGTTTGTGGGCAAGGTCCAGTGAATTGAAGAAAAAATATGTACATGTGTTGAAAAACCTTCAAATTGTGATGACAATAACAAGTCATTGCATGGGACAGTGCACGGTGAGATAAGGGAGAGTACTCGCGAGTTAGTGCAGTTTTAACGAATTCAGAGCACTAACATATAGAGTAGAGTATTATACTAACATGAGTCAGTGCTATTTTGACTTAATTTGGACATTGTCAATTTGGCACGCAGTTATTAAGAATCCCTTAAATTCACATTGCGTATCGTGTACATAATGCATCAGTCAAGGTTCACAATCAAGGATGTGTCAAATAATTGACATACCTAAATAGAATTAAAATAGCATTTTTTTTCTTATAACATATACTAAAAAATTCGTCGATGGTGGAGTAAGTAGACTTGAAACTAACTAAGGACGCATGCATTGATCCGAAAGGATTTAAAAAATTTAGAAAGCACGAGTTAAGAAGAGTTTCATCTATGTAGCCAACCTCGAGTAATTTAAAGTTGAGGTTTTATTGTTGTTGTTGTAGAGCACTAACATATACAACACACGTACTCGATCATCTACTTATTGCGTCTTACCCTCACTTAGTTTAACCTTTAATGTTCTTTCAGAAAAAAAAAAGGTCAGAATAATCCCAAACTATTTATTTTTTAAAAATAATCTCAACTTAATTTGGATTTTCTCATAAAAACCCAAATTTTTAGATTTATTTCAATTTTATCTCAACTCAGTATTTTAAGAGAGTTTGGTGTTTATGTGGCAATTTCTTTTGAGAATTGTAAGATATTTTATTAAGTCCTTTCAAAGGAATGAGGCACTCAAGAAAATTTAAATTAAGAATCTTAGCAAAATCTCTTAGATTACCCAAAAATCACATAAACACTAAACTCTCTTAAAAAAACATGAGTAGGGGACAAAATTGAAACAAATGTCAAAGTTTTGGATTTTTTTTTTTGAAAAAATAATACTAAGTTTAGAATGATTTTGACTATTTGCCCTTTAATTATTATGTAACTAGTCGATTTCTTGCGCTCTGTGCAGAAGTTATTAAAACTTTAAGAGAAAGTTAATAAACTACTAATTTAAATGAATATACTGTAATATTTTTTAAAATTAAAATTACAATTCACAATAATTAACTCATATTTCTTAGAAAAGAAATATATAATAGAGAGTAAAAAAATATTTAGTTATAAATCACGCACATAACGAACATCCTGAACAATCTTCACAACAACGAACATAGAGATTTGAAGTTGTTAATCACACTACAAAATCTTTGCTACGTCTTGGAGTTTCATGGAGCTCAACAATCACCACAACATTGTTGGGTTTTTGAGGTTCATACAAAGCGAGAAATTCAAAACAATTTTTGAAAAACCCAAACAGGATCGAAAATATATTCTATTAAACTATATCTAAAAGGTAAACCATACCTTAATTCGTGATTTTCTTCTGTGATTGTTCGATCTCCAAGACGTTTAAGCATGCGTCATCTATCAGAAATCCACACAAGAATGGTGACCACGATTTGGAGTGCTATCCCCAAGAGAGATTGAAAACGATTTTATCTCTCCCAAAATCCAGAGAACTCGAAATTTGCAAAAACGAAAATCTTATTTCGTTTGAGGGTTTCTCCCTTTATTCATATGTGTAGATAAGCCCTCATTTAAAATCATATTCGTAATACAACTATTGTATTTAGGCAGTTTAAGCAAATTACACATACGCCCTATTAATAAGTTATCATATAACAAGTCGTAAGGGCTTTTATGTAATGAATTTTATCATATAAAATTCATTACTCTGGACCAATTGAAATTGCGCAAAGTCATTCTTTGTGTGTGACCCAATAGGTTCAAGCGACGTTGGCAATTAACCAAAGCCATTTTGGTACACAAGTCATGAGCGGTCTCTTGCAAGGCATTATGACAACTCAAGTAGCGTGAATATCAAAATCGATACAACCTAATGAATATCATTTTGTCGTGCAATATCCTTTGACTAAACATAAGGCATGAAGAGTCACTCTTAATGTTCAATCGTACTAGTCTCGATCTGTAGGTAAACTGAAAACATCCAAGTGACATTAATCATATCGATTCGCATAGACATGACCATTATCAGTCTATCATATCGAGAGATCCACTAATATCTCTCTCTATACGAGAGTGACAAATTATATCTTAATTACACGTTTTTACATATTATTCATATAATAACCAATCACAATCTTTATAATCGTCCAGTTAAAGATAAACGTTTGATTGTGTTAAATTATCATGCTCATAATATTAAAGTTTATGGTAAACTCTAGTCGAAGGATTAAATGATATACCTATCATGAGTAACATCTATGCGACGGCCTTGCCGCCCCGGGGTGACGTGTCTTCGTGTACTCCTTGGGCCTAACTACACATGTCCAGCACCTGCCCGCCTCCCATTAGCTCGAAGTTCATGTCCACGTGTGTTTCATTAAATTTGTTAGTGGATTATCCGTATCTTCTTAAATTATCCTCTTTAAGTATTTAAATATTTGTTAAGTTCAATAATTTGTGATTTATTCAAATCCTAACCATATTAGTGGGTTGTATTTTACAAGTTAACATAAATCAACTGAAGCCTTAATTGATACAATTAGGTAAGGTAATTTACCATGGCAAACATTATTCATAAGAGCAAATCCTACCGTGAAAAACCCAAAAAAGTATTTTGTATATAAGCGACATTACCATAAAACATGGTATATACATGTACACGTCATCTCAAATCTACCAATACCCAAAATAATACTAGAATATCAAAATAATATAAATACATACGAGCATGTCCAAGACCTTCAAAAAAAGAGATAGTCGCCTAAGATTGTCCTTTGCATTACTCGTAGAAAGATCTCGCACTCGATCACTCAACAAATACAAGTGACGAGTCCAGTGAGTAAATTCTCAATAGAAGTCCACACAATATTCAAAGAAAAAAACAAATAAAACTACAAAACATGCAAGTATGCTATCTGGCAACATAAATACATACTTCCATGAATATATGCAATACAAAAGATTCAAGCGGCATACAATAATAGTAATACACCACAACAGACAATAATCAAACAAAGTAGCAGTTAACGAGGTAAACGAAAACATAAACATACAACAACTAAGTCAATATGCACATAAATGTCTTTAATGAAAACCCAAAAATGTCTCGCGTATAGCAGACTATACCATACTTCGGAGCTAAGGGGCTCTCCTGTGGGCTTCTCCGACAACCTCCATAGTCCCGTTTCCTTAGTCCTAGTGGCGCTGACCAAATCCGCTGAGTCATCGACACTTACATTTAAGTGCAGCTCGAGTCTCAATTCACCGAGGGCATGATCACACGTGCTATGGTATAGTGTACCTAAGTTTGTCCACCAACCCGGTGTAAAAACCCTGATAAAACAATCAATCAATTAGAAAAACCAGTAAAATAAACAGTTCGACACCCATCACACGCACAATAAAAACGGACTGAATTCTGTGAAACATTCTCAAGGGGTTTACGCACCTCAATCTGCGCTCCGACTTCCCCGGACTCTCGTATCCGACTCGACTAGCTCCCCGATACCTGAGCTACGGTCCACTAAGTCACTGAAGTCCAAGTTTACATGTTTATTATGTTTATAGGTGTTTGGGATATGTATTAAGTCAAAAATATCAAAATAGCCCTTTAAATTCAGTTTAATGTGCACTGCTTTAGCGCGCTATGGGAATGGTGCAGTGCGCTAGGCAATTGATGTGAGCACTACTGTTCTTCAGACGAAGATCAATTGCAAACCCGAACGATTAGCGTGCTAACCGTTACAGGTAAATAGCGCACTATGTGGTTTCGGGACAAAATTCTCAAGTCGAGAATTCTCGTATTTCCCCTCCAATTAGCTACCTAAACCTGGTTTACATCCTCTCTATATCAATCAACTTCAAAGCAGTAACCAAACAACCTCAGAACATCAATTTGCACTAAATTTCACAAAAAGAGGTTTAAATGAAAGTTTAGATGATGAAGAAGATGATTACCTTGGTTTGAATCCTCAAATTAACCTCCGAGGTGGTTGAATTCCAGCTTGAATTCTCTTTCAAATCTCGGTTTTTCCCTTATCTTGCATGAATTTGTAAGTGGTTGAAGTAAAAATTCCACTAACCTTGGTTTATATATGTTTGGTTGGAATCTAATGTGCATACATATCCCGATGACTATCTTGTGGTCTCATTTCATGTTGTCTCAAACCACTTGATGACTCCAATAGTACACTCATATCATAGATTGTCTCATTATGATCATCTTGAAGTTTATCTAGTGTCCACATTATTTACCTCAAACTATAGGCTTTCATTTATTTGATTTATGAACCTTACTTAAAGCCTTATCAAACCATATGGTTAGTGTTTTACTTATCAAAACTAACCAACTTGTGGTTCCACTAACCTTCGGCTACCCGATACCCGTTGCCACGCATCTCGACATGCACTCCAAGGCACGCCATAACCTATTGTTCAAATTTTATAATTTAATTAGCATATTGTTACATTACTCATTTTGGTTGATTAATTAGTCATCTTAACATGAATTAATCGAGTTTCCTAGTGTACCCGTGTTTTGCCTACCCGATACCCGCGTTGACACACCTTTCGAGGCGAACACCCGTCACACCAACTCGTCCAATAACAACATACACACATATAGTGCAATATAATAATAACAATTTTAAACGCCACATATAAACAACCATCATCCATAAATAACATATTCCTTCGGTTCTCGTGTCCTAGTCAACCGAGTTGCCTACGTAACGCTCGAATTACGACTGTTAATCCCCGAGATTAACTCTAATCTTAGTTTTAATTAATTTGGGCCATTACAATCTATGACTTAATCCATGTGGTGTTCTCATAGCAAGTCGGTCCAGTACCTTTTTTCGTAACAAGTACTCATAATCTCGACTCGTATCCCTGTACGCATGATCATCACATGACCATCAATCAAGATTTACACTAGCCTTAATTTATTATAGTTCTCAGTATAATGATTGACTAGAGACATTTATGATATTTCATGTAATGACCCGCAGTATTTAATCTTAATTAATTTATTAATTACAAATTATGATATGTATCTCGGACCCACGTGGACACCGCTGACAAATGTAGGGCACGTCAACTAAGATATAAATAGTTATTTTTGTGTGATGCGTGTTAAATTGTTGTATTATTAATTAATTCGCATTTGTTAATATTTTATTGGTCGCGTTGTGCGCGTGCAGTGACGGGAGTGTACGATGTCATGGGGTGCGGGTAACGTGGGTGTATGGTATAGTCAATGGTTTATAGGTCACATCACCCATCACATCACACCTACCCATCACATCATCCCATACCTTATTTCTTCTCTCTCCTATTTTCTCTCACCTCTCCAAACAAAACCCACAATTTCTCTCTCTATCTCCAACGATTTTCATCTTCTTAATCATCTCCATCACACCCCCTCATTTTTCTCCCCAGAACAAGCTTCCATCACCAAACTCTCCTTACACCTCCACAGCCTTGTCGCCTCTCTCGCGAAGCCTTCCCTCTTGGCAGCTCCTGTCGACGACTTCTAAAATCTAGGTGAGTGATAAGTTTTATTGTTAAATTTTTGGAGAAGTTTAGGAGCTTTAATTGTGATGATAGTCTTGATGTTGGGTTGTTGTTAATGTTGTTGTTGTTGATTTTGTGTAACAACAAACAATGAAGAAAAATTGTCTCTGGCTCCTCCAGAGAAGAATTTGGAAGGGGAGGGAAGGGGTAGTCAGGTGGGCTGGGTCGGATCAACCTTGACCCGGGTGGACAGGGTCGGACCGACCTTGGTCCAAGCGGTTGGGCCGAACCGGGCCCGATTTGGGCCCAACCTATTAAATTTTTTTTAAAAAAAATAATTTAAAATTAAATAAAAATAATTTTTAAATAAAATAAATTACAAAAATTAGATAAAAATAGATAAAAGAATTATGGAAAACTCCAAAAAATATGAAAAATTAGAGAAATATAAGAAAATGAGTTCTGAGGCTTTTTCGGGCATTTGCCACCTTGGTATAACTCGGAAAGTGTGCCAAAAAAATCAAACTTTTTGGAATAAAACTTCAAATTTGTGGTCTCACATTATAAATTTACTTAATGTGACTCTAAAATAATTAAAATGGTATAATTGGACACCAGAGACTTAATAGACTATAGTCGGGAGTCGAATGCACATCTCGAGGTGTGAGCGACACGTTTTGAGGGCGATTTGCGATTGCTTAAGTTAAGTAAACCCATAAAAAAATTAGTTAAAACTCATTTATAGCTCTTGTTTTATTTCACATTTCAATTATTTCATCGTGTAATTTATTGCTATCCATTTACTGTTCATCAACTCCCACGTGTGAATGTGTGTTTGTCGATGGGGTCGGGCATGGCACGAACTCACACCCCGGGGCTAGCTACCCGGCGTTGTTCGAGTAATTGGCTATGTTAGGGCTATGCGGCGACTATTTTCTAGCGAAACCCATAGGTTGAGAGATGTTTGACAAAGACTTAAGTCTTTATCATGGGTTTCTCTCGAGAGATGTTTGGACGGGGTTCTATCGTTCATGGGTTCCTCTCATTCAACCGTGAGATGTTTGGCAAGGTGATCGTCATAGGTTCCTCTTGGTTTAGCTAAGATTATTCCCGGATGTCGATCAGGTTTTTCTATTACGCTACACTCGTGTCCAATTTCGACTTCTCTGCGGCTTATTTTCGTGCGATTACTTTATTTTCTGTTCCTTATTTAAATTGCATGAATTGTAGCCATTTTATTGGATTTCATGAATATTAGCTAATGTTCTCTGGGATTTACTCACTGGGATTTGTCATTATTTTTTGTGACAAATCGTAGATCCAACGATGAGCCGGGACTACCTCTGAGCTAAGAGAGCCCCATCAGTTTTTTGCATAGGTATTTGTATGTACTTATTTGTTGCTTTTATGGGATCCTTGGGTGTACTTGACACGACACCAAATGTTAAACAGGGCACCGCCTGGCCTAATCCCGTAATCATGCCTTAAACAAAATCACATAAGACTTAATTACATATTAGTCAGCCTTTCGTCCCTATATTCCTTAATCACATGTTACAATATATTATTAAAGTCAGAGTTAAGTAAAATTCCGTTATCATGTTATGCGAAAGCTTTCATTATCCAAAATCCTAAATGTGGAAAACCAGGAAAATACAGTATCAAATGCATGTATATATATATGGAACTAGTCACTCAACCCAATGTACAACCCAAAATGACATAAACAATAATAATACAACAAAAGTCGAGACATACAAAATGAGTGAGGAGAGTCGCCGAACTGCTCAGAGGAAGTCGCCGATCTTCTCCTTCCCTGGTCTGCTGCTGCTCGACGGACCTACACCCACCGTCACAAACTAGACGATGAGTATAGTGATATTTGAGTAATAACTGGAGAATTCTATGCCACATTTTCAAATAAACGAATGATATTTAAAAGCATAAAGTAGCGAAATAAATTGTTGAAACAAGTAATGCAAATAAATACCACAGTTAAAGATGTAGAGACAGACACAAGTTAAGTCGAGATGATCTACGTCCGGTCGACAGTGAGAACTATCACATAACCTTTCCCACTACTATATGGAGCTGCGCTCAACATATCTCACACAAGTAGCGAAGCTGCGCTCTACGCTTATACAACATCAATCTCATGCTTGCCGACCACCCCGAGTCCCATAACTCGTGTGCCACGCAAGTGTAGTGGTGAGTGCTGGAACCCCGGTAGACGCATATCCCCGTGAACCGCGCATCTCTCGTGCAATGGACATTAGATAATCCCTAATTTAATTTCAAAGACAAACAATGCCAATGATCTAGGAATCTAAAACAAGTTAGGCTACAAAACCCAAAGGAAATCAAATACAAGTCAAAGTAAATCCAATTTATCCCATTAGCATGTTTTTCATCAATTCTTTTCAAAAATTACATCAAGAGTAGGAATCAGAGTCAATGAAACAATTCACAAGGCATCACGTCACAATATTCACTCATGAATAGATACAAGAACAACATGATGTGAGATTTCAAGTAGCAATGTCTACTAATAGACCAATAAATCAATAAAGGTGAATGAAATGAAATATAAAATTCTCACAGTTGTACTTACAATTCACACGCTTGTCCTAGTCTATTCGTTCCCTCGACACTTCGAAATGCGTGCCCAAACTCCTGAGTTCTTCCCTAACATTTAATACGTGATCAATTTAGGCCAAATCGAATTTGAGACCAATTTCTCAATTTTTAGGCCAATCCGTCCATTTCGCGCTTTTCGAGGTAAAACTCCCGTAAAAGTCTCGTTCGAAATCCCAAATATTTTATTTTTCATAGAAACTCATTAATTTCTATTTATTTTGTCGAAATATAATTTTTTGAAATTTTTTCCTAATTTTCTAGAACTTTTTCCAAAATTTTCTCCCTTTTTTTTATTTTGGTCGGGTCGACCCAAATGGGTCAAACCCGACCCTGGCCAGGGCGCTGGGCCTGGTCCGAGCCTGGCCCAGGCCCCTGACCCGACCCAAATAGAGGAAAGGGGTGCACACGCACGGCCCATGCGTGTGCCCCCTTTTTCCTCTACGAACCAGGGACTCCCTGGTTCGTTGAGATTTTTTTTCTCACGAGCCGGGGTCGGAGATCCAACCCCAGCTCGTTTGGGGAGGGGAGACGACTCTTCCGAGTCGTCTCTTTTCTCAGACGAACTGCGTTGGCAATTCGTCCGAGCTCCCGAGCTCCCTCCTCGCCAACAACAAACCACAAACAACATCAACTTAACAACTCCACACTCACCTTGATCTTCTCTAGTTTCTCTCCTTTTCCTCTTCTCCTACACCAACAACTCTTTCTTCTCTCTTCTCCTCCTAGCAATGATTTTGATGAGATTAGAAGATGAGATTTGTTGACTAATGTTATATATAGTGCAAAGTTTAAACCATAGTTATAGATCATTGTGCGCACAGGTGTCTTGAGGCTCATCTCATGGATCACCTTGTCCCACTTGTCCCTCAAGTCATTTTGAGTGACTCAACAAGTTGACACTTGCCCTCTTGATCGGTTAACGCGTGCCTCGATGCACATCTAGTGCATATGATTTTATTTCACTAACTATAGGCCATTTAATACTTAGCTAAATGTGGCCACATTAAAGCTACTTATTAACCCAACATAAATTCACATTCTATTTAAATAACTGAAACTTACCCCGGTAAGCCGCTACCTCAGTTCCACGTCGACACGCGACTCGAGGTACGTCCCCGCTTGTCTTGATACCTATACACCCATATAAAATTGACTTAGTAGTCTACACATATACAGTACACTAGGCATACATCACAAAAAATATAAAATGTACCTCGGCCCTTGCCTCGGTCAATGTACATATCACGGTGTGGGTCCCACGGTACGGGTCGTTGAGCCTGTGTAAGGACATAAACACAGTTAGAAATTTCGAGTCGTTACAGTACTTGTATATTTGATACATGTATATGACCATTTTTTATGCTTTTGTTGCTTTTTGATATACATGGTATCTTATGTCAGGTTTCCACACTATAGGTTGTTCATAATATGCAAACTTTTTATCTTTTACGATATTTGCATGCTTCAAAGACTTCTGCTTAGATATCCAACTTATATTAATTTAACAAACCACGAACAACTTAACTTAGTTAACTTAATGTAAATATTTATAAAACATTCATAAATACTAAGTTAATGCAAACAAGATACGTGCGACGGTTTAGGTCGCGACCCGTCAAAGATAAGTGTGCGATGACGTGGCATGCCTGGTGACATGTCCTTCGACGTGGCAGTACCTGGTTTGCCTCGGAGTTTGGAGCCCAGAGACTAGGTTCGAGCGAATCTAAGGGAAAAGTTTAAGAGAACGAATAAAACTTAACAAAACGAACTTAGCCGTGGAAACCCAAAGATCTTGACTTGGAACCTTAGTTGGGAAGCGAATGTGAGATAGGTAATATCAGGGCTTATACGTTATATATTTTGATTGTAATAGTATATAAGCGTATACGAGATTGATATGGACACATCTTTGCTATTGCATATACGACAAGGACGGATAGCCAACTTCACCTATAGAGGATGATGGACAGACGAGTGGTACCACACCCGTTGCGACTGATCAGAGTGTATTTGATCGGATCGCGGAGCACGATTAGTAGTTTGAGCATATGATGGCCTTGCTTCGTGCCCAGACAGCGGCTATCGCGACACTTACCGCCGACATTGCTCCGATTGTATAAAGTACGCGAGTGACTGCGGCTGTGGCAAAGAATACCACGTCGGCTACTATATTAGAGTCCTGTACTGAGGCTACCACACCGGCATATACGCCAGTAGCTACACTGACATAGACCCTACATGAGATCACACTCGAGACTTCCTTGTCGGGTGAGGCTAAGCTGACAAAGGAGTTTGTGAGATTTCAGCCGGGATATTTCACTTGAGGCGGAGACCCAGAGGTAGCCATAAGATGGTTCTCACTAGGGGTGGGCAGCGATTTCCGAAAAATCGCCCAAACCGTGTAAACCGCATGGTTTGGTCTGATTTTTAGAACTCGCGGTTTGGGGGCGGTTTAAAAAACTTAAAAACCGCGTAATCGCGGTTTGGTCGCGGTTTTCATTTTAAAAAAACCGCGGTTTCACCAAACCGAGGGTATTTTAGTAAATACCCAACATTTATTTGTTCTAATCTATTTTTTTGTTGTAACTTTTGAGATGAACTTGGGTTTCTAACTTTGATTGAGTTCTTTTTGGTGAATGATTGGTTATATATGTTTTGTTGTATCTTATATTGAATTTTTGATGAACAATTGAACATTAAACATGTATGGACTTTATGGTATGTAATATGTATGATTGTTTTTTTTTTTTTTTTTGAAAATGGGTCGGATGAAATCCGCAAAACCAAACCGACCAAACCGCGCAAACCGCGCGCGGTTTGGGTGCGGTTTTGATGGTTCGTGGTTTGGTGGTGGTTTGCAAATCGGTCAAACCGCGAACCCTCGGTTTGGTCGTGGTTCGATGGTTTCCACCACCAAACCGCGGTTTGCCCACCCCTAGTTTTCACACATGAGAACTTACATAATCTTATGAGGATTCAAGACAACATTCGGGCTAGGATATCGAGATATATGCTCCGATGAGAGGCCGAAGTTTGGTGGACCGGTCATACCGAGACCCACGGAGAGCTGACTATTTGGGCCAGTTTTCGACAGGTATTATATGATCAGTACATACCGAGGGAGATATAGTTGCGTCTGAGACGAGGATTTTGGTGTTTTAGACAGAGTAGCGAGACAATTGTTCATTATATGGAGAGGTTCTGCTACTTGTTACAGTTCGATGGGGACTTGGCTTCTACGGACCGCGATCAGGTTCACTACTTTAGAGTTTGACTTAAAGACGAGATAGTGAGCGTCGTAGTATCAGGCGGATATCATACATTACAGGAGATCTACGATAGGGCCTTAGCCCATGAGACATATCTTCTCTATCGCGCCGCGATGCCCATACCATAGCTGGCATCAGGGTCGTTCCAGTGCAACACCAGGTCTGATAGGAAAGGGAAGAGTATTATAGATCACGGAGACAAACGGGGATAGAGGCCCAGACATGATAACAATCAGGCAGTCATATCTCATGCGATAGTACTCGCACAGCTAGCACAAACGTCGGGTGATGGTTATGCACAGCAGCAGGGACGTAGACCGATTCAGGACCAGGGAGGCATATACCGAGGACAATATGGTCAGGGTCAGGGCCAGTGGTTAGATAGTGGTCAGGGTCAGAGGTCAGGACATAGGCCTGTTACTTGTTTTAAATGCAGATAGCCTGAACACATTAAGAAAGATTGTTCGAGAGCTTCAGTAGCACCGATTGTCGCACCACCAATTCAGGCTAAGGAGCAGGTACATGTGGTAGCACAGCCAAACTGCGATGCCACTAAACAGATCATTGAAGTTATGATTTCAATTTGTGGTCATTTCATGCATACACTTATTGACTCTGGTTCCACTGCATCATTTATTTCTGGACGTAGAGTTGATAAGTTAGGGTTAACACCGATTAGAGTTGTGCACTTCTGATTCTCAGTACGACTGCTGAGGAGAAGGTTTACCCTAACATGATTTGTGAGGGTTGCACGATAGAGATATGCGTATACTAGCTCCCTATTGACCTACGCGTTCTAGAGTTCTTACAGTTTGATGCGCTTTTGAGCATGGATTAGCTAGCATCATATCACGCTCAGGTGGACTATTTCCGTAAGACAATGACTTTTTAGATCCTTGACATACCAGAGTTCAGTTTCACATGTGATGCGAGTATACTATCGACCACTAGGGGTAGATTGGCTACGACCCTAGAGATGGAGGTGTTTGCAGGGATAGTAGAGTCAGCCGAAACACTAGAGTTTAGACTTGAGGATGTCCCAGTTGTAAGTGAATTTCCTTATATGTTTTCGGAGGATTTACCAGGATTGCCCCTACACATAGTGATTTAGTTCGTTATCGAGTTAGTGTCGAGCACACAGCCGATAACTTGCAGACCGTACTGGATGGCACAAAAGAAGCAGGATGAGTTGAAGATTCAACTGGAAAACTTGGAGAATAAGGATTTTATACACCCGAGCACATCGCCATGGGGAACACCAGTGTTATTCGTTAAGAAGGAGGATGGTAGCTTGAGAATGTGCATTGACCGTAGGAAGTTGATCTAGGTGACGGTATGGAATCGTTACCCTTTACCCAAGATCGATGATTTGTTTGACCAATTGGTCAGAGCCCGTGTTTTCTCTAAGAATGACTTGAGATTGGATTATCATCAGCACAGGATTCGAGATGGAGACATACCCAAAACTGCATTCAGCACCTGATATGGGTTATTTGAGTTTACAGTGATGTCGTTCGGACTGACAAACTTGCCGGCCATGTTCATGGACTTAAAGCACAGAGTATTGAAGCCCTACTTGGACAAATTCATCATAGTTTTAATTGATGACATATTGATCTACAGCAAAAATTGCAAAGATCACGGGTAGAATCTCATACAGATATTGATGATATTGGGAGAGCACAGATTGTATGCTAAGTTCAATAAGTGCGAGTTTTGGCGGTTAGAGGTCAAGTTCTAAGGATATGTGATCAGTGACAAAGGTATATCAGTGGACCCGAGTAAGATTCATGCAGTCATCGATTGGCCAACACCCGAGACAATCACGAATATCAGGAGTTTTCTTGGGTTAGCAGTATACTATCGGCGATTTGTAATGGACTTCTCAAAGATCGGCGCGCTAGTGACCAGATTGACCAAGAAAGATGTACCTTTTGATTAGTCAAGGGAGTACGAAGACGCCTTTGCACAGTTGAAGATGAGGTTGACTACCGCACCATTATTGGTATTGCCAGAGCTAGGTAAGGGATTGACAGTTCATATTAATGATTGTGGCACAAGGCTAGGTTGTGTGCTGATGCAGGGAGACAACGTGATTGCCTACCTATACCGATGGTTGAGGACCCATGAGAGGAATTATCCAGTGTACTACTTGGAGCTTGCAGCAGCCGTATTTACACTGAAGTTATGAAGACATTACCTCTACGGTGAGAGATTCACATTGTTTACAGATCATAAGAGTTTGAAGTATTTATTCACTCAGAAAGATTTGAACATGAGACAATGACATTGGTTAGAGTTGTTATAGGACTATGACTTGTCCATTAAGTATCAACCTGGGAAGGAAAACGTCGTAGTAGATGCATTGAGCAGGAGAGGACCGGATTCCAAAATAGTTATTTGTCATATGATGCACGAGTATGGTTTACATGAGGCGGCAGCAGCATTGAGTTTGATAGAGGTTCCAGCTACAGTAGACGCACAGATTTCTGGATAAGTTGGGGTACCGTCTATTTCTATTCTGCGAGTGTTAAGGTGTCAAAGAGCTGACGAGATGTACTCGAGATTCGGTGAGATGGCACGCAATCTCGATAATCCAGATTGGAGCGAGTATGTAGATCAATGTTTGAGGCACCAAGGGAGGTTATGGATTCTAGCAGTGGCAGAGATACGTGACGGGATACTCCAAGAGGCTCACAGGTCTCGGTATGCACTTCATCCTGGCAGGACCAAGATGTATCATGTTATGCGACGATTATTTTGGTTGCTAGAGATGAAGGTGGATGTCGGCGCCTATGTTATGGGTTGTGAGGTGTGCCAACAGGTTAACGTGAGCATATGAGGCCTAGAGGGTTATTGCGGCCGCTGCCCATCCCTTAGTGGAAATGGGAACACATTACGATGGATCTCATTTATGGATTACCGCAGACTTCCCAGAAACATGATGCGATATAGGTGATCGTGGACAGGTTGACGAAATCAGCTCATTTCCTACCGGTTTCTATGAATATACTTTCACACAGATGAGTACATTATTCGAGAGAGATTGTGCAGCTGCACGGAGTGCCGATTTCGATTGTTTCAGACCAGGAGAGTCGTCTCATATCATCATTGTGGCAGGCTATGCCGAGAACAGTTTGGTACTAGGTTACAGTTTAGCACTGCATTCCATCCTCAGACAGACAGGCAGTCAGAATGATTGATACAGATACTTGAGGATATGCTCAGGGCATGTGTGTTACAGTTTGGTAGGTCTTGGGAGGAGTACTTGTCGCCCTGTGAGTTTGCCTTCAACAACAATTATCATGCTAGTATTGGGATGCCATTATTTAAGGCGTTGTACGGTAGACCATGTAGATCACCACTTTGTTGGGCAAAGCCTGAGGATACAACAACGCGAGGTCTGAGATTGTTGTGGACTATATAGAGAATGTCGGACTGATTCGTCAACGGTTGCAGGCTGCCCTACACAGACGGAAGAAATATGCAGATAAGTATCGCGATGGGCTGAGCTACGAGATAGATGATTGGGTCTATTTGAGAGTTTTCATGTTGAAGATCATCAAATATTTAGGATCAAGGGGAAACCAACACCAAGATTTATTAGGCCATTTCAAATTGAGAAACGAGTTGGGGAGGTCGCCTATCAATTGAGATTGTCGAGCTGATTGCCGGGGGTTCATAATGTTTTCCATATTTTGATGTTACGACTAGCAAGATTAGGACCGAGACTGATGGTTGATATGACTAGGATTGAGGTTCAACCAGATGTGACGTACGAGGAACACCCCATTGAGATAGTGGATTGCAGGTTACAGACTCTCAGGAGGAAGGAAATACCATTAGTATTCATTCGGTGGCAGTATCATAAGAATGAATGACTTACTTGGGAGCGAGAGTTTACCATGCGGGAACGATACCTCCAGTTGTTTCAAGGTAAAGGTTTTACTTAAGTTTGAATCTCAGGACGAAATTCCTTTTAGTTAGGAAGATTGTAACAGCCCGCATTATTTAATCTTAATTAATTCATTAATTACATATTAGGATCCATAGCTCGGACCCACGTGGATATTGTTGACAAATATAGGGCACACCAACCAAGGTATAAATAGTTATTTTTGTGTGATGCGCGTTAAATTGTTGTATTATTAATTAATTCGCGTCGTACTTGTTAATATTTTTATTGGTCGCGTTGTGCGCATGTAGTGACGAGAGTGTACGACGTCTCGGGGTGCGCGTAACGCGGGTGTATGGGATTGTCAAGGGTTTATAGGTCGCATCACCCATCACATCACACCTACCCATCACATCATCCCATACCTCACTTTTTCTCTCTCATATTTTCTCTCTCATCTCTAAACAAAACCAACAATTTCTCTCTCTCTCCAACGATTTTCGTCTTCTTCCTCTCCATCACACTCCACCTCATTTTTCTCCCCTCACCAAGCTTCCATCACCAAGCTCTCCTCACACCTCCACGATCTTGTCACCTCTCTCGCGAAGCCTTCCTCCTTGGCGGCTCCCGTCGGCGACTTCCAAAATCGAAGTGAGTGATAAGTTTTATTATTGAGTTTTTGGAGAAGTTTATGAGCTTTAATGGTGATGATGGTGTTGGTGTTGGGTTGTTGTTAATGTTGTTGTTGTTGATTTTGTGTAACAACAAACAAGAAAAAAAATTAGTCTCTGGAGGAGACGAATTTGTGAGGGGAGGGGAGGGGTAGCTAGGTGGGCCGAGCCTGGCAACCCCAAGCCCAATGGGACGGGCCAGCCCTGGTACAGGTGGTTGGGCCGAAATGGGCCCGGTTTGGGCTTAACCCGTTAAAAATTTTCAAAAATTAATTTAAAATTTAATAACAATTATTTTTAAATAAAATAAATTATAGAAAATAGATAAAAATTATGGAAAATTCCAAAAAATATGAAAAATTAGAAAAATTTAGAAAAATGAGTTTCGAGGTTTTTTCGGGCGTTTGACACCCTGGTATAACTTGAAAAGTGTGCCAAAAAACTAAACTTTTGGAATAAAATTTCAAATTTGTGGTCCCACATTATAAATTTACTTAATGTGACTCTAAAATAATTAAAATGGTATAATTGGACACCAGGAACTTAGGAGACTATAGTCGGGTGTCAAGTGCGCATCTCGAGGTGTGAGCGAGACGTTTTGAGGGCGATTTGCGATTGCTTGAGGCAAGTAAAAACACGAGAAAATTAATTAAAATTCATTTATAGCATTTGTTTTATTTCACATTTCAGTTATTCCATCGTGCTATTTATTGCTATCCATTTAATGTTCATCCACTCCCACGTGTGTATGTGTGTTTGTCGATGGGGTCGGGCATGGCACGGACTCACAGCCCAGGGCTAGCAACCCTGCGTTGTTCGAGTGATTGGCTATGTAGGGGCTACACAGTGACTATTTTCTCGTGAAACCCGTTAGGTTGAGAGATGTTTGACGAAAACTTAAGTCTTCGTCATGGGTTCCTCTTGAGAGATGTTTGGACGGGATTCTACCGTTCATGGGTTCCTCTCATTCGACTGTGAGATGTTTGGCAAAGTGATCGTCATGGTTTCCTCTCGGTTTAACTAAGACAATTCTCGAATGTCGACCGGGGTTTTTTGTCACGCTACACTCGTGTCCAATTTCGACTTCTCTGCGACTTATTTTCATGTGATTACTTTATTTTCTATTCCTTATTTAAATTGCATGAATTGTAACCATTTTATTGGATTTAGTGAATATTAGCTAACGTTCTTTGGGATTTACTCACTGAAATTTGTCATTGTTTTTTTGACAAATCGCAGATCCTACGATGAACCGAGGCAAGAGGGTCTTAGGCGACTACATCTAAGCTAGGGGAGCCTCATCAACTTTTTGTGTAGGTATTTGTACGTACTTATTTACTGCTTTTATGGGATCCTTGGGTGGACTTGTATATAACCATTTTTTGTACTTTTGTCGCTTTTTTATATACATGGTATCTCATGCTGGGTTTTCACACTATAGGGTTGTTCATAATATGCAAACTTTTCATCTTTTACGATAGATTCATGCTTCAAAGACTTCCGCTTAGATATCCAACTTATATTAATTTAATAAACCGCGAACAACTTAACTTAGTTAACTTAATATAAATATTCGTAAAAACATTCATAAATATTAAGTTAATGCGAACAAGATACGTGCGAAGGTTTAGTTCGCGAGCCGTTAAGGATAAGTGTGCGGTGACGTGGCATGCTTGGTGATGTGTCCGTCGACGTGGCGGTACCTGATTTGCCTCGGAAGTTGTGGCCGTCACATTTCAAGAAATACCCATAGATCTTACTATATGGTAAACATGCGATCACTTATAATAAAACAACAAATGAAAACCTCAATTTTACTAACTAAAATTACAAGGTAAACAATGTTTATAGATTGACTTAGGGCACATGCCCCAACAAACATTGCATTCGAGCATGTGAATAACTCTAAGACAGGTACTTGAATGTCGCTAGACTCGCAATACTTATGGATTTGTGATCTATATATAAAGAGAAGATTAATGATTTGTATAAATGATGTTGCCGTAATCAAAGGGATGGTGTAAGATTCGAAACGGAGATTAAATACATTGGAACAACCTTTCATTAACCAAGAAAAGAATTCAAATGCACTTAATTGTTATTTCGATCAAATCCAAACTATAAATAAATCCAATAAATGGGGAATGAATATATTCCTTGAAATAATCAATAACACAAATAAATAAATACTTTATTATAGGAAAAATTAGAAAATTATAAAATTATATTGGTGAAAGGAGGATATATGAACAAATATATACTAGTTTCATGATCGTGCTACACATGACTAAACCCGCTCGCTTCGTTCGCAAGAGTTTAATGAAGAAATAAATAATGTTAATTACATATAAATACAACAACAACAACAACAACAACAACAACATAGCCTCAGTCCCGAATTAACTGAGGTCGGCTACATATATGGATCAAACTTTTTCATTGTGCTCGATTAAGTGCAATAATTACAAATAAATATATAAATATAAATATAAAATTAGTATAAATATATTATATTAAGGCATCCCATCAATGATAGATAGATTGATATAAAACTTTAAAAACAGCTTCTAATAGGATACGAAACACGGATTAATTACAATGATGTAAACTCAATAAGCAACTGACACTTTTATAGCCTATTCTAACCAAATTTCCATTATAAAAAAACTACATGGATTTTAGAAATCAGAAAATAAACACATGTTAAAACCCCAAACACAAAATCAGAAATAGTGTAGGAAGTTTTAAAAAAATAAAAATAAAAATAGGGTAACAAAACCAATTAGAACCCAAAAAAACTGTGAAGGCAAATAACTGGGATGGAGAGCGATTAAGAATAGAAGAAGAAAACAGGAGAAAGAAGACGAAGTGGCAAGGCCTATTTTGAGTGTGGCGAACCAACGTCTATAGGTAGGGGTGGGCAAACCGCTGTTTGGTGGTAGAAACCATCAAACCGCTACCAAACCGAGGGTTCGCGGTTTGGCCGATTTATAAACCGCAACCAAACCGCGAACCATCAAAACCGCAACCAAACCGCCCGCGGTTTGCGCGGTTTGGTCGGTTTGGTTTCGCGGTTTTCATCCAGCGACTAAAAGGAGGCGACGGAGGAGGCTGTGGGCGAGCATTGGTTCGCGGTAGGAGGTGAGGATGATAGGTGGTGGTCGGAGTCGACGGCGAAGGGTGTTGGTCTCCCCCAAACCGCGACGGCGAGTCGACGACAGTGGAGGCGGTGGAGGCGGGACTGGTGGGAGGAGGCGGTGGACGCAACAGTGGCGAGTTGGCGACAGTGGAGGCGGCGAAGGCTGGACTCTGAAGAACAATGCGGTGCGAGGCCGCGGTGCAAGGCAGCGGTGCGAGGCGGCGGTAGACACAGCATCGATTCGCGCGGTGGAAGGCGACGACGATGGCGATGGATTCGGCGGCGACGGTGAGACGGGAAGTAAGGAGGATGAAGGGCGGCGGTGCGGCGGCAGTGAGACGGGCACTCCGCGACGGCGGTGAGAGTGTTTGAGAGAAGAAACAGGGAGTGAGATGAGAGATGAGCGGTTGAGTGAGAAGTGAGAGGAGAGAGAAGCGGCTGAGTGAGAGGAGAGAGGAGCGGTTGAGTTTTTTTGTTATGTTTTAGGGTTTTTGACTTTTGAAGTTGTATATGGTGGTTATTTACTAAAATACCATCGGTTTGGTGAAACCGCGGTTTTTCCAAAATGAAAACCGCGACCAAACCGCGATTCTGCGGTTTTTACATTTTTCAAACCACACCCAAACCGCGAGTTGTAAAAACCAAACCATGCGGTTTACACGGTTTGGGCGGTTTTTCGAAAACCGCTGCCCACCCCTATCTATAGGTTCTTCATGAAATCAAAAGATGAGTTTCGTCATCAATCTCGCAAGCATAGAACAACAATAAACTCCAATCTTTCAAGCATAGAATAACAATAAATTCAAGCAATTTCACAAAGAAATCGGTAAAGCCATTACCAACAAAATTAGGTTACTATCGCATCAAGAAAGTCAAAAACAACCGTGACTACACATAACATATATATTTGGAAGACTACTAGATCTAAATCCGAGAGGAGTTACGAAAAGATAGAGAAGATAATTATTCCATAGAAAGAGAGAGAGAGAGAGAGAGAGAGAGAGAGAGAGAGAGAGATCGAAATCGACAAGTGAGGAGGGGTTATGAGGTCATTTCAAGTCACGAAGGAAAAAAACACGATTCGTGCTTTTAATATATAGGTGATATAGATATAGATGGATGTGATTAAATACATCTTGCCCAGTGATCCTGATAGGAAGTATAAAGACAATTAACAATTTGTGGATGAGAAATTCACAATAAATCCTTACAAACATTAACCCATTGTCACAAGTCGGCCCCTATCAACTCTTTCTCTAGCAACGATAGTTGTTGATTATTGCCTAAACATATTTGGTGAGATGGTAAAGACATCACTTATCAGAAGATAAAGTTTGGAGAGGTAGTGAGTTCGAATCCCATGAAAAAAAAAAAAAAAAAAAAAAAAAATGTTGATTAACAATGCTCATCTATACCTTAAATAGTCATGTACTTTTGGCCTTCACTGAAGGCTCTCACAAGTCTAAAGGCCCAGTTCGACTTTAGCACCACAATAATGGGCTTACTTTGCAAAATGTATTGTCCTGTCCAAGGCTTGGCACATTAGTCATGAATTCAACCTTCAAAAATACACCTTAAGGCGGTAGGTTCGAGTGTTAAAGGAACTCAGTTCCTTCAGCAATATAATGAGTTCGAGTTTCGTGAATAAATGAAACTGGATTAGGAGGGCCGCTTCTCATATGAGGCTCGACGATGCTCGAGTTTCTATTAGTCGAGTTGGAGTCAAATACCTCTTGGAGAACCAAAAAAAAAAAGCTCCTCCGTTTCGAACCAAATAGTTGGATCTTTTGTTCGCCAATTTGATTACATGAATATATATAATAAACTCCTTTGAGCTCTAATGCACCTCCAAGCTGAGCCTTAATATCTTTGCATTATTCATAACTTATTTGTTTTGTATTGTAGGTGAGACAGCTTGCCAACATTATCTCTCCTGACATGTACAACCTATTCATACTATAACAAATAATTGAGGACCTTATCATATATATATATATAATCGAGGAACACTCCGTAATAAAATTGAGTTAATTCAAAAGTCACATTCAACTAGCCTTCTAAAAAGAGTCAAAGCCTTTAATTATCCTCATGCTATTAAACTGATCAGAACTCATTGTCCGCTTTAATTCATTTTTCATTTCTATTTTTAATAAGATGATTCCAACACGAGTCGAAGTTAAGACTTTCTAAAAACTAGTCGAACTCAAGATTTTTTAAACTTAATTTTTTAACAAATGATGTCTCGTTCATCTCCATTGTAGATACTATGGCTTCATTTTCATTTCTTAATCTAAGATAACTAACTAACTATATATATATATATATATTTCATCCTAGAAAATGAAACCTAACTTTAAATAAAATAACAAAAAGCATATAAACAACAAATGACAAATGTCACGAGTGTCACCAATTTCAAACTCTTGATGTAAAAGTGTATAGTAGACTAGTACCACCAACCATGGGGGTCCATGGCAGTGACTCGAAGCTTTCTCAAATCCAACGGACAGGATTCACCCATCCACACCAATTTTTCTGACCAAAAAGCCCTCCACCCACGCAAATCACTTCGCCTTCTCATGCAAAGTGCACGAGACGCACGTGACGCTTGCCACTAAAACACGAGAAGTCGCCGCCATGTGGTTTTCTCAGGGACTGTTTGGATATTTTCCAAAACTTGGTTTTCAATTTTGATTAAAATGTCTTTCAAAACATATGGAGCGCTATTAACTCACTCTTAGTAGCCGCGGTTTAATGAAAGTACATTGATTTCGCTAATTTTAATATTATTTTACATTGCGATTGAGATTTTTGGAATGGTGTGATAGTTATTATTTTTTAAGAAACATTTGCAAATTGTAATATTCTTATAAAAAAAATATCTGAAATAAAATAGTACATAGATTCCACTTAATTATGATGAAAAACAAAACTTACAACTTATTTGGGGTCAATTAGATCAATTCAATCCATACTAATCTCTCTCAATTAAATCTTCAAGTCTTACTATGCACACACGATATTTTAATTTCAATTTTAGCACTTCATTTCAACACAAAACAAAAAGTCACAACAAACGGTTCAAAATCGAGCGATATACATCGAATCGTGTAAACATACATCTCGAGGTACATCGGACGGGTCTGAAATCGCCACGTGTGACTTTTAAGTAGGGTTGTTAGAGTGCCATTATAGTAGTTTTCATTCAATTTATATGGTAGTGTGACATTTTCAAAGGAGATGTACAAGTTGGACTTATAAAAATATAAGGACTTTGTGTAGTTGTGATCAAAGAAACAGAGCAAAACAGAGGAGCCCTGCCCTGCCCTCCCCTGCCCTCCTCCCTTATGGAGATAGTCTCAGCAACTATTGCTTCCATCTTCTTCATCATCTTCATCTACATTTTCTTCTTCAAAGACCAAAGCAACACAAAGGGTCTCCCACCAGGCCCAAAACCATGGCCTATAGTAGGCAATCTCCTCCAACTAGGTGACAAACCACATGCCCAGTTTGCACAATTGGCAGAAACCTATGGAGGAGACCTCTTCTCTCTCAAACTTGGATCCCAAACAGTTGTAGTAGCATCATCACCAAGTGCAGCCACCCAAGTCCTCAAGACACACGACCGGATCCTCTCCGGCCGCTACGTCTTCCAAAGCTTTCGTGTCGAGAAGCATGTCAACAACTCCATTGTTTGGTCTGAATGCAATGAGAATTGGAAGATGTTGAGGAAGGTTTGTAGGACAGAAGTGTTCTCAAGTAAGATGATTGAGTCACAAGCTCACTTGAGAGAGGCCAAAGCAATGGAGTTGGTTGAGTTCTTGAAAGGGAGAGAAGGCCAAGTTGTGAAGATCATTGAAGTTGTGTTTGGTACATTGGTTAACATCTTTGGTAGGTTGATATTCTCACAAGATGTTTTTGATTTGGGTGATCCTACTGGAGGGAGTGCTGAGATGAAGGACCATATATGGCAGATGTTGGAGATGGGGAACTCAGCTAATCCTGCTGATTACTTCCCTTTCTTAGGGAAGTTCGATTTGTTCGGGCAGCGCCGCGCCGTCGCCAATTGCCTCCAGCAGATTTACGAGGTTTGGGGCGCCATGTTGAGGGAGCGCCGCCGCGCCGCCAAGGACGGAGCTGGAACTCATCCTCACCATGACTTTGTTACCATCTTGCTTGATGCTGGCTTGGATGATCAAAGGATCAATGCTTTGCTCATGGTTTGATGATCTCCCTTAATTCTCTTAAATCAACTTTTTGTTTGTTTCGATTCTAGAAAATTTTTATTGCACACGCAGCCGACCCAATTAATTTGAAACCGAGATTACGTTGTTGTTGTTGTTGTTGTTGTTCAATTCTAGGAAATCATAACTAGAACTAATTAATTAGTATCAATTCTAGGGAGTCATTTTTGTATATAGAACTATAGATTGAGCTCAAGTTGATCATGATTACTAAAATTGGGGGTTATAGGTATGATAGTGATTCATGGAATCATGGCATACTAATTAGATTCATAAGATAGTTTGTATCAAAAAAAAAAAAAAAAAGAATCATATGACATACCCTTATTTTGATACTAAATGTGATCCTAATATATGCAATGAATGAAACTTTCTATGCATGACTATTGTTATTATGTTGAGGATTTTGGCATGCCATGTTTAGGGATGTTGATGACTAGTTTTCTTGGTTCCTAGGAACTATTTGGAGCCGGAACGGAGACAAGTTCAGCGACGATAGAGTGGGCGGTGGCGGAGCTGACTAAAAACCCGACGATAAAGGAAAAACTACGGCGAGAAATGGAGAGTGTAGTAGGCAAAGAGAGGGTGAAAGAGTCAGATATTCCTAGACTCCCCTACCTCCAAGCCATTGTGAAGGAGACCTTAAGACTACATCCAGCCACGCCGATGCTCCTCCCTCGGCGAGCCCTCGAAACATGTCAAGTAATGGGGTACACGATACCGAAGGACTGCCAAATAATGGTGAATGCATGGGCTATCGCTCGAGACCCAAAAATTTGGAAGGATCCATTGAAGTTCTCACCAGAGAGGTTCTTGGATTCAAGCTTGGATTTCAAGGGGAATGACTTTGAGTTCATACCATTTGGAGGTGGTAGGAGGATATGCCCTGGCATTCCATTAGCTACTCAGTTTATAGGGATCATTGTAGCAACACTAGTGCAGAATTTGGACTGGAGTCTGCCTAATGGGATGGATCCTAGTGAGTTGGTCATGGAAGAGAAGTTTGGATTGACACTTCAAAAAGAGCCACCTTTGCTTATAGTGCCCAAATCAATAGAATTTTAAGTTGGTCGTGATCAATTAGTGGTGAGTTTTGATGGGATTTAAAAGGTTAGCAAGTAATGGATTTTGTGGTTCTCTCCCTCTTTTTATTTTTTTTTCATCTACTTTCATGTTTATAGCTCCTAATAAAGTTGCTCTTTATATTTTTGATGTTATTTTGAGATAAAAAAAAAACCTTAATAATATTCATGGGGTTGTTGGTGCTAATGTTTAATAGGAAATACTAACATTAAGTCGATCCGATGCATCGAGATATGTACGCACACAAATTTAGATACACAATTCCCTAATTCGGGTTTCGAAGTAATTCACATTTTTCAAATCATAGATTGGAGGAATATTTAGAATGTTGAGCTTAACTGTATTTTAGTTTCTAAGAGAGAGAGTGTTCATTTAATGTTTTGAGAGAATCAAAGTCATCTATCTTATTTAATGCTGGGTGTGTAGGTAGATGACCATTTTATATAGTGCCTAAATCAATAGAATTTTAAGTTGGTCATGATCAATTTGTGGTGAGTTTTGATGGGATTTAAAAGGTTAGCTCCTAATAAAGTTGCTCTTTATATTTTTGATGTTATTTTGAGATAAAAAAAAAACCTTAATAATATTCATGGGGTTGTTGGTGCTAATGTTTAATAGGAAATACTAACATTAAGTCGATCCGATGCATCGAGATATGTACGCACACAACTTTAGATACACAATTCCCTAGTTCGGTTTCGAAGTAATTCATATTTTTCAAATCATAGATTGGAGGAATATTTAGAATGTTGAGCTTAATTTTCTTTTAGTTTCTAACTAATTGCACTTTTATGCCAATGAATCTTATTTTTCCAAAATTGAAGTTTATTTAGTTATAAACTAAAGTCCTTGATTGATATTAAATGATAGAGAAGAGACATGAGGGGTCAGTTTCAAGTTTCAACCAGCAGACCTGACAAATTTTCATAATTTTTGCAAGGACAAGGTGCCATTTTATGGCCACATAATAACATAAAACATTAAAATTGCACACCAACCGACCCTAAAAATTGAACATATTTCCTCAAACACTTGACAAGCACAAGCTGCACAACCACTTAACTAATAATACAAAAACCACCGCTTATTGATATGTAACATATGCTTCTCCTGACACATGTATGTACAAGATACTATATTGAGCCATACAAGCAAAATTAACAAAGTCACTCTTCATCACAACTTGGCTCTAGGCATCTGGAAAACAAACCCAGTATTTTCTTCTGCAAAGAAAAATTAATATGACAAGTTGCAAGTTGATCACCAATCATGGAAGGAAAAAAAAAACTGAAAATTAAAAAAATGTGTATGCATGAACTTGGTGCAACAAAACAAAATTGCTAGTATAAGTTTAAGGAGAAGTACTTATTCATTCATTTGGTAGCGCGTAATAAATAAACACAAACTCCAATTTTAAATTAATCTCGTACGAGTGAAATTCACGTGTCGAGATTAAATATCTATCACATGATGGCTTCGTGATGGAAAGAAACCAATGTCCTTGAATAATTGCTTAAAAAAAAAAAAGGGCCGCTAAGGGCACCCCACCTATTAATGAAGGCACCCAATTTTTTGTAAAAATTCCAGCAAAACTGGAAAAGACCCTTTTGCCCCTGTATATATAATGATTCAAATCCCATAAATTATTTTGACAAAGAAAAAGGACACCCCACCACAAGGTTGAACCACAAATCCACCCTGCGTTTGTCGGCTTTTTATCGATTCTTGAGGATTGACATCATCCGACAGCGAGTTAACAATGTTTGACAACCATATGATAGTTTATTAGAACTGTTTAGTTGTGGAAAACAGTGAAAATGATGATTTGTTTGTCAACGTAGGGTTTGGTAATTTGCTCAAATCCGAACTTGTTTCCACTATATAATAGAGGATTGTACTGCTACGGTGCAAGAGGAGGTCGAAGTTGAGGTAATTTTGCAAATTTATTGTGTTTTTTTTTTGCGGTTATCAGAAGTTTCGTCGATGTGCGCGATTGTATCGGCCTCGCGGGGCCGAGATGTGTATGGTGATGTCTCGGTCCTAAAGGACCGAAAGGTGTACTTAGGTCACGGTGTGGTACGCCGGTGTACAACCGAGAGTATGAGCACATTCTCGGTTTACACCACCGACACCACATTACCTACCACTAATTGTAGCTCTCGTCATGTCTCGGCGAGAGCACTGTAGAGTACTCTCGGCCATGCGTAACCGAGACACTTTGTGAACTCTTCCGGCCTTTGTGGCGAGACTTCGAGTTCCCAAAATGTAGCTTACGTCTCGGCCATGCGAGGCGAGACGATTAGCACGATCTCGACTGTGTGGCCGAGAACCGCGAATTCCCATTTCTTTAACTATTCAACCGAACCCTAACTTGGAGACGAAATCGGCTCACACCACGACCCTACGAACTGCAAAAAAGTCGTAAACCGAAGGAGAAACACAAGGCGAGACACGAGAAACACGATTTCGGGGATTCCTCTCACTTTGGTCGGTTCAAACCAAATGGGTTCTTGCACAACGCCGGTGAAGGTGGTGGTGGGGGTGGTGGGGTGCTCGGGGGTTCGGTGAAGGTGGTGGTGGGGGGTGCTCGGGGGTTCGGTGAAGGTGGTGGTGGGGGGGTGCTCGGGTTCGGTGTAGGTGGTGGTGGGGGTGGGGGTGGTGGGGTGCGAGAGTTTTTTGCACGAGGGGTATTTTCGGTATTTTTGGTTTAATTTTTGGGTGCCCTAGGTAAATCGATTTGTGCCCACATTAACTGGGTGCCTTCATTAATAGGTGGGGTGCCCTTAGCGGCCCTCAAAAAAAAGTGGGCGACTATTTCCACCCACACGAAAAAGAAAAATAAAATTTGAGACAAGAAAAATTTTATTTGTATTGCAATTTTAACGTTAATATAATATACCATCCACCCTAACTCTTTAATGCTACCTTCCTTCCTCATCGAATCACTTTGTCGGCATACGGCGGAATCGAAATTAATTGTATTTTGAGAAGAAGTTTGGAAGATCTTAAGGTATTTTTGTCTAGATAAGATACGAATTTATGTTGCACATTTCTTTTTTGTTCGTCATTCCTACCAATCCTGTCACTGGGAAACATAGAAGTATACTAGTTTGATCCAACTGGAATGCGAGCTTTTGAGTCCAATTGTAGTCAATCCTTGCTTATGATCCCGGTTGGATCTAAGTGGTAGTGCAAATATATGGAGAAGCAAAGAGTTTGGGCACCACCTATGATGGATGGGAGGCCTGCGAAGAGATAGGAGCGCATGCACGACAGCGCTAGAGATCTGTGAAGGGATGGAGTGCTAGACTGCAACATAAATGGATGATGGAGGGAAGATGTCTCGAATGGGTGCACAAAGCAAATGGTTCGATGGTGGGAGATTGTATTAATACAGGTATTTTAAGAAACTATGAGTTAAACTTATGGGTGAAACTAGCACATAATTGGGTGAATGAAAGTATGGGCACTTAAAGTACATCAATCGGTGGAAATAGTCGCCCTCTAAAAAAATCTAAAATAAATAAGTACTATTTAGTAGCAATAAAAAAATATTAAAATTCTACCAAAAATAAATTTTAAAATAAAAAAGAATAGATCATGAAAATAAAAGGGGATTTGCGTTGGTGGGCTTACCCTTATAGAGGGTGAGTGAAGTTGATGAGGAGGGATCTTGTAGAGGTCTTCATCAACTGGTTTGGGAGGCCTTGGAAATGCTGCTACCTGTCCCCTACTCCCCCATCCTTCTTCCTTGTAATCAAACGCCCATTTCTCCTCTTTCTGTATACCACAGTATTTATTAATCAAATACTTAAAAGCCACTTATTCATTGTCAGATGCACCTCAAATCATGTGTTTTTGTTTAAAATAAAACGCACATAACAAAAGCGCAAAAACACTAGGGTGTGTTTGATAGCAAAGAAAATGAAAAAAATCATAGAAAATTGTCTACTTTTTTTACGTAACTGTTTTTTCCACTGTTTGATAACTTTGTAACTGCACTGAGAAAAAAAACCACATCCCCCTATTTTCCTCATTTATTTTCTCATCTTTTAGCGTGGAAAATTGAAAATCTCTTCATCTCTCTCACGAACTGATCATTTATTCCACCCAAACAAACTTGACATCTGCTACTCTTTCGCGGATACACACTTTTTCTTTCTCTCTTCGTCTCCGGCTTCGTCACCAACATCATCGTCGAGCCGCCCGACATCGACAATGATTTAGATGCGCACACGGATTGAACCATAAAAGAAAATTTCTTTCTCGTGTAATCAAACAACTATGAAAAAATTTTCTTTATAAAATTCTCTCGAAAAGATTTGCTAAAAAAAAAAAAAAAATTTCTCATTGAAGATTTTTTTTGCTATCAAACACACCCTTTATATAAAAGAACTAAAACAAATATCATTGAGTTTAGCTTTCAAAGGATTTGGAAAGCACACCATTAATTGCACTAAATCGAGCGTAATGGAAGAGTTTAATCCATGTAGTCTTAACCTGCCTAATTTGGATTGACACTTTGTTGTTCTCCTATTGAGTTTAGCTTTCAAGTAGAGGTTTGTAAATTTGAACTATAATGAGATAAAAAAAAAAAAAAAAAAAAAAAAAAGAATAGCAGTTTGCATGCAAGAACTGAATAGCTAGTCAATGATGAAAAATAAAAATAGGAATTGAAGCATTTTTTAACACTGAAAGCTATTTTTATATTAGTTGGTGCAATATAGATGATCACCTTAGTCTCCTTCATTAGATCATCACAGTAGTACATGTCATCACCAATGCTGCAATACAAGTCATGGTCTTTGGCAGATTTGAAATACTGTGCGACTGTGAAGCTATCTACATAGCAATTCCATTCACCAAAAGCTGGAATGTGACTTGTCTTAGCCATGAATTTCTGCAAACCAAAAACCAAATAGTGTGATCAAGCAAAGAACTCAAGTTAATCTGTACACTTAATTAAAAACTACGAAGACCATCGCAGAACTTACACTAATTCTCAGAATCAGCAGTGCCGATTGTGCTGTCTTTCGGTAGTTGAGGCTTGGGATTATATAAACATAAGATCAGTGGAATGGTTTAAATATCGGTTCTTCGGCGAAATGAGAAAGAAAAGCACAAATAAAGGAGGGAAAAGAGAAGTTTTAATTCTCATAAACAGGGAAAGGGTTGATTTGCTTTTGATGGTAATCTCAATGAGTTTTAACTTTCAAAGAAGGGCTTCACCAATCTCCAAACAGACAGCAAGACAAAAGGGCCCTTCACACATGAATGTGTGGGGGATGAAAGAAAGATATAACAAAGAAAATTATAACAAGGAAAGAATAGCAAAAGATTGTATTTTTCATGTTCAAAGGACACCTAAATTTATTCTGCTACGTGCACTGATCATATTTATTTTTTGCTTACTAAAGAAGAGAAGAATGAAAGTGCAAAATAAGCTCTTTTAATCTTAATTTAAAGGTCACAAACAAGGCTTTGAGAGCAAACATGCAGCCATAATAGGAGAATGAATAACATTAGCAGTCTTCAGAAGAAATTCATTTATCATATGTAGGCATAGATGCTTCAACCATTAGAAAACTTCAGTGTTTTATTCAGAATCTAGCAACCAATATCGAAAGCGATGCTGACGCATTCGAGATGACGCATGTCTAAGTAATGCAGGTAAAAAAGCAATGAAAATTGTATTTATGGACAGGGAGGGAGGGAGAGAGTCATTCTTCAAAAAAGCCTAATTTGCTATGTATCAAAGCCTCCAAAAAAGCTCTCTCCCTAGGTGGCTCACACAACAATGACACACACATGTTTACCTGCTTGAATAAAAGATTAAGTGTCCTAGAGATGAGGATTTCGCGATATAAAGTTCAAAAACATAATAATTTAGTTCTATAGTTCTAAAAAGAAGCACACGCACTAAAATTTCAAAAAAGAAGGATATGGTACAAAATGCCCTTTAACAAAGATTCATCAAAAGAATATTTAGTTATAAACACAAGAAGAAGAGTAGGTTCCACCCTGAACAAAATGTCAGAATCACCATAGACATCTCAAATTAACACAGTAAAAGACCACAACAGCAGCACTTTGGATTTAAGGGGCAAACTGTCATAATTTTCGGAGAATCTGACGAGGAGTCCTCGACTCAATATTATAAATGGAACGCAATGTTTTTCAGCAGTAGTAAAACTGTAGCTGTTATTCAAAGTAAGTTTGGAAAGAGAGGTCACAAAACTTGAGATGGTACTCGATACTCCTAACAAGGTCTCAAGTTTGGGCCTCGAACCTTATTCTTGCCTCATAGAAAGTTAGTCCAGACTAGTCAGTGTGGTTAGCTCTCGATACTGGGCATTGAATTCACAGAGAATAGATGTAATGGCTATGATAAATAAAAGATAAAATTCAGTCAACTAGTACAAGATATATTCAGTAAAAAGTAACGTCATTAGCATCATATACTATCAAAAAGATTTCAATGTAAAACTTGTATCATTACTTTTACATTGTACTTACACAGCAAAATTACAATGTAAAAGATTTCACAGATGTTCCTCCTACCAATAATTAACATCAGTAAGCTAAGGTCAGGAATGTCGTTATGCCGTTATGAATTGGTAGGATTCAACAGCTTTGGTTATAAAACGGACAGGAACTTTGGCAATATATTAGTGAGTTTAAAGATAGGATAATTTACATAAGATGGACTCAAGGGAGTATAACCTATAGTAACTGACGTCAGGAGCGATTACGAAATCATGAAGTAGCTTTTTGTCTCATCCATTTTGTCGCAGACCACTTCTCTCCAGACAATACTTCACAGCCCCCATGTATGCTGTTAACATCCGAATGCCCATCGAGTCCCTGAAACACAATATGACTAGAATAATTACATGATGTTTGTGAATATCGCCCTTTCTGGAAAATAAATAATAGGATGAATACGACTGTCATTTGGCTGCAATTTTTCAATTGCATTAAGTACGCATCAGTATCAGGTAAAAATGAAAAGAAGAGGAAACGAACCATGCTCCAGAAAAGGACAGCATCGCCTTTGACTGGTTTTACTGATAGTCCTCTTACAAGTTTGCCTCCGCAAAAACAATCACCATCTCCAGCCTAAACAATTTGCAAATTCAGCCGTCATCAGCCAAAACAAACAGACTGAGCAGCAAAGATGAAGCATTTGACAAACAAGTCATCATATATCAAATAAAAATGTCAGTTTCAGAGACTCAAAACTTTGCCAATGTTTCAAACATTTTGAGGCCTATAAAGTTTCAGCTTTTCTTTGCATCCAAATATACGAAAAGGGCCTGAAAAGAAACCATCGTCCCTCCCATCCTTATTATTGCCTATATTATACACCTCAAACTCAAAACAAGTTTCACAAGAACTGCTTGATTAAAATATATAATTTATTGTTTTTCATAGCCAATTATTAGGACAGTGCACTAAATTTGTATCCACAATTCACATTAAGTGCCAAGTAGAACTAGGATTAAGAAAAAAAAATCTGAAAAGAAAAGGAAGCACAATAGACATAAGAAACAGAATACTGTAACGAATCAAACTAGGACTTCCATTTCTGTAAAACAGAAATTCAACTTAAAATAGTAAAAGCACAAAGAGTAGAGCAACTTGAATCAGCTTCTTTTACTATACTACAACAACAGAGAAAATTAGGCAAATCTTCCCCACAAATTCAAGTGGACTTCAAACCTACCAAGTCCAAGTAACAAGATGAATGCCTAATTGCTATTACACAGAAAGACGGGAAGATCGTCTTTACATATGCACACCCAAAGCATCAACACGGTTGCATGTATTTCTCACTTCTCCCACCCAAGCACCTTGTCTTGTATAAGGCGCAAGGCAAAATTTTATCTGATTTCTAAAATAACAGATGGCAAGAATCTGAAGCTATTTTCAGTGCTCAAATAGTAAAGTGCTAGATCAAAATAAACGAAAAGCCTTAAAGAGGAAATTCGAAGGTGTACCATAGGAAAGTAAGTTTCTCCTCCCTCAACATTATCACTCAGATACATCAGCATTGTTGCTATTCGCTGACCTCCCCGCTTCAAATTAAACTGTGTTGTGATGGAATTTAAGAGTATTAGATGCGTAGGAAGAAGTAACCAAGCATACTAAACCCAAGCCATGTTATGATGTTAACAAATGCAATAGGGAGATTAAAAGTACGCATAGAAAATTACAGTGTCGGAAAAGTAGTCATGATGTGGCTTGTAAAATTGGCTCTTCTCGTACCTGTGCTTCTGCAGACGTTAGCCTTGATAATGGAACTAATTAGTGCTCGTGCTCATAACAATTGGTTCAGAGAAAAGCTGTGGGAAGCATTACCTCAAAACTTGAATAAGCTCTCCATTTTCAACTGGAATTTGAGAAAACACAGAAATTCGTTTTTCAATTGCCTGTAAATAAGAGAACAAGCAATCAACTATCGACCATAACTTCTACCTAACAGATAGTGGTACTAATCTCAATGGAAGACCCAATACTAGGAGCGGAGATGACAACATAAAATTACAGGATCAGGAAAAATTTTAACAAAAAAAAAAAAGTGAAATTGCCCAACCCGTAATGAAACAAACAAGATATTGCATCACCCTCGATCAATCTATAGTTATCGACATTACAAATGTGATAAGAAACATGCTTGAAATGAGAAAAAGGTCAACGAGGCACTGCAATAGAAAAGGTTTAATGAATTAACTAGTATCAAACCTTTATGAGTGGATACTTTCTCTCTTCATGGTTCAAAAACATTCCAGAACTTGTTCTGACATCACTCTTGATTCCCTGAAAAAACAATATGAAAATTTTTTATTGAAAAAAATCAAAAAGGAATGAGCAGATAGCAAGACATGAAGAGAATGGATTTCATGTTTTTCTTTTCTTTTTGTTTTTCTTTTTGAGAACAGAAAGACTTTCATACTTAATAAGCAATATCTTGATTCTTGATACTGTACTCAATAAGAGGAAAATACGACAATTTCACATCCTACCTATAATCAGTAACAAAATACTTATTCTATGTTGCAGTCTTACATAATGAATCATTCAATCTTCAACTACTATAGCATCTGAAGAAGTTTCATTTCCCCATAATTGAAGCAAAACTGCAGATGCATCCAAATACTGTTCTCACCACTCGATACGCTTTTGCTATACAGGAAACTGACTTCATCAATTCCCCAGTAGGTGCAGACCTCGAAGAGGATGCATGCTTAAACGTATAGAATCCATAGATTGCATGTCATACTAACAGGGGCTTGAACCTTGAGGTTCATAGGGCAATAATGTGGAATTTCATCCAATAAGGTCAACCGTACACAAGGTCTCTCTTAAGATTCTTAACAACGAAAACAAACTAGCAAAGCATTCAAATCTACTTCTCAAGGAATGAGTTGGGTCAATTGCATTACATGCCTTCCCTGTTTTAGTGTCCACCACAGTAGAAATCTGGAGGCGCGGCTTAGCGAATGCCATAAGATAATCGCATTCCTGCAAGATCATAACGTTTATAGTTCAAACTCAAAATTCAAACTGCCCATTAGAATTTCAAGCAATGTGCTCATGCCACATGCAACAATCCACTTGAAAAGCATATGATCTTGGAAAGACAAATCATTTAGGCATCACTTCAATGCCTCAACAACACGTAAATATTCAAAGTGGGACTTATTCTGATATTTATAGCAGCTTGCACATAGTTGACAGTAGAAACTGACTCGCCAAACTTACTACCATAAATTCCAAGAACAAGATTTCATAAAATTGCTCAAAATATCCAATGGCTAGAGGGTCTAATCGTATGTCGCCAAAGGATCACTCGTGCAATTTAAACCCAAAATTCAAACTTTCAAATCACTACACGAATTCTAAAGATAGGCCATATTGCCGTCTAAGTTTCCACAATTTAGGATTTAATGATTTATGAAACATTTGAGAAGGCACAAAAAGAATTACCTGAATTTTGGTTTCACTTTTTCCCATCTCTACACTTGAATATATGATATATCATAGGCTTAAATGTTTGTATGTTATTAAAACCACTAATTTACTTCATAGAGAAGACAGTAGTATGATACATGATTTTTCACGCTTAAAATCATAAATACTTTTTGTAAGGAAAAGAAATTCCTTTGGGGTTGTATAATTTAGTAAGTAAATTAGATTTTCAAAACCTAAAGTATAATTAATTTAGCAAAAAAAAAAAAAAAAAAAAAGAGTTCCAAACATACTCTATTATCTTCATCAATTATACCATATACTTGTGAGTCTGTGACAAAGCATTAGAAGAATAAGTAGAAGCGCATTCATCCAGCATTAGAAGAAAGGTTTACTCAGATAAAGGATCCAACAATTACATGACTAATAATGGAACTGAACTTTGTGCCATTTAATGTCATATGCATACCTCATTACTCAAAAAATTGTGCAGGATAATAATCCGTGGTGACCAACTAATAACCTCAGGTTGAACCTACATCAACAGAAGATATTTGTCAACAAACTGAATAAAAGATTTGGGTAAGACCACAAAATAAATAGATTAAAGACGTCGGAATGAATATTTCCTAAAACTATTTATGTTATTGAATGTGCATCCATTGTAGACCCCAGCAAGAATGATGTACAGAGTTCTGAAATTTACAAACAGGCTTCAGCAAATATACTAGGAAACAAAAGACGTGTACTTAAACAATGGCATGCAATTAGTTCTAGTTTTATGGTAACATCGGATGAAGCCTTCAGTTCAGCCAATCTATCCGCACGAAGTGCAGCTTAGTAAAGTTATGCACGGCACACAGTTTGAAAAATAGCATGAGCAGCATCATTTTTGCTACCCAACCAAGGGGATAGCGAATAGTCTATGCCAATTGCTTTTCATTTAAACATGAGCCAAGTTAAACCACACAGATGAATAAGGCTAAAGCTGCTAAACACGAATATAAAGACATGTCAACAACATTTTGGGAGAGAATAATGAATTCTCATAATATCTTGGATTCATTATGTTGGGATACAGATTACTAAAAAGGCAATCAGGAGGAATCACAGTTTCAGCTGTCAAGTGAAGAACATACACATAAGAGGAAGACTAATATTACAACTAATTTTCTCTTTTTTTACTTTGAGAAGACATCACAGAGTTATTCTTAAAATATGGAGATCATATAATTGCAGAAAGAAAAAAAAAATGAAATTTAAATTCACACACAATGATGGTGCATGGGAACTGTAACTATCAGAGTCACAATAGGAACATACAAATCCTAGTCGCAAAACATCAGCATCTCTCTCATTAGCCCAACGAGATATACCTGAAACAAAAAATTAAGGCTCAGAGATCAAAGCAACAGTACAAAAAGGGAAAAGACTCAGTCAACAATGCATCAAACCTCCCTGTTTAAATAAACCATAATCTAGTTAATATAAATATACAAATTAAAAATGAGATAAATGAAAAACATTATGTTTTGCGACAACTTTTTAGATCTTTTTTCCATCCATTTCAAGTATCTGCATCACAATGAATTCGATACATGAAACCTTAACTAGTTGACTGTATCATAGCCTCAGTCCCAAATTAGTTGACTGTATCATCCAGTTGAAAAATATAATTAGCAGTTTTTCAACAGATTCTAAAGTTTCAACAAGAAAGGGCCCAACTGGAAGAAAAATCTAAAACAAAAATGAAAAGAAGAATTGTAGGAAAAACTTTTATGCACCAAAAATCCAATATGATACAAGAGGTAGAAACAAGACCCTTTCTTTATAAGAGAAATAAGGAAACACATATGAGCAAAAAGAAAAAGCTGAACATCAAAGCAGGGATAAGGAAATGTGTATAAGCAAATCGATTATCAAAATATCTGAATCAATAAAAAAAGGGGATAACACAAAATGTTAAATGACAAAGCAAATCTACCAGATGACTCTTCCAACCTCCGTAGAAATGCTAATTGAAACAAAGCTCCTGCAAAATTCCAAAAATTTATCCATGCAGTCATGAAAGATGATAATTTGCCAATTAAAGATGATAATTTGCTAAACAGGCTAACCAAAGACACGAAATAACAAAGAAATAAATGCATGGTAACAAAATTTTCCTCACCAAGGTTGAACCAAGAATGCTGCTTCAGCTAAGAAAATATAATAACAATAACAATACAGTATTTTTCCACAAAATTTTGTTATTGAATATGGCAAGAATCTTGCCCCGATTCATTCAAAGGCTGCACTTACTTGGCAAGTATTCCTTTTGAGGCCATTCATATTTAAAAAGATTTTTCTGGAGCTTGTCTCCAATTCTCAAAAATATTTAAAAAGATTTTGTGTATACTAATCTTCGTTATGTAAATGAGTAGCTTAAGCGTGGGCTTCCTCCTTGGATCATTACGCATTTTAACTACTCTTTTTGATCTTTGGATCTGTAACTTTGCTTATATTTCAAATTTCTCGCAATAATCCATAGCACCACTGATAGATTTGTAGAAACAAACCTCACTACTTTTTTGTAAGCCTTTCACCATGAAGGGGCAAGCCACGAGTCATCCTAGATTCTCGATATCTCTCCGCAAACATGGATTATGTATTCCAAGGCACTTTGCCCTCAATGCTACTTTTGGATTACAAAAACACCAGCCAAGCGATAAACAATTTAAAGTGGGACCAAAGGATCTCAAGTAAGTTAATAGTCATGAAATTTTAAAAATTGTCCTCAATCTAATATATTATCAGTCATACTTGATCTAATAATTTTTAGTTAGGTGAAACGTTAATGCTTGAATTGCAAAACTAAAAGAGCATAAAATGAGGCTTGAGATAATTACCCTTCACATAATCCCTCACTTTATCTGCATACATCTTTTTAAAGCATCACCTTAACATTTATTAGAAATGCACCAAAAGTCTTCTTATTAGTAGTGTACTATAGGTGATGATAATGCCCAATAGGACTAAGGGATCTAAACAACCATGAGTCATCAGATCAGAAACACTCAATCTACTGGAGTCAGTTTGATTGATGCTTGAAGCCTTTGAACTATAAAATATCTCGAGTGTGAAAAGAGATATGGGAGAATTAACTTCCACATGAGCAGATTAATTCCTTTTAACCGTTCAAAGTAGATCATGTCAACAATATTTCTTTACATGTTGCCTCTATCTATCCGTAAGCACACATAATTTTGAGGCATTCTCTACTGGTATTTGGTAAATTGAGACAGAGTAAAATGTAAAATCTTCTATCATAGCAACTTCCTTCAATTTAAAAAAGAAAAACAAAAAAAAAGAGTAGCTACCCCGGTTAATGTTATAATTGCTTGACAATAGCATCACTAAACCCTTTTCCCTAATCTCTATCTCTCCAAGTGATTATGAATGTTTTGTATATATCAAACCCAAGAATGTGATAAGACCCCATTCAATAAGAGGCTAGGGGAACCACAATAATATTGCAGCCTGCAGGCGTGAGTTCAGTGGGTCGGGAAGTTACTTAAAAAGAAAGTTGTGAGTGTGAGTTCTGATTTTTGAAAACTCGCATCCTTTACACATACACAACTCTTTATTCTACTACAACCCAAAACCTCAGCCCAGATACTCCATTATGAGAAAAAACACAAGATAACCTAAGTCTTCAAATCTCTAGGCAATTTGTTAAGAAAAAAATCTCTAGGCAATTGAATCACTTATTAGTTTTCTTATGACCAACAAATTTTAAGCAGAATCTGTGTCCCAGACTTGCAACTACATCAAATAATCCACTTCAAAATGTTTCCTTATAACCAAATGGAAAATGCACATTCACCGCAGAACCAAACCAGCAAGGTCGACACTCAAACACAACGAATCAATACAGTAATCGACAAGTTAACAAGCCGATTTTTACTGCAACATTAGGTCAGTTAGTAGTTACCAATCAAATAGAGATTTGACATGAAAAACTAATCTTGATTAATAAACAACATGCCGACGCCACGTCTCTAATTTAAGAGACCAAATCATTGTCAGAACCAAACCTAATCAAGCATTGTCAGAACAAAAAACTAATCAAAACCCAACCATAGCAGCCACTCAGAAATCCTTCAATGATTAGTCATCAACAACAGCTCTAAAGAATCTACCACAACTATGATGAAACTAATCCACACTCGCAACTCAAATTACTCCGCTTACATACAATCGATGCTTATACGGTCGAAATTACGAATCTTTGCATAAAAATTAGGTCTTTCTTCACCAAATTCGAAGCCGAGATCACTGGAAACCTAATCGCGATACTTGCAATCAAGAAATCTCTAAAAACAGTAGATCGTAGACAAGAAAACCAAATCGGACGCGAAAATCCACCAAATCGAGAACGAGAAACGCAGAATTGAAGGAACAACAATGAAACAACAGAGATTGATAGCTCGATTGAAGATGAAGAAAACGAACCGATGATCATTCCGATAGTGACGAAGGTGAGAAGTCCGACCGCGATCTTCATGCGCGCCATCGCCCCCAAAACCTCGACCAACAAGAGACAGAGAGAGAGAAGACACACTTCCGTGACACCCGTGACTGACTTTTGTTGTCCAAGGTTACAACAAAACGAGACAGGCACTACCAAGAGTTGGGCTCCTTGAAAAGTTAAAAGATTCGAACATGCAAACCATGTAAAAATCCAAGCAGAGGTGGAGAGATGATTTTTTGTTCCTCTTGGCTGGAATCAATATGTTTTTTTTTCTTTTATAATATATTTTTTTAGTGAATTTCAGTTCAAATATATAAAACTACTATATAAAGGTCAAATTAGCCACAATGTTTAACCTCACGATATACTTAAAAATTAAAACTATTATTTGACCAAAAAAAACTTAATGAAAGTATCATTTATCAATTAAAAAATAATTATATTCTTCCAACAAAAAAATAACTATTTTTAATTTTTTTTTAAAGGTTTGAGGATCGGATAGTTTATTGGGTTTTTCTTCTTAATGTAATGAAAAGTTTTTTTTTTAAAAAAAAATATTTGTTTTTTAAGGTACGACGCGAATCTTTTGAGAAATTTCAACGAATTTGAGAGATTTCTTATTTTTTACTTGAATTTTTGAGAGATTTTGGGGGTTAATTTCACATATGGTCACTCAAGATTATAGTTAAGTAACACTTTGGTCACTAAACTCACATTTGTCCAAAATATATCACTCAACTTTACAAAACGTTTCAACAAAATAACTCCGACCACTCTTCAGTCAAAAACCCGGCGGCCTTGCTGACGTGGCGCCACGTAGGATTTCATGGGAGGTCACTTAAGTTTTAAAGTGATGACGTGGCATTTAATACGCAACCCACCCACCCCCTTTAGTTCACCCCACATTTAGGGTTCGATTTCATGGAAATCGAAAGAGGGAGCACCCCACCAGTCACTCATCTTCTTCCTCGCTCTCTCTCACTCGCGCCAAGAATCGGCCTCGATTTCATGTGTTAAGCTCTCACTCGTGAATGCGTCGAGCGCAGAATAGGTAGAACACTCTCACTCGCGTCGCACCAAGCGAAGAATCGGAGAGAAAATCGATCGGTAGGAGCTTCGATCTTGTGCAACGAGCATTCGAGTACAATGTCGGCATGCTTAGATTCCTGGTTTGTTAGGGTTTTGAATGGTTTAACTGATTCTATCGTGATTGATGGATTGGTCATGTTGTTAAGTGTGATTGAGTCGGTTGGAGTCAATTGATTGGGTTTTAGGGTATTTTGTAGTCGAGATTTCTCGTGATGTTACTTGTGATTGATTCCCGTGTATGGTTGAGATGAAGAAAGTAGTTGTAATGGATTTTTTAGTGTTCAATTGCTCTTTCGTTTAGTTGTTTCATCAATTTGTAAGAGTCTCAGGATTTAATATTATGGTTTCTTACTTGGATTGGCCTTTTTTTGCGATTACTGTGTTTGATTATGTTAAACTACTCGTGTTAACCTTAAATTTGTGTGTTTATCTTGGATTGATCCACCTGATGATTTGTTACTTCATGATCCTTGTATCCAGTTGTTGAGATTCTGGATTTTGCGCTTGTGATGCGTTGTTGTGGTAGTTTTTCTTCAGCAATTGTTTGTTGTCTGTAGATATCATAGCAATGTTGATAGCAATGTTGATGTATCATGTATATACGTACATATACGTTGAAACATTGATGTTCTCCAATATAGCAAACGTTTTGCATTGGTATGTTATTTCCTTTCTTTGATTGGTACTCAACTGGAGTTTTTTCATGTTTCTAAGAATCTTAGACAAAAATTTTGATTTTGTACTTGTTCATCATCCATCCAGCCGTATGACTGTTTACATTAGGTCTGTAAGACTGTAAGTGATAGTTTAGATTTGTATTCATTGAAGACGAAGTGGTTGCAGTGGGAAATTAGTGATGTTTTTGGTTATTTTTTTTTTTAAGAAATGGTTAATGTTACTATATTGATGAGGCATTCAATGAGGAAAATGGCAAGACTGGCTATGTTTTTGATACCTGAATTGAGGTAAATGTGTTTCATTGCATTAGCTTGCACTGTGCTACAATTTAAAGTGTTGTAGTAACTTGAGTCAAAAGAATTAATTAAGTAGGAGTAGTACTAATCGACAAAAACAATTCGAGACCAGTGGTTGAAGAGGTTTGAACACATTCAATGACAACATGCAAATGCCTTAATTAAAAAACTCGACATGGTAGAAATTTAAAAAGATTGGAAATATAGGAGTAGAAGTAAGAGAACTTGAGATGTACTAATTAAGGTCTCAAAGGATTGCGAACCTTTGAATAAATTAGTGCACCACCAATTGCATTAAATCAAGGGGAGTATAAGAGTTTGACCTATGTCACCGACCCAGTTAATGTGTGAGTTAAAGCTTTGTTTGTTGTTTTTCTTGATATCATGAATGTAGTTTTATTGACAAGAGTTTGTTTGTTTGTAGCTACATTGTTATATTTTTATCTTGGCCGAAATCATGGAGTTCGTCAAAGGACACGAGTATTGTTATTGCGGTGTGCCGCAATGGTGTTCACCTCGTGGACGGCTACAAATCCAAGACGACGATTTTATAGATGCAGGAAATACACGGTTTGTACGAAAATTTGAATATTGTATGAATTTGTAAAATTTTATTCATATAAAGGGAATTAAATGAAGATTTTCGTTGTTCTGCAGCATAGATGTGGATGCGAATACTTTAACTGGCTTGATCCTGAAATGACTGACCGGGCAACGATTGTTATAAATGGGTTGTTGAGGAAGTTAGACCGAATGGAAAGCGAGAAGAGGTTGCAAGATGAGTTTAACGGGCGAAGGAAACTCAACGGTTGTTCAGTTGCATGTTGGTTATGTTTGGTGGTCATTGTATTGCTATTTGGTTTCATTGTATACAAGTAAACACTACTATTGGAGGAGAAACGAAATAGTCATCTTCAGTTGGAATTGAAGGCAAAAGTTGTTGTAGTGTCATTTTGTGTAAAACTTAAGCCAAACCTTGTATTGTGGTTATTTAGCTTATGAATGAAAAAAGAAACTATGTGTTGAATTCATTTTGTGTAAAATAGCAATAACTCGAGCTGAGGATTAGAGTGGTAGGCACACAAATAGCAAGACGGAAGTCTCACTAACATGCTCCCTTTCCCCATTTTGAAGAGATCCTTATTTTGATCAACTGTGAATCCCTTTTGGCTATTGATGTCATAAGTAGCGCAAATAAGTGCAAGAAGCAATAGCATCATACAACACAATACAATGTTATGCTCTAAATAGATGGAGATGTATCGATCAAAAGATTGGCTTCTTTATAATTGACGATTGATCCATATTGGATGGTGAGTGCGGAAAATGAAGTTTGGGCGACTTGTCTGCAGGTTCCTCTCACCTTGCTGTTTTTTCATGATTTCATATATGGTTTCCTCAACATACATTGGTCTTAAATAAAAAGATATCAACTCTAATCCCAAATTCTGAATAATAAAGCAAAAAATGTGCAACCAACAACAAGCTTTCGGACACTTGTAAGAACGAGAAAACAATGCACAAAGAAAAACACACTTTTGCAAAGATTTCTTCACATGTGTTGATACCAACAAAATACACTCATAATGCGTTCAGCGACCTTCCCGATGCCCCCAATCTGCTAACAAAATGATTCCATCAATAGATTAAATTTGAAAATTCACAACAATCAGTTGATTAAATTTGAAAATTCACAAACAAAGCAAATCAAACAACAAAAAATTACCTTTCTTATAGGGAGGGATGAAATAAATGTCAGGATATGCATGCAACATTCGGCAAGAAACAAATTGATTCTCACAAAAAATAGATTGCCATTAAACTGCCACATAATGGCATTATGATAAGTGCGCATTTACATATGCACCTTTTTTCTTATCATTCGTAGTAAAGCGTATTTGTCGCTTATTTTTAATACCCCAATTTCTGCATGCCAGCTTAAATGTCTTGAAAGAAGAGAATTTCATGCCTAATTCGAGATGTGGGTCTGCCATGTCTTTGAACTCATCAAACTCTAAATACCTCATCTTCTCAGATCCATTGGAATCATCATCAGTGTGGAGCTCATCTGATGTTGCATAGTCTGAGTCTTGGTCATGCACTTCAACAATCGCAAGTGCACTACTACGAGGTGGAGCAATAACCTTAGCCTTCCTCTTTTTCTCTTGTTGCGGTTGTTCGTCAACAACTTCTTGATAGTCATCATCGTCCTCAACATCATTGTCACTCTCGAAAAATCATTTCCTTCATCTCGCTTCTAGTTCTTCATGTTGAATTGTTCAATTGTCTTGTTCTTCCGGAGGTTCCACTTCTTCTTGATGACTAACCTCTAAGTCCATTAATTCTTGCTCTCTAATATCTCGGCGACCCAAAATATCTTTGTTCTAAGTCGCTCCACTTCTTCTTGACCATCATCTCCACCGTGAAAATGAATCCCGCAATGATAAGGATGTTAAAAATGTCCCTTTACATGAACAAAACCATAAAAAGCAAACAGCTTAAATATATTCAAAACGTCACACCCCTAAGCCGACAAACATGACCCCAAAAACCATGTAAAACCAAAAAAAAGCCGATTGTAACAAATTAAGATGGTATTTATGTGCAAAGAATAATTCTAATTCTCGTGATTAAGATAGAGAAAGAATGAACTCCCTCAGTATAGCTTGGCCAAGCTCTTTCCATTAAAGAGCCGACATAACAAATCCTAATCAAGCAGAAACAATAAGGTACAACAACACCACAACGATCTCAATTAATCATACACATTAATCGCTCAATCGCTCAACATAAATCAATTGAGATTCTCAAACCATGTCATAACATCACCAATCTATAGGACTTTATAATGAAACTAAAACAAAAACTGTAAAAACTCTGTTGATGAAGTTGCATATCTAACCAACAAAATTTGCCCATGAAACTCCCATTGATCTATCTTCAATCGAAAAAACCAAGGTAATCAATAACCATTAACATTTACACGAAGAATAAATCTCTTACCTTGAAATCTCGTTTTCAATATCCAAACCCGAATGAACGCCTTTCTCCTTCCTTCACTATCAGCGATGGTTTGAGGTTGTTGGGTTCAATTTCTACCTCCACTGTCCGTGAGGGTTCGACTTCAATGGCTTCACCTTCTTCTTCCATTATCAGAAATCTCGACTACAAAATACCCTACAAACCCAATCAATTAACATAATCGAACACATCAATCGCAAAAAAAGGCCAATCCAAGTAAGAAACCATAATATTCGTCTGAGACTCTTACAAATTGATGAAACAACTAAACGAAAGAGCAATTGAACACGAAAAAATCCATTACAACTACTTTATTCATCTCAACCATACACATGAATCAATCACAGTAACATCACAGAAATCTCGACTACAAAATACCCTAAAAATCCAATCAATTGACTCAAACCGACTCAATCACACTTAACAACACCAATCCATCAATCACAAGAAATCGCTTAAACCATTCAAAACCCTAACAAACCAGGAATCTAAGCATGCCCGACATTGTACTCGAATGCTCGCACGACAAGATCGAAGCTTCTGCCGATCGATTTCTCTTCGTTCTTCGCTTAGTGTGACCGCGAGTGAGAGTGTTCTACCTATTCCTACCTTGGTGCGTTCACGAGTGAGAGCTTAACACATGAAATCGAGGCCGATTCTTGGCGCGAGTGAGAGAGAGCGAGGAAGAAGATGAGTGACTGGTGGGGTGCTCCCTCTTTCGATTTCCATGAAATCGAACCCTAAATGTGGGGTGAACTAAAGGGGGTGGGTGGGTTGCGTATTAAATGCCACGTCATCACTTTAAAACTTAAGTGACCTCCCATGAAATCCTACGTGGCGCCACGTCAGCAAGGCCGCCGAGTTTTTGACCGGAGAGTGGTCGGAGTTATTTTGTTGAAACGTTTTGTAAAGTTTAGTGATATATTTTGGACAAACGTGAGTTTAGTGACCAAAGTATTACGAACTATAATCCTGAGTGACCATCTGTGAAATTATTCATGTTAGGGAACATCCACATGGGCACCACGTGGATTGTTCCACAATACACGAATGGCGCATTTTGGAAATGTGACATTCGTGTATTTTGAGCGGACTAATTTTTCTCCAACTAATGGCGCATTTCCAAAATGCGCCATTCATGTTACAATACACGAATGGCGCATTTTGGAAATGCGACATTCGTGTTTTTTGAGCGGACTAATTTTTCTCCAACTAATGGCGCATTTCCAAAATGCGCCATTCATGTTAGGGAACATCCACGTGGGCACCACGTGGATTGTTCCACAATACACGAATGTCGCATTTTGGAAATGCGCCATTCGTGTATTTTGAGTGGACTAATTTTTCTCCAACTAATGGCGCATTTCCAAAATGCGTTTTACCTTACTTTTGGAATAAAAAAAAACCTAACTTAAATTTACTCATTTATATTAATTTTGACAGTACATTTGTAAATTTTTCACGGTTTTTGAGTGATTTTTGTTGTTATGTAGGGCATGATGGGCATCCAATTTAGGGCTTATTGGGCATTATTTGTTTGGGTTAAAATGTTGATATATTCGACAAGAAGAAATGATCTCAACTACAATGAGGTATGTTTTAGTAGATTTGGTGTATGTTTTTTTTTTTTTTTTTTTTTTTTTTCATAGTTTTGAGTTCGACTTGTTAGTGTTGTTAACGCAATGGAGATCTTCTAAACCAGTTGAACGAATCCACGAACAACTCTATCTAGGTCAAAACTTAAGCCAAAGTTCAAAAATTCTTTTTATTCCAGCCAAAAACTGCGAATTACATCCAATAGGTTGCTTAAATAGCGAAACACTAAAATTTGCCAAAAATAGTAAAAAGTCCAAAAAGCCCTAAAAGCCATAAACTGGAAACAAGACGAAAAATAGAAACAAATGCCGCAAACGGCAATAAAAACGAAAATTCCTAATGAAAGTTATAAGCTAAACAAAACTTTCCTAAAATAGCAAAATTGCCGTTTCGGAGGGCGAAACGATGGAATTTCGCTGAAAAACGTCGTAGACACGGCATAGTCGTGACCCGTGATCTCCACGCCGTTTCCAATCAACCCATGCCCCCGAACGCCGAAACTCAAACGCCCGAACTTCACCGAAATTACCAAAATGTCATCCCGTCATATCTTTCCATCATATTTTTCCAAGAATTTGCAAGCTAATTCTTGACTTCATCATTCTCCCTGGGGTGGACGAGAATTCGCCCTCGAATTGTCATCATCGACGTATCCCCATAATAGGGAACAAGATGCTTGACATTAAATACATCAAGAAGGTGTGAATGTGACTTGGCAACTTCAATCTGTAAGCATTAGGATTAATTTTCTCAAGAACCTCCACATGACCAATCTTCCGAATCGACAATTTGTTGTAATCACCCACAGTGGAACCTGGTCTTTAGTGAGAATCGCCCACACAAATTCACCCACTTCAAACTCCACGTGGCGCTTCTTCCGATCTCGCATATTGTTTGTACTTGTCGCCAGCCTTTCTCCGCAAGTTATCTTTGATGATTGATGAATCTCTTGCACCCACTAACAAAGTCTTCTCGCTTTGCCATGCCATCTAGTCTTACTTGGCACGGCAACAGATCAAGAGGACCTCGAGGTAGTCTTGAATACACAACTCGAAAAGGACTAAACCCTAGATGACTTCGATTAACAAAGATGGTTGTGTGCAAATTCTGCTCGGCTCAACTTGAAGTCCCAACTCCCGACATTCTCACCCACCAAGCTCCTCAAAAGATTGCCTAACGAACGGTTGACAACTTCGGTTGCCCATCTGTTTCATGCGGATGATAAGCAATGCTAAATTTCAATTGCGTTTTACCATAGCCCACAAACTGCGCCAAAATGGCTAAGAATCTGCGTATCCCGATCTCGAAACAATCGAGGTAGGAAGGCCATGCAATCTATACACCTCCCGAAAGAACACTGAGCCACCTTTACAGCATCGATGTGGTCTTCTTTGCATGGGATGAAGTGAACCATCTTGGAAAAACGGTCAACCACCACAAAGGTAGAAGTCATTTCCCACAGTGTTCTAGGCAACCCCAAAGACGAAATCCATGCTAATATCAACCCATGGCGTTGGAATGGGCAAAGGCATACATGAAACCAGGCATTAATTGCGGTACCATTCTTCGAAAGTGGCAAGTCCTAAGACCGCATTTGCACATATCTGTCCACTTCCTTGCGAATGGTAGGCCAAAAGTAAGAGGCACTCGCACCAAAATGCAAAGTGCGATCACGCCCAACATGTCCATCTCCATGCAACTCTCTAATAATCAACAATCTCAGCCTTTGCAATTAGGAATGCAAAGTGGTTGCCCCGAAATAAGAAACCTCATGGAATGTGTAATCGATGCACGTTCCCACTCCGCACCTTCTCCACAATAGTAGCAAAGAAAGGATCGGTAGTAAACAAATCAAAGAAGGAAGAAAACCCAGTACCTCAATGGTCATGCGGTTCAACAAACTTTTCGTCTTCTCGGGGCATCAACAACTCGCTGTTGGTCACACCCACTTGTGTTTCACCATAAAAGTAAAACGCTCCAAATAGGCCACCCAGAAGCATGTCCGGTCGAGACCTTGTTCTCGCCCATGTAAGTGTCGCAATGCCTCATGGTGCCGTGAAACATCACGAACTCTCTGTGGAAAAGATAATGTCGCCGATGCTTCACGATTGTACCACCGCATAGAACTCCACATCGTATGTGCTATACCTCAACTTCGCCCGACAGACTTTTCTGAAATAGGCAACAGCCTATTATTCGACTCAATACACCTCAATGCCTACCTTGGATGCATCACTCGTGCAACTCAAAAGGTAGGTGAAAACTGGCAACACCAGAATGGGGGCGATGGTTAACCGCACCTTGATCGGTTGGAATGCTTCATCTCTCTCGTTGCTCCACCCAAACTTCACGCCTTCATACGATCCTGTAATTGGGGCCATGATACTCGTGAAGTGTGGAATGAACCGCCTGTAGAAGGAAGCCAACCCATGAAAGTTGCGAACCTCCGACGGTGGTGGGGTCTAGGCCATGCGGATGGCTTCTACTTTAGACTCATCAACCCGCAACCCTTCTCAAGAAATGACATAACCTAAGAAAAGAACCTTCGGTGTCAAAAATGAGCACTTATTCATCGCAACATAGAACTTCTCCTCGCGCAAGATAGTCAAAACATCTCGCACGTGCTGGAGGTGTTCCTCCTCGTTAGTACTGTATATCAATATCATCAAAATATAACACAACACACTTGCCTATCAAAGGTCTCAAGCTCTCCAGTTCATGACTCTCATGAAGGTGCTAGGTGCGTTTGATGACCCCAAACGACATGACTAACTACTCATACAGCCCTCCCCGGTTTTAAAAGCGCCTCTTCCACTCATTCCTAACTCTAATGCGAATCTGGTGGTACCCACTCTTCAAATCCAGTTTTGTAAAAAATTTTGCTCCACTCAATTGGTCAAGTAAATCATCCAAGCGAGGGATAGGAAAGCGATACCCGACGATAATCTTGTTGATTGCTCTCTGTCCACACACATCCGCATGAGAGCCATCTTTCTTTTCGGTTTAAGGAGGTGATCTTGCACCGCACACGACTCGAGATTTTCACGGATGAATCCCTTCGCCAATAACTCTTCAACTTTGTCTGCGCTCCTCATGCTCACCGAGACTCATTCGGTAGTGTGGTCTATTAGGTAGTGACGCACCAGGTTCAAGGTCAATCGATGTTGAATATCACGATGGTGGCGATCCTTCGGCATCTCATCGGGGAAAACATCACAAAACTCCTTCACAATAGGAATTGCGGCTTCGGAACATCAACATCTCTATCTACTTCCTTTCCCATCAAGATGTAAACTACCTCGTAATCCCGTATTGCATATTCAAATCTTGCCAAAGACAAAGAAGTTTCGCTAGATTCTTTAGTATGCTTAACTTCCTCTCGGATCCTTGGCGGGTACTAGCACAATCTTCACTCCTCGAACATAAGGGTGTATTTATTGTTCCGCCATCATGCACAACTCCCTATCAAATCGCCAAGGACGTCCCAAGAATAACAAGTGGTAAGCATCCATAGCCACACATCACACCAGATCGAATCCTTGTAGTTAGCACCAATAGAAAAAGTCACCAAGGCGCGCTTCGACACCTTCACCTCACCACCCTTCTTCACCCAAGCTAGCTTGTAGGGCATGGGGTGTTGTTCATTGCAAAGGCCCAACTTTTGAACCGCTTCAATCGAGACGATATTCTCGCAATCGCCGCATCAATCATGAACTGCACACCTTGCTAAGATGGTACACTTGATCGAAATATGTTATTCCGTTGACCACTCATCATCGGCGACGACTCTAGAGTCATACAAGAAAGCCTCACAACCAAGGCAAGTACACATCTCCAAATCCACGATCTCCTATTCTGTTTGTCGAAGTATCGAAAGGCGGTTCTACAAAGACGTTGGCTATTCCCCTTCGTCTTCCTCTTCGTTCTCAATAAAGAGAGCCTTCTTCCCTTTACATTCTCGACTTCCCAGTGACCAACTTCGCCACAACCGAAGCATTTAATCCCACTAGTGTTAGGTCTGTTACGTGCGACTAGCGGGTTAATTGCGGCGGTATTACCTCCAGTGTATTGGGCCGTCCCAACACTAACATTACCTGGAAGCATTACTCACACCCCGACGTCGTTGTTTCTCCACCAACAATGCTTCTTGTGCGCCGCAGATAAGGAAGCGGATCAAACATGTTGACGACATCTTGGATCAGCACCATCAAAGCCACCAATATATCGCGCCACTAATTGGTCGTTAGTCTCTGCCTGCGATTCGTTTCTAGCGATAACGATAAAACTCGATGAGTGTAATCATCTACTAACTTTGCCCCTTGTCTCAGATTCTGCAACCTCTGATACATAAGGCGTTGGAAATTGTAAGGCAAGAACTCAGCCCGTAAGTGTTTTTTCATCTTCTCCCACGAGGTGATCTTCGCCTTTCCATTCCTACTCCGCATCAACTTTGTTGCCACCAAGCCGTGACCACTGTTGCGGAATGCTGTCGCAACCGGTTGCACACGCTGCGCCGGCACACCTTTGAATTCTAAGACTTCTTCAACTAACGCCAACGGCCAGGTCCCAAGAATTCTTCCGGTTGAAGGTGCCATGGAATTCTGGGACCTCCGTCTTCATCCTGCACTCCCACCGCTCGCGATCATCCTCAATGCACGCAGCTTTGTAGCGCCTCCTGGTGCCTCAACATACTCATCATCCCCGCTTCTTGGTAGAAGAATCTCCTATTGGTTCATCACCAACAAGTTCCCTTCGATGGTTACGGACACAATCCATATTCGACCCAACAACCGATCGATTCGCGATTAATTGTTCTACCACCGCGCCCATGCGTTGTTCAATTATTTGGCCAATTTGTCGATTCGATTGTCACGGTCATACACCTCCTCGATACGTATCGCCGGTTCCTCTTCTGGCGGCATGATTTCTCCAATCACGCAAGAAACGAGGCTCGATACCAACCGACGCAATGAGATCTTCTAAACCATTGAACGAATCTACAACAACTCGATCTAGGTCGAACTTAAGCCAAAGTTCAAAAATTCTTTTTATTCCAGCTAAAAACTGCGAATTACATTCAATAGGTCGCTTAAATAGCGAAACCCTAAAATTTGCCAAAAATAGTAAAAAGTCCAAAAAACCCTAAAAGCCCTAAACTGGAAACTAGACGAAAAATAGAAACAAATGCCGCAAACGGCAATAAAAAACGGAAATTCCTAAGGAAAGTTATAAGCTAAACGAAACTTTCCTAAAATAGCAAAATTGTCGTTTCGGATGGCGAAACGATGGAATTTCGCCGAAAAACGTTGTAGACACGGCGTAATTGTGATCCGTGATCTCCACGCCGTTTCCAATCAACCCATGCCCCCGGAACGCCGAAACTCAAACGCCCGAACTTCACCAAAATTACCAAAATGCCATCATGTCATATCTTTCCATCATATTTTTCCAAGAATTTGCAAGCTAATTCTTGGACTTCATCAGTTGTGCTGCACATAGTGTTCAACATACAAGGGGTCGAACGCCAAGGGCTATGGTTTGGTAGTACAAGACTGAACCATCGCCCGAGTGTAGAAAACTCATAATCAAACATGTTCTTTCAATTCTCATATTATTTTTTTTTTGGATAAGAAAGAAACAATTTAATTTTGTACCCATCAAAGTTTGAATCCACGACTTTTTACTTTCAAATTCCATACCAAAGCATTGGAATTTTCTCATATATCGAACCACTCAAAATGGTATCGGACATAATTGAGTGAACTACAAAAAACACATATTGGATTAGTGTGAGTAAACAGACTGAAAGTCGAAACGAAAACCTATGCCTCGAAATCAAAGGAGAGTGGCTCAAGAAACTAAGGTTTTGTAACTGTTTTTGCCAAGTCCGTCTAGCATTTTCTTCCTAGAATCTCATTTGCATTATCTTTTAAGCGGATTTTTTTACCATATATAATCCATTGTTTGCTAGTTGCTATTCATATTTCATGGCCTTCTCACCCTCTTTTTTACATTTACTCTCATCCTTTCAATTTTCGCAATTTGCATAGGGAGGTTAATTCTATGTCTGGTATAAGAGATATTGTAATTTTTGATGGATGAAACCGCGCGATTTCGATTTCAAAATCATACAATACTGCATAATTATGTACTTAGCAAGGGCTCGGTACAACAACAAATTAGATAGATGCAGAAGTACACACTGAATAACAAATTAGATACATAGATTGGCCATAACAAACACATACACAAAATGTTATAAAATTACACACTGGATAACAAATAAATTCCACAAGTACACTTATTCTGCCCATGCATGTAGCCCAGGCATATGTGTGCACAAAGTAAACCTTATTAACCACGTTGTTGGTTGACACAACTGGAAGCGGGTTGTTCTCTCTTAACCAGTCATGACTCGAGTTCGAGTCTTGAAAATGGAAATACCAACGTCGGGAGTTCTCCCCATCTATACGATACGGGACTCGGCCGGAGTGAGTTCGAATCGAGTAGTCAAATAGTCCAGATACAAGTGGTTTAGACAAAAATAAAATAAAATAAAAGTAAACCTTATTAATCCAAATTACACAAGAAGACACACTGCAAGGACAAAGAAATTAAAATCCACACCTCGTTCACAACAAACTGATGATCAAAGATTAGAGTTATTCTTGAGGGCCGCTAAGGGCACCCCACCATTTAATGAAGGCACCCAAAGTTTTTGTAAAAATTTCAGCAAAAATGGAAAAGACTATTTTGCCCTTGTATATATAGTGATTCAAACCTCACAAATCATTTTGACAAAGAAAAAAAGGCACCCCACCACAAGGTTGAACCACAAATCCACACCGCGTTTGTCGACTTTTTATCGATTCTTGCGGATTGACATCATCCGACAGCGAGTAAACAATGTTTGACAACCATATGATAGTTTATTAGAACTGTTTAGTTGTGGAAAACAGTGAAAATGATGATTTGTTTGTCAACGTAGGGTTTGGTAATTTCTTCAAATCCGAAGTTGTTTCCACTATATAATGGAGGATTGTAATGCTTCGGTGCCAGATGAAGTCGTCCTTGAGGTAATTTTGCAGATTTTTGTGTTTTTTATGCGGTTGGGAGAAGTTTTTGTCTCGGGTGCGCGATTGTATCGGCCTCGCAGACCGAGATGTATGGTGATGTCTCGGTCCCAAAGGACCGAGAGGTGTACTTAGGTCACGGTATGAGTACGCCACAGACAACCGAGAGGCAGTATGAGCACATTCTCGATTGTACACCACCGACACCACATTACCTACCACTAATTGTAGCTCTCGTCATGTCTCGCCGAGAGAACTAGAGTACTTTCGGCCATGCGTAATCAGCGACACTGTGAACTCTTCCGGCTTTGTGGCGAGACTTCGAGTTCCCAAAATCGTAGCTCTGTCTCGGCCATGCGAGGCCGAGATCGCAGCACGCCTCTCGGCTGTGTGGCCGAGAACCGCGAATTCTCATTTCTTTAACTATTCAACCGAACCCTAACTTGGAGACGAAATCGGCTCACACCACGACCCTACGAACCTCAAAAAAGCCGTAAACCAAAGGAGAAACACAAGGCGAGACACGGAAAACACGATTTTGGAGATTCCTCTCACCGGTCGATTCAAACTAAATGGGTTCTTGCACAACAATGGGTGAAGGTGGTGGGGTGCTCGGGGTTCGGTGAAGGTGGTGGTGGGGGTGCTCGGGTGCTCGGGGTTCGGTGATGGTGGTGGCGGTGGTGGTGGCGGTAGTGGTGGTAGTGGTGGTGGGGTGTAAGGGTTTTTTGCACTAGGGGTATTTTTGGTATTTTGGGTTTAATTTTCGGGTGCCCCAGGTAAATCAATTTGTGCCCACATTAACTGGTGCCTTCATTAATAGGTGGGGTGCCCTTAGCGGCCCTCTTATTCTTTGATACTATTTTTTCATTAGCATTTTCTTTTATTGAAAATGCATGGGAATTTTTTAAATGTCTTGCGAAGAAAACTCCAAACGCTCAATTTGCGCTCAACACGGCGGTATGTGTGGCTTCCATGATGCCCTGAAGTTTTGTGCTCCCCTACACCAAAACATACCACAAATAATTAATACAATTAAGGTACATATATATATAGTACTATTAATTATGAACGTTAGATAAATGGTGATGGTGATCGTGCGCTATGGCTTTTCTTCCGGTGAAACCTTTCGGTGAAACTCCGGCAGGGCGCCCCTGATCCTAGACCCCTAACATCTTACCGCCCACTCCTACGTCGGTTATTGTAATAATCGAATAACTGAGTACGGGGAAGGGGAGGTTACCGGTGTAGTTTTTATTAAGTACACAAGTAGATAAACATATATGTAATAACACACTGACACTCACCATGAGTACTCATTTTGGAAGAATGATGGGCTACATCAGTAGGAACAACTCTTGTTCCTGAGGAGTTGACAGTAAGAAATCCCAACAGTATAATTCCCAAAATCAAGAAAGCCTTAAGAGACAAAGAAGAAGAAGAAGAAGAAGTCGAAGCCATGAAATCTAAGATAAGTTCTGGCTATTAAGTTGACGTAGAATTATATGAGAATTGCAATGTGTCATACCCTCTATTTATACTCAATATGTCAATCAACTGTATGTACGTTTAAGGTTTTTTTTTTTTTTTTTTTTGGTACTTAAGTACTTTACATTCACCTTAAGTTGCGCATTGGTGTTAGAGAGAGTAGCTCACAACGTTGACTTTTATATTATTTATTAATTAGTTATAGTATTTTTTACTTCAATTAGTCATAGTTTAGAACTTAATTATTATGAATTAATATATTAATTATTGGACACATGCATGGTAGTTTCATGCATATGGTCAACAAGAGAGATCAAATGGGCGGTGCTCATCAATTCAATTCGAGTTGTGTATATTAGTATTGATCATGGTTTCCAATAATGTGATGCATGTATGTATATACCATGTGCCTCGCTTGGATGGTACAAATTAAGGAGTACCTTAATTACAATATATTGTAAGGTTGTGAGTTTAAATCCTTGATCCAACAAGAAGATATTAATTAATTGTTACTTGTTAGTGACTTAATTTTTTATATATAGTTCGGCTCTACACCGACCAATTTTATTGTGGCACGTACTTTCAGAAACTCGGGTGAGGCATGATTAGGGGTGGCAAAATGTGTCCGAACCCGTTTGTTCGCATTTGTCCGGACCCGCTTTAAACGGGTCCGGACATAATTATTTTCAAAATTAATACGGGTTTGGACATGTTTTCTTGTCCGTTTTAAAAAAGGGGTCTGGGTTCGGACAAAATTTCTTAAAAAACGGGTACCCGTTTAGCGATTAATTTAAATAGTATTTATTTATTTATATGAGTGTTTTGAAACTTTCATAATGTTTGAATTATAATTTCACTAATGATGATGTTATTTTTATATATATGGAAACTTGTTAGACTTGAATTTTGAATTTATAACATTTATTTTTTGTAGTGACGGAATGCATGACAACATAAAAATCATGTATTTTTGTTAATAATTAAGTGAAAAAATTTATTTTATTTTATTAAAAAACGGGTCCGGACAAAAAACGGGTCTTGTATATGTTAAAAACATACGGGTCCGGACAAAAACAAAGTGTCTGTTTCAAAAACGGGTACGGGTCCTGACACTATTTTTAATCGTTATTAAAGGGAGTGTCCGGACCCGTACCCGTCCGAACCTATTTTTTTGCCACCCCTATGCATGATAGTCAATTGTCACTAGAGTTATTGTTGAAGAGGTTGGGATAGCCCCACGTCTACTGGTTAAAATATAATACTAAGGCTTTTATATATCTACCCCACTTTTAAATTTAGGGTGTGCCTATTAGCATTTAGCACTCATATACCTTATATAAACCACCTATTTAATTTAACGTTATTTATAGCCCCCAACAAAACAATTCATGTTCTAAGCACCGCCCTTAATTGTTAGTGAACTCCCCAATGTACCCCTAGCTTATATTTGCCCCTTTCACTTCTCAAAGAAAACCATTTTTTCATCTTTGTGATCCTCGATCAACCTCTAACCTATTGTTGCACATCATCTTATTCTCTCTTTTTCCTCAATTTGTTCTATGTTGCATTCCACGATTTATTCTTTGATCCTTACAAATAAATGTCTTTACCATTCAAGAATGTGAATCAAACCTCAATTAAATACTATGATCAAGATGTGGCATTTGATAGTAAGTTGTTGAGTGTATGAACAAAGAGATGAGAGGGTGTAGAGATTAAAAAGTAGAAGAGAAAATAAGATGAGTTTATGGTTTAATTTGGAGTGGGGTATAAAAAAAAGTAGAAGGAATAAATTAAGTGAGTGTATGGACAAATAAATGTCTTAACCATTCAAGAATGTGAATCAAAACTCAATTAAACACTATGATCAAGATGTGACATTTGGTAGTAAGTTGTTGAGTGTATGGACGAAGAGATTGGATGGTGTAGAGATTAAAAAAAATAGAAGAGAAAATAAGATTAGTTTATGGTTTAATTTGGAGTGGGATATAAAAAAAGTAGAAGGAATAAAGTGAGTGTAGTGAGTAGGATAAGAGTTGAGGATGAGTTTAAGTGGTTTCATTTAGAGAAGGGTATATATAGAGAGTGAAAAGTAAAGTTGAAGAAGGGTGTAGATTATGGATGCAAATGAGTAGGGGAATACCCACGGATGATGAGGATTTACCTTAACGGGACCGAGTATGAGGATCTTAAATGAGGATGGGGATGGGGATGAGTAAAAAATCTCACACTTACATGGGTATGGGTAATAAAACATACAAACGAGGATACCCATCTATCCATTAAGATCCTCATATATCAATTTACCATATAATATTTATTATTTATATATATACCATATGATATTTATATATAAAACATACCCACGAGGGTACCCATCTATCCATTGAGATCCTCATATATCAATTTACCATTATTAATTCTTTTAAAGTTTTTATTTTTTTTAAGTCTTTATTAATATTATGAAAATTAAAAATAAAAGTGTCAACTCATCAATCCATGGTTTTTATCCACATTACCATTAGAGATCATTTAAGAGGTGAATGTCTATCTGGTGCCACATAGGATATACATCCTCTCCACATTCATGATGTGACACCAATCCATGGTCTAAATCCATGTTATCATTGGAGATGCTCTAATAGTTGCTCTCTAAATTTAAGACCATACATAAATAAACTAGTATATCACACTCTTCACACCTTGAATTGGGCTCTTAGATTGGGCTCTATATAAAAAAAAATTGAACATGATATTAGAGTCCACCCATTATCCAAAGGCCTTGTAGACATCCAACGAAAATGTCGTTAAGTGCAAAGTGTAGGAGATGCTGAGATAGTCTCACATCGATTAGTTAAAAATATAATATTAAAGCTCAATTGCTTATATGTGAGGAGTGGACACTTCATGTTGCTTTTGGCAATTAAAGAGAACCGCACTTTTACACTTAAGCTCATGCATAAATTAGTCATCATATATACTCATCTCGCCTTGGATTGGGCTTATGAAAAAAAAAAAAAAGAATAAGGACGACAAGATGAGATCTCTCTTTATCAAAAAAAAAAATTTATTTAAGCTAGATTGTGGGAGCTTCTTTTTTGAACTTGTAAAAACTCTTACCAAATTGAGGGTTTTGTGCTTTTGAGGATAAGACTCTTGATTAGGTGATCATCTTCAAGCTTGTAATTCACCACTTTTGATTCAACTTCTTGAATCATAAGTGACTAATTTACTTTCTATATATTTAGATTGGGGAGAAACAAAGTTGAATTCATTCATTGCAAGAGTTATGTTGTGATGACGTGAATATTTCTTGTAATTAACTTGATTTTTGATTAACATTAAAAAAAACTTAATTTTTGATGAAATTCTTCTATCTTTTTATTATAGTGCTTATTAAATGATTTGGATTACGGTTTGTTTAGTCTAGAATGCATGATGGATGAAAACTACGTAACTCGGATTCTTTTAGCAGGAGCTTGGCTTTGGTACACACAATATATATAGTGAGTAATGACACAAGAACACGACATGCCTAACACGAGATTGATATAAGCGATTTAGTATTGAGCTTATACAGATTAGTGTCATAAACGGCTTGACACTACTAAACACGATAACTCATTTATGACCCATTTAACTCGTTTAAAATAATAATATAATGTATATGTGTTATAATTTCATTATATTATAATGGTTGAATTACACTTTTAAAAGTTCAAATAACATGGTAAAGTGTTATTATTCTTAAAAAACAATAAAGTAATTTGTATAGTTTCAATAGTCATTTGAATTAGATCATAAGAATAAGACATTATTTTAAAAAGAGATTTTATATTTTATGTCACATATATCAAATTATAAACTAATATATAAAATAATATATTATGTAAATAGGTTTGATGGGTTGACATGATAACACGAGAAATTAACATGTTAGCGTTAGGGTTGAGCTTATACGGGTTAGTATCATAAACGAGTTGACATAAATGCGACACGAGTATCAACTCATTTTTCCACCCTAGTAAATGTTAATTTTGAATGTTGATCAAAGCATCATTTATTTATTTATTTTGTCGATAAAGCATCATTTTTCTATTCATTTAGTTTTATGTTTATATATATATACACATTACAAGATATACATATATAAGACTTACAAATAAATATTAGGGCTACGTACAAAAAAAAATAACATAAACTTTCATCATTTCTGCATAAATAACAATTTTTAATTTTGTCAGAAATAATACAAACTTTCAACATTTTTTCAATTCTAGCACGGAAAGCGGTTTTATTTGGAGCTTTTCACCACTGATGTGGCAACATAAATCGATTTTCGTATAGTTCACTTAGACCGGATCAACAAAAACTCAAATACCCCGTCTAATCGATTGTTCTTAATTAAAGAAACAACAAAATATAAAAATATAAAACGAATTAAAAAAATAAAAACAAAAAGAACAACGAAATCGAAATCCTAATTAAGTTTGCATTTTTTTCCCTTATACGGATGAAATATGATTGAAAGAACCAAAGTCATGTTTTTAATCCGCGAGAGAAAAAAAATATATGTGAAATTAATTTAGTTTTTTTCTTTTATTTTGTTGTTCTTTTGTTTTTTTCTTTTCGGATTTTTGTGTTGTTGTCATTTTTTTATAAAAAAATTCTGATTTCATAATTGCAAAAAAAAAGGAAAAGAAAATCGATTGACGGGGGGTTATGATTACAAGTTACATGAAGTGTGAGAGCCATGCTTGATGTTACAATTCAATGTGAGAATCATGCTTCACAATGTGGTCACATACATGCACAAGTGTCCATCCATTTCATAACACTCCCCTTTGATGACATTTGTTGAAAGAATATGTCTCGTTAAACTTCTACTAGAAAAATCCTGTGGGAAAAAATCTAATACAGGAAAAATAGTATAATTTTGCTTTGTAGTATAATATTTGTTGATTGCCTCATTAAAAACCTTGCTAGGAAAATCCAGTAGGACAAAGCCATAGCTAAGGAAAATAGTGCAATACATTGATAAACTTAGAGAGAATATAAATGTCTCATTAAAACCTCTACTAAAAAACCCAGTGGAAAAATCTAGTATAGGAAAAAGAGTATATTAATTGCTCTCATAATTTATTTTTTCTTTTATTTTTTTTATATGAAGTATAATAATGTTAAGATTGCTTCATTAAAAACCTTGCTTGGAAAACCCACTGGGATAAAACCATAGCGAAAGGAAAAGAGTGCAATACACTAATCAATCTAGATACAGAGTTTTAATATTGTTAGAATTGCCTCATTAAAAACCTTGCAAGGAAAACTCAGTGGGATAAAATCATAGCAAAGGGAAAAAGAGTGCAATACACTAACCAATAACTCATTTTGATTCTTCCCCTCATGTTCACATGGGTGAAGCATCTTGTGCATTTTGTTGCACATGGACATCGTTTTCTATATGAACCATTTAATGTTGAAGCATATGATTGTCACTCTTTTGTATATAATACTTGTATCAAGTAATTGATCCATAACTTGTTGCTACTGAATGATCATTTGAACTTCGAGTTCATATTAATTTATACATGGATCATAATACAATAAATTTAATGCAATTTGATGTGTTTCAAGCAATTTCATGTCATTCCTTTTGAATTGACTTATATCTCCCCCTAATGGTGAGAAAATTATTTCATCAAAGTGACAATTAGCAAAACTTGCTATAAATAAATTCTCTATTAGGGATCCAAGACTTCTTATAATATGATTAATGGAGAGTTAAATCAATATAAGTCTCCTATTGATTTGCCTTAAGATAATCTCCAGCTGATAAAAAAAACCCAGTTCGATAAAGGATGTCCGTGTGAATTTACGATATTTTCGCATTATTGATGATTATGGATAATCAAATAGATCTTTCTACATTATGAATGTCATTTGATTTATGACGACATTCGTTTTAATGTGCCTTATATATTCCAGAAGTTAAAGTCGAGAATATTACACTCATATTAAATCATATTCATATAGATAAGTTTTCTATTATTCTGAGTAGACTTCTTCTGAACAAGACATTAACAATAAAATTGTTGTACCAAATATTGTCTGAACATTAGCCTCCGCTAACTTTGAATTCGAGAAATATTCACTTTTATATTATAATGTACATGCATGTAGCACGATACACAAGACATAAACTCATCGCCCATATTTAGGTCACGATTTAAACACATCTCGATGTGCCTGTTTTATGGAGCCATTTTCAATGATAAAATTCATAATATTTCGCCTTTGATTTTGAAGGCATAGTAAAGGTTACAAAAATATTCGGGTATATATATGACAATATTTAGGCAAAATAGCCTTTCATATATGACAAAAAAATGTCACAATTATGAGCGCTCATTGTCAATAATTATTTTCCCTTTGTAGTGGTGCACCACTTTTGTTCCAATTTTTGGTGGAATTGTCAATACGACCTTTACCTGATATTTTCACATTTTCCACGTCCATAAATTTATTATTGCAATCATGATCATTATATGCAACATATGCTTCTTAATTTGAAGCTGAACTAATTGGACGGGAGCGATATTATATTTATAATATCTCATTATTTTACTCAGCTACCATGAGACAATAAATCAATCCTTAATATTTATTGGATTGATGTGCACACTCGATATTTGTTGCAGCAATAAATCGAGACGGACCACGTGACCTTATTTTTATCGTCTCATCACTCATATTTCCACGTAGCCTCAACATAGAGGTAATTAAAATTGTAGAATTATAATTAATATTTAACTGAATAAATTTTGTAGCTTGAGACTCAACCGCTCATTTTGAGCTTTTGGAGCAGTACCTTTTTTGGTATATTTATAACTCCATAGGGTTAAAAGATATATAAAGTGAAATACTCACTTTTCAAATCTCTAAAGAGATATTGGCAAATGATTTAGATTTTGTATAACACAACATAGTCTTGCATAGATGTTTTATTCACAAATTATAGTATCTAATTGTCATGACAAGTAATTCTTGTCGGCAATATAATAAGACAACAAGTTCAACTATGGTTGAATAATATTTTGAAAATTAATATAAAACAGTTTTTCCCTTTTTATGTAAAAACATAACATATGATTAAATATATGTTCACAACTTGATTCATTAATAAACAAAATGTATTATTCGTATGAGTTGGTGGGACAACCTCCAGGTTGGGTGGTGAGACATAGTCTACTTAATATCATGCCTCCTCGAACGGGATAACCCGTCTCCCTTTCAATATTTAGCTTTACCTGGGACAAGGCTTACCCACTATCAACTCAAACTTATAGCATTATTTGTATTATAAAATCAAGAATAGAACAATAACTAATCGTTTGTAATTTTAAGAGAAAAACTATATGTCACACATTGACTTTTGATTTCTGATGTAGAAGATCGTACAAGACGCAGCTACAGAGCATACTTTCGTAGTCGGTGACGTTACAATACACAATGTATGAATAAAATACATTTACATAATTAAATATGCATGTAACAAAAAAGAAATTAACCATAACAACATGGAAATAAATTGAACTTATTTAAATTAATAAAAATTATACCTTCTTAACTTTACATCTTTGAAAAGCTTCTTGATCTTCAAGAACTCCTCTTGTACAGCAACTTCGTGCTGATAACGTGTTGTAAACTAAGTTATAAGCCAACTAGAACTTAAGTTGGATTTGCTAGAGATTTAAGCATAGAAGACATAACTAAGAACTACTAAAATAAGTAGAGAAGAGGAGACAAGAGAGAAGAGAGCTAGAGTTGAGAAATGTAGAGATTTCCATTCCAACATTGGTATGTGAATTACAATGGAGTTGGCACCCTTTATATAGGTCATTTGGTGATGATCATAATTGTACTTATATAATGTGTACAAGTTATACATACACTACAAGTCATACAACACATCACAAGCAACATAGACAATACATGGAAGAGTTGGTGTACATTGGAGATGATTACAAGTTACATGAAGTGTGAAAGCCATGCTTGATGTTACAATTCAATGTGAGAACCATGCTTCACAATGTGGTCACATACATGCACAAGTGTCCATCCATTTCATAACAGTTAGTAATTTATTGAGTGTTTTCAAAAGTGTATTATTTTTACCAAAAAAAAAAAAAGTGTATAATGGGGCGGTTTTTGAGTGATTTTTGTTGTTATGTAGGGCATGATGGGCATCCAATTTAGAGCTTATTGGGCATTATTTGTTTGGGTCAAAATGTTGATATATTCGACAAGAAGAAATGATCTCAACTACAATGAGGTATGTTTTAGTTGATTTGGTGTATGTTTTTTTTTTTTTTTTTCGTTCATAGTTTTGATTTCGACTTGTTAGTGTTGTGCTGCACATAGCGTTTAACATCACAAGGGGTCGAACGCCAAGGGCTATGGTTTGGTAGTACAAGACTGAACCATCGCTCAAGTGTAGAAAACTCATAATCAAATATGTTCTTTCAATTCTCATATATTTTTTTTTTGGATAAGAAAGAAACAATTTAATTTTGCACCCACCAAAGTTTGAATCTATGACCTCTTACTTTCAAATCTCATACCAAAACATTGGACCACCTAATTGGTTAATATTCTCATATATCAAACCACTCAAAATGGTATCGGACATAATTGAGTGAACTACAAAAAACACGTATTGGATTAGTGTGAATAAACGGACTGAAAGTCGAAATGAAAACCTATGCCTCGAAATCAAAGGAGAGTGGCTCAAGAAACTAAGGTTTCGTAATTGTGTTACTTAGCATTTTCTTCCTAGAATCTCATTTGCGTTATCTTTTAAGAGGATTTTTTTTTACCATATATAATCCATTGTTTGCTAGTTGCTATTCATATTTCATGGCCTTCTCACCCTCTTTTTTACATTTACTCTCATCCTTTCAATTTTCGCAATTTGCATAAGAAGGTTAATTCTATGTCTGGTGTAAGAGATATTATAATTTTTGATGGATGAAACCGCGCGATTTCGATTTCAAAATCATACAATACTGCGTAATTATGTACTTAGCAAGGGCTCGGTGCAACGACAAATTAGATAGATGCAGAAGTACACACTGAATAACAAATTAGATACATAGATTGGCCATAACAAACACATACACAAAATGTTATAAAATTACACACTGGATAACAAATAAATTCCACAAGTACACTTATTCTGCCCATGCATGTAGCCCAGGCATATGTGTGCACAAAGTAAACCTTATTAACCACGTTGTTGGTTGACACAACTGGAAGCGGGTTGTTCTCTCTTAACCAGTCATGACTCGAGTTCGAGTCTTGAAAATGGAAATACCAACGTCGGGAGTTATCCCCATCTATACGATACGGGGCTTGGCCGGAGTGAGTTCGAATCGAGTAGTCAAATAGTCCAGATACAAGTGGTTTAGACAAAAATAAAATAAAATAAAAGTAAACCTTATTAATCCAAATCACACAAGAAGACACACTGCAAGGACAAAGAAATTAAAATCCAAACCTCGTTCACACTAAACTGATAAAAGATTAGAGTTATTCTTTGATACTATTTTTTCATTAGCATTTTCTTTTATTGAAAACGCAACGAAGAAAACTCCAAACGCTCAATTTGCGCTCAATACGGCGGTATGTGTGGCTTCCATGATGCCCTGAAGTTTTGTGCTCCCCTGCACCAAAACATACCACAAATAATTAATACAAGGTACATATATATAGTACTATTAATTATGAACGTTAGATAAATGGTGATGGTGATCGTGCGCTATGGCTTTTCTTCCGGTGAAACCTTTCGGTGAAACTCCGGCAGGGCGCCCCTAACATCTTACCGCCCACTCCTACGTCGGTTAATGTAAGAATCGAATAACTGAATACGGGGAGGGGGAGGTTACCGGTGTAGTTTTTATTAAGTACACAAGTAGATAAACATATATGTAATAACACACTGACACTCACCATGAGTACTCATTTTGGAAGAATGATGGGCTACATCAGTAGGAACAACTCTTGTTCCTGAGGAGTTGACAGTAAGAAATCCCAACAGTATAATTCCCAAAATCAAGAAAGCCTTAAGAGACAAAGAAGAAGAAGAATAAGTTGAAGCCATGAAATCTAAGATAAGTTCTGGCTATTAAGTTGACGTAGAATTATATGAGAATTGCAATGTGTCATACCCTCTATTTATACTCAATACGTCAACCAACTGTATGTACATTTAAGGTTTTTTTTTTTTTTTTTTGGGTCGGTATCCGGAGACTACTTAACTACTTTACATTCGCCTTAAGTTGCGCATCGGTGTTAGAGAGAGGAGCTCACAACGTTGACTTTTATATTATTTATTAATTAGTTATAGTATTTTTTTACTTCAATTAGTCATAGTTTAGAACTTATTATGAATTAATATATTAATTACTGGACACATGCATGGTAGCTTCATGCATAAGGTCAACAAGAGAGATCAAATTAATGGGGGGGTGCTCATCAAGTCAATTCGAGTTGTGTATATTAGTATTGATCATGGTTTCCAATAATGTGATGCATGTGTGTATATACCATGTGCCTCGCTTGGATGGTACAAATTAAGGAGTACCTTAATTACAATATATTGTAAGGTTGTGAGTTTAAATCCTTGATCCAACAACAAGATATTAATTAATTGTTACTTGTTAGTGACTTAATTTTGTAGAGTTATATATATATATATGTTGCAGTGTACTGTATTGTATCACATTGTATATATACTGTTGTGTATTATATCATAGGCTTATGTTAGTTTCTTACAGTCAGTTACATCAAGGGTGTGTAATGTACACCTTCTATATAAGTACATTGTATAATGTAAGTTTAATGTAATAATATAGATTGTATTTTCTGGTCATTTCTTAACCACTCTGTGATCTTGATCTCTCTGTTTGTTCAATCTCTCTGTTTGTTCGTGGTATCAGAGACATTCGATCTGATTTTTTAGATTGATTTTTGCAATTACTGATTCAGGAATTGATTGTAATCTTTAGCAATCATTTCTTGTTTTTTGATCTGTGAGTCACCATGGCTACTATCCATGGTTCTTCAAGTTCTTCAATTCGAAATGGAGCTGGAAAAGGTGTTGATTCAGGAGAATATGGCGTAGAGAGTCCATATTTCCTTCAGAGTTCTGATCATCCTGGTATGATCTTGGTTTCAAATCCTCTCACTGGTTCAAATTGTCTTTCTTGGAGTAGAGCGATGTTGATAGCATTGGGAGCAAAAACAAAGCTAGGTTTCATTGATGGCCGATGTTTGAAGCCCGAATCAACTGATTCTACTCTTGATAGATGGATTAAGGTGGATTATATGGTAACTTCTTGGATCTTGAATTCCATTATTGTTGAAGCTTTCCTTTATACTACTTCATCTCTTGATTCGTGGATTGAATTGAAAGAGAGGTATGGAGAACGCAATGGACCACTTTTATATCAAATCAAACGAGATATTTCATCTATCAGTCAAGGAGATCTCTCTGTCTCTCAATATTACACAAAGCTTAAGAAACTATGGGATGAACTGAATTGTTTGGTTCCTTTACCTTCTTGTGAGTATGGAGCTGCAACAAAGATAGCTGCTCTTGAATCTAATGATAAACTGATGCAGCTTCTAATGGGCTTAGGTGAAGTGTATGATCATATTCGTAATCAAATCCTTGTAATGGATCCTTTACCAAATATAAACAAAGCATATTCTATGATTCTTAGAGTTGAGAAACAGAAGGAGGTTCATGTGAGCTACTCACTTGTACTGGATACAGCTATGATGTTGAAAACTAACAGAGTTCTTGTTGGTTCGTCTAGTGGAAATAAGTTTGCTGGTAAAGGGAATCATAAGAAGTTTGTTAACAAAGATGATCTATTTTGTGATTATTGTAAGGCAAAAAGGCATACCAAATAAACTTGTTTTAAACTTCATGGAGTTCCAAATTGGTACAAGAAAGAGCTTGAAAAGAAACAGGTTGCTAATGGTTCTAAATCCTTTGTGAACATGATGGAATCACCTCTAGATATACCAAATGCAGGAGCGTTTCAGTTTGAAGATCTCCAGACTAATATTGCAACTATGATACAACAAGGCATTGAAAGTTTCATGAAAGGGAAATACATTTCAGCTGAAGATGTCTCTGCTCGTGTGTACTCAGTTGTTTATGAGTTTACAGGTAGTTCACTGAAACAGACTTATAATTTTAATACATCCATTGGTACAGATGCTTGAATTGTGGATAGTGGGGCAACAAATCATATATGCATCAATTATGATTTGCTTGTTAATATCACTGCCTTGGCTAAACCTGTTTCAGTTTGTTTACCTGATGGTCATACTAAACAAGTTGCTTATACAGGAGATGTATATCTCAGTTCAGACATAGTTCTTGCTTCTTGTCTACACATAAACTCATTCAAATACAATCTATATTATTACATTAAACTTACATTATACAATGTACTTATATATAAGGTGTACATTACACACCCTTTATGTAACTGACTGTAAGAAACTAACATAAGCATATGATATAATACACAGCAGTATATATACAATGTGATACAATACAATATATATTAAATCCATTTTTCTTGGTTATTCCCCTGGACAAAAGGCTTACAGGCTGTACAATTTGGCAACCCATACTTGTTTTGTTTCGAGGGATGTAATTTTCTTTGAAAATCAATTTCCTTTGCAAACTAGTCCTCCAGGTTCTGATTTTCCTTTGTGTATACCTTTTAATGAGATGTCTGGTGTACCTAGTTCTGCTGTTGTGCCAAGTTCCATAGAGTCCCCTGATCCTTTTAATGAAATGTCTGATGTACCTGTTGAGACTATTCATCCTGCTGCAGTACCTACTGATGTTGCCATGCCTGATCCTTCACTGCCTACTACTGTTGATAAGCTTCCTAGAAATTTTCCTTCATCTGATGTTGATTCTAAGATGATTTCTAATGAAGTTGTTGCTCCTTCTTTGCCTCTCGCTCCTCGCAAAAATCTTTATGCACCTCACAAGCCTCTTTGGATGAATGATTTTGTTTTAAATAATGTTCAAATCAATGACTGTATTAATGCTGAACCTGTTCTTTCTACTGGTGCACCTCCAACATTTCCTTTCATCCATTCTTCTCATATTACTGCTGATTACAAGTATTTTTTTAGCAGCTATCTCAACTATAAAAGAGCCTACTTGTTATGATCAAGCTAAACATGTTTCAGCTATGAATAAGGAGTTACAAGCATTGGAGGAGAATGGTACTTGGAGTCTAACAACCCTTCCATCTAACAAAAGGGCCATAGGTTCCAAGTGGGTTTACAAAGTAAAACTCAATCCTGATGGCACATTAGACAGATGCAAAGCACGTTTGGTTGCAAAGGGACTCAATCAAATCGAATGAGTTGATTATACAGATTCGTTTTCTCCTGTAGCCAAGAATGTAACAGTAAGGATTGTCTTAGCTTTGGCAGTTGCTCGCAACTGGTTTTTACATCAGTTGGATGTTAATAATACATTTTTACATGGTTATCTTGATGACGATGTTTACATGAAACCCCCTGATGGTTATACTTTTGCTTATCCTAATCAAGTCTGCAAACTACACCGATCCTTATATGGTCTTAAGCAGGCTTCTAGACAATGGAATCATGAGTTTACTTCTCAACTTCAATTTTTTGGTTTTATCCAATCTGCTCATGATCCTTGTTTGTTTACATATAACATTGATGGACATTTTCTAGTGTTACTAGTTTATGTTGATGATGTTCTTCTCACTGGCACTTCTCTTGAGATGCTTACCAAGGTTAAGGCATTTCTTCACAAGTTGTTCACCATCAAAGATCTAGGCCAAGCTCGTTATTTCTTGGGCTTAGAGTTGGTTAGATCTTCTTCAGGGCTTTATGTTCATCAACGTAAATATGTTCTTGATTTACTTCATGATACTGGTCTTATTTTTGCTAAACCAGCTGTCACTCCTCTTCCTCATGATTGCAAGTTTGATGATGCAGATTCACCTTTGTTACTTGAAGCTGATCGATATAGACGATTGATTGATCATCGTCTTCTTTACTTGGGCTTCTCTCGTCCTGACATTACCTATGCTACACAACAATTAAGTCAGTTTGTTCAAGCTCCTACTGAACAACACTGGTCTGGTGCTATTCATATTCTCAGATACCTTAAGGGTACTCCTTCGTGGATTGTTCTTCCCCGTTGATCGATCTTAGTTTCCTCGCTCTATTGTGATTCTCGATCAATCGCGTGTCCTTTCTCACGAAAATCTCTCACTGGTTATTGTGTGTTCTTGGGTTCTTCTTTGATCTCTTGCAAAACAAAAAAACAAGCCACTGTTTCTAAATCCTTTGTTGAAGCTGAGTATAGGTGTATGTCTTCCACAATTTGTGAACTGTTGTGGATCTCATATATTTTTAAGTACTTATATGTTCCTATATCTCTTCCTATACCTTTATGGTGTGATAATCAAGCTGCACTTCATCTATCTGCCAATCCTATTTTTCATGAAAGAACAAAACATTTGGAGATTGATTGTCATCTGGTTCGCCATCAGTTCAAGCTTGGTTTTGTTCTTCCTCAGTATATTCCTACTCATTTGCAACTGGCTGATTTGTTTACCAAATCTTTGCCTACTCCATTGTTTTCTGAATTGTTATCCAAGATGGGTCTATGTGACTGGCATAGACTTCCATCTTGAGGGGGGGATGTAGAGTTATATATATATATGTTGCAGTGTACTGTATTGTATCACATTGTATATATATTGCTGTGTATTATATCATAGGCTTATGTTAGTTTCTTACAGTCAGTTACATAAAGGGTGTGTAATGTACACCTTCTATATAAGTACATTGTATAATGTAAGTTTAATGTAATAATATAGATTGTATTTTTTGGTCTGTTCTTGACCACTCTGTGATCTTGATCTCTCTGTTTGTTCAAATTTCTTATATATAGTTCGGCTCTACACCGACCAATTTTATTGTGGCACGTACTTTCAGAAACTCGGGTGAGGCATGCATATATATATAGTCAATTGTCACTAGAGTTATTGTTGAATATGTTGGGATAGCCTCACGTCTGCTGATATATATCTATATCTATCTATATATAAATAAAAGTCGGAGAATAGAGAAAGTTCAGAAGCTACCTCCTCTCACCATTCTAATTTTTTAATTTTCTAATTTTTTATTATTTATTTATTTCTATTATCGATTGTCAGAAAGTTCAGAAGCTGCCTCCTCTCACCATTCTAATTTTCCAATTTTTTAATTTTTTATTATTTATTTATTTCTATTATCGATTGTCCCAAGATATATAATTATCTATTATGTGTGCATTTATTAATAATTAATAATGGTTATATTATCAACGAATGGATTAATAGAATTAGTACATTCTACTCGAAACCATGGGCAAATACATGGAATGGAGTGTGGTAAAAGTTTTTAAAAATTATGGGCAGATACATGGAATCGAGTGTAGTGCAAGCTCTATTCCCCTTATAAATTTCACCTCCGATCTATTCTTCTACCCTGTAATTCTCCCGCATCCAGTTTGAGGAACTTTTGGGGAGTGCTTGACCATCATCTGAATTTTTGTTTGGGTCTCCAAGTGCCCATCTTTGTAGGGTTTTTTATGTTTGAATGGATGCCCAAGTACCATGGATTGACTTATGTAAAGGGTCGAGCACGCCGATTTTTATTTATTATTTTTATATATAGTTTTTGCAGGATCAACTACGATACTCATCATTTTGTAACTTTCCTAATTTTTTTACTCTTTTTCATACATATAAACCATGAAGATCTTCACTGACGCTTGCGCGAAGCGCAGGGAAACGACTAGTTAAAATATAATACTAAGGCTTTTATATATCTACCCACTTTTAAATTTAGGGTGTGCCTATTAGCATTTAGCACTCCTATACCTTATATCAACCCCCATTTAATTTATGTTATTTATAGCCCCCAATAAAACAATTCATGTTCTAAGCACTGCCCTTAATTGTTAGTGAACTCCCCAATGTACTCATATCTTATATTTACCCCTTTCACTCCTCAAAGAAAACCATTTTTTCATCATTGTGATCATCAACCTCCAACCTATTGTTGCACATCATCTTATTCTCTCTTTTTCCTCAATTTGCTCTATGTTGCATTCCAACATTGATTCTTTGATCCTTACAAATAAATGTCTTAACCATTCAAGAATGTGAATCAAACCTCAATTAAATACTATGATCAAGATGTGGCATTTGATAGTAAGTTGTTGAGTGTATGAACAAAGAGATGAGAGGGTGTAGAGATTAAAAAGTAGAAGAGAAAATAAGATGAGTTTATGGTTTAATTTGGAGTGGGGTATAAAAAAAGCAGAAGGAATAAAGGGAGTGTATGGACAAATAAATGTCTTAACCATTCAAGAATGTGAATCAAAACTCAATTAAATACTATGATCAAGATGTGACATTGGGTAGTAAGTTGTTGAGTGTATGGATGAAGAGATGGAGGGTGTAGAGATTAAAAAAAATAGAAGAGAAAATAAAATTAGTTTATGGTTTAATTTGGAGTGGGATATAAAAAAAGTAGAAGGAATAAAGTGAGTGTAGTAAGTAAGATAATAGTTCAGAATGAGTTTAAGTGGTTTCATTTAGAGAATGGTATAGAGAGTGAAAAATAAAGTTGAAGAAGGGTGTAGAGTAGAGATGCAAATGAGTAGGGGAATACCCACGGATGATGGGGATTTACCTTAACGGGTACGAGTATAAGGATTTTAAATGAGGATGGAGATGGGGATGAGTAAAAAATCTTACACTCACATGGGTATGGGTAATAAAACATACCCACGAGGGTACCCATCTATCCATTGAGATCCTCATATATCAATTTACCATATAATACTTAATATTTATATATATACCATATAATATTTATATATAAATATTACATAATATTACATAGTTTCCACTCCGACACTCTCATACATATAACAAAAAACCTCTTAATGAGATTTATAATTTTAATTTATTTGGTTAATTAGTAATTATATGTTTTGTTTTGAATTGCTTGCAACTATATTTATATTTTAGAATTTTAAGATCAAAAGTACTAAAACAAAGTTGATAACTTGGTGGTTTAAAGAAATAGTGACTTTAAAGAATATTTTGAATTTGAGTTTGAGTTTTGCATATGCCAATGATTTTGTAGAAACTTAATTATAAGTATTAGCAATTTTATCGCATGATATGTTATTTTTTGTTGGAGTTTTTACAATTGTGTTGTTATGTATGTACATTTAACACCTTATTTGTTACAATTCTTGTTTTGAGAATCTCCGCGAGGATCCTTGGGGAATGGGATAGAAAAAAAAATTGCCCCACGGAGATTCTCCATCCCCACAAAATTCCCCATGAAAATCTCCACGGGGATCCTCAATGGGAAATGAAATAGGTAAAATACTTTACCCATGTGGATTCCTCATACCCACGGGCATTTGATGGGTATGGAGATGGGTATGAGAATTCATCCCCAGATGAGTATGGGCATGGGCATGGGTGATAAATTTTTTTAGTGGATATGAGTATGAGAATGAAGTCTCCATCCCCAACCCAACCAATTTGCATCCCTAGTGTAGAGAGTGGAAAGTAGAATGAGAAAAAGAAATGAGTTCATGATTTAGAGTGAAGTTATTTATGTAATTTCGCTTAAAGACATTTTTGTTTAAAAATGTATTAAATTAAATGAGGAACTGATCATATAGGGTCGTGGGGGGGCTAAGAGCATCTCCAATGGGACCATGGATTGGGTAAAAATGGATAAACCTAAGATATAATCCATATCCAACCCAAAAATGCTCTCCAATGAGACCATAGATTCATAATGCCATTCTATGCATCGTGGAATCAAAGTGGAGGGTGTCTACTACAAGGTCTACTTCTAGACATTGTGGTAGATTGCCACGTCAGCATTATTAATTCTTTTAAAGTTTTTATTTTTTCAAGTCTTTATTAATATTATGAAATTTAAAAATAAAAGTGTCAACTCATCAATCCATGGTCTTTATCCACATTACCATTGGAGATCATTTAAGAGATGAATGTCTATCTAGTGCCACATAGGATATACATCCTCTCCACATTCATGATGTGGCACCAATCCATGGTCTAAATCCATGTTACCATTGGAGATGCTCTAATAGTTGCTCTCTAAATTTAAGACCATACATAAATAAACTAGTCATCACACCCTTCACACCTTGAATTGGGCTCTTAGATTGGGCTCTATATAAAAAAATATTTGAACATGATATCAGAGTCCACCCATTATCCAAAGGCCTTGTAGACATCCAACGAAAATGTGGTTAAGTGCAAAGTGTTGAAGATGTTGAGATAGTCTCACATCGATTAGTTAAAATATAATATTAAAGCTCAATTGCTTATATGTGAGGAGTGGACACTTCATGTTGCCTTTGGCAATTAAAGAGAACCGCACTTTTACACTTAAGCTCATGCATAAATTAGTCATCATATATACTCATCTCGCCTTGGATTGGGCTTATGAAAAAAAAAAAGAAAAGAAAAAAGAATAAGGACAACAAGATGAGCTCTCTTTATCAAAAAAAAAAAAAATATTATTTAAGCAAGACTGTGGGAGCTTCTTTTTTGAACTTGTAAAAACTCTTAACAAATTGAGGGTTTTGTGCTTTTGAGGATAAGACTCTTGATCGATTAGGTGATCATCTTCAAGCTTGTAATTCACCACTTTTGATTCAACTTCATGAATCATAAGTGACTAATTTACTTTCTATATATTTAGATTGGGGAGAAACAAAGTTGAATTCATTCATTGCAAGAGTTATGTTGTGATGACGTGAATATTTCTTGTAATTAACTTGATTTTTGATGAACATTAAAAAAAACTTAATATTTGATGAAATTCTTCTATCTTTTTATTATAGTGCTTATTACATGATTTGGATTACGGTTTGTTTAGTCTAGAATGCATGATGGATGAAAACTACGTAACTCGGATTCTTTTAGCAGGAGTTTGGCTTTGGTACACACAATATATCTAGTGAGTAATGACACAAGAATACGACATGCCTAACACGAGATCGATATTAGCGATTTAGTATTGAGCTTATACGGATTAGTGTCATAAATGGCTTGACACTACTAAACACGATAACTCATTTATGACTCATTTAGCTCGTTTAAAATAATAATATAATTTATATGTGTTATAATTTAATTATATTATAAAGGTTGAATTACAATTTTAATAGTTCAAATAACATGGTAAAGTGTTATTATTCTTAAAAAAACAATAAAGTAATTTGCATAGTTTCAATAGTTATTTGAATTAGATCATAAGAATAAGGCATTATTTTTAAAAGAGATTTTATATTTTATGTCACATATATCAAATTATAAAATAATATATTAAATAATATATTATGTAAATAGGTTTGATGGGTTGTCATGATAACACGAGAAACTAACAGGTTAGCGTTAGGGTTGAGCTTATACGAGTTAGTATCATAAACGAGTTGACACAAATACGACACGCGTATCAACTCATTTTTCCACCCTAGTAAATGTTAATTTTGAATGTTGATCAAAGCATCATTTATTTTTATTTTTTTGTCGATAAAGCATCATTCTTTCTATTCATTTAGTTTTATGTTTATATATATATATATATATATACAGATTACAAGATATACATATATAAGAAAATAGACTTACAAATAAATATTAGGGTTAAGTATAAAAAATAACATAAACTTTCATCATTTTTGCATAAATAACAATTTTTAATTTTGTCAGAAATAATACAAACTTTCAACATTTTTCCAATTCTAGCACGAAAAGCGGTTTTATTTGGGGCTTTTCGCCACTGATGTGGCAACATAAATCGATTTAATCCGCGAGATAAAAAAATATATATGTGAAATTAATTTAATTTTTTTCTTTTATTTTGTTGTTCTTTTGTTTGTTTTTTTCTTTTCAAGTTTTTGTGTTGTTGTCGTTTTTTTTTTAATTCTTATTTCATAATTGCAAAAAAGGAAAAGAAAATCGATTGACGGGGGTTATGATTTTTGTTGACCCGGTTAAAGTGACCGTAAAAAAATTGGGTTCATGTTGTCACGTTAGCGCTCGAAAAGCCCCAAAATCACTCTCCGTGATAATATTGCAAAAATGTTAAAAGTTCGTGTTATTTCTGACGAAATTGATAGTTTTGTTATTTCTACAAATATGACAAAAATTCGTGTTATTTATTATAATTAGCCCTAAATATTATAAATAAAGAAAATATTTCTCTAGATCTTGACCAAACAACTCATTATTGATTTCTTAAATGACTCCATAATTAAATCAAGAAATATCCGTACAACAACAAATTAAATTAGATAGAGACACGATACATAGATTGTACGTCCATAACAAATTAACGCACAAAATGGTACAAAATTACACACTGATCAATGTCAAATGATTCAAATTCTACAAGTACACTTATTTCGGAAAAAATTACAAAAGTACAATACTTAGTAGTTTAAATGAAAAAAAATAAGTGTGGTTTTTCTTTGATTCAAAAATTAGGCTATGTCGCCTATCAAAAATGCACTATCAGTTGGGTGGGTTTTTTTCGCTGACGTGGCCGGTCCACGTGGATCCACGTGGGCGTTTACAGTCGGGGTACACAGATAGCACGAACGTTTGCATGGATTGTCCACCTCGAGATACGTGTGTGACGTTTGCATGAATTGTCCACCTTGAGATACGTATATGGCGTTTGCATTAGTTATCCACCTCGACTTACGTGCATGACGTTTGGATGGTTTGCATGTACTGCAGTTAGGGGTGGCAAAAAAATGGGTATGGAAGGGTACGGGACCGGACACCCCTTTTAATACGACTAAAAATAGTGTCCGGACTCGTACCCGTTTTTGAAACGGACACTTTTTTTTTGTCCGGACCCGTATGTTTTTAAAATATACAACTCCCGTTTTTTGTCCGGACCCGTTTTTTAATAAAATAAAATAAACTTTTTCACTTAATTATTAACAAAAATACATCATTTTTATGTTGTCATGCATTCCATCACTACAAAAAAAAAATGTTATAAATTCAAAATTCAAGTCTTACAAGTTTCCATATAAAAATAACATTAACATTAGTAAAATTATTATTCAAACATTATGAAAGTTTCAAAACACTACTATAAAATAAATAAATATTATTTAAATTAATCGCGAAACGGGTACTTGTTTTTTTTTAAAATTTTGTCTGGACCCGGACCCGTTTTTTAAAACGGACAAGAAAACATGTCCAGACCCGTATTAATTTTCAAAAAATTATGTCTGGACCCGTTTTAAACGGGTACGGGCACATTTTGCCACCCTTAACTGCAGTAGGTTGCATGGGTTGTCTACCTCGAAATATGTGCTTCACATTCGCATGGTTTGCATGGATTGCACGAGGTTGCATGAGTTGTCGACACCTCGAGATATGTGTGACGTTTGAATGGTTTGCACGAAGATGCATGGCTCGCCCACCTCGACATACGTGCATGGCGTTTCCATGTGTTGTGAACCAGGAGATACGTGTGTGACGTTTGCATTGGCTTTACCACCTCGAGACACCTGCGTGACGTTTGCATGAGTTGCACGAGGTTGCATGGGTCGCCCACCTCGATAGACGTGCCTAGCATTTGCATGAAATCTCCGCCTCAGCATATATAGGTGACATTTGCATGGGTTTTCCACGTCGATATGCGTGCGCGTTGTTTACATTGGTTGTCTACCTCGAGATATGCGAGTGACGCGGGTCGTCCATCTCCATATGCATGTGTCGTTCATGGGGAAAAAATTTGTATTGATAGCTCCTTTTCAAAATGAGTCATTCACAGAGTGTATAATTTTGTATGGATAGCTCATTTTCAAAACGAGTACCTCTTTTCCAAAAGGAGTTATCCCCTAGTTTTGGGATTTAAAATTAAACTTTCATATTTTGGGAAATAAAAACTATCTACACCCTACTTTTTGAAAAAGCCCCTTATTCCGCGCATGCTAACGCATTCATATGTGTGCGTATAGAAATTAACTAAAATCACATCAGAAGACACACTGCAAGGACAGAAATTTTGTGCTACATTGGAGCACAAAACTGGAAGGAAAATACTAGAATGACAACAGGTAAGTCATATCCCAAGACGCATTGGCGTACAGGAGCCGTCCACCCAACCTCGACCCCGAGTTATGCACCGAGATCTATAATTGTATGCATCTCGAGATGCACACGGACGACTCAAAGGCCTGATGTGACTTCCCGTTTGTCATTCTAGCACTTCTCAAACTCTAAAGGCTCAATTTTCTTGCGGTTTGCATCTAATAGGAGATCCCCTATTAAGAGAAATGCATGGGCGTTTTTTGCAACTTTTGAAAAGGCATCCAATTTTTTTGAGAAAACTTTTGAAGCTCAGTTGGCGAGCAATTCGGCGGTATGTGTGGATTCTATGATGCCCTGAAGTTTCATGCTCCCCTGCACCCAAACAGACCATAAGTATAATTAACATCAAATTCGATTATGAACGTTATATAAATTTCGATGTGCATCTCGAGACGTGTACATATTTCATCTAATGGTTATAATAAATGATGAAACATATACAAGGTATACATTTTTTTTTATAAGAAATCAACGTTCCTTAATTACAAGACTCTTGACTGCAACATGAGGTCGACTCTCAACTTTGCTTTTAGCAAGTGATGCCTCATCAAGTCATCTCATAAATTTAGGCTGATCTATATGTAATTGTTTGGCATAATTAATTACTGGTGGATAGTCTATGATTTATTTGAATCCAGCTTTCTTCTTGATGTTGGATCTCCATCTAGCATTAATGCTACATAGGTTTTTTTTTTTTTTCTTAATCCAGTTTTGTTTGTTTAGTTAGTATGTATATATATCTACCTATATATTAAAAACACGAATAACAAAAGATTCATTCGTTACTTGAATTATCTTTTTTACCCTTTAATTACTTATTAAATAATCGATTTTCTTTTTAATATAGTTTCTTTCACGTTTAACTTAACCAATTACCCACTAAATAGAATTTTAATTAAAGCACACAAATAAAATCTATGTATAAATTTTAATTAGCTATAATCTGCCAAAAAATTAATTAGCTATGTTTTTGGTTTTTTTCCGATGATTAAGAAATTATAGTAAAGCAAGAGTTTATGTTCAAGTCAAACTCCAATCACTGATAAAACACCTATATATATCTACACAAATCGTGACATCAATTAACGCTTATATAGTAATGATCATTTCGATCTCCTTAATTCTCTCTCTCTCTCTCTCTCTCTCTCTCTCATTAGAGTATGCGATGATAATTTACCATTATGAAATAAAAAATGATTTTTATATTGATAAGCACTTCAGTCTTTGTTTTTATATATTGTTTTGTTTCTTCGTATTAGAACTTAATTTTTTTATGTACCTTTAAAAATTTTAAAAATGTTTTATGAATAATATAAATATATTATTGTACGTGGTTGAATTAATTCTCACGAGCTTAATGAGCTGGGTTCTGTTCTTCATGCAAAGCATGTTTAGAAACTAGTATATATATATACACAAACATACTATGTAATGACACACTCACCATGAGTACTTATCTCGGAAGAGTAAAGGGTTACATCAATAGGAACAACTCTTGCTCCTGAGTTGACATTAAGAAACCCCAAGAATATAATTCCCAAAATCAAAAAGGGCTTAAGGGAAAAGGAAGAAGAAAAAGTTGATGAAGCCATGAAATCTAAGATAAGTTCTGCCCTATTAAGTTGATATAGAATATGATCGATGAGAACATATTGCAATGTACCATACCCTTTTATTTATACTCAACATTAACCATCCATTGAGGCTATTAGTATATTTTTTTTATGAAGGCTATTTAGTTATACTTATATATATAATTATAATAATGGTTATAAAGAATATATAATTGTTTCTTTTTTTATGAAAAAAAGAATATATAATTGTTCACTGCACCTTCATACATAAGTCAACAAGAGATATAACATGGAGGGTGCTCATCAAGTCTTCGTGTACATATCATGCATGGATCATGGTTTTCAATAATTTAACGCATGTATAATCTGGTCGGGTTGCCACAACGGTAAGGGCGAAGACAGGGTTGTGTGAGTTAATCGCACATTCGACCTCAGTTTCGATTCTCCGGTGTGACAAGATTGCTCAGGCCACTGGGGTACGTTTAGACCGATTGCACCAAAGCCTCGTGGGAATAATCAAGCTCGCCTAGCTAGTAACGCAACGAGGATCTTCCAAATTGAATTGCTCGAAAAACCACGAACAAACAATCTAAGGCAAGAACTTAACCAAAGTTCAAAATTTTATTAATTTATCAAAAAACAGCGAATCACAACTAAAATGGTGCTTTATATAGCAAACAACAATTTTTTGCCAAAAATAGTAAATGTCTAAAATGCCCTAAACTCTATACTAGGCGAAATAAGAAACCAAACGCCCCAAACGACGTCAAAAATGAAAACTCCTACTAAAAGTTATAGCCAAATTTGGCTAAAAAACACAATTACTTTTTGATATATTGTAAGATCAGTGGGCAGCATGTATTGTACTTCTTGAAAAGTTTATTTAATGAAAACTTGGGAGCACTGTCTCTCTTTCCCTCAAAAAAAAAAAAAAAAAAAAAAAAAAAAAAACCATCCGTTGAGGCAATCAGTGAAGCTAAACATGCACGATGCTAACAACCCAAACCATTAGCTATAGATCTACAATCGAGAAACATTATACTTTTTTTTTTATGAAGGCTATTTAGTTATACTTAAAGAATGCTTATTGAGAATATATTGTTGTTATCAAAATTAAGAATATATTATTGGACATATGGCAGCTTCGTGCATAAGGTCAACGAGCTAGAGAGATCACATGGGGGGTGCTCATCAAGTCTTCGTATACACATCATGGATCAATTAATATGTGTGTGTGGAAAAAATTACAAATGTACTGTTAAAAATAAAATAAATTAGTAAAATAAGTTAGGTTTTATTTTTTTTTATTACAAAAGTAAGGTAAGTCGCCTTTTGCAAATGCGTTTTTAGTTGAGCAAAATTTATACACCAATGGCGCTATTAGTGTCCTATGTGTTGGGGTTAAAATACACGAATGGCGCATTCGAAGAATGCGCCATTCGTGTAATGTGCACCCCGTGACCGTCCTCTTCCTCGAGAACGCAGGGAATATATTCCATGCGTTCTCGATGTGTGCAATTTAGAGGCTAGGTAGGGGCGGGGCTTATTTATGGTGGTTGAGGGGTGCGGCAGAGAGCAGAGAAGAGAGGGAGATAGCAGAGAGAGTGGGGTGCAGAGAGCAGAGAAGAGAGGGAGAGAGCATAGGCAGAGAAGAGAGGAGATAGGAGAGAGAGTGGGGTGCGTGGGGTGCAGAGAGAGCGAGCAGAGAAGAGAGGGAGAGAGCGAGAGAGAGCTGGGGGTGGGGCGGCGAGAGAAGAGAGGAGGCCGGGAGTACCCGAGAGAGAGAGAGAGAGAGAGTAGGGTGACCGAGAGAAATAGAGTTGGGGACCGAGAGAGAGAGAGTTGGGAACCGAGAGAGCGAGAGAGTTGGGTGACCGAGAGAGAGAGTGGGTGGGTCATTTTTTTTGGTGTGATAGACTTGGGTGAGTTGTGGGTTGGGTAAGTCTAATTTTTTTTTTTAGGGAATATCAAATAGAAGATAAATATCAGTGGGTTTTTTGCGGTTGAAAGTTGTGAAAAGGTTTGAATTTTTTTTTACTTTTTACGTCATTTCAACACTGATGTTAGTAATATTTATATAAATAAAAGGTATTTTTTTTCTGGGGATTATTTGAAGAAGAAGAAAGAAAAGAGATAAATAATAAGTACAAAATTTTATTTATTTAAGTTTTATTATATTTGATTTGGTGTTTTAGTTAAAAATTTAAATTTAACTTGTGTTTGTTTGTTTAAAAAAAATAATATGTGGAGTTTGTTTGTTAAAACCAAAATTTTTTATGCTGAGATGTTTTTTTTTAAAAAAAATGCCCTAATTTGAGTGTGATTTAAATATGAGTTATTAATTGATGTCGTGTAGACGAATGAGTATACTCCGTAGTTGCGTTATTAAAGTGATCATCTACATCATAAAGTTTTCTTGCGATTTACATCCTCGATTTGATGAACGAATGACATTTGATATATATGCCGTTTTTTTACATCATCATTGTTCAATAAATTATGTAGGTCATGGAAAATAGGAACATCTCATTTCTCTTTTATGCGAACTGTGAAATTGTAAATGGTAGGAATGATATTAGGTACAATGCACCCCCATCAGCAGTGTTGACGTTTAGGTTTGAGACGAGTAGACAACAATTGATGGATCACGTGTGTAACGCATTCAATATCTCATATACGGAAACTATGGTAAAGATGACTTATCGTCACGCTATAACCCTCCCTGAGAGTTCACAGTATTTTGTCCCCGTATTGCTGGAAGACGCAACGCACTTCGACTTGATGTGGGCGACAATGACCAATCTACCATTAACTTCAAGGGTAGATATTTATTTAACATTTGAGTCAATCGACTATTTTCAAAATCGTACAGTTCATTCGCAACTAGTAGATGAAGATGTCAGCACGTCAGACACTATATCGATGCTGGAAAGATTGCGGATGCAATCACCACATGGTGATGATGAACCCAACGACGATGATGGCATTAACGACGCGGACGAGGATGTGCGTCCCCCCGAGTATGCTGCACCATCTGTCGATTGGGAAAACCTAAATGTTGTGGCGGATGACCCAAGGTATGAACCTCCAGGGGCAGAAAACGTGCAAGATGATGAGCAGTTTGCTATTGATGAAGAGAATTTTATGGAGGAAGTAATCGATGATGAAGTTCACCAACCATTGCCGGTGTACAATGAAATCGATTGGGAGGTGGCTAACTCCACTGCGACCCAACATTCTCATCAACAGACTGGGTGGGACTTGTCTAATTTTGATTTGGAATTAGGGATGTGCTTTGACAACAAAAAAAACATACAACGTGCCGTCAAAGTGCGATGGAATCAACTACAACTTTTTGGGTGATCAAGTGCAGAAGTGCGCAAGACGGGTGCATGTGGCGTCTTCGTGCTTGTTTGCGAAAGAAAACACAATTATGGGAGATCACACAATTAGACGCGCCGCACAACTGTATAAATCCCGACGTAGAACGCGGTCATGCCCAACTCGATGCCAACATGCTTGCGAGAGAGATCCAAAGCATTGTCCTTATAGATCAAGCAATAATTATCAAGGCATTAATACAAATAATTAAGGAAAAATACGGACACGAAGTAAACTAAAAGAGAATGTGGGATGCCAAAAGGAAGGCAGTTGCAAATGCATTTGGAGATTGGGATGAGTCATACGCTAGATTGCCAAGCTGGTTGACGGCCGTGAAGATTAAGATTCTGAGGACAGCAATTGAGTGGTCACATAGACAATGGGCTTCTGATGAGATAAGGACTGAGTGTCCTCAATCTCGTCGTGTCTTTTTCGGATACGAAACATCAATACAAGCTTTCAGGTTTTGCAGGCCTCTGCTTCAAATTGACGCGACTTTCTTATATGACAAATATAGTGGTAAGCTAATGATTGACATATCTGTTGATGGTAATGGACACATACTACTGGTAGCATTTGTTGTTGCAGAAACCGAGTCTACGGATTCGTGGGGATGATTTTCGAGGATGTTGCGCAAACACGTGACGGATAGAGATGGTATTTGCATTATTTCTGATCGCATTCTGGAGGTGGTCAACACACCGACCAATGGTTTTTGTCCTCCGAAATGATACCACCGTTATTGTCTGCGACACTTGGTCAGTAATTTAAACACTCAATTAAAAAATGAGCCCTTGAAAAACTTACTTTCTCGAGCAGCTGGTCAACATGAAGTTCGAAAATCTAATGCGTACATGGAGCGTTTTGCATATTTATCATCGCGAACCCCTCGATGTTTGCAATATGTCAATGTCATCCCCAAAGAACTATGGACTCAATCGCATGACGGAGGCATGCGGTACAGATGGATGAATTCTAATGGTGTTGGTATGTATGAAATGTAAGTTATGTTTTGCACTCAACTATATAGTTATCGCTGAAGTAATATTACTTACGCGAATTTTATCGTCACTTGTAGAGTGTTTTAACGGTGTATTGAAGGGGGCTCGATTCTTGCCAATAACAGTAATGACTCAGATGATTTACTATAGATTGGTGACATACCACGATCGACGTAAACAGGAAATCAATGAAGCAATCTCAAACGGGCAATCGTACACGAAATATGTCAAGGATAAACTCACACATTACAAACAAGCTGCAATGAGACATCAAGTCAATTTGATAAATCGTGACATAGGTGAGTTTTAAGTGCTTACTGGACGACATGAAGATCGCATGCATAAAGGCAACAATATATAAGTCGTTATCCTAAAGGACCGCACGTACAGTTGCAATAAATGGCAATCGTTTGGTTTCCCTTGCTCACACGTGTTAGCTGCATGTTCATTTATTCGAGTGAGCTACTCGAAATTTATTGAACCAAACTACCAGATAGATGTGTACGCGCAATGTTACTCCTTTAATTTCAAAGCTATTCCAGATGAGAAATATTGACCGACTTTTGCGACGAATATCGTACCAGACCCAAGGTGCAGACGTGGCCGAGGAGACCAAAGGGAACGCGAAGGCAAAACGAGATGGATCTTCCTAATGTTTCAAGAGCCTTGCGATGTGGCATATGTCATCGAGAATGACATAAAAGAACAACGTGTCCCAATAAAGATCGTGATCGAGTCCCTACTAAGAAGAACTGATGCGCCATTTGTCGTGCAGATGAACATAACAAAAAAAATTGTCCAGACAGACCTCAATCTTCCAATCAAAACCAATAGTCTATTTTGTATATTGTTTGTTCATGACTTAAGTATGTAATTAGATTATATTGAACCTTTTGAAGTATCCAGATAGTTTACGTCATGAAATGTTTAGGTATTCATTATTGTTTGAACCTTTAATAATGATTTGTGGCGACTTTTCGAACAACACGACTAACTTTTAAAACTCCCTAAATTGTAGTTTGTACACAAATGGATCCAGGTCCATCAGATCCTTCATTATTACATCTTCAATCTACACACAGATCTTCGCGAGCGTGGACGGGTCAAGTAAACTTTTTAAGATGAATACATCCAATGTTCATGAATAAACGTATAATATACATATATATGACAACTTATTTTCAATTTTGAGGTGTACGAAACATTGTGCGTGCGTCGACGACGGACTGTCGTTGATCGAACGGTGGAGTATCATTCTCGAATGATCTCATATCTACGTTCCAGTGAGTTTTATGGGATTTCACGCGTATCATTTTTCGGCCTTGATTGGGCTTTGATTACTGCGTTCGTTGAGAGATGGCGCCCAGAGACATACATTTCACATGCAATGTGGGGAGTGCACTATTACACTCTAGGACGTACAGGTACAGCTCGGCTTACCTATCGAAGGTATGCCTGTGACGGGAACCACCGATACATACTATGTTGAGGTGTGTGAAAGATTACTTGGTCGAATTCCTGTTGGAGATGACCTTCATGGAAATAAACTTAAAGTCGAATGGCTTGAACGTAACGTACCAGCTATACATGACGACAGCGATGAGGAGTCGGTGCGACGGTATGTTCGATCGTACATTCTCCAACTAATCGGTGGTTGTCTATTCGCCGATAAGTCAAATCGATATGTACATTTGATGTTTCTACCGTTGCTCGAAGATTTTGACATAGCTGGACAATATAGTTGGGGGAGTGCCTGTTTGGCTTTTTTGTACAGGGAGTTGTGCCGCGGATCTCGCGCGGGTGCACATGAGGTTGCAGGGGCGTCAATTCTTGTACAACTATGGGCATAAGATAGATTTACATTCATAGCACCAAGGCGGCTGGGTATTCGTAGAGTTCAACCTCGAACAATGGATGGATAAGAGATGCTTAATGACGTCCCTTTGGGACACATGTAATACAAATGTTATATCGTAATTTCTATAATATTAACTACATTTTCATTTTACTAATTTATAGTTTTCTATACAGATGGAACGATGCATTCTCGGTTACTCAAAATGCAACACACGTTTTATCAGCTTACCGTGATGCACTCGATTCACAGAATGAGGATGATGTGGTGTGGCAACCTTAAGCTAAAGTCATCGGGTCTCTTCCCGAATACCGTATCGACGGTCACGGTAGTTGGCTATCGACGTGTCCCCTAATTTGTTTCCACATAGTCGAGTGGCATCGACCAGAAAGAGTTTTGAGACAATTCGGAATGATACAGGCCGTACCACCAAACTGTGATTACGACACCCGACTGCACAACATCGAGATGCGAGGACACGTTCAAGAAAATTGGGCGGCTTTTCACGCAAAATATATACAGATGTAGGAAAATCGCGGTGACAGCATAGTCACAGCGGAACAAGAAAAATGACATGATCAACAAGACTACATGGCGTGATATCGATCAGTCACTAGACGATTCATTGGACATGACGGGGCTTTACGTGACTATTCGGTAACCTTTAAACTATTATTCTTATTTCCTCACGATTTACATCATAAATTGTGTGTGTTAACCTCCTGTTGTTATATCAGTGTAACTTGGTGCGTCGACTGCAGCGAGTGTTCATTGAGGATGGGTACGAGCAAGGTCTTGTTGCGCTTGACGAAGGCATCAAATTTTTAGATGAAGATGATAGGCAAAGGTCTACTCTATGGAATAGTGGAATTGATGTCGAAGAGGGCATAGATGAGGAGAATGAAGAAGAAGATGAAGAAGATGATCAGGGCGAATCAAATAGAGAGGTGAGAAGAAGAAAAACACGTACACAGACTGTGGGTGGGAGCACTAGACGTCCTCGTCCACCACGTCCTTCTCGTCGGACAGAGACTGCTGCTGAGAGCAGCAGACGTTCTCCTACACCACATTCATCTCGTCCGAGAGCGAGAAGAACAAAGACTGTTGGTGAAAGTAACCAACGCTCATCCCCACCACGTCATTCTTCTCATGGGTGCATTCCTACATTGTCTCCAACGCAACCAGAACCTCAAATGTTTGTACCTAGCGCGCCGATCATGAATCTTCCTCCTTACCATTTTGATCCTTATGCACCCGGGCCATCGTCTTCATATATGGACCATGGAATGCCTAGACATCCAATGTATCCTTCATTGCCTCAATAAATGTCGAGCCCATTTACTCCACCATGTTATAATTATAATATGTCATATAGTGGAGATGGCTCATTCATGAACATGTTAAGCATGTCGCCGCCGCCTCATGTTCCTCTCGGCCAACCACATACAGGAAGCCAGTTTTTTGGGACGGTTCAACATCCTATTTTTGGGAGCATTAGTACCAGAGGTGAGTCGAGTGAAGCACCAGAGGAAGAACATCAGTCGACTCGACAACATTCAATGCAAGATCAGCAACCTCGACAAACTCAACCGGATGTACAAACACAACGTCCAACTCGACATAGAGTACGTCCGGTTTGCATCACGGAGCAACAACGTCAACGTAACCGTCAATAGACCTGTATGATAAGTTTTTTTATGGAATGAAATTATATTTTTCAAAACTTCTTTATTGCTTTAATTTTAAATTCTAGACAAAGATATAACGTGGTTTTGGCCTTTATAGTTTTTCTTCTACAAATTTCTTCTTATGATCACGATTGTGTTGCATGATTTATAGTAGATATGCATAGGTTTTTCCCTCGAGATACGTGCGTAACGTTTGCATGGATTGTCAACCTCGATATACGTGTGTGTTGTTTGCATTGGTTGCCCATCGCCAGATACGTGCGTGTCATTTGCATGGATTGTCCCCTCGAGATACGTGCGTAATGTTTGCATGGATTGTCAACCTCGACATACGTGCATGTTGTTGGCAAGGGTTTTCCACCGCCAGATACATGTGTGTCATTTGCATGAGTTGGCCCCTCGAAATACGTGCATAACGTTTGCATGAATTGCACGAGGTTGCATGGGTCGGCCACCTCGACATACGCGCGTCGTTTGCATGACTTCTCCGCCGCGAGATACATGCGTGGCATTTGCATGAGTTGTCCACGTCCATATACGTGCGTGTCCTTTACATATGTTGTCTACTTCGATATACGTGCGTGATGGGGGTTGTCCATATCGAGATTTGTACGTGATGCGGCTTGTCCATCTCGATACGTACATGACGTTTGCATAAGTTCACCGCTTCGAGTTGAACAAAGTACTCTTTTGAGGAGTAAATAAGAGGTTTTGTAATTTGTATAGATGACTCTTTTTCAAAATGTGTCATTCATTCCACGTCATTAGTTGTATATATGACTCGTTTTGAAAATGAGTCATTAATTCCACCTCATCATTACACATCACACTGGTGGTTGGGTTGTTCTTGTTGTTAATATTGTTGATTGTTGTTGTTAATGGAAAAGAACAGAAGAAAAAATAAAAAATAAAAAATCTTCAAAACGTCTCTAGAGAAAATTCTCTCCAGAGACGTAATGAAGGAGGAAGGGGGTAGCCAAGCGGGTCGGGCTTGGTTACCCCCATGCGGGCCATGGGCCGGGTCGACTCGGCCCAAGTCCGGATGGGTCGGACCGACCCTGACCAGGATGGACCTGATCGGATCGACCCGAGTCGGAGTTGGACTGTGTCTACTCCGACTTGAGTCTAGGCGGTTGGGCTGAACCGGGCCCAACCGGACCGAGCTCGGTTCGGGCCCAATCCATTAATTAATAAAAATAAATTAATTTAAAAATAAATTTTTAAAAAATAAATTTTCAATAAAATAAATTACATAAAATAGATATAAATAGATATAAATTATGAAAAATTCAAGAAAAATAAAAAAATATGAAAAATTAGAAAAAAGTTAAGAAAATGAGATCCGAGGCTTTTTCGGGTGTTTGACACCTCAGTATAACTCAAAAAGTGTGTCAAGCTAAACTTTTTGGGAATAAAATTTCAAGTTTTTGGTCACACATTATAAACTCACTTAATGTGACTCTAAAATAATTAAAATGGTATAACTAGACACCAGAGACTTAGGAGACTATAGTCGGGTGTCGGGTGCGCATCTCGAGGCATGAGCGGAACGTTTTGAATGTGAATTGTGATTGCTTCAGGTAAGTAAACCCACGAGAAAATTAGTTAAAATTCATTTATAGCATTTGCTTTATTTCAAATTTCAATTATTCCATCGTGCTATTTATTGCAATCCATTTACTATTCATCAACTCCCACGTGTGTATGTGTGTTTATCGACGGGGTTGGACATGGCACGGGCTCACACCCCGAGGCTAGCTACCCCGCGCTATTCGAGTAATTGGTCATGTTGGGGATACGCAGTGACTATTTCTCGTGAAACCCGTTGAGTTGAGAGATGTTTGACGAAGACTTAAGTCTCCGTCATGGGTTCCTATCGAGAGATGTTTGGACGGGGTACGTTTTACCATTCATGGGTTCCTCTCATTCGATTGGAGATGTTTGGCGATGTGATCGTAATGTGTTCTGTAACGGCCCGAATTTAATTCACCATTATTAATGATGTGGTTGCAGACGTGGCTGACAGCTTAGATGCTCGTGGGACCCGCAGCTAGGCTAGTGCGCGTTTGGAGCTAGGTAAATAGTTATTTTCCATGCTGATTTTTTTTAATTTGCGATGTTTGCGTTGAAATTGATTAAACGACATCGTAATGTGTGTATTTATATTATGTTTAACGTGCGAGATTGTGTGTTAAGTATTCGCCTCGATACGCGTGTCAACGCGGGTACCGGGTAGGCTAAAAGACTAAATATTAGGTCGGGGAAACAATACACACATGAAATTAATAAAATGAGTTAAATAATAATATGTAATGCATATTTGGTGGTAGTACGCATATTTCGTGTTTCGGGACACGAAATCGGGCGACGAAACACCCGAAATACGACTTCTTGGGTTAAGAACAAGGGCAAGTGTGCTATTGGAGTCACATTAGGATTCATGGGTTAAGAACAAGGGCAAGTGTGCTATTGGAGTCACATTAGGATTCATTAGAGGTTGAAAATAGAGCAAATAGTGCTCATTTGATTGCATGAGGATGCACAAGTGAGGAGAGATCATATAAGTGTATAAAAGTCACCTTGACTTTCAAACCCACCACCTTTTCTCTCTCCTTATCAACAAATTCGGGAATTGAATAGCAAAAACAAGGGTTTTGGAGCTTCAAACTTGATCGTTTGAGGAGCTTGGAGTGGTTGCTTCATCAAAGCAAGGTGAGATTCACTAACACCTCAACTTTCTTCATCTTTTGGTACTATTTTTAAGGTGTTTAAGTGAATCCAATATGAATTATTAAGTGGTTGTTTTGGTGGGTTTTAAGTGCTATAAAGTTAAGTAATACATGTTGTTGTAGTTGTTGTTGTTGGTGGTGATGTTTTAAAAACAAGATTTTCAACCAAACTGTTGTCCAGAACCTCATTAGCGCGCTAATGAGGTCACTTAGCGCGCTAGATGACGATTAGCGCGCTAGGTGAAAAATATAGCGCGCTAATGTTCTTCCTGACGAAGAACGTTTAACCGCCCAGAAATCTAGCGCGCTAATCCCATGACCTAGCGTGCTAGATATTGCAGATTTCATACTATTTTTTTTTTGCTTTTGAATTCATATTCTGTCTTTCATTACTCTATTCCTGGTGTGGTTAAATGGACGGAAGTTGAGGCTCTCCCTCCGTACCATTCCTGTGTGTATGTCCACTAGGCCATAACACGTGTGTCGGGGATCTCGGTGAATAGTCGACCCAAGAGTCGCGTCGGGGCACATGTAGGTGCGTCATAGGTTCTACGCCGACCACCTAGCGGATCCAGATACTGGCTTTGCTTGAGTGGTACTCGCGCGCCAGTATTCTGTGCGGAGTCCGAAGTATGGCACTAGTCTAACCATAGGCACTAGGAACACACTTTGAGCTTGCACTATTACTTATCCATGCGATGATCACAGTTGCCTGTATTTATTTTCGCATGTTTATTTAATAGTTTTGTTTAAATTCCAGTATTTACTTTCAGTATTTCTCACTTAATTTCCTTGGGAATACTCACTCTGGACTCGTCTTCTGTCTTTTTTGTGATGGCTTGAGTGCAGATCCGAGTACGAGTCGTGGTAAGGGCAAGCTTATAGAGTACCAGTTATTCAGAGATATTGAGCCAGACTTGTACATTTGTATTATACATATTTTGTTTTATTTTGGGGATTTGAGATTGTGAGACACTTCAGGACCCTATATATTTTGATATTTAAGATCTTTCAGGTGTATTTTTTTTATCTATGTTGGTTTATGGGTTTTCACACTAGGTATCGGAGTTAAATGCATGACTTTGATGTTTCATATTTTAGTATGTCATGATAAAATACTTCCGTTGTGGTTTATTATGGATTAAAATGATAGTAAAACAGATGACTTGAGTTCATTAAAAATTTAAACAATAAATTGTTGTTCATTGAGGTTAATAATGATTAAATGGTGGATGAGATTGCATGTGGGACATAGCTAGCGCTGGCAGGCCAAGTTGTGGGCCCGCATTGGCCCCCGTGGCGGTTCATTTGGAAAATGGGCCGCTGCAGGTTCCTCCCGATTTAGCTAAGCCAATTCTCGGATGTCGATCAGGGTTTTCTGTCACGCTACACTCGTGTTCAGTTTCGACTTCTCAGCGACTTATTTTCATGCGATTACCTTATTTCATTTTCCTTCTTTAAATTGCATGAATTATAGTCGTTTATTTGATTTCGTGAATATTAGCTAATGTTCTCTGGGATTTACTCACTGAGATTTGTCATTATTTTTTGTGATAAAACGCAGATCCTACGACGAGCCAGGCCAAGTGGGTCTTAAGCGACTATCACTGAGTTAGGATAGCTTCGTTAGCTTTTTGCGTAGGTGCTTGTATTTATTATTTACTACTTTTATAAGATTTTGGGAGGGCATGTGTACTTAATACATGTATACGACCATCTTTTGTATTTTGTCGCTTTTCGATATACATGGTATCTCATGCTGGGTTTTCACACTATAGAGTTGTTTATTATGTAAACTTTTCATTACAATATTTGCATGCTTTAAACACTTCCGCTTAGATATTCAACTTATATTAATTTAATAAATCGCGAACAACTTAACTTAGTTAATTTATTCTAAATATTCGTAAATAATAAGTTAATGTGAATAAAAATACAAACGAAGGTTTAGGTCTCGGACTGTCAAGGAAAAGTGTGCAGTTACATGACATGCTAAGTGACGTGTCCGACGATGTAGCGGTACTCAATTTGCCTCAGAGTTTGGGACCGTCACAATAGCGGGGTGCAATAGTCTTCAGGACATTAAATATAACTCAAACCTCGATCGACTGTTTTATATTTTTCTTCTATTTTGCATAAAGTTTTCACAAATTCCACCATCAGATTTTGCATGAAGCCCAAAACCAAAAGAACAGCTTATTTCTAAAGTCAAATAAGTGCAAGCCGAAAAGAAGCTATTGATAACAACACATTGGCCTAAGTAGTAACTGTTGGAGAAGTTGGATAGTCCCACATATACTACTTAGAAAGAAAAATTAGGCTTATAACCGTGGAGCGGATCGACACTCCATCTTGCATTGACATTTTATAGTGAATTTTACTTTCATATTTGTAGCCTATATATAAAAGCAGCCACCACACTCTCCTCACCTTAATTGGATTGGACCTAATATATATATATATATACACACACACGTATCATAATTAATAGTCTAAGTACATTTCTTTTGTTTTTGTTATTTAATTTTTTTACATCTTTCTTATATTTCATATTTAATTTTTAAACAACTTTTATTTATAAATAAATAAATATAAATTCATAATATTTCGGGACAATGTCCGGGCTAACAGCCTAAAACTAGGATATTATAAAAATCAACAGTAAAAGCATCAGAATAATGCGGGTTCATATAATGCAATTATTCAAGTGCGGCATGAGATGAGAATAATAGAGCGCAATAGTTTATATGATTCTTTGATGTCGCCACTGTTCAACGGCCATGATCTTTCCAAGATCAACCAAGGGTCCCTCTTTAAATTTCCCTAGAAAAAGCATGACGAGAAAACTTTGATTCAAAATGATCGACCTAAAATCTTACGCGCCACCTTCCTCACCATCCGATCGTCGATCTCACTCCATGGCATCATCTCCATCGACGGCCCACCTATCCTTCTCCATAAACACCACTCTATAGTATCAATCCCGTACTTTGAATTAATTAGATCCTAACTCCGAGGTTTTCATCATGTTAAAAGTTTCCAATGTGGGATCCACTTGAATGGCCCCACTAATCTATTGATGGGCTTGGCCTTGAATATCCATGCCTTCGCAACATAAATCTGGCCTAAATTTGAAAAAGTGCGTTTAAGGTAGATATTTATATACTTTTTAAATTTTAAAGCAATAATGATTTCATCTTGTCAAAGCATCTATAGTGAAATAGACGAATCATCAGTTGCCAATAGCACGTTCGAAACTTGGATTAATGTTGGAGTCAAAAGACTAAAACAAAAAAATATGTACAAACGTTATTTAGTTTTTTTATAAATTTAAATGAAAATTAGTCATGAAAAAATATAATCTTACGAAGAAACACCAAACACTCAGAGTTGCGCCCATTTTAAAAGGCATGTGATACTACAATGTATATCAATGTGATACTACAATGTATATCAATTGTTAATTGATATCTATTTTATAAAAAGACAAATCACTAATATTTGTATATATCTTTCTTAAGTGAGTTAAAATTTATTTAAATATTATCGAAATATATAAATTGTTTGTAGAGTTAGAGTAAAATAAAGATTTACAAGTAAAGCTTGATTCTATTTCTCTGTTTTTATGATTTATGAGTATGAGAGAACGGTAAATCATACAATTAGCTCGCATTACTAATATTTTTATATTATTTGCAATCGCTCGTGCAATCGTTATATCAAGCTTGACTGGAAAGATATAAAGTCCACCCGATGTATAGATAGCTCCAGTGACTAGCATTAACGGTCAAGAGTGACTGCAAAGATCGGAAAGTGGGACCCACCAGGGAGGTTTTAAGATCAAAGGGACATCTACATCGATCGTAGGGTGATAAAGCTACTTTACCTAAATGTCAGACAGGCCATCGATGATGATGTCTCTCCCTACCTTTAACGACCATTTAGTGGGCCCATAAAGGGTCCCATTTGGTTCAAAAAGTCCACGTAGACGGTGACCGTTGCGCTGGACGGTGATCCTTGACCGCTTCTCGTCCAGCTCAACTGCTAGACGTGTATACGTGTTTTTTAGAGGGCCGCTAAGGGCACCCCACCATTTAATGAGGGCACCCAGTTAATGTGGGCACAAACTGTTTTACCTGGGGCACCCAAAAATTAGCCCCGAACTACCGAAAATACCCACTCGTGGAAATCCATATGCACCCCGCCACCCTCGTGCAAACCCCTGAGCACCCCACCACCCCTCACCACCACCTTCACCGAACTTCTTGTGGAAGAATCCATTTGTTTTGAACCGACCAAATGAGAGGAATCCCCGAAATCGTGTTCTCCGTCCTCGCCGTGTGTTTCTCCTTCGTTGTTCGAGTTTTACGCATTTTGTAGGTCCGGTGTGTGAGCCGATTTCTTCTCCAAATTAGGGCTCGGTTGAAGATCGTCAACACACGTATTTTGCGCGAAATCGATCGTTTGAAGTTACGTTTATAGTATAATTAAGTTACATTTGGTAGAGTAGTTGTAATGTGTGTGTGGCGGTTTGTAGAATGGTAAAAAAATTGGGAAATCGCGTGTTCTCCCACACAAAGCCGAGATCGTGTTAGCACTGTCTCGCCAAGCATGGCCGAGATAGAAGCTAAATTTTTGGGAACTGCAGTCTCGGCCACGAAGGCGGAAGAGTTCACGATGTCTCGCCACGCATGATCGAGAATACTTTAGTTATCTCGGCGAGACATGACGAGAGCTACAATTAGTGATAGGTAATGTGGCGTCGGTGGTGTACGGCCACCGATAATTTTCTCCTACTCTCGGTTGTACACCGGCGAGAGGGTTAGAGTAGACTCGGTCATCTATGACCGAGACATTTCAATATATCTCGGTCTGCGAGGCCGAAACAATCGCGCACATCGACGAAACTTCGGATAACCTCATAAAAAACACAATAAATTCGCAAAATTACCTCAAGTTCAACCTCCTCTTTGCACCGTAGCGGACAATCCTCCATTATATAGTGGAAACAAGTTCTGGATTTGAGGAAATTACCAAACCCTACGTTGACAAATAAATCATCATTTTCACAAGCTTTTACCCAACTAAACAGTTCTAAGAAACCATCATATGGTTGTCAAACATTGTTACATCGCTGTCGGATGATGTCAATCCGCAAGAATCGATCAACGCTCGCCAAACGCAATGTGGCTTTGTGGTTCAACCTTGTGGTGGGGTGCCTTTTTTTCTTTGTCAAAATGATTTGCGGGGTTTGAATCACTATATATACAAGGGCAAAATGGTCTTTTCTAGTTTTGCTGGAATTTTTACAAATACTTTGGGTGCCCTCATTAAACGGTGGGGTGCCCTTAGCGGCCCTCGTTTTTTATACAGCACCGCTCATACACGACAAAAGCTGGGATATGGGTGGTGAGTTGGCGTCACGTGATGGGCCCACGTGTCATATCTTCGATTTTGATGTTTGTGTTTGTATCCTATCAGGAGCCAGCACCAATTGTACATGTGGATTCGGACCTGCCAACAGTGGAACAGGAAGGCTTGTCTGCACGGCCGACTAGCGTTCTTTCTTGATTTGTTGTATATGGCAGGAAGTATGACTGTAGTATTTTTCCCCGCAACACTGATAGATTTTTTTTTTTTTTCAACTTTACAAAGAAAAAATATATTGTTTCCTGCCAAAATTTATTTTTAGCCAATACTCAATAAATGAAATCTTATTCCTATAAAAATGAATTATTATAGAATGTAATATTTTCTTTTTTAGATTCTCACGTGTATGTTTATTACATATATACATTGGCCATAGTGGAATTGACAAAACAAATGTTATCATCTTCAAAAAAATTCAAATTATCTCTACTCAACACTTTTCTACATTTTTTTTTTGATAAATGTGGATATTTGAATTTTTCTTAGACATTTCCTTTTTTTATTTTGGCTAATTGCTTCTCTTTTCTTAAACTTAACGACTCTTATAGAAGTTAGTCGAGCTCTCCGACCTTATAATTTTAAAAAAGTTTAATATATTTAAAAATTGAATGGTAAGATTTGAACTTATAATTATTTGACAATAAATAACATTTAAGTAATTTTACTGCCGTAGTAATTTTAATGATGACGTGCATCAAAAAGTCTTTTAGTATGTAAAAAATTGAGAAATTTATGCACGTAAATTTAGATTCAAAGAATATATCATAACCCCAACTCGGAGCATCTCCAACCACAAACTCTATTTCTACTCCAAAACTCTTTTTTTATTTTTATTCTTTTTTGTTATTTATATTAATTATAAATTAAGAAAAAGATATATTCATATTTATTGAAAAAAATAATTATTGATAAATTCTTAAAAGAAAGAAATTAAGAATAATAAAAAAGAAAGGAACTCTAGAGGTTTCATTATTCACTAAATTCTTAAAGTAGAGAGAAAATAGAGTTCGGTCGGAGCAATCCAATTTTATTTGAGCCTCGCTATGGGCACCCCACCTATTAGTGAAGACACACCATTGTTGAGGGCACTAAGTGATTTACCAAGGGCACCCAAAAAAATTGACTGAAATTCTAAAATTGCCCCTGAGTGCACCCCACCATCAATCCACCAATTTTATAAAATGAAGGGGTAATTTCGTCATTTCAATCAAGATGAGGAGAGAATAACCATCAATTTTGAGTGCCTTTAATAATAGGTGGAGTGTCCATAGCTGCGCTCTTTTATTTTCACCCGACGAACTCTAAAATATAAAGTTCAATTGGAAATGGTATAATATGATTAGATTTGAATTTTGAAAGCAGCATTAGATTCCTACACCTGCAACTGAGAGAATAAGGCCTCCTATAACCATACCTATAAATCTATCTACCTAGGCCTAAAATAATGCTGAAGCCACCTCACACTCCGACCAAATGACATGGCATCACATCTGATCACGTTGAATGTAGGTCCCACAACAAAAGACGGGTCCCACCAAGTGGGAAGTGTTTTGAAAGGTAAATCCAAACTAAAGCCAACCCACTAGGAATTAAGCAGCCTCCGGGCCCACCATAGCACCGCCCTTGCCATCCCAGTGGGCCCAGACAACCTGTAAAGCCGATCAGTAACAGACACGTGTCATGTGATAGGAAAAAGTGGGATTGATGATGAGGAAGCACCTGATATTGTGTGTGTCAATGACAGCAACATTTGCTGGTTTTGTGAGTGAGATTCCATGTGAGTATTAATTTGGTTTTTTGACAGAATAGAAAGCAAAAGCATTTTTACTATTAATGATACCCCTCTCTGGAGTGACTCTCCATAATGCTTTGGGAATTTTTATTGTATTATACAACAAAAATAGTGGCATCTTAACCTTTTCGTAAAACTCGCCAACTATTTTCGACTAATTCTATAAGAGTCAAATGGGCCAATCAATTTCATGACTTGAGAAAAAAAGTAAGGAATTGAGGGCATATTTAATATCACGACTGCTTATTGCTTATACTTTAATTACGTAAATAAGTACACATTTGTAAAGAGTAAAAAAGTACGTAAAAAAATATTTTTGAAAATTACGATTAAATAATAGAAGTTTCATGTAAGTGAATTGCAAAATGAACAAAAAAGTACAAGCGATGAAAAATTACGTATTCAGGTATTACGTAAGCGATAAGCGCAAAGCAATTGCAATATCAAACCGACTCCAAAAGCGAGACTAGATCTCATGATTCAACGGTCACTAAACACATCTCAATAACTTTTATCAGTTATCACTATATATGCTACCAAAGCACACACTTGGACAGTTGGACATCGAGATGCGCATCAAACGTGTAATCTGAAAGTAGCTGGCATGGACAGACAAGGCGTGAAGGAGTCCCCAAATATTCTTGTGGCAATAAAATCAATCAATCGCTGGCATAGATGGTGGTCTAATAATCAGATTCTTCAATTTTTTTTCTACATTGATTAATTAATTAAAGTGATCAAAAGCCACCAATATAAATATCTCACTCTCCACTCTTACTTCTTGCATTCCATTTCCACTCTTTTCAGTGCAATATCTCTCAAACAACACATACTATTCATTCTTTCACACAACTCAAACACCTACATCTCCAATGGCTTCAGTTGAGGTGACTATACATCTTCTCTCACTAATATTTTCTTGTTTGATATATATAATGAGTGTGCGAATACATCAATCCCCTCTCGCTACAACAACAATCTCAAATTAGATAGAATCAGCTGTATATATAGATTAAAATTTTCAACTGATCCGCTCGATTTAATTAATGTCCTTGATGTTCTTATAGAATTATTTATGTACCTAACCGATCAAAGCACACAAGTTGCATGTATTTTGGCTTCTTTTTTTATACTCTGTTGTGTCCAGGATTATCCCTGACTATTCCACAAGAATTGCTAATTAAGCTATTTGTGTTTATATATTTAATGGTATTATATGCAGTATGGTCGTGTTACATTTTTTATGTTAAAAGATTTAAGCTTCAGATGCTCACTAATTACTTTGCTACACACTCAATAGTAAAATCATTACTATTGCAAATATTTGTATAGATCCATACATGTTGATCTAATGCACATCAAGTTATAAAAAAAAAGTCACAAAAACAAGTAAAAATATGTATTAATGTATTAATGTACATGTAGGTTGAATCAACACCAGTTGCAGAGGTGAAGAGCCAAGCAACAACAGAGCCAACTACAGAACAAACAACATCAGCAGTTGTTGAAGAATCTGCTCCTCCCACCACAGAGCCCTCATCAGAGACCACCACAACTACATCTACTACTACAGATGATCCAACTGTTGACGTCGTCGAGGCTGACGATCAAGATCAACCCGAACAAGAACAAGCTGATCAGATTACAGCAACAATTACAACTGATGAAGCGCCACCAAAGCAAGATGAAGAAGGAGAAGAGATCCCAATAGTGACACCAACAAAAGATGATGATGAAGTTGTAGAACAAGATGAAGAAAAAGAAAACAAGCCCGTTGTCGATGTTGTCGATGATGCCCCGGAGAGCGCCGAGGAGACCAAACCTTCAGTTGATCATGAAGTGAAGGGTGAAGAAGCTACAGAGGACTCTGCATCAGCACCTACTGATGAGGAGAAGAAGACTGAAGAGTGAATCACTGTTGCTTAATATATTAAGTTGGTGAGTGTTGGTTAATTAATTAAAAATTAAGGGTACTTATTATTGTGGGAGATCATATGAATTTTATATTATGAGATTATGATCTGTGATTTAAATTGATGATGGGGTTTTGGTATTTTGGATTTGATGAGAGTCATTTGGGATGTTTAATTAATCAATCTGTCATGTTAGATCTTTCTTTCTATTATGTATGGGGATCCTTTTTTGTGAGAGCCACTGTTGAAAGATTCAACCAGATATGAGCATATATATGTATGTATACATGTAATTCTCTGGTACTTATTGAGATATTATTAATGAATATTGTTGGCTGTTTTGGTATGTAATCCTACTAGTAAATCTATCTTATTGATATGGGTGTTACACTCTTTTTTTTTTTTTTTTTTCCTACTTGGGCTTGATTATTTCTGGAAGAGTCTTCGGAGTGTCCCAACTTCATGTCATAAGAGAAATGAACGTATTTTAATTTGAAGTTAGATAGTAGAATTATATCCCATGATCTATTGGCCATCACATTTCAGTAACTTAATCACTGCCCTAATTCTAATGAGTTTAATTAATCCTACTAATTTTTCTTTCTATGTTTCTTTTTCATGCAGTTTCTGTAGAATCAATATATAATCAAGATAATTGAAAGAGAGTACACATTTTTTTTTTTTTTTGTCAAAGAAAGAGAGTACACTTGTGAAAAATATATCTCAACACCTATAATCTAAAATTGGTTATATAGTAAACCATGTTCCTTGTATTTATGTTATTGATAATATGCCCCCAAAATTAGTTTGAATAGTAATATCAATTTGCTTCGAGATTTACATACATATTGACGGGTGCCATATTTTTCTTTTTTTGCAATAATAAGAAAAAAACAACTTATCAACTTATTAAGAGTCAAACCCTTACTTAACCTCTTACACAAAAAACAAACGTAAAACTATTGAACTGCCCACTTGATGAATTAGACGTCTATAATATTGAACTTATAGTATGTATATATGGGTTATGAATTTATGATTATAAGTTATAATGTGATGCCATGTGAGAGTGTATATGTATACCATCAATTCACAAGAGAAAAAATAAAGCAAAGGATCAAAGTTTCAAACATTAGAAAACAAAGAACTATCAGTCTACCATCAATGCTGTCTCTTCTACGGAGGCAATTTAGGCAAAGAGAGGGCATGGCGAAGTCCTACCAGTTCAGCATCAAGATTGACTGAGGCCTCAATATCAAATGGTGACTACTCTCCAACATAGGACTCACATTTTAGTGACATGGACCCACCAAAGCTGTTCCGTATACTTCAATTTCAAACATGAACTTGCATATTGGAATAGTAGTCATGGTACGGGTTAACTATAATCCACACTCTCAAACATGATCTGTTGGGTTGTTGTTATAAAGCCGGATACCCGGGCGTGCGATTCGCCAACTGTAACGATCCATTACCTTAGCAAGTGATTTGTATTAATTCAAATTTTAATTAACTTGAGTTAGGCTCGTAGTTAAGCTCGATTTGTCTTAATTAGTATGTGCGTAGATTTGCGTGTCGTTTAGTGTTTGTATGGATCTTATTAATTATGGAAATAATTAAATTAATTAGCCTATAATTGAATAATTGGAAAATTATGCATGAAACGCTTAATATAATGTATGAGTCAGAGGTGACGCATATGACTCGTATATAACATGCATGCCCGAGTGTACTCGTTTATAAACGCATAAATATAGGCATGTGCGTGTCCATATATATATATATATATATATATATATATATAATTTATAAATTGGTGGGCGTCTAGTGACACGCATAATCGAGGGTAACACGCGTGAGACGTACAATACTGTGCACGCCGCCCGAAGGTGGTCGTTGGCGTGCATAGTGAATTTATAGGGGCGAAATTCAAAGTTGTTTATTATTATTATTATTATATATATATATATATATATATATAAGGAATTTTACCAGGGTGATTGAGGAAAATCACCATAGATAGTGATCTCCATTGCAACCTATTATAGTAGGTAACTCAAATTGTCATAAAGAGAGTTAAATGCATATCTAATTCATTTCATGTTGGAAACCCAAACTATCATAAATAAGCAAATTATATTTTGTTAAAAAGTTGTTGGCACAAAACATTAATTCATCATTATAATTAATAGTATATTCCTAATCAATTATTAATTGTAGACATTATTGACTATTAATTGATATATAGTCATCTTGAGATACATATATAAATTTATTTCTCCAATAATTATTTTTTTCTTAAATCTTCAATAATTATTAAGACATGCATAAGGTCTTTTTTAGTTTAAAGAAAACTTGCAAACTTTTTTTGTTGATTATGTTTTGCTTTTATGCTTGCTTTCCTAATAATTATCAATGTGACGTTCTTCGATAAAAAAAGTTAGTGACATTAAAAATTTACAAAATAAGAAATTAACATGATATATTTGCTTAATTAACCCTTTTAAATAAATTTGACCATATATCTAGTGAGAATAAACTCAGTTTGTCCAGAGATATGGTTCCTTGCTTCAAATCAACTAAAGATTATATCATAAGTTTTTTTTTTTTTTTTTTTTTTTTTTTACGTTAAAGTTATTTTTATTTTATATTGATAATAGGGTATTGCTTATGTGCGGAGCGCAGAATTGCAACTAGTAGAAATTATAAAAGAAAGACTTTACCTTTTGAAAAAAATATAATATAATTCTTGATATAAGAAATTAAAGTTAATAATAACTTTTAAAAATGATATTGTAATATCTTATTTAAATTCTATAATTTTTCATATAATTTTCTATTTTTCTTGATAGTAGCTATTTATGTATTAATTTAGTTTTTAAGTTTTTTTTTCAAAAGTCAATTTACTTTTTAGTTTTGTTATTTTTTTCTTTTTGAAGGTAAATATGTGTGTTTGTATTAGTATGTATAAGTGACATTTTATAATTTTATAAAGAAAAATGTGACATTTTATAATTAAGTAGCAAATGCGTAAATTTTACATTAGTCTTATTTTTTAATTTAGATTTTTTTAACAAAACATTTCAAGAGTTAGCACTGCCGTTGAAGGAATTGTTCCCCACTCGACCCCACTCAACTCCCAACTTACTTTTAGATTGCCGGTATATAGGTTCATGTAGAAATCGAGGATTTCATTCCTAATACGAGTAGGGTTCTACAAAAACTCACCCTTGAACCTGTATCATGTCTATTATACTCTTGCCCTTCCGGGTCCCAAACATGCGATGGAAAAACTTGATGTTCGCGTCGCCTCCTTTGCCCACCTAACCTTTAGTTTCATTAAGAAACAGGAAACGATCTAGTCTTGTGCAGATCGGGTTACTACGAAAGTTTGACAAAGTGAACTCTCCTCGAATTAAAGGAGGATCAATGAGCTCCATTTCCTTAATGAGTTCATCTAAATTCTGCATACTAGTAGTAGCTCTCACACTGCTCGATTTCTCCTTGAGAAACCTCGGGACGTTAATTAATGTCCCCAGCTATACACCACCGAGGCCCATACACCCCAAAGAGCGCACAAAGCTCATCCCAGAAATCATTTCTGCCCCTCGTAGAAAGCGGTCCGTACGTATACTTCTACGAGCCATAAAGGTAAGCCATTCTCACCCTCGACTTTGATCGACACAGAACATTGCCGTACTAGACTTGACATGACCTTAATTTGTTCTATGTATATCCCATATGATCTCAATTCCTCCCCTAGCCCGACCAAGTTGAGAGTGACTCATTTCTTATATCTAGCACTTCACACCTCGGCTATTTCCTTAAGTTGTTGACAGGACCTTTGTTCTACGTATATTTAAGTTGTTGCAGTTAAAAAACTCATAGTTGGACTTAGGGTTGGGTCGGCCGGTCCGCCCTCGGGTGTGCACCGGTCGTCCCGTCCCTTCTACCGGTGATGCGCTCCTGGTCTTAGTTGATCGGGTCGTGACTCCGGTGCTGTTACTTTGAAGAAATTAGAGTGCTCAAAGCAAGCCATAGCTCTGATACCATGTTGGAGTTCCAGAGGAACTCCATTGTTAGAGTTCCAGAGAAAATCAGAAGCTCAACAAACTCGTTGAAGCTACTGTTGTCATTTTCACATTTATATATCATATCAAGAATACATCTGAGCCGTTCTTTTGTTTACATCCGACCCTTCATTTACAAACACACTGACACACACACTATCACAGATAATCCTCGAGTTACACACCAAACACCATCTCAATGATTGACTCTAACACGACTAAACACCTCTCATTTGGTTTCTTGTAAAATCAAAAAATCCGTATTTTGCAACCTAACCTCTTCCTTAATCAATGACCTTTTATTTTCATATCCCAAGCCACGCACATTCCACGTGGTTATCCTAACAAAGACGTATTTGTGCCTCTTTTATTCGGCTTACTATAATCTACCTTAAAATCCAACCGCCATTTCTCCATATGTAACCTAGCCTCATTTAAGGTCTTTTGATCTAACTCCCTATGGTGACTCATGATTTCAATGCCACATTGGGATAGGAAATGTGCAGGGGCTCGTTGAGATTTACATCTTGACTCCCAATGTAGAGCACTTGAAGGTCCGATGAAGAGGAGGAAACTACATCGCCACTCCCCATTGGATCTCCCTCTGTGGTGAACCTAAGAGGAGAGAGACCCAGTTCACCTCTAGATTGCATTAAAAGCCGGATAGCTTCCGCCTCAATTTTCACAATCTCACTTGTACTTCTCTCCTTTAGGGATGGTGCTTCTATGTGGGTGTCAACAAATCTATCTTCGACTATGTCGGTGACCACTTCCTCAGAATCACAACCTATGCCATCAATGTTGGCCTCACTAGATTCGCCGCTTTGTGAGAGAGAATCTCCCCCTGGATTATGGTGGGGGACGCTCGGCCCACTGGTGGCAGGTTAATCGAGTTCAAATTGGGCAAACGTGGGCTTCATGGTTGTTTGAATGAGTTATAATTTCAGTTATTTGGGGTCTTATGTATGCCTGTAAATTGGACAAGTTTAGTTCAAAATGATTAAGCATTGTGTATCAACTTGTTTGTTTATTCTAATTTATTTGAAATATATATGTGCTGATTTTTCTCTTTCAATTCTTCCCTCTGTAGTGTACTCACTTCTAGTTTTTTTCTTTTGGGAGTCTAAATCCCACAACAAAAGTGGTATCAGAGCTACAGGTTGACCATGGCATTAAATGGGAACTGTGTTAGTTAGCATGTCTCAACCTTTTATTCCAATATTCAAAGGTGAGAATTATGAGTTCTGGAGCATCAAGATGAAAACCTTGTTCAAGTCTCAAGATTTGTGGGACTTGGTGGAACAAGGATTTGCTGGACTCGATGAAGAAGGAAGGTTGAAAGAGAATAGAAAGGACTCCAAGGCATTGTTCTTCATTCAGCAGGTTGTCCATGAGTTTGTGTTTTCATGAATCGCAGTTGCAACTACATCAAGGGAAGCTTGGCGGGTTAATTTCACAGATGGTCACTCAAGATTATAGTTCGTAACACTTTGGTCACTAAACTCACATTTGTCCAAAATATATCACTCAACTTTACAAAACGTTTCAACAAAATAACTCCAACCACTATCCAGTCAAAAACCCGACGGGCCTGCTGATGTGGCGCTACGTGAGATTTCATGGGAGGTCACTTAAGTTTTAAAGTGATGACGTGGCATTTAATACACAACCCACCCACTCCCTTTTAGTTCACCCCCACATTTAGGGTTCCCACCAGTCACTCATCTTCTTCCTCGCTCTCTCTCACTCGCGCCAATAATCGACCTCGATTTCACGGACAGTGCAGGCACTCTAATTGCAGCTCAAGCTCAAGATAGATACTTTGATAGCTCTTAATCAATCAATTAATTAATTTCACTACTGTATTTTCATGAATTAATGAAATCTAGCTAAATCAATTACTGGAGTAGTAATTAATTAAGGAAGATCGAGAATTCAAGTATATATAGTGAGCGATGGCTCACCTTGATAATTTATTAGAGCCCTTTTGGAGTGCGAACAATCAAACAATCTCCCACAAGAAGCTAATAATAAGCTAGCCAGGAAGGAAAGCAAGTAAAAAGAGAGAATCGAAAAAGTAAGGCTTGTGAGAATGAGAAGAAAAGATCGATGAACCCATCCATTCATCAACGATCGATCGCATACTTACTAATTGATCGCCACAGCAAAATTCATCCAACAAGCTAGAGAGAGTGATGTAAAACGAAACCCTAAAAGAACTAGAAAAAACAAAGGGAGCATGTGCAACCGTGCAGCGGCGACGAATGAAGAAGCTGGATTGGGATGACAGACAAGTGACACGACGCACCTCACACACAAACACACACACACTTACTTTTGGAGTGAGAGTGTTCTACCTATTCCTGCCTTGGCGCGTTCACGAGTGAGAGCTTAACACATGAAATCGAGGCCGATTCTTGGCGCGAGTGAGAGAGATCGAGGAAGAAGATGAGTGACTGGTGGGGTGCTCCCTCTTTCGATTTCCATGAAATCGAACCCTAAATGTGGGGTGAACTAAAAGGGCGTGGGTGAGTTGTGTATTAAATGCCACGTTATCACTTTAAAACTTAAGCGACCTCCCATGAAATCCCATGTGGCGCCACGTTAGCAGGCCCGCAGGGTTTTTGACCGGAGAGTGGTCGGAGTTATTTTATTGAAATGTTTTGTAAAGTTGAGTGATATATTTTGGAAAAATGTGAGTTTAGTGACCAAAGTGTTACGAACTATAATCTTGAGTGACCATCCGTGAAATTAACCCGAAGCTTGGCTAACTTTGCAAAGAGAGTTTCAAGGGTCATCAAAGGTAATTGTTGTCAAACTTCAGACTCTCCGACGTGAATTTGAGACCTTGTTTATGACTAATAGTGAATCTGTCCAAGAAAATCCTTCACATTGTATTTAACAGGAAGACTTCGAATGGCCTTCTGCACTAGCTTTTCGTTGGAGTGTTTCTTCCTAAGTTGTTGTGCCTGGTGGGTTATGTCCTTGAGCTTGGCAGTGTATTCAACAACTGTTTCTTCTTCACCCATTCTCAGCATTTTAAACTGAGATGCCAGCAACACAATCTTAGATTCACGAAAGACTTAATTGCCTTCAAAGAAGTTCTCAAGGATCTCCCATGCCTCCATTGCCGCTCTACACAAGGAGATAAGTTTTAGATGTTCCTGGTTGACAGCTTCAAAGATTGCATTGAGTCCTTTAGCATCGGCTAAGAGAAGCTTTTCTTCATCTGTTGTCCAGTCATCTGGAGTTTTTGGTTCTCCATCAACTTCAGGTGGCTCGTATCCTTTCTCAATTGACCTCCAGGCCTTCACATCTATGGATAGAATGTACCCCTCTATACGAGCTTTCCAATACGTATAATTCATATTGGTAAGCAGTGGTGGTCTCGTCTTAGAGACTCCTTCAGGCTGGTCTGACTGATTTCCCTAAGACATTTTAGTCAGTACAAATCTCACTTGTCTCTGTAAAACAAAGACTTCACAGTGCCCACTCTGATACCAATTGAAATAACCGAATGTGGTTACAACCATATGTAATACTTGGTTGTAATTGGGAAACAAAAAGTAACAACTTAAATGAATGAAAACAACAAAATAAAGAACAATCAAACCAGGACACCAGATGTGTTATCGCAGTTCGGTCCACGACCTAGTCTGTGGGGCCTCGCCCAGATGTAAACTCCATTAGTATGACGAATCGAACTACATGACTCCTTGACGTGACTCCCTCACTTTGAGCTCCTCCTTGCACACTCTCATACCCTCACTTGTGGACCTTACATACATAAGATCCCATTTGCGTGTGAGGCTCCCCCTCATTGGAACACCCAAGTCCCTTTGGATGCTTTACAACTTGATAAAGAGAGTGAACATAATAGGTTCACAATATAGTAGACAACGTGCACGCCATGTAAGCCGGACATCCTAAATCCACAGTTCAATTGGAGACCTTTTTTTCATTCGAATGTTTATCCTATATCCTACATGGCACACATCCTGACATCCATCACCAATCCACAACCCCATTGAAGATGCCCTCAATTGAGCAAAACTAGAGCTGAAATACCAAATAGCATAAATCCCTAATTTCTTATTGGAATTGGCTAAAAAATTTTATGATATTCTTGGATGTTTGGACAAGCTTTTCAACAAAAACCATGCTTTTTGGATGTATGTCTTTAGAGTTATGAATTAAGCCCCATATTAAGCCTCAAAAATCATAATTCTTGGATGCGGTTATCAAAAAATAAAAAAATAAAAAATAAAAAAACTCCATAATTAAATATATAATATCTTAAATGATTTTTTTTTTTGAAAACCGAATGATTTATTATTATATATAAATAATTTGGGTAGAACACGGCTGTGTTCTAATACATAATTAAGCCCCAAATCACTTATAAGTATGACATGGAACTTAAACAAGTGCATGTATGCACCAATTATATCAACATGGGACCTTATTAGGGAGGCCACATGCGGCTGGCATTGACCTAACAAGATATGGGTCTACGCCACGAGCTTTTAGGCCCGGATCTTCCTTGATAATGCAAAGGCAATCCCAGTTTCCAGCGAGCATATGTTCATTCATTAGATCGCAACACACCTGGCTTGGTTCTGGAGGGTTTGGGCCTATTGCGGCGGGCACGCATGGTTCAAAATCCTTCACCTTCAACGTACTGCAGTGATCTTCGGCTGCCACTAGGCAGTCGGACACCACCACCGCAACTACCACCAACATAACTAATAGTGCTTGTTTCGCCATCTTTTGCTTAATACTACTGTATATATTTTTGTTTTAATTGTTCGGTGCCCCTCTTCACCCAAATGTTGGTCGTTAAATAGGCAAATATTTATTATTAATGCTTTTTATGTTAAGAAATCATATTTTACGTATCAAATTGTCACAAACATTAATTTATTCATTATTTCAGACTCCCAGCCTCAGATAGGGTAGGACACCCCACGCTGACATCCGCCACAGGGTAAACCATCGCCTCTCTGGCCAATCCCAAACAAAAGTTGCATTCATTGTGCTTCTTTCTTTGCATAGCGGTTTTTGACCTAGTTTGGCTCATCAGCTTTTGCTATTGCTTATTACTAATGTGAAATTCAATCCGGGGATGGAGCCAAAATTTTTGATCCCCGGGCTAGAATTACATAATAGTGTTGTTTTTTTTATTTTATTTTTGTGAATCTTCATTCAAATAAAACTACATAAAAAAGTCAAATTTGCGACAATGTTTAAGCGGACAATATACTAAAAATTAAACTATCATCTACCAAGAAAAGAAAAAAAAAAAACTATCATTTCACGCCATAAAAATATCCATGTTTCATCAATTAAAAATAACTATTCACATATATAAAATTAAAAGAAAAGTTTGGGGATTGGAGATTTTATTGGATTTTTTTTCTTAGCATAATGGAAAGTTAATTTTCAAAAAAACTTTTTAGGGTATGGTGAATATTTTGTGAGATTCAACGAATTTATTTGGGAGATATTTTGACACGCTTAAATCACATCTATTGGAAATCCATTTGATATATTCCGAGATGTGTGCAAAAATTAAGTGTGTCACAGTATTACCAATTAACATTGAGTGTGATGCGGTGTTTAACTTAATTTGTGTCGACAAGATGGCATTTTGCCTTTTTAAAAATCATCGGCATGTGATGCAGTTTAAGAAGTGGCAAACACTTTCTTGGAAAAAGTTTGATTAGAATTAATTTTTGTTGACTTTTGAAAGGTCCGAACAAGGAATTTAGAGTTGCAAAGACATGAGTTTATTGAAAACGGTGTGGTGGTCAATATTCACCCCATTGCGAGACAACAACATTTTTTAGTCAAATTCCTTTGTTTAGGCCTTCGAAATTGCGTATTTACTATTTTGGAAAGTTTTAGTTGGATTACAACTTTTAATAGGAGTTTCTATTTTTGACGCCGTTTGTGGCGTTGATCTACTTATTTCTTCTAGTTTTTGGTTTATGGAATTTTAGACTTTTACTATTTTTGGCAAAAATTAGGGTTTGCTATATAAAGCACCACTTGGCTGTAATTCGTTGATCTTGATGAATTAAAAAAAAAAAAACTTTGGTTTAAGTTCTTGCCATAGATTGCTTGTTCGTGGATTTCGAACATCCGATTAAGAAGATCCTCGCTACGTTAGCATTTGTTTTTCAATAAAATAAAATAAAAAATTCAACGACATAGGTTTTTTTGTTGGATTGGGTGAGGTCTTTTTGGGCTAAAGCTTAGTCCCAAGTTTGGGCTGAATTATTGCTAAAAGCAACTTCATTTTCCACACTACCCCGGGCTCTGCGCTTGTACTCGATAATCACTTTTGTACGTATCGTTTGGTTTCATTTTATATTTTTTGCAATTGGTTGACATGGTGCTGACGTGACAACCAAAACTACTATACCAAAACCATCGTGATTTTACCAACCATGGTTGGCTCAATTTTTTGGCATGGTGTCACGTCCCAAATAAATTAATACACGTTTAATTCTTTAAGCATGACCAACTGACCCGCAGTGAGATACGTGTCACTACCGAGGCACGGTGGCCGAGGTAAATGTTATATTTGTGTGTTGTATGCCTAGTGTACTGTAAATGTGTAGACTACTAAGTCAATTCTACGGGTATGCAGATACCGAGACGAGCGGGGACTTACCTCGTGTTGCGTGCCGACGTGGGCCCGAGGTAGCAGGTCGTGGGGTAAGCGTAACTAGTTGAATTTTATTGCATAAAAAAATAAAAAAAATGAAATGAGATATTAACCATCCACTATATATATATAGAAATGGGCCAAAGTAAAGATAAAAAAATACATCACTAGATATACATCTAGATACAAACACACACACATCTCAAGAAAGGGTGTCAAGTATGTGTGTCACTTGAGAGTGACACAAGGGATAAGTGGTGTGAGCAAGTCCACCCGATGTGCCTCGAGATACGTGTGTGCGAATCAATAAAAAATACAGAGCAGTCATGCTCTATGTCGCGGGGAAGAAGAAGGGTGCCTGAACCGGACCGGTTCGGCTCGGTGAGCAAGTCCACCCAATGTGCCTCGAGATACGTGTGTGGGTTGAGATGAGTGGCTCACATTCAAGCCACCCAAATCATATATATAGTACACTAGGCATACAACACACAAATATAACATTTACCTGAGCCACCGTGCCTCGGTAGTGACACGTATCTCACTGCGGGTCTCACGTCACGGGTCAGTTGGTCATGCTTAAAGAATTAAACGTGTATTAAATTATTTGGGCCGTGACAATACTTCCCAACTAATAGGAAAGTTCGTCCTCGAACTTAAACTAAACGAATTGAAAAATATATCTGACTCGAAGAGGTACAAAAATCTATCTCGCATATAGTCTTCCCGTTCCCAAGTGAGTTCTGGATCTCCATGAAACTGCCACTTGACTAACACCTTCGGGATAGACTTGCTTCTCAACTGTTGTACCTTTCGGTCAAGGATCTAAACTGGTTGCTATTCATAAGAGATATATTCACTCAAATCAATGTGACTCAAATCCACCGGTCTCTCGTCTGCCTTTGACTTCGCTAATCGAAGCATCGAAATATGAAACACTGGATGAATTCCCGACATCTCGTGGAGGTAATTCTAGCTCATATGCAATCTTTCCAACTCGATCCTTGATCTTGAAAGGCCCGATGAATCTCGGTGCTAATTTGCATTTCAAACCAAATCGATAATGACCACTTACGAGGAGAAACCTTTAGATACACTAAAGCTCCCTCATCGTACGTGAGACCGCTGCGATACGTGTCTGCATACTTCTTTTGCCTCTCTTGGGTTCCCTTAAGCTTCTAGCGAATCTGTCTTACATTTTCTACGTGATTGACAACAATTTCTAGCCCTAACAAATCCCGGTCTTACGCTCGACCCTACAAGATGGTGAGCGACACGGTCTGCCATATAACGCCTCAAATGGCGTCAGTTCAATGCTCGCCTGATAACTGTTGTTGTATGCAAATTCACACAATGGTAAATACTCTTCCTACGATCCGTCAAACTCAAGTACACACACCCTAAGCATATATTCGAGAGTTTGAATCAACCTCTCAGTCTGCCCACCAGTCTGAGGGTGAAAGGCTGTGCTAAACTGTAAGCGCGTACCATACTGGTCTTGCGCACTCCGCCACATCCTGGATGTATACATAGCATCTCTGTCTGACGTAATAGTCAAAGATATTCCATGTAGCCTGCTAATCTCTCTCTCAAACAATACACTCAGCTGGTCAAATGTGTAATGAGCTGCCACTGGTATGAAATGAGCAGATTTCGTCAATCTGTCCACAATCACCCAGATGAAATCATGTCGATGAACATTCCTCGACAGTCCACGAACGAAATCCATGGCTATATCTTCCCACTTCCATCGTAAAATGGGAAGATACTGTAGTAATCCTCCAGGTCTACGATGCTCTACCTTCACCTACTGGCATATCCCACGCTTCGGATAAACTCGATATGTCCGCTTTCATCCCAGACCACCAAAAATTTCTCTTCATATCATTGTACATTTTGGTCCTTCCCGATGAAAGTGAACCGGAACGATGTGAATCCCGAAGAATCTCATCTCAAAGCTCGCCACCGTCGGTATCCACACGCCTCGAAATCCGAGACAACGATCTCTGCCGTCTCGATCCCAGGTCAAGACACTCGGGACTCGGGCTAACTCACCGAATCTCGGAAAGAAGTATGCAGACACGTAATCCACAGAAAATGTAAGAAAGATTCGCCAGAAGCTTAAGGGAGCCCATGAGAGGCAAAAGAAGTATGTTGACACGTATCGCAGCGATCTCACGTACGATGAGGGAGCTTTAGTGTATCTAAAGGTTTCTCCTCGTAAGGGTCATCATAAATTTGGTTTGAAAGGCAAATTAGTACCGAGATTCATCGGGCCTTTCAAGATCAAGAAACGGGTTGGAAATGTTTCATATGAGCTAGAATTACCTCCAGCCGGAGATAGTGTACCCTAATTCTCTGGTGGATAGATGCCCAGTAGAGATTGACGGGGTCGAGTTACCTTCAGAATTCAGGGTGCTAGAATTCCTGGAATTCGATGAGTTCATAGGGATGGATTGGCTAGCATCATATCATGCTCATATTGACTGTTTTGCGATTCCAGTGCGTCCAATGTTCATGTATAGTGGTAGTACACCGAGAGCCGAGGGCACTCGAGGCCTCGGCTTGCGACTAGTGGGGAGATGGAGACTTAATTTGGTATCGGTATATATCGTTGCAGAGAGTCGTGGACCTAAACTTTGAAGAGATTTCGGTTGTGTGTGAGTTTCCGGACGTGTTTTCGGAAGAGTTACCTGAATTACCACCACCGAGGAGACCGATTTCATTATTGAGTTGGTACACAGGTACGGCCGATATCTATACCACCATACCGCATGGCTCCACGAGAATCGGAAGAATTGGGGAAACAGCTTTTGCAAGAATTGAGCGAGAAGGGATTCATCACACCTTCGATATCACCATGGGAGCACCGATCTGTTTGTGAAGAAGAAGGATGGTACTTTGAGACTGTGTATTGATTACGACAATTGAACAAGGTCACAATCAAGAATAAGTATCCATTACCGCGTATTGACGATTTATTCGATCAGCGTGAGAGGAGCGCAATTTTTCTCCAAGATAGATCTACGATCGGGTATCATCAGCTGAGGATCAAGGAGGATGATAGATACATAACAACGTTTAGTACGAGGTATGGACACTATCAGTTCACAGTCATGCCATTCGGTTTAACTAATGCTCATGCCATGTTTATGGATTTGATGCACCGAGTGATGAGACCATTTCTTGACCGCTTTGTAATCGTGTTTATTGATGATATATTGGTGTACTCGAAGACTCGAGAAGATCACAAGCAACACCTCAGGGAGACGTTGCAGACGTTGAGGGAGCACAGACTATATGCCAAATTCAATAAGTGTGAATTTTGGTTGTCTAAGGCCAAATTTTTTGGTCATGTTGTTGGAGCAGCATGTATTGTTGTAGATCCAACAAAGATTCAGGGGATGTTGGATTGGCCACGACGCGTCGATGGCGAGATTAGGAGTTTTCAGGGGTTAGCGGTGCTATTCTAGAAGGTTCGTGAAGGATTTTTTGAAGATCGCTTCACCAATGACCAAGTTGACCTAGAAAGATGTTACGTTTCATTGGTCCGTGGAATGCGAGGAGGCATTTGCTCAATCAAGAAATTGTTGACTACCGCAGAGTAAATGGTTATGAGTTCAAACTTTGGTGGAGGCAATTGTTTCTCACTTATCAAAAAAAAATAAAAAAAATAAAACCATCGTGATTTTGAAAAGCATCTTCCTACTAGCTTGCTTTTGCTTTTTCATATAAACATTTTTTTTTATTAACCATGGATATCCATATACTTTGTCTGACTAGTCCCACGGGCCTTGAAATTGCAAAGAGAGACCACCAGTGGCTCGACATTTGGTCAGAATGAGGACTTGAAACCGAGGTCGTGCACCTAATCCCTTTTTCTCCCTTACCACTAGGCCACACCATCCGGATTTATATGAACACTTATCCACATTATCAAAGCATAATCTATGAAGATAAGCTGAATCAAACATGGCTGGCCTTAAACTAATCTTATTCTAAAATAATCTAAACAGGAGGCGGCGCCCTCTAACCCCCGGACCCCTATAGTACTCCTACGTATAGCAAAAAAAATAATTATGCTTAGTTTTTCATGTGGTCGCCTCCTAAACCTTGAGACCTCTTCTAGTTGCGTCTAAAGTTCGCCCCCCTAACAAGATTTTCTAGTTCCGCCACTGTTAATGGACCCGTCAAATTAAGTTGAAACAAACGAAATTCTTAACAACAACAACAAGAAGAACATAGCCTCAGTCCCAAATTAACTGGGGTCGGCTACATGGATCAAACTTTTCCATTGTGCTCGATTAAGTGCAATTCACATAGTTTTTGTAACGGCTTCGATTCCGTAGGGGCAAGTTGTTTTTCCGTCACATATAGTTTTTGTCACGGTATTGTCACGGAAAAACTAAAGTTGCGTATACTTCGTTGCAAAAACGTTTTTGTCATGGAAATTAGCGTGACAAATACCTTTTATGACGGATCTCGACATATTTCTTACGAGATTATTGCACGTCATAAAAAACACATTTTTGTTACGATCAGTATTTGCGTCACAAATGTTTCATTAAACAATGAAGAAAAATGTTTTACATCACGAGACTTTGTCCGTCACAAATACATGTAGTTACGAATTTGTACTAGTGACAAAAAATAATAATATTTTATAAGTACATTCCCGTCACAAAAAAAAGTTTTTATATAAAAGTTGTTGTAACTATCTCGCATCCGTCAATATAAAACTATTGCATCTATTAAATATTAAGAATTTACTTTACTTGCATTACAAGGCCAACATTATCAATCTATTCAAAGTTTAATTATTGTGATTTTGAATCCAAAGTACCAAAAAAATGATAATACTTAATTTAGAAGTCTAATATAGCAAAATAAAATAAAACTTTGACATGGTTTCTTCATGGCTTAAGTCTAACATAGCAAAATAAAATAAATCCGCGTTTTCTTCAATGCTTTCACTCCATGCTTCTTCAATTTCTTCTTCACGTGAAGCTTTCTTCAAGTTCATCATCTTTACCCTTTGAAGTCTCATCCAATTGCGCATCTAAAATTTCAAAATTATAAATATAAGTAATTGCACTTAAACACTTACATAAATAAAAAATCTTTAATAAATCATAATGTAGTAATGAAATTTCAACAGAACCTCCCCTTAAATTAAAGATTCACAAAAAATTTTAAACATTTTACAAACTTCCGCATGCATCAAATAATTCTACAAGTCAAATATAATCATCTTCATGAATCATAATGTATTACATAAATTCCAAAGAACCTCCCTTTAAATTTAAGATTCATAAAAATTTCTAAACATTTGAAAAATTCCACTTGCATGCATAATATAATTCTACAAGTCAAATACATTCTTCTTTAGTGAACCATAATGTATTACCAAAATTTCAACAGAACCCGCCCTTAAATTAAAGATTCACAAAAAAATTTAAACATTTTGCAAACTTCAACATGCATCAAATAATCATCTAACTCAAATATATTCAAACCATAATGCTTAAATTATTGGTGCAAATTTATGAGTTTCATTTGTATAGAACATAAAATAGTAAAAAACTCAAAAAATCATCAAAAGTTAGAGGGTCAAAATATACTAAAAGCATTAACAATTCTTGAAATAGTAGTTTAGCTAGCAAATGTCATTCAACTCAATGATAGAATAAATTGTCAAGTTTAGGAGATGAGTAAATGTTCAAAATAACAATCATGAAGGTGGATGCTCTTAAGTTGGTCATATGGAGGTAACTTAAGATATTCCAACAAAACTTAAATTATTACCTTTTTGATCATTCACTTTTGAATAATCAACGAGCAGGAGAACATCCATCATGAGAAGATGTTTGAACATGAGGCCTATGTGAGCTTCCAACATCTGAAGTCTGCCATGTAATAAAAAATATCAATTAGTTGCCTCATTTGTAATTTGAACATAATTAATAAACTTCAAGTATCAACAATAATGTCGATTAATTACTTGATTGACGTTGATAGGCAGTTGAATTCCAGCTTTCTCTAAACGTGCATATATGTTATCTATTTGTGACTGCATGTTTGTCTATAAACAATAAATTTGTAATAGAATGTTGTATTAGATTCATGAAAAAAATGATTAAAAAACAACCGAAATTGATGAAATATTTATTTTCGTCGCAGCAAGTTCCTCGCGAAGGAGCTCATTTGTAGCATTTACCTTCTCTTGTGCTATCTTTATTGCAACATCTGCCGGACATTCAGAATCTTTCCCAAAAACATCTTTAAATGAGGGTCCATGACCATAAGTTAGCACACGCCCGCGTTTTTCATCTCTTATTACCTTTTTTAAAAATTCTCTCAAACTTCCGATCGTTTGCTCGACTCATGAATTTGTGAAAGTTCATTTTGCAATCGCAACTAAACATAAAATTTGATATTAAAATAAAAAGGAATTGTTATGATGTAAACTAAATATGTATTACTAGTTATGAAGAAATAAATCTTTTCTTACTTTTGCAAATTCTTATGTATCTTCATTCGATCTAGCTCTCTTACTTTTATAATAAGTCAAACCATAATCAAGCACGGTCGTGGGTAGACCCTTATTTTCTTTCTTAAAGGTAAAATTTTCAAGTAAGAAATAATTATCTTTAAAAAATAGAGAACACTCAAATTTTTTTAAGAACCTACTCGATTACCTTATGACGGACGTTCGCGAAAGACTTGCGACTGCTCGATGGCGAATAGTCTTTTGCTTTCTATTTTCAAAGATTTGTTTTAGCAATTTTTTGCAAAGCAATATTAAAATACTTATCACACATATAAAAATGAATTAAATTTAAATCCAAATTATTATTCATTTCTAAAAAACTAAGTCAAAGATCTACAAAATTTTAAGGCAATTGAATAAAATGAAGCATTATATCCAATGGGATGGAATTATTTTAATGAGCAGAAATCAAATGCAAGACTAAGAATTTTGATTTGTACCTTAACTTCATCTTCGTTCCAATACCTCACAAGTATTGGCCATTGCTCATCTTGTACGCACTCATCAGGCACTCGAGTAAGAATATCTTCATCATCATTGTGCTTCTCGTAATGCACTTTTAATGTATGCTTCCACGATCTCCAGGTATTGGCAACTTTCTCTAAACAATTTTTCGCGAAACTCAAGTGGGGCATCAATATTATCATGTACTTAAACATTATGAAACTCAAACTCAAACCAATTATAGAAATAATATATTATTTTCATTTATATAGTTATCTTCTTACCTGTACCTCACGCCAAATGGCATTCTTATTTTCTTCAGGCACATCATTCCATGATTCATACGTTAATGGTACTAAAGACCCATTTCTAGCCATGATGCCTAGTTGCGTTGAAAATTTAATTGAGGTTTTTCCAATAGGTTGCATAAAGTCATTGAATTGCGCTTCAACCTATTTCCAGGACCCCAAATACGAATTGACGAACCGGACCTCTACCTTTCTTCGTTGATGTAATTGATTGTTCATCGTATGCGAAATTAATTAGAAATAGTGTTTGTAATATAAGAAATATTCGATATCAAAATTCAAAATCTTACCTTCATCGGATGAATGCATCAATGCTTCATTTGTTTCATCACTTTCATGCGGTTGTTCAACTTGTGCTTGTTCTTTTGAATTGAGATAATCCTCCATAGTTCTCTTCAAAACTTTCCACGAGTCATGCACCAAATAATGGTAATTATAATGTTGAACAAATCATCATGAAAATAAAAAATAATAAATTGTGTGACAATAATCAAAGGTGGCAAAATAATGACTCACTAACTTTCATAATATGGTACATAAAAATTTTATGAATAATCATGCACAGTCCATTCTTCTTAATCTTCAACATTGTTTACTTCTATTGTAGTTCCATCGACATCATGTCTCACGCATACGAAATTACTATCATCTCCACTTTTCTTTTTAGCTAACTGTTGATGTTCACAATCTTCTATTTGTGAAATATTATCAAAAGCATCCCTGCTTGTCACTTTGACAACAACATGCCAATCAGGATCTAAAGGATCTCTCACATAGAAAGCTTGTTTCGCTTGAGCCACCAAAATAAAAGGTTCGTCTCCAATTTGATTATTCCGATATAGAAGACGATTAAAATTCACTAAGGGAAATTTATAATCATATGTTTTCCTCCGAGTCTTATAGTCAATCCAATCAACTTTGAATAAAACAAACTTGAGGTTGGTAGGGTAAATTATCTCTAAAATATCAACAGCACTCCTTAGTAAGTGACTTCTCCCCTACGTGGATTCTTATCATTAATACTTGCATAACTCATGGTACCCGCATCCATATAGATACCACTATTTTGGGTTGCTATTCTATTGTCGATTTCTTTAATACGAAAATGCATACCATTTATTATATACCCCTTAAATCTCTGAGCATATTTACTAGGGCCATTTGCAAGCTTTTCAACTTCCTCTGAAAGTGTTCCATCTGACGACGTTCGCAAATTGTGGACTTATAAATTAAATTGATTCATATTTGCATTAATATACATTGAAAGTATATTATTTGAGTAGCAAAAAAATTTAAGATTACTTACATGATTCATAAGCCATGTATGGAATGTTTCATTGTGTCTTTTTCTAATAGTGCGTTCTGATGCACTTGACATTTCTCTTGCAAGCTCCTCAAGGTGCATACTGAACATAATAATAGATAAAATTAGTTATTATAGTACCTATAATAATATTAAAAAAAACTTAAGATATTTATTTACCTTTGAAATGGTAAAACCTCATCAGTATTAACAAGCACACATCTATGGACTTGGACCCATGTGATATTGTCGAGCAATACTACTTCTTCTTTTCCAAATGGTTGTCCACGGTCGTTTCCACCATCATAATTTTGAAGTGTTTTATTCATTTTTGTCTCCACATTCTCGTCAATGTATCTTGAGCAAAAATTCATATACTCATCCATCAAATAACCTTTTGCAATAGAACCTTCTGGATGAGCTCTATTCCGCACATATTTTTTAAGGGTGAGTAAAAACCTCTCAATCAGATACATTGATCGAAATTGAACATTTCCTGTAACCATTGCTTCTTGAGCTAAATGCACTGGCAAGTGTTCCATGACATCAAAAAAAGATGGGGGAAATATTTTTTTCTAAATGACATAACGTAAGTGATATACGTTCATCAATGACCTTTAAATCGGAAAGTCTATTAACTTTAGACCACAATTGCTTGAAGAAATGACTTAACTGAATAATTGGTGCAACAACATCGTTTCGCAACACTCATCGAATAGCCAAATGAAGTAATTGTTGTAAGAGAATATGGTTGTCATGGCTTTTAAGACCTCGAATAACACGTTCTTTAACATTGACGCATCGTGAAATATTTGAAGAATACCCATCTGGCACTTTCACAATCTTCAATCTCTCTAAAAAGATAGTTATTTCTTTTTTATTCATTGAAAATCGTGTTGGAGGTATATAAAATTTATTAGAACCCTTTTTTTGAACATGTAAAGGTTTTCTAATACCTATTTCCTGCAAATCACGTCTTGCATTCAAACCGTCCTTAGATTTTCCATCCACACCTAATAATGTAAAAAACACATTGTCGCAAACATTCTTCTCAATATGCATCACATCCAGATTGTGGCGCATCAAATTATACTCCCAATACGGAAGTTCGAAAAATATACTTTTTTTTCCAACTATGCACCTTATTCTTGACAATGACAGGCTCCTCATCTTTTTCTCTTCGTCTTTTAACACTGCTTACTTTAATTTTTTTCATAAGATCTTCTATCTATACTCAGTAAGTATCTCATACTTATCTAGCTGATGTAACACCCTACTACCTGTCAAATAGTTAGGCACGTTATCCAACTCCCACTTCCCATCAAAAGATTTATCCCTCCGAAACTTATGATCCATAGGTAAAAATCTTTGGTGTCCTGTAAAGCAATATTTATCACCATACTTCAACCATTGAGATTTTGTTTCCATATTGCAACAAGGACATGCAAACTTTCCTTTGGTGCTCCATCCTGAGATATAAGCATAAGCGGGGAAATCACTAATGGTCCACAACAATGCAAAGATGAAGTTTGAACATTTCATTTGTGGATACATCAAATGTGAGTACGCCTTCGTTCCTTAGTTCTTTCAACTCTTCAATAAGTTGTTGCATGAATACATCTAGCTTATCCCCCGGTCCATATTTCCCATCAATGAGTGTTGATAAAATAAAAAATGGTTGTTTTATGCACAACCAAGGTGGTATATTGTAACACATCAATACAACATGCCAAGTGCTATGAACTAACGACATATTCCTAAATGGGTTAAATCCATATGTTGCTAGTCTAAGTCTTACATTTCGTATCTCACTAGCAAATGAAGAATTTTTCTATCAAAAGCCTTCCAAGCTTGAGAATCAGCAAGATGCCTCAATACACCATCATCAATTCACTCTTTTGCATTCCATGTCATGAGTGAAGATGTTTTCGATGACATAAATAATATTTTCAATCTAGTTTTCAATGGAAAATATCTCACTTGTTTAGCTGCAACTCGTTTTCCCCCTTTTTTATTTGCATTTGTATTTGGGTCGTTAAAATCATCTTCCTTATACCTTGATGCATGACAAATAACACATTCACCAATATCTTTATTTTCATATGTGAACAACATACAATGATTAGGACATGCATCCCATGTTTTATAAGTAAAATCCAAATCTCGTGGTCATTTTGTTTGCTTTGTAATATGAATTAGGTAATCGGACTCTTTCAGAAATGCTTCTATCAACAACTCAAGCAACAAAGTAAAAGACTTATTTGTCCAACCACTCATTACTTTCAAGCTCAACATCCGTACAATGAATGAAAGTTGAGTGAATTTCTCACATCCTGGATATAATGGTTGTTCTGCATCTTTTATAAGGTTAAAAAGGATTTGGTTTCTTCGTTAGGTCCAAACTCTTGTGTAGATTCACTCAAGTTTCCAGTCTCCGCATCATCAATATTAGGAATCTCAAATGCATCATGTACCATTCCAACCATATCATCATGAAACAATTTATGTATTTCTTCATTATCTTCATAACAATCAAGGAGTAATAGATTCTCCATGATAAATCCAATTTTTGTAATGATTTAAGAATCCATTTAAAATAAGATGTCTTTTAACCTTTTCTCTTGACTTTAAAAATCGATTGCAACACTCCTTGCATGGGCAATAAATTTTTTCCTTTGTCCCGTTATTGGCATAAGCGAAATCTAAAAATTGTTCATACCCATCCATACATTCTTGAGAGTTTCGATCAACTAAAGATATTCAACTCTTATCCATTAATTCTGCACTGGGATTATCAAACATGACATTAACACAAATAAATTAAGATTATTAATTACAATAGAATATATTAATCATCCCTAGCAAGTGTACGAACATGAAATTACAAACAACTATAACATCAAAGATTAAGCAATTACCTCAATACATGATTCTAATGCATTATAATGTTGATCATGACATGCTTTACTCGTAAAATAAATATGAAATATCCTACCAAATACACACATTGTAGGAATCTAAGAAAATTAACGTACATTGGCAAATTCTACAAAATATATATAAAAAAGAGAACTTTGCATGTTCACCTCATCTCCATTCTCGCATTATGTATCTATATGTGTTGGTACATGCCTCTTATTGGTCAAGTGTTAATTAATTTTAGCTATATATATATAATAAATTTAAATGTCTTAAAAAGAGGTTAATTTTTTAATCTTACGCGTAATTAATGGTGCCTTAAAAGTGAAATGTATATCTACATGTTATGTCCTACCTTCACTGTATTTAATTAGTTAATTTATACATTGCTCATTGTCTTCTTGACTTATTGTTAACATATTAGAGGATGTCAGTCTTTTAAAGACTTTGTTCAATTAAGAGTAATTGGACATTTTTCCAGCAAGTGCTTGTTTGTCTTCTCGTAGATTTTTCTCAAAGTTTGTTTTCCTCTTTTTAAGGCAAATTCTACATAATTTTAACCATCTACAACTTGAGTTCATTTGTTGAGCCTTTCACTTGTAATTGATCATTCACTTTTGAATAGTTAAGGCTTTATAAATCTTATTTTATCCTTTTGACAACCTTGCTCATATTTCAATCAGTTTTATCACTGTGGACTTCAAAATTCACTTCCAATTCTACTTTATCAATTCACTTCTTGATTTCTTACTAATCTTTCCTTTGTATTGGTCGTTCAACACCCTTTGGAGATGTTGAAATGAAAATCATTAGACCAAAAATCCAATTCACATAATCCAAATTTCACACCAACGATTCATAATCATCGTTATTGAAATTGAAGAACACATGTTAATTGGGTCAATCATCAAGGAAGTATTTGGATTTACCTTATAGGTTTCTAAAACGAGATTCTTTGAGCAACATTGTGATCGAACTATAACTCAGCAAAATAATAAAATCTCAAGCCCAAATTAAATCACAAATCATTGTAAGATCAAACAAAACAAGCAAACAAAATATCAAACTGTCAATTAACCAAAACAACAAACAAGAAACATGTTTTGAGATGAAAGAGGGAGAACTCACGATGAAGGAGCGCGAGGACGATCGGGGAGCAGAGAAGCGTAACTAGGGAGCAGAGGAGTGCGACTAGGGAGCGGAGGAGTGCGAGGACGAACAGGAAGCAGAGGCGCGAGGGTGAGGAACACGACGACGCAGAGGTGTTTGGACGACCAGGGAGCAGAGGTGTGACGAAGACGAATGAGCAAAAAAACTGAAGTAGATGCGGGACGACCAGGGGAGAAGAGGCGCGAAGATGAGCAGAGGCGCGAAGGAAGATGAATGAGCGAGAGACTTGAGGACGACGATTGATCAGAGAGGACGACGAAGTAGAGACGCGAGGAGTGCGAGGACAACGAAGACTAAGTAGAGGCGCGACGACGAGGATGACCACGACTGCGGATCGGAGGCTTGAGGACGACGATGGATCATAGAGCTTTTGGTGTGAGTACGGCTTGTTGAATACCCAATTGCTCGGTGTGAAGAACCCTCAATTGCTCGGTGTGAAGACTCCTTACAGTTATTTTCTGGTGAAATAGGGCACGATTTGGATGAAGGAGGTGGAGGCGTGGGACGAGAAGGGCGGGATTAAGTTATTTGGGGAACAAAAAATGGGAAGGAAATTGCGGGGGTTTTGCGCGTGAGTAAAAAATTGTGTTTTCTTTTGTTACGGTAGAATGATTGTGAGCAAACACACTTTACGTGACGAAAACTTTTTACCTTTTTGTGATGGAAACATTTTCTTCTCTAAAGCTTCTTTTCATCACGCAAAATCTAAATCGTGACAAAACTAAGTGTTAATGTATAAAAGCTTTGTTTACGATTAATGTATCGTCACTAAAACGCCTATTGGATACGCTTATTTTAAACAGGGAGGCGGCCGCCCTCTCTAACCCCCCGGACCCCCTATAGTACTCCTACGTATAGCAAAAAAAAAATTATGCTTAGTTTTTCATATGGTCGCCCCCTAAACCCTGAGACCTCTTCTAGTTCCGTCTAAAGTTCGCCCCCTAACAAGATTTTCTAGTTCCGCCACTGTTAATGGACCCGACAAATTAAGTTGAAACAAACGAAATTCTTAACAACAACAACAACAACAACAACAACAACAACAACAACAACAACATAGCCTCAGGTCCCAAATTAATCTGGGTCGGCTACATGGGTCAAAATTTTCCATTGTGCTCGATTAAGTGCAATTGATGGTGAGCTTTTCAAACCATTCAAGTCCTCATAATTAATGCATCCCATGTTAACTTTGGTCCGCCCCTACCTCGTCGAATTTCTACGGTTTCTATTGAGTCAAGTTTTCTAGTTTGGGCATTTGTAGGCCATCTTTGCAGGTGACCAAACCACCGCAACCGCCCTTCCCTAATCTTTGTATCAATTGGTGCTACTCCTACTTGTCTTTGAATTTCTATATTTCGTATTCTATCTTTACGAGTTTTACCACACATCCACCTTATCATCCTCATTTATGCTACGTTCTTTTTATGTAATTGTTGTTGCTTTACCGCCCAACATTCACTTCCATAAAGCATAGATGGCCTAATTGCGGTCCTATAAAATTTTCCTTTTAACTTAGTAGGAACATTTCGATCACAAATCATGCACCCCTATTGCACTCCGTCATTTCTTCCATCCAGCTTGAATTCTATGTGTAACATCATTCTCAATGTTACCATCATTTTGTATGATTGATCATAAGTATCTAAAGTGGTTTACCTTAGGAACTTCTACTTCCCCTAATTTTACCACTCCGTCATCTCGATGTCTAGTGTTTCTAAACTCACAGTGCATGTATTCGATTTTCGTCCTACTCAACTTAAAGCCTTTAGATTCTAATGTATTCCTCCAGAGTTTTAATTTCCTATTCACTTCATCTTTAGTTTCATCCACTAAGACAATATCATCTGCAAATAACATACACCATGGTATATCCTCTTGAATATGTCTAGTTAGTTCATCTATAACTAAAGTAAATAGATATGAGCTTAAAGCCGATCCTTGATGTAGTCATATCGTAATAGGAAATTCTTTTGTATCTAATCCAAATGTCTTTAGACTCGTTACTACTCCATCATACATATCCTTAATAGTGTCTATGTATCTAGCACGCACTCTTTTCTTTCTAGAACCCACCAAATAACATATCTAGGGACCCTATCATATACTTTTTCTAAATCTACGAATACCATATAAAGATCTTTTTTCTTTTCTCTATATTTTTCTAACAATAAAACGAAATTCTTAAAATGTGCATAAATACATATATGAAGTACGTATAACTTTTTTTGTTGTCATGTGAAAATTATAATGTATAACTAATTAAGAACCAAAAACAAATTACTTAATAGTATACTATATATATATTATTTCATTTTATTTAATAATATAACTGATTAATTAAAATATAATTTATTTTTCACCCCAATAGGACTCAACCACATATATATATATATATATATATATATATATATATATATATATATATATATATATATATATATATATATATATATATATATATATATAATAGCCATTGTGCATTCACCAAACATCAACTAGTTAAATGGTGTGCATGGCAGGCTAACTAGGCCTGGTCGCACTTTGCAGGAAGTTGGCAATAAGCAGTTAGGTTTCTTCGAACGACCACCACCGCGAGTAGGGCAACATTTCCTTGCCCACTCACCTTCTTCATCCTCTTCACCTTGCTAATGGTCTCAAAGTTTATATGTGGATGGATGAGTTTGTTGCATATGTTGGCTTGAATATATATTCCTCTATACATTGGAGATATATATATATATATATATATATATATATATATATATATATATATATATGGTGTGTTTGTGTTGTTAATAAGGAAATATATTGGATATTTATGGAGTAATGATGAGAAATTTGTCAGTGATTATTGAATATATATATACCAAATTAATTACATGAGAAAACTAAGAACGGATTAATTGCATGCATTATTATTAGGCAGCTTGATTTTTTTTTGACTCCATCGACAGTCAAAACCTTCCCTTCCCTGTTGACAAGTAATAGGCTGGAGATAATTGCATGATTACTCTTAATTAATTAGCGGAATAAACGCAACGTGACACTGTCTGAAGCAATTCATATAATTTAATGCCAAAATTGATAACATCCCATTTTAATCCATATGCCTTTGGGTAGTGCTATTTGGACTCGTGAGTTCGGACTCAAAACTTTTTTTAATTTCAAATACATCATCGAGCAATTAATGAAGCAACCATAATCACTTGTAAAATTCTTTTGATACCCCTTAAATATTTACAAAAAATTTAAAAACCTTTATATGAGTCTGGACTCATGAGTCCAAGTAGATTTATTGTATTTATATTTATATTTGTGTGTGTATTAGGAAAGACGCATCTTTTAACGATTAGACATACTTTTTTGTATGTTATGGCGGGTTAATTTCTCTGACGGTCACCCAACTTTATGAATTATAACATTTTGATCACAAAAGTTTTCTTTGTTACACAAAAATAACAAACCTTTTAAAAATCTCACAACCATGGTCACCTAAGCTTTTTTCTGATTATTTTCTAGCAAAATTGTCAACGTGACAATGGTGTGGCACCATGTTGGTAATTAAGGGTAAAACATACCCCCCACTTTAAATCAGGCAACTAATTTTTTATTTCGCAATCCTCACAAATCTCAAAACATTATTCACCCCAAAAGAAAATTAAAGAACTCAAGAAAAAAAGACGACATTTTAGCTTTGGTGTTGAACTATCTCTATATCATCCTAAACAATATTCTTTTTTTCTACAAAGGTGATCTATCTCTGCAGTTTTTTGGTACAACAACATAAACTTTTTAAAAAAGTACGTATAAAAATTTATAATTAACAAATATAGATAAATTTTCACTTGGAACAACAAATTCTATAAATTAATTTGCAGCAACACATCACCTACAACGTTTCAAAAAAAAATTGCAATCTAATGCAAATAAATATCAATTATAAACAAAACGATTAATTAATTTCAAAACATCAAATGTAAAATATCCACACTATATAAATAAAACTATTTTTAGGAGGTTTAATTTCTAGAGATTGGAAATGTATAAATTTTAAGATTTAATTTTTAGGTGTAAATTTCGGGATTTATTTTCTTGGGTTAAGGATTTCCCAATTTTTTAACAAAATTAAACAAGTTGACTAATTTGGAGTGAGGGGTATTTTTGACCCTTAATTGCCAACTTGACGCCACGTCATTACCACGTTGGTAAACTTGCCAAAAAATGACTGAAAAAAAAGCTTGAGTGACCATAGGGTCATGTCTTATTTAGACTTCGTGGAAGGAGCCGAATGGTCGGCCTTATTTAGAGTTTATCTGATTTTATTCATGCAAGCATGGATTAGTCGACGTGATTATGACTATTGTATAATATTAATCGCATTATATGTAATTAATAACACATCCTCATAATTAATCATTTCCGTCACACATATCGCAATTACCAAATTGAATCACTTCAAAAAACAAATTTGAATTGAATAATTCATCCCATTCTTATTGATAAGTTGACAACCATCAGATTGTACCATATATCATGTATCATACATTGCAATTATTGCATTTGTCGTCTGCGGCTTCCACTAATTGCGATGTATGATACATGATATATGGTATATGGTACAATCTGATGGTTGTTAATCACACTGCAAGATCTCTGCTACGTTTTGGTGTAATCGCCTGAATATAATTCACTGTTAATAATGACGTGTTTATGAGCGTGATGACGACTTTCGACGCTAAATGGGACCCGCAAGTAGGCTTGTGCGCGCTAGAGCTAGATAAATGGTTATTTTTGGGTACTTGACTTGTTTAAATTGTGATGTTTACATTGAAATAGTGTACATGGCATTGCAATGTGTGTTATTATAGTACATTTGACGTGCGAGATCGTATGTTAAGTAGACGCCTCAATATGCGTGTCAACGTGGGTACGGGTAGTTTAACCTGCATCGGTAGTTTAATCGACTTAACACCAGGCCGGGGAAAATAATACACACAAAATGAATAAAATTGGTTAAATAATTAATATGGAATGTCTAATTGGTGGTTAGGAACATGGTAGTACATGTATGTCGCGGTTCGGGACGCGAAATTGGGCGTCGGAACACCCGAAAATGGATTTTTTTGAGGTGAAAACAAGGGTTAGTGTGCCATCGGAGTCACAAATCGGAGTCATGAATGGTTGGAACAAGAGCTAAGGAGGTTAACTTCATCTCATTGAGATGTGTAAGTGAGTGGAGATCACATTTGACTATAAAGTCAAATAAGACTTTCATTTTCCACCACATTTTCTCTCTCTTATCTTCCTATCGAGATTGAGAGAAAGAAAACAAGGTTTTAGTGGTTCATCTTGGAGATTCAAGGAGCTTGAAGGGGTGAAAACATCAAATCCAATGTGAGAATCAGTTACATTGCACCTTTCTCTATCTTTTGATCATCATTTTTTAGATGTTGGTGATGTTTTGGAGGTTGGTGAGTTGTTGTTATGATTGATTTCTAGTGTTTTGAAGTGTTGTTGTTGGTGTTGTGGCTGTTGTTGGGTTGGTAGGGTGGTAGAAAACCCATAAATTTTCAGCAGTGTTGTTGTCTAGACCGCGATTAGCGCGCTAATGACAATTAGCTTGCTAGGCCAGAAAATTAGCGCGCTAATGTTCGTCTGCGCTAAGAAAGTATAACTGTTTGGGCATCTAGCGCGCTAATGCCCAGACCTAGCGCGCTAATGTACCTATGTTTTGACGTAATTTGTGTGAAATAACTTAACATACATCCAAATGACTAAATATCACTTATACATGTAAATAGGTCAGTACGGGCTATAATTTGGGATATCCGAGACTAGGCGGCGCCTGACCAAAGTTAGTGATGGGACATGGAGTATGGTGTGAGGTGTGTAATATCCTAACTAAAATTTCTTGAGCGAAACATTTACTTTTTCTTTTGAATTCATTTTCTGTCTTTCATTACTTTATTCCTGGTGTATTGTAATGGACTGGACGTTGAGGCTAAGGGAAAGATTACGATGTATTGTTTAAAATAAAAGAAATGAGTAAAATAAGATAGGTTTTTTTTCATTCCAAAACTAAGGTAAATCACATTTTCCAAATGCATTTTTAGATGTACCAAAAATTGATACACGAATGGCGCATTTTGATAATGCACCATTCGTGTCCTACGTGGCACCGGAAAAAATACACGAATGGCGCATTGTCAAAATGCGCCATTCGTGTATTGTGAAACAATCCACGTGGCGTCTACGTGGATCGGTCCCTAACACAAATGGCGCATTCGAGAATGCGCCATTAGTGTATGGGGAAGAATCCACGGGCGTCTACGTGGCGTCCACGCGTGGGCCATTCATGTTTTATGAACACTCCACGTGGCCTCCACCTCGAGATACGTACGCGACGTTTGCATGGATTGCATGAGGTTGCATGAGTTGCACACCTTACGATACGTGTGTCACGTTTGCATGAATTGCACGAGGTAGGCCGAGTCGCCACCTCGACATACGCGCGTGTCGTTTGCATGACTTCTCCACCGCGAAATACATGCGTGGCGTTTGCATGAGTTGTCCACTTCCATATACGTGCGCGTCCTTTACATCGCTGTCTACCTCGAGATATGTGCGTGATGCGGGTTGTCCATCTCGAGATACGTACGCGATGCGGCTTGTCCATCTCGATACGTACATGACGTTTGCATGGGTTCACCACTTTGAGTTGAACAAATTACTCATTTTGAGGAGTAAATAAGAGGTTTTGTATTTTGTATAGATGACGCTTTTGGAAAATGTGTCATTCATTCCACCTCATTAGTTGTATAGATGACTCATTTTCAAAAGGAGTCATTCACTCCACCTCATCAACACACATCGCCACATGGAGTCACATCATCATCAATGACTCCTTTTCAAAGGGAGGCATACCTTAGTTTTGTAAATAAAAAGTACCCATCCTTATTTCATGAATTAAAAAGTAAGGTTACCTTACTTTATGAAAAACTCCATTTCTGTGTGTACGTCCACTAGGCCATGCACGCGTGCCATCTCGGTGAATAGGGCTACTCGAGAGAGTGACGGGCACGTGTGGGTGCGTTGTAGGTTCTACGCCGACCACCTAGCGGATCCAGATATTGGTCTTTCTTGAGTGCTACTCGCCGGCGATGAGTCGTTGGGAGTTCGAAGTATGGCGCTAGTCTGACCCTAGGGGCTATGAACATACACTTTGAGCTTTCACAATTACATATGCATGCGATGAGCACAGTTGCCTGTTTATATTTCCGCATGTTTATTTAATAGTTTTCTTTAAATTCCAGTATTTATTTTTCCATATTGCTCACTTAATTTCTTTGGGAATACTCACTCTGGACTCGTCATCTGTCTTTTTGTTATGGCTTGAATGCAGATCCTAGTACGTTTAGCCAGGCTTGTACGTTTGTATATACATATTTTGTTCTATTTTGGGATTTAGACATGAGAGTGACACACTAAGACTCTATATTGTTGATATTGTGTTACATTGAGGTCCATTTTTGATCTATGATGATATATGGGTTTTCCACACTAGATATCATAGTTACTTGCATGACTTTACTATTATATATATTTTGTCATGCTAAAGACTTCCGCTGTGATTTATTTGGGTTTAAAATGATCTAAACAGATGACTTGAGTTCAATAACAATTTAAATAGTAAATTGTTGTCATTTGAAGCGAATAATAATCAAATGGTGGATGAGATGGCATGTGGGACACAAATGGCTATTTAGTAGGCCAGGTTGTGGGCCAAGCATCAACTGCCAATCGTGGCGGTACATTTGGAAATTAGGCCGTTATATTTGGAATGTCATACGACTCAATAATTGTCGCAACATTGCATTCATGGTTGAAAAACTCTGAGAGAGGTACTTGGATGTTGCTAGACCTGCAGTACTTGTGAACCTATGATCTATATATAAAGAGAAAATTAATGTTTTGTATAAATGATGTTGCACTAACCAAAATGATAGTGTAAGATTCAAACGAAGATTGAATGTATTGAAACAACCCTTCATTAACCAAGAAAAGAATTCAAAATACACTTAATTATGATTTCGATGCCCTAAGCATTATAAATGATGTTGTGGTAACCGAGAGATGTGTAGATTTGAAACGAGATTTAATGCATTGAAATAACCTTTCATTAACAAAAAAAAATTTAAATGAACTTAATTATTATTTTAGTACCGTAAATAGTATAAATGATGTCGCGGTAATCAAATGGATGATGTAAGACTCAAAACAGAGACTTAATGCATTGAAGAAATCCTTCATTAATTAGATCGTTGTTTGATTGTTCAAGGTTGGGTTTTTCGTTGTTCAAAAATATGGTGGAATGAATTATCTTAAAACAATAAATAACGCAAATAAATAAATATCTTAAAACAAAAAATTGGGAAAATACTAAAAATGAAATGCTGGAAAGAGAGAGCATGTGAAATTTTCTTCCCTTCGACTTTATATATATAGATTTCTCTAATATTTTGTCAAATATATTTTTCCATTTGTAGAGGACAAAAAATTGATGTACGAGATTGTCTTGATCTAAGTGACACGTATGTGACGACCCCTTCTCAAATTAGGGCACTTGCACTTGCCTAATCCCTTTATTAAGCCCTAACCTCACCATATAGGGCCTAACAAGGAATTAGTCAACCTCTTCAAAACCTTATTACCTATCAATTATTCATTGTTCAAATAGATAGAAACATATACATATCCTATGTAAATTCATAAATCAGATTTAATTAAAATTTTCTAACTTAAAAATTATTAAGTTGAAGTCTTAACAATTCAATTAGCGGAAACTTATAACATATAGCCTAACCTTTGTGGAAAAACCAGGAAATAGAGATCACATGCGTATATATAATGAAACGACGATATATAACAACATGTATCTGGTCAAGGTACCTATCACTCATCCCATAATATAAAACCCCCAAAAGAATATCATATACATATGAAAGTGTGACGACCCCAGTTCCCATAAAACTAGGCCCCGCTCGGTCCGAAACCCACGTAGACTCCCGACTCGTTCCTAGCGAAGTCAACACAAGCCTCGTTAGCCTCCAATAGTTACTTTCTCATTAAATTTGTATTTTAACGTTGAGTTATTAAGTTGTGTCTTTTACGTAATAGTTTGCAAAGAATTAAACTTAAGACAAGATTAAATAACTCGAAAATAATTAAAAGTGAAACAACCTACGAGATGGAACCCAGAAATCAATGGAGAAACATGTATATGATACCCCATCTCACTTGATCCCAATATGTCCCAGTGTAATAAAAAATAGTAATATACAATAATTACAATAAAAATGGCGAAAACATACTATCATGCAAAGGAATGAACCGCTCCAAAAGTCCTCAAAGAAAGTCGTCAATCACCAGTTCTTTCCCCTTGCTCGTCTCTGTCCGCTCTTCACCCACCGTCACAAACTAGACGATGAGTACAGTAAAGAAAAAAGTAATAACCAGAAAGATATAAACAATAATTTATGAATCAGCTAAAAACAGTCCAAATATCATGCATGTATTAAAAGATAGATAAAAGATAAAACGTGCAGGATAAACAGACTGACGGATATGCACGACGAAAACTGAGTGCCTAGGAGTCAAAAGAGGCATACTAAGTGGTCTAAAATCCATAACAATCCACAACAACCCAATACTCGGGAAAACTCACGTTTGGTTGGGTAGCTGCACCCCTGCATGTAGTGTTCATGTTAGCCCAACTAGCTATAATCCCAGGAGTACCTTCTCGACACACTTAGGCCATAGACACTCAACCAAGGAATAAAGAATAGAATTCCAACAAATAGGCATTTATCAAATAAGACAATAAATTCGAAATATGAATTACTATACATTTCTTTAACTGGTTTACTTTCATACCTCGGACTCATGCTAATTCGCCTCACGGCTCGAACACGCTTCCCAAAACGGACACCCGAACTCCTAAGACCTTCCTTTAGGTTTGTGAGGACTTATACCATGTTTTAGGCTTAATTATAACATTTTGGAGATTTTGGAAAATTTCAACGCTATGTATTGCCAGGGAAATTAGCGCGCTAATTCTAATATTAGCGTGCTAATTTCTATATTAGCGCGCTACCTTGTACATCTAGCGCACTAATAAATATTAGCGCGCTAGTTTTTGACATTAGCGCGCTAATTTACATATTAGCGCGCTAACTCTGATATCTAGCGCGCTAATCAATATTAGCGGGCTAGATTTCTCACCTAGCGCTATGTGCAGCAGAACCTATAATTCTGCATTTCGAACTCTGGGTTTCCTCAACACATAGGCCATGGTGATGCCTTGGGGACCCTCAAACACATTACTAGAGGTCTCTAACATTGACCACAACACAAAAAACACCCCAAAATATCAAATACATGAATTCATGGAATTGACCAAGCTATGTTAATGGAGTTACCTAGCTTGACAACTTGATCTTCTTCACCAACTTTACTAAATTCTTGAGTCTCCCCTTCTCTCTTGAGCACTCCAGCAGCCACTTCTTGCTACTCCTTCTTGCCAAATCGATAAGGATGAAAGCTTAATTGATAAGTTTGTTTGACCAATTGGTTATATATGTGATTAGAGTTGATTTCACAATAACCACACATCATTTGCATTTTACGTATCCCGAGGCTTAACTTGTGGAGCACCTTCACATACTTTTCCTACAAGTCATGCATAAATGACTCCAATTAGATACTCAATTGATCTCTAGATTGGTCGCACGTGTCTCGATGCACATCATAAGGTCAATTATTTAATTCACTAACTTAGCCTTTTAATTGAATATTCAATATGACCACATTAAAGCATATATAGAACTATAGTTAATTCAAATTACACTTACCCCACAAGCTACCACCTCGGTCCCACGTCAACACGTAACTCGAGGTACGTCCCTGCTCATGTCTCGACTCACCGAATGCCCCGTGTATACCTTACTCGCAATTTGGCATAACAAATAAACATACATTTGTACATTAGAAAATCACATTTGGTTATAAAATAAATAATACACACATCACAGAAAAATAAATTTACCTCGGTGTCGACTCCAGAGGTTTCGACAAGTACGACAAGTCACGACGGTCTAGTCAACGGTCTTGAAACATGACACGTGACATATTTAAATTTGAGGGTCGTTACAGAACTTTCCTCTCTATCGAATTTCGTTCTCGAAATTCAAACTAAACGAAAATTCCAATATTAAACCATACCTAATCAAAATAGGTAGGGAAAGTGCTCGCGTATATACGACTCTAATTCCCAATTCGGTTCCTCGTCTCCGTGATGTTGCCATTTAACGAGAACGAAGGTATTTCCTTACACCTCAATACCTTCACCTTTCGGTCCAAATTCTAACTCTACGCTCCTCATATGTAATATCATCTCTCAAGTCTATCATTGGTCGTCATCCTTCCTTTGACTCGTCAAGTCGAAGCATAGAGATGTGAAACACTGGATGAACTCCGGCAAGTTGTGGCGGTAATTCCAACTCATAGGCAACCTTACCGACTCTCCTCGCAACTCTAAAAGGATCAATAAACCTAGGCGCAAGCTTTCCTTTGATTCCGAACCGGTTGTGACCTTTCAGAGGTAACACTTTAAGATCTACATAATCTCTCTCGGCGCACTGTAACTCGTCGTGGTACTTGTCGTAGTACTTTTTTTGTTTATCTTGTGCACTTTTTAGCCTTTGACGAATCTGCCGTATCTTTCTCAGTGTGATCCACAAAGAATCTTCACCCAAAAGTCATTTGCATCCTCGAGTGCTCGCCCAACACGATGGCGATCTACAAGGCCTACCATATAACGCCTCGAATGGTGTCATTCCGATACTGGCCTGAAAATTGTTGTTATAAGCAAATTCAAACAAATGAATATATTTTTCTTAAGATCCTCCGTACTCCAAAACACACATTCTGAGCATGTCCTCGAACACCTGAATCAGCCTCTCGGACTGCCCATCTGTCTATGGATGGTACACCGTACTTATGTCAAGGCTAGTGCTAAACTGTGCCTGCAAGCTTTGCCACAACAGTAAAGTAAATTGCGGCCCTCTGTTTGACACTATAGACAATGGTACTCTGTGCAATCTGACTATCTCTCGTTCGTAGAGACTATTCAATCTATCAACTCGTATGTAGTGGAAACTAGTATAAAATGTGCATGTTTCATAAACATGTCCACAACCACCCATATACTTTCATGTTTGCGAGGAGATCGAGGTAACCCACTGACAAAATCCATAGCAATATGTTCTTATTTCGACAACAGAATGGGAAGTGGCTGCAGCAAATCTCCGGGTTTCTTATGCTCGGCCTTAATACACTGACATATCTCACACGCTCGAATAAACTCTGAAACATCGACTTTCATCTCCGGCCACTAAAAGAGATGCCACATGTCTGCGTACATCTTGGTCTGACCCAGATGAATAGAATATCGCGAACGATGAGCCTCCTGAAGTATCTCAATGCGTATCTCAGCCACTGATGGAATCCACTGTTTTCCTCAAAACCTCAAACATGAATCTATCGATCGACTCCAGTCTGGATGACTTGAACTCTCAGCCATATCGCTGAATCGCTAGTACAACTCGTCGACTTCTTGTCCGTCACGTCACTTAAATCGAAACAATCTGCATCCTCATCCGACCATGAATCTCGTGTCCTAGTTATACTTACCGTATATCATCCAACTCATCACCTCGGCGACTTCGAGTAACGCATACTCGTGAGTCATATGACATACTACTACGTGAGCATTTGCCCTTTCCCGCTCAAAGCATCAAAGAACGACATTGGTCTTCACAGATGATACTCAAACGTAAAGTCATAATCCTTCAGGAACTCCAACCAATGTCTCTGTCTCATATTCAATTCTTTTTTTAGATAATAGGTACTTCAAGCACTTGTGATCGTGAACAAAGAAAACCGCACACCATATAGGTAATGTCGCCAAATCTTCAATGCAAACACCACAACGGCTAACTCGAGATCATGCATCGGATTGTTCTTTTCATGAATCTTAAGTTGTCGAGATGCATATGCAATCAATTTGCCCTCCTGCATCAACACACAACCCAAGCCAAACTTTGAAGCATCTGTATACACAACCAAATCCTTCCCTGACTCAGTCAACGCCAAAACTGGTGCAGTCATCAACTTCTCTTTCAAAGTAGAAAATGCGTGCTCGCAACTCTCATCCCAATGAAATTTTACGTTCTTCTGAGTCAATCCAATCATTGGTGCAACAATTCGAGAAAAATCATGCACAAAACGATGATAATAACCAGCCAAACCCAGAAAAACTGCGTATCTCGATCACTGTAGTCAATGTAGGCCAATCAATCACTGCTCTAAATTTAGCAGGATCCATATATACTCTGTTGGCTCTAACGACATGTCCCAAAAATCTAACTTCTAGCCAAAACTCGCATTTACTAAACTTGGCATATAACTAGTGTTCCCTCAAAGTCTGTAGAACTGCCTAGAGATGTTCCTCGTGATCCTCACGAGTCTTGGAATAGATGAGAATATTATCAATGAATACAATCACAAATCTATCAAAATACGCCTTCAAGATTTTTATGCATGAGATCCATAAACATAGCTGGGGCGTTAGTCAAACCAAACGACATGACTGTAAACTAATAATGGTCGTATCTCGTACTGAACAAAGTTTTCTCCATGTTTTCAGCTCTAATTCTAAGCTGATGATAACCAGATCGCAAATAAATCTTGGAGAACCACTGAGCTCCAGTCAGCTGATCAAACAAATCATTAATACGAGGAAACGGATACTTGTTTTTCACAGTCACCCAATTCAACTACCTATAGTCGATGCACAATCTCAGACTGTCGTCTTTCTTCTTCACAAATAAGACCGACGCGCCTCATGGTGACATGCTCGGGTGAATGAATCCTAACTTAAACAACTTGTCCAACTGAGTCCTAAATTCCTCCAACTCTCGAGAAGTCATTCTATACGGCAGTATAGAAATATGTTTAACCTCAGGGACTAAGTCGATGATGAAGTCTATAACTCGCGGCGGTGGTAATCCCGGTAGATCCTCTGAAAATACGTCAATGAACTTGCACACTATCGGTGTCTCCAATACTGATCTCCAACCTCTCGGTAGTGCTCATGACACTCGCAAGCGTCTCAATCTCACTACTAGTGGCAATCCTTCCTCTCGTAATCAAAAGTAAAGCAGTTGTCCCCTGAAAATGGATCTCCGTCCCATCTGACAATGGAATCATAACTGACTTGCTGTAGCAATCAAGATGAGCATGATACGCACCCAACCAGTCCATACTAAGCAAAGCATCAAACTCAAGAAACTCTAAGACTCTCAAGTCTACAGGCAAATTATGACCCTTTATCTCTACCGAAAAGTCGACACATAACAAGTTCGGGTACATCTTGTCCCCAACAACAGCGCTAAGGATCAAGGGTCTACTAAGCCTAGTGGGTCTCAACCCTAATGCATTTACTATGCGTCCAGAATTAGCGCGCTAATTCTGGAATTAACACGCTAATTTTCAACTTAGCGCGCTATCCAGCCATATCTAGTGCGCTAATCAATATTAGCGTGCTAGATCTCATAACTAGCACGTTATGTGCAGTAAAACCCATAATTCTGCAATCTAAATTCTGAATTTTATCAACACATAGGCTATGTTGATGCCTTGGGAACCCTCATACACACCTCTGAGTTCCAAGACACCATTTACAACATTAATCAACAACCCACAACATCAAATATATGAATTCATGGATTTGAGCGATGTTAATGGAGCAGAGAAGTTACCTAGATTGATGAATACTAGCTGAACTTGATCTTCCAACTCCACTTGGTTTGTTGATCTTCTTCTTCCCAAAGCCTATTCACTTCTCCAAAGTTTACTTCTCAACTAAGCAATTGAACGAGAGAGTGTGAGGTGCTTTTGTTGATCATAAACTTTATATAGTTGAATTGGATATGGTTGAATGATAGCCCTTGATCATTTTTGCACACGTATCTCGAGACATAACAACTGGACCTCCTACACAAACATGTCCACAAGTTCATGCTTAAGTGACACTAAACCATAACTCCATTGGTGTTGAAGCATGTTAACTCGTATCTCGAGACATATCAAATGGCTTATGTTTTAACTTACTACCTTAGGTGTATCACACCTAATCAACCATAATCCATATAACTCACTTAATAAAACCATATAAAGCTTGTACAAACTTACCTTATCAATTTCTACCTCGGTCCCAGTCGTCGCGCTTATTATCGAGACAAGTCCCTACTCACGTTTGGACACCTATCAACAAGTAAGCATGACTTAGTAGTCTACACATATACAATATACTAAGCACACATCACCACAAATATAACATTTACCTCACCACCTAACCTCGGTAATGACATGAGTCTCATTGCGGGTCCCACGTCACGAGTCATTTGATCCTGATTAACACATTAAACTAATAGTAGTTATTTGGGTTGTGACAACGTACGTAATTCAAATTAATTCTGAAGATATACCAATATTAAATATTTAAATTATCTAGAGCCTTAAATTCATTAACATATCAATCTCAGGATGGAATCTTGTTGACAACTAAAATTTGCCACCCCTTCTTCCATGCTCTCTTATTCGCTACTTGTCGGTCTTAATTTCTCTCGCTCTCTTAAACCACCTCCTTTCGATAAATAACCTCATTTCCAACCTTCAACTTGATGCCCTATCTTTTTCATAAAAGGGTCCCAAAATTCTTTATTCAATGGTGATCCTCCTAGGGGAACTCCTAGATACTTCATAGGCCATTGACCTTCCCTACATTTTTCCATGTTCAATTTCAGTCCAGAGATCATACAATAAGAAAGTACTATCTCCATCATTGGAAAAAGTAAGGAATCATTCGCAAATTGAATATGAGATATGTGTATTTTATCATGCCTAATTTTGGTACCTTTAAAGGCATTTATCTCTTTAACTATGTTCAAAACTCTTCCCAAAATATCCGCCACAATCTGCAATATCTTGATATCACCACATGGTTTGCCATTAATTAGAATAGAATATTTGACTGAACTGAAACACCATGAACCCATAATCTCCATTTTTGGCCAAATCATTTATGTTGAATATCATTATATTAGAATTCCCAACTGACTTGATCATGAGCCTTGGCAAAATCGAACTTTTAGACATATGCTTTCTTGCCCTTGGACCTTGCATCTTCCATAACTTCGTTTGCAATCAAAGCCAAGTCCAACATTTGCCTATCAGGAATAAAAGCCGACTATTCCTTTGCAATGGATGTCATCCAGAATCTCATTGATCCTCTGAGCTAAAGTTTGGCCTATGATCTTATACATACAATTAATTAGACTAATAAGGCGATATTCGAAAACTTTACATGCTTGATGATTCTTCAGTATTAGATAGGGGTGGGCATCGATTTCCGAAAAATCGCCCAAATCGCCCAAACCGTCTAAACTGCATGGTCTGGTCTGGTTTTTAAAACTCGCGGTTTGGGGGTGGTTTGAATTACTTAAAAACCTCGGATCGCGGTTTGGTCGCGGTTTTCATTTAAAAAAAACCGCGGTTCACCAAACCGAGGGTATTTTAGTAAATATCTTACATTTACAACCCTAAAAGTTAAAAGAAAAAGAAAAACTTTTTGCTTTGCTCGATCTCGTCCTCACTCCTCAACATCTCACCGCTGACGCCCAACCATTTGCCCTCCCCATGGCTCCCACCACATTGCTTATTGTCGTCGCCTCTTACCAATCGTCGACGCCTCCCACCTCGCCAACCATCAAAGCCTCCACTGTTGTGTCCACCGCTGCCTCGCACTGCCTCCTCCCACCAGTCCCGCCTCCACCGCTGCCTCGCATCACCTCCTCCCACCGGTCCCGCCTCCACCGCCGCCCCGCACTAGTCACGCCTCGATCGTTGGGAGTCCCACCACCGCTTCCTACCAACAGTGGTCACCTCTCAAGCCGCCTCCTACCACTAGTGAACAATAGCATTGCAAGAGAGGTAATTATCTTTAATGTTCTGGCTTTGAATACCAAATAATTGGTCTCACTTGAAAAAAATTTGAGTTTGGCTTTAAATGGTTTAAATGTTTTTTGATGTTTTTTGAATGTTTTGGCTTTGAATGTTGAATGTTCTGTCTATGGCCGTCCTCTTAAGTTCCATAATCTTCTCCTCCGTTTTCTTTCTTTTTTGGTGTTTGAATGCGGCAGTACCATATGCAATATTATTTTATTGTATGTAATATGTATGATTGTTTTCTTTATTTTGTTTGTTGTTATTGTAATTTTTTTTTTTTTAAATGGGTAGCAGGAAAACCGCAAAACCAAACCAACCAAATCCCGCAAACCGCGGTGGTTTGGGTGCGGTTTTGATGGTTCGCGGTTTGGTGGTGGTTTGCAAATCGGTCCAAACCACGAACCCTCGGTTTTGTCGCGGTTTGATGGTTTTCACCACCAAACCGCGGTTTGCCCACCCCTAGTATTAGACATATAAAGGTTTCATTGGTTATAGCATTCAATTTTCCTGTCCTGTGGAAGTCTTGCATTGCCTTCATAATATCGGTTTTCGTAATGTCCCAACATTATGTTTTTATGACTTCCAAAATGTACCCATCTGACTTAGGAGTTTTATCATTATCGCAATCCTTGATTGCCAGCCAAACCTCAGTGTCATTGAAAGGTATTTAAAGATGTCGTGCTGCTTCAGGATTTATAACACCCTAGTCAACCTCCTCTATTTCCCACAAATTAGTTTGTTCTTTTGAGAATAACTTTTTGTAGAAATCAATCAAAATTTCTTGGATTTTATCTTCACTTTCATAGAAAAACCCGATCATCAGCCAGTAACCTCCTAATGTAATTCTTATTTCTCATATGGCATTCATGATTCAGTTAAGCTGGAAGTTCATTGAAGATACTCTTACGGATGCCAAAATATCGAAACTTCTTTCTAAGGTTATCTTAAGCAGCCTTTCGTCGAGTTCATTTCAGTTGTTGTGGAATGGGGACATATCTGAGGCCTTTACTCCCACCAGAGGTGTGTGTCAGGGAGATACGATTTCACCATACGTGTTTGTGTTATGTATGGAGCGGCTTTCTCAAGCTATTGATGACGCGGTGGATACTGGTTTGTGGCTGGCACCTACATTTGGGAACGACGTTCGTATTTCTCATTTGTTTTTTGCAGATGATCTCATTTTGTTTGCAGAGGCTTCTGAGGAACAAGCGACGCCGGTCTCTAATATTCTACAATGTTTTTGCGAGCATTCTGGTCACAAAGTCAGTTTTGCTAAGTCACTGATTTTTATGTCTCCTAACGTCGACTCCCAGTTGCCAGAGAGGATTGTGAGGAAGCTCAACATCCCAACTACTAATGACCTGGGGAAATACCTTGGTGTTCCGCTCCTTCATGGCAGGGTTTTAAAAGCTACCTACAGTGATTTGAAGGCAAAAGTTGCTGCGAGAGCACATATGTGGAATCCTTCTCGAATATCTCTTGCAGGAAGAACGACTCTCTGCAAATATGCGTTTTATTCGACTCCTCTCTACACGATGCAAACCTCTATGATACCTAAGGGAATTTGTTCAGATTTCGATAAAATCTGCAGAGGTTTCATTTGGGGGTCAACGTCCGCGATGAGGAAACCGAGTTTGATTGCATGAGACCGTCTTTGCTAGCCAAAACGGAATGGCAGTCTTGGCCATCGGAGCTCACATGACATGAACATTGCGCTCATGTTGAAGTTAGGTTGGGAAGTATTATCCAATCATAATGCCATGTGGGAGCTTATGCGTGCGAAATATTCTTTACTTAATAATGTTATCCCCCATTCTCTCAGTGCAGGAAACAGTTCTCATACTTGGAGAAATATTTGCAAAGTATGGGAAAAGGTGTTGTTGGGGGTGGGTTGGGCTATAGGTAATGGCAATACAATTCGTTTTTGGCAAGATAGATGGACTGGGTTGGAGAAACCGCTTCTTGAGCTTGCAACTGGCACAATTCCGGCAGATCGCTTGGAGGACACTCTTAGCAATTATGTAACTAACTTTGGAGATTGGGATTGGGCTGATTTTCATTTTTTACTCCCTGCAGGAGCTCTTCTACGCATCGCTGCGATACCTCCGCCAGATCCGAATGGGGCAGACGTCTATTCAATTTATTGGGTGCATTCTAAATCGGGATCCTTACTACCTCGTCTGCATATGCTTTAATATCTCAACATTTCTGGTCAACACCAGGCACGGAGTGGGCTCTGGTGTGGAAATGTGCATGCGGAGAGAGTGCGTTCTTTTCTCTGGCTAGCCCTCCACAACGCTCTTCTATCGAACGACGTCCGTCAGCGAAGGCACATATGTGAGGTTTTATGTTGTGAGCTATATGGTGGAGAGAATGAGGACTTGAACCATATATTGTCGGAATGTCCATTATCTTCTCTTGTATGGAAAGAGTTCCTGGGCCTTCACAAATGGATTCTTTGTTGGAGCCCCATCTCAACCAATGGATTACCGATAATTTAAGTAATAACATGATCTTTAAGGGTGTTGGATGGTCTACTTTCTTTGCCACCTGCTGTTGGATGCTCTGGGCTAGACGTAATAAGGTTACTATTGGAGAGGAAAATATAGAGAATTATGCAATACGATTATGGCTAAAGCGAGATCCTTTCATCAGGCTAATGAAATGTTCTTGCCCTTCAGTCTGCATAAAAATACTCGTATGGAGCATTTGATCGGATGGAGGTTTCCACCACTTCATTGGGTGAAAATCAATACAGATGGAGTTGTGAAGGGGGAGCATAGATAGGCGAGCGCGGGGGGTCTTATCAGGAATGACGTAGGTGATTTCGTTATTGGCTTTGTCTCTAATCTTGGCGTATGTTCAGTGTTTGAGTCCGAATTATGGGGATCGCTTCATGGCCTGCAATTGGCATGGAACTGAGGCTTTTCTAAGGCGATACTGGAGGTGGATAATAAGAGCGTGGCTGATCTACTGATAGGGAAGGTTATCCCAAGAAACACCCACCATCATCTTGTCTCTTTAATTCTGCAACTCATTGACTTAGATTGGGAGATCCAGGTTATGCATACTCATCGTGAAGGGAACCGAGTGGCAGACTGGTTAGCTACTTGCGTTGCGCAACATTCAGTTGGGACACATATACTTGACATGTGTCTCTCGGTGATTGTAAGGAAAGATTTAAGTGGTGTATCCTTTCCTAGAATGTGTCATATGTAACTAGACCTTTGGTATCTTTCTAATATTAAAAAAAAAAGTACTTTGAATTAGTATCACCTTCCCTGAGCCATTTAACTTTGACTTTTTGTCTAATCATTTTGTACTCATTTGATAGTGTTTGCTTCGTATTTACGTTGAAGAATGCTTTCGTATAGTTTATGGTTGTCAACCTGAACGGGTTGGCCTAATGGTAAGGGAAAGCTTGGGATTGTGCACGCACGATTTGAGTCTCGATCAATTCCCCACAGCGTTAAGATTGTCTAGGCCAATAGGGTACACTCAGGCCGATTGCACCAGGGCCTAGTGAAAATAGTCAGGCTTGTCTGGATACCCACGGATATAAAATATTTATAAATACACACACACACACACACACATATATATATATATATATATATTATGGTTGTTAAAAAAAAAAAAAAAAAAAAAAAAAAAACACTCCGCAAAGCAATTAAATAAAAAAACATTTAAATGTTTTCTTATTATAACTAATTATTTATTGTATAAATAATTTGATTAGCACAAGGCTGTCTTACTTCAATTAGAACTACTAATACATAATTAAGCCCCAAATTACATATGGCATGGAATTTAATAAACAAGTGCATGCTCCAATATCAACATGGGGGCTTATTAGAGAGGCCACATTTAGCTGGGATTTGCAAGGCAAGAGTTGGGTTTATACCAAACGATGGCAACAATGGAGAGTTTTTGTAAGAGCAAAGGCAGCCCATGTCACCGTGAGAGAGCCCGGAGCAACATGCCTGAGTTGGTGGTGGCGGGTTTGGAGCAACCGCTGCTGGCTTGCACTCCATCAACTCTGCCACCGTCATATTGCATATTTTTGCGTCGTCCACCTTTGTCGCCTTTGCGCCATTGCTATCAATGACAAAGTTCAATACCACTACCACCACCACAAGCAAAAGTGCATGTTTCATGAACACCATCTTAAGCATGTTTATATGGAAAGTTGTTGCTAGAGTTCACTTATGTTTTTTGCTATATATAGAGCTTGAGCTCAACCCCTATATATATAAGCATGTATATCTCGTGAAGCCTCACTAGCAAAACTAACAAGGTAAATAAATAATAATAATAATAAAATAGAATAAAATAAACTAACAAGGTATGGTGATATGTCACCTACTCTGCTATTCAGTTGCAACTTTTAAACAATTATCCAAAAAAGTTACAACTTTTAAACGAAACACTTGCATGCATTTAAGCTAGCTGCTAGCTACAATATATATCACCGGCCGATGGATGACATCAGCTTTGGTAGTAATTAATTAGCACTAGTTAATTAGTTGGTTCTTTTAATTGATTGTATATTCTTAATTTTGGTCAAAATTAATTTTAATTTTCAGTGGAAATGCTTATTTTTATGTTAATGAGGACATCAAACGAAACACGGACTGGCATATGTTGGATATGCATCGATACATGCACTAATGCTATTCACGCATATTTCGAAGAACACGTCAATGCACACCGTGACATCCTATATATATAAAACATGAGAAGAGCATAATGTTGGGCGTACGGGCTTTGTTGAGCGGGTACATAATACATAGTGTTGAGGTGCTTGTGTAGTGATGCAGGTGGGGTGGGGAATCCCCATTCCTCACGGGGAACCGCCTCGATGGGGCGGAGATTCCCCACCAACTAGCCCCCACGGGGCCGGGGACGGGGGCAATTTCATCCCCACCACCGGGGGCGGGGCGGGAGCGGTATTATCCTTCCCCACCATGGAGAATCCCCATGGGGATCCCCACGGGGATCATGAATATTTCATGTAGGAATTGCATCAAAATCATTAAATCTTATATTTTTCTTTTTTTTGTATGGTGAATGTTTCACATAAAGTTTGAAAATCAACCTACAATTGCAAAGAAAAAGCTTTTAATGATTTTTAATTTCGGATCTATAATGCATTTGTTCTCTTTTTTTTAGATATTATGCAAAAAAGTGATGTGGTGGAGAATCTCCACGGGGTGGGGATCCTCGCCGGGTGGGAATAGGGGTCAAAAATTCCCCATTGGAGATTTTCAAGCGGAGAATCCCCGCCCACACCATAAGTAGGGATGGTGATAGGGATAGGGATTGCATCCCCCCAAACCCGCCCCACCTGCATCCCTATCAAGATTAATTTTGATTTTCAGTGGAAATGCTTAGTTTTATGTTAATGAGGACATCAAACGAAATACGGACTAATGCTATTCACGCATATTTCGAAGAACACATTGAATGCACACCATGCCATCCTATATATATATATAACATGAGAAGAGCATAGTGTTAAGCGTATGGGCTTTGTTGAGCGGGTACATAATACATAATGTTGAGGTGCTTGTGAGAGTCGAGAGTGTGTTGAGCGTACGAGCCTACGTGCGGATACGTGATACTGTCATATTGAATCTTGTTGGGGTTTCTATCTGAGTTTAGATAGAAAAGGATTTTCTTTTGTGTACTAACCTATTGATAATGGATTGTCTGCTTATTTCTTGCCTGTGATTTTTACGCTGATTTTGGAGTTTTTCACGTAAATCTTTGTGTTCTTAATTTCTTTGTGGTCTATTTACCTTTAGGTATATTCGTGTGACTATGAGTTTTGGGATTCATACGCAGCGCAAAATTCAAAAATAATTTTGACAAAACCCAACAAGATCGTAAATAAGTTTCATAATATAAACTAGATCTACAAAAGTAAACCATACCTTAATCCGTGATTTCCTTCTCTGATTGTTCGATTTTCAAGACGTTCAAGTGCGCGTCCTCTATCAGAAATCCACACACGAACAGTGACCACAATTTGGAGCACTAGCCTCAAGAGAAATAGAAAACTTTTTTCTTTCTCTTCTAAAATCAAGAGAACTCGAAATTTGCAAAAACGAAAATCTTATATGTTTTTAGGGTTTCAACCTTTATTTATATATGTAGATAAGCTCTCTCAAAAAACCTATTCGTAATACAACTATTGCATTTAGGCAATTTAAGCAAATTATGCATATGCCCCTATTTATAAGTTATCATATAACAAATTGAAAGGACATTTATGTTATGAATTTTATCATATAAAATTCATTACTCTAGACCAATTAAAATTGCTTGCAAAGCCATTCTTTGTGAGTGACCCAATAGGTTCATGCGACATTGGCAATGAACCAAAATCATTTTGGTACACGAGTCTTAAGCGGTCTCTAGCAAGGTATTAAGACTACCAAAGTAACATGAATATTAAAATCTGTAATGACCCCAAACCCAAAAACCCACCCAGGGGCAAATTAGTAATTGTGTGAACTTTAAACTAGTTCAAGTGCTTTGTAGTCTTTTCGGTAATGTAATGAACCATCTTTTTGTATATCAATTTCCCTGTGCTTTCAAGTACTTGTGTCATCATATATATATATATAGCAACAAGTACAATTAGCTCTTGGTGGGGGTAATAATTGTTTTTTTCTTATAAAAAAAAAAAAATTCTTATTGTCACATCTGCTAAGTTGACAACCATAAGATTGTACCATCATATATAGCAACAAGTACAATTAGCGCCAAATTACTAAATTGAATAATTCATCCTATTTTTATTGCATGTTGTGATAAATTGACAACCATAAGATTGTACCATATATCATACATAGCAAACACAATTAGGTAGCGCTAAATTATTACTTCAGATTGTACCATATATCATATATAGCTAGCAAACACAATTTGGTAGCGCTAAATTAATTATTACATGCACGGGACTTAAAACAGGTGCACCATATCACAGACATGTGTACGTAGTCTCAAGAGCAGACTACCTTAGGGACACCACATTTCTCAGGGATTAGCAGCGCAAGAGTTGGGTCTACGCCAAGAGCTATCAGCCGTGGATCGTCCTTGTAAGCGCAAAGACAAGACAAGTCTCCAGCGTCGTTATGAGCTTTCACTTGAGCGCAACATGCCGGGGCTGGTGGTGGAGGGTTCGGTGGTCTCGCTGCAGGCACACATGGGGCGAAATCCGTCACCTGAAACTTACTGCATTTGTCGTCTGCGGCGTCCACTAAGCGACCGGAGATGCTCAACACCACCACAGCAACCACCAACATCATCAAAACCCCTTGTTTCGCCATCTTTTGCTAATTACTAATTAGTTCTGTATATTGTATCAGTTGTTGTGTACGTCCCTCTTGGCCCAAAGGTGGTCCTTAAATAAGCAAATGTATTGGCTCAAACATTTATTATTAATGACTATTCTATGTTAAGAAATCTTTTTTTTTTTTTTTGAAGTAGGAATCATCTTTAAGGATCAAATTGGATACTAGTAATTAATATGAAGAACACTTCTACATATCTTGTCATCGTCAATTCCACGTGAAGTAGTTCATGTACATTGTACACGTACACTAAACTTATTTTCCAGCCCATTATAATATAATTTCTCTAAATTTCGTCAAATATATATATATATATATATATATATATATATATATATATATATATATTTCCATTTGTAGAGGACAACAATTTGATGTATGAGATTGTCTTGATCTAAGTGAAACGTACGTATTTCAAATTAATTCTGAAGATATACCAATATTTAATATTTAGATTATGCAGAGCCTTGCCCCATCTAATTATAAATTCGAAGAATTTAAACCACATATAGGCGATCTGACGCAGCGGAGATCTTCTAAACCAGTTGAACGAATCCACGAACAACTCGATCTAGGTCAGAACTTAAGCCAAAGTTCGAAAATTCTTTTATTCCAGCCCCAAAAAAACTCCGAATTACATCCAATAGGTCGCTTAAATAGCGAAACCCTAAAATTTGTCAAAAATAGTAAAAAGTCCAAAAAGCCATAAAAGCCCTAAACTGGAAACTAGACGAAAAATAGAAACAAATGCCGCAAATGGCAATAAAAACGGAAATTCCTAATGAAAGTTATAAGCTAAACAAAACTTTTCTAAAATAGCAAAATTGTCGTTTCGGAAGGCGAAACGATGGAATTTCGCCGAAAAACGTCGTAGTCATGGCGTGGCTGTGACCCGTGATCTCCACGTCGTTTCCAATCAACCCATGCCCCCCGGAACGCCGAAACTCAAACGCCCGAACTTCACCGAAATTACCAAAATGTCATCCTGTCATATCTTTCCATCATATTTTTCCAAGAATTTGCAAGCTAATTCTTGGACTTCATCATTCTCCCCATGGTGGACAGAATTCGCCCTCGAATTGTCATCATCAGACGTATCCCCATAATAGGGAACAAGATGCTTGACATTAAATACATCAGCCGTGCGAATGTGACTTGACAACTTCAATCTGTAAGCATTATGATTAATTTTCTCAAGAACCTCCACAGATCGATCTTCCGAATCGACAATTTGTTGTAATCACCCACGAGAACCTGGTCTTTAATGAGAACGCCCACACAAAGTCACCCACTTCAAACTCCACGTGACGCTTCTTCCGATCTCGCATATTGTTTGTACTTGTCAAGACCTTTCTTCAAGTTATCTTCGACGATTGATGAATCTCTTGCAGCCCACTAACAAAGTCTTCTCGCCTTGCCATGCCATCTAGTCTTACTTGGCACTCGGTAACAGATCGAGAAGACCTCGAGGTAGTACCGAATACACAACCCGAAAATGACTAAACCCGTGATTTTCGATTAACAAAGATGGTTGTGTGCAAATTCTGTCTGGCTCAACTTGAAGTCCCAACTCCTGACATTCTCACCCACCAAGCTCCTCAAAAGATTGCCTAACGAACGATTGACAACTTTAGTCTGCCCATCTGTTTGCGGATGATAAGCACTGCTAAATTTTAGCTGCGTGTTCACCATAGCCCACAAACTGCGCCAAAAATGGCTAAGGAATCTGGTGTCCCGATCTCGAAACAATCGAGGTAGGAAGGCCATGCAATCTATACACCTCCCGAAAGAACAACAGCCACCTTTACATCATCGCTGGTCTTATTGCATGGGATGAAGTGAACCATCTTGGAAAAACGGTTAACCACCACAAAAATAGAGTCATTTCCCATTGTGTTCTGTGCAACCGCAAAGACGAAATCCATGCTAATATCAACCCACGGTTATTCGGAACGGGCAAAGGCATATATAGTACGAAGCATTAGTTGCGGTACCCTTCGAAAGTAAGCAAGTCCTAAGACCGCCGCACATATCTGTTCACTTCCTTTCGAATGGTAGCCAAAAGTAAGAGGCCCGCACTAGCCGCAAAGTGCGATTACGCCCACATGTCCCTCTCCATGCAACTCTCTAATAATCGCAATCTCAGGTCGCAATTAGAAATGCAAAGTTCTGGTTGCCCAGAAATAAGAAACCTCACGGAGTGTATAATCAAGCACGTTCCCCACTCCGCACCTTCTCCACAATAGTAGCAAAGAAAGGATCGAGTAAACAAATCAAAGAAGGAGGAAAACCCAGTACCTCAATGGTCATGCACTCAACAAACTTTTTCGTCTGCTCAGGGCATCGCAACTCGTTGGTCACACCAGACTGTTTCACCACAAAAGTAAAACGCTCCAAATAGGCCACCCAGGAAGCATGTCCGCGAGACCTTGTTCGCCCATGTAAGTGTCGCAATGAATCATGGTCTCGTAAACAAGACGAACTCTCTCATGGAAAAGATAATGCCGCCAATGCTTCACGGCTTGTACATCGCATAGAACTCCACATCGTATGTGATATACCTCAACTTCGCCCTGACATGCCTTCTCACCGAAATAGGCAACATACCTATTATTCTCGACTCAAGACAGCCCAATGCCTACCTTGGATGCATCACTATGCAACTCAAAAGTGTAGGTAAAAATCTGGCAACACCCGTAACGGGGCGTGGTTAACCGCACCTTGATCAGTTGGAATGCTTCATTTGCACGTTGCTCCACCCAAACTTCACGCCCTTCATACACCAGAATTGGGGCCATGATACCGTCAAGTGTGGAATGAACCGCCCGTAGTAAGGAAGCCAACCCATGAAAGTCTGCGAACCTCCGTGACGGTGGTGGGTCTAGGCCAAGTGCGGATGGCTTCTACTTTAGACTCATCAACCTGCAACCCTTATCCAGAAATGACATAACCTAAGAAAATGACATTCGGTGTCAAAAATGAGCACTTCTTCATCGCAGCATAGAACTTCTCCCTGCGCAAGATAGTCAGAATATCTCGCACGTGCTGGAGGTGTTCCTCCTCGTTAGTATTGTATATCAATATATCATCAAAATATACCACAACACACTTGCCTATCAAAGGTCTCAAGCTCTGGTTCATGACTCTCATGAAGAACGACACGACTAACCACTCATACAGCCCCTCCCTGGTTTTAAAAGTAGTCTTCCACTCATCCCCAACTCTAATGCGAATATGGTGGTACCCATTCTTCAAATCCAGTTTTGTAAAAATTTTTGCTCCACTCAATTTGTCAAGTAAATCATCCAAGCGAGGGATAGGAAAGCGATACCGACAATCTTGTTGATTGCTCTACTCGTCCACACACATCCGCCAGAGCCATCTTTCTTTGGTGTAAGGAGGGCCGGTACCGCACACACTGACTCGACTTTCACGGATGAATCCCTTCGCCAATAACTCTTCAACTCGTCTGCGCAACTCCTCATGCTCACTGGGACTCATTCGGTAGTGTGGTCTATTAGGTAGTGACGCACCAGGTTCAAGGTCAATCCGATGCTGAATATCATGCAATGGTGGCAGTCCTTCTGGCATCTCATCAGGGAAAACATCACAAAACTCCTTCACAATAGGAATTGCTGCTTCAGGAACATCAACATCTATATCTACATCATTTCCCATCAAGATGTAAACTACTTCAGAATCATGTAATGCATCTTCAAATCTTGCCAAACACAGCAAGCTGCTAGATTCTTTAGTAGGGTTAACTTCCTCCGGATCCTTGGCGGGTACTAGCACAATCTTCTCTCCCTTGAACATAAGGGTGTATTTATTGGTTCTGTCATCATACACAACTCCCCTATCAAACTGCCAAGGACGTCCCAAAGAATAAGTGGCAAGCATCCATAGCCACAACATCACACCGGACTGAATCCTTGTAGTTAGCACCAATAGAAAAAGTGACAAATGCACGCTAAGACACCTTCACCTCACCACCCTTCTTCAGCCAAGCTAGCTTTTAGGGCCTGGGGTGTTGTTCAGTTGCAAGGCCCAACTTCTGAACCGCTTCAACTGAGACGATATTCTCGCAACTGCCTGCATCAATCATGAACCTGCACACCTTGCCTAAGATGGTACACTTGGACTGAAAGATGTTATTCCGCAGCCACTCATCATCAGCGACAGCTCTAGGAGTCATACAAGAACTCCTCACAACCAAGGCAGTACCCACATCTCCAGTCATGATCTCATCTTATGTGTTGTCAGAAGTATCAAAGGCTGGTTCTACAGTGATGTTGGCCTCTTCCCCTTCGTCTTCCTCTTCGTTCTCAATAAAGAGAGTCTTCTTCCCTTTATATTCGACTTCATGACCAACTTCGCCACAACCGAAGCATTTAATCCCACTAGTGCTAGGTCCGTTCGTGCGACTAGCGGTGGTTAATTGAAGCGGTATTACCTCCGATTTGGCCGTCCCAACACTAACATTACCGGAAGCATTACTCACACCCCGACGCTGTTGTTTCTCCACCAACAATGCTTGTGCAGCGCTGCAGATAAGAAGCGGATCAAACATGTTGACGACATCTTGGATCTCGCACCTCGAAATCCACCAATATACCGCGCCACTAATTGGTCGTTGGCTCCTGTCGTTTCTAGCGACTAATCGATAAAACTCAGAGTGTAATCATCTACCGACTTTGCCCTTGTCTCGCATTCTCGCAACCTTTGATACATAAGGCGTTGGAAATTGTAAGGCAAGAACTCGGCCGTAAGTGCTTTTTCATCTTCTCCCACGAGGTGATCTTCGCCTTTCCATTCCTATTCCGCATCAACTTCGCTATTGCCACCAAGCCGTGCCCGTTGCTGAATCTGTCGCAACCAGATTGCACACGCTTGCCTTCGGGCACACACTTTGAATTCTAGGACTTCTTCAACTCGACGCGGACAAATCCCAAGAATTCTTCTGGTCGAAGGGTGCCATGGAATTTCGGGACCTCTGTCTTCATCCCAGACTCCCACCGTCTGCGATCATCGTCAACTGCACGCGGCCTGTAGCGCCTCCTCGGTGCCTCAACATACTCATCCTCCTTTTCGGTAGAAGAATCTCCTACTGGTTCATCACCAAAAGGTTCCATTCGATGGTTACGGACACGTTCCATATTCTGACCCAACAACTGATCGATTCTGGCAGTTAATTGTTCTACCACCGCGCCCATGCGTTGGTCAATTATTTGGCCAATTTGTCGATTCAGATTGTCACGGTCATACACCTCCTCGATACGCTCGCCGGTTCCTCTTCTACGCATGATTTCTCCAATCACGCCGAAGTTAGACTCGATACCAACCGACGCAATGAGATCTTCTAAACCAATTGAACGAATCCACGAACAACTCGATCTACGTCGAACTTAAGCCAAAGTTCGAAAATTCTTTTATTCCAAATTTCCAAAAACTCGAATTACATCCAATATGTCGCTTAAATAGTGAAACCCTAAAATTTGCCAAAATAGTAAAAAGTCCAAAAAGCCATAAACTGGAAACTAGACGAAAAATAGAAACAAATGCCGCAAACGGCAATAAAAAGGGAAATTCCTAATGAAAGTTATAAGCTAAACAAAACTTTGCTAAAATAGCAAAATTGTCGTTTCGGAGGGCGAAACGATGGAATTTCGTCGAAAAACGTCGTAGTCACGGCGTGGCTATGACCCGTGATCTCCACGCCGTTTCCAATCAACCCATGCCCCCGGAACGCCGAAATTCAAATGCCCGAACTTCACCGAAATTCAAACGCCCGAACTTCACCGAAATTACCAAAATGTCATCCTGTCATATCTTTCCATCATATTTTTTCAAGAATTTGTAAGCTAATTATTGGACTTCATCACGATCGCCTTTAACCAATAAGAGATTTTAAGTTTAATTTTAATTTTTAAAACTTCAAATTAAACTGTGGATCTCAAAATTGGCACGTATCTCTGGTTACGGGAGGATCGAAGAATTCGTGTCACACCACAACTCCTTAGCTATAGTTCTATTATTTAATAATTTTTTAAATAAACACAATTTAATATTTATACAATGTATAATGCGGAAACCCTTTATGCTGCATGTGTTCATATAAGATTTTTGATGAATACGGAGGCGAGTTTCCTCTATTATAAATATATAAATGTACAAAAAGATATCTACAAAAAGTATGCGTGCTGTATAAAAGTGGGTTTGATTGGTCGCCAAGCCCTTGCTCGCTTTGCTCATTGGCCAACGCAACGGATTAGATTAACTTAGTGGTGCACACGGATTAGATCCAGTCCAATTAAGTTGGATCCACAATCTAATTCAATTATTGTGGATTGAAAAATTACAGTCCAGTCCAGTCCAAATAATTTATCAATCCAACTCAATCCAACTTGCAAAATGCGAATCGGACTGGATGAAGTTCTGCGGATTGACGTTTTTCTATCCAAAAATTCATGAAATTAAATTTTATCATATGAATCACAAAAATTATGCATCTCGTGAATGAAAGATTTATAACATGCATCTCACAAATTTATATATACCATATTTTTCACAAACTTGTCATTACAATAACATGTAAAATGCAAGTTCCAACATAAATAAATATGTTATCCACAAATTCTCACCATACACCCTTACAAAAGCACATAAAATGTGCACGTTGCAATACACGACATGCCAAAAAAGATATGAAGTGTAATTAAAGAGTTAAGAACAAGCATGGTCTTTAAGATACTACAATTTCTATTTGATAGTTAGGGTTAATGCTATTTGAGATACTATAGTACTTATGATTAGATATGTATATGTGATGTGATAAATAGATTGGATCGGATTGGATCCGCGGATTTTTAATGTAGGATCCGCAATCTGATCCAGTCAAGCCGGATTAGTGATTTTTCAGCCTAATTCAGTCTTAGGGATTAAAAATTAATGGATCCAATTAGTGATAATTGATCCGGATTGGACTGGATCCGCATATTAGTGTGTATACCTAGATTAACCTATCATGGAAGCCACTTAAACAAGGTCGGCTCACCCCCACTCTTTAGTTAATCCGGTTCTAAAGGATTTCAGCTTTACTAAAATGCCCCTCAACTTTATAAACATCAAATAATCCAAATTGTGCATCCTCATTTCGTGCATGAGTGGCCACTGACCAACACCAAAATTCCTCCAACAATCTGTCGAATCGGACATTGAGGCTGTTTGCAGATTTGATTTCACAAATTAATACTCGCTAACATTAGCCACCGATTAATCAGCCCATTCGAACAAGTCCCTCATATTATCGAATCCCGTATTCATCTCCCTATTTTTTTTAGATAGGAAAGAAACAACTTATTTTTGCACCCACCAAGGTTTGAACTCATTTCTTCTGACTTTCAAATCTCATATTAAATTATTAAGCCACCCAATTAATTTATTGTTCTCCCTATTTTATTTAGGGTACATTTCGGACTTCAATATGCAATGTAGTATTTATGACATTTCATTGGTTAATGAAATGTTGTAATAAGGTAGTTGAACTTCAATATGCAATGTAGTATTTATTACATTTCACTCGTTAAAATGTTGTAAATTGGTTGGCTTACCCTCTTAGATTAGAAACGATAGATATGCCTTTTTAGGCTTCAAAAAAAATGAGAGTGTTTATGAAAAACAACTTCTTCACAAAGAAAATGACAACTCTATTGAAATGTTACTTGAAATCCCGAGTCAATACATGACTAAGAGTGCATGTGCAAGTCTCTGCGAAACCGCATTCAAACTGCCTTGATCTGGTATGATTTTTTAAACTCAAGGTGTGAGGGTGGTTTATAAAATTTGAAAACTGAGACCCTCAATTTGATGGCGGTTTTTATTTTCTTATTGTTTTTTAAAAAAAAAAAAAACCTAGTTCACCAAACCATATTGGTTGTTATGACATTTAAAGAAATTTTAATTGATCTGTGAGCTTTATATTGTATTTTTGGTGGATGAACATATATGGACATGTGTGCTTTACTGTATTTTTAGTGTATGGACATGAACTTAGAATGTTTTTTTTTCTTTTTATATGGAATGTATAACATGATTTTTGGTCAACCGATATGTTTGAACATTCAATTTCTTTTTTGGTGAAAAAAATGTATTGCAAGAAAAACCGCAAAATCAGACCAATCAAATTAGATAAACCGTAGTCGGCTTGGTTGCGGTTCTTAAGTATTGCAGTTTGGTGGTGGTGCATAAAACTATTAAATCGCGAACCCCCAATTTGATGGCGGTTATTTGAGGGGTGTCCATCACTAAAACCGCGATTTGCACACCTCTAAAACTCACCAAGGAATAAGGCCCCCAGCTGTCTGAAGATTCAAGAGAACAGGTTATTTTTCTTAGGCCCAATTAATTGCACTAGTTAGTATGGCAATGGCATCACTATCACAAAATCAGTTTTTGGTGCATTCACTATAATGATTAGATGACTTTTAACATTTTTTTTTTTTTTCGTCAAATAGGTGACCTCATTTACCATTTGATAGTGATTCAGAAGCATACGCATAAGACAAGTCCTTAGGATACTCTTTCTTATTTGTGAACACATATATATCTCTCAAATACACATGCAGTTGTATATTAGACACTAGAACAATTTCAATATTTAATAGAGGTTTTTAAACCCCTATTAAAGGGGTGTTATTAAATACACCTAATTGATAAGAGTTTTAAAAACCTCTATTGAATACAAATATTAAAAATTAAAACATAACACATTTTCATATGATATTTAATAACACTCTATTTAATAGGGGTTTTAAAACCTCTATTAAAGGCCAAAAATGTTCTAGTGAGATGAGTTTATTTAACATTTCAAATAGTAATTGAATAATTCACTATTATTCTTTTTTTATTATTGTACTAAGTTGACAACCATATATTGCACCATCATACATTTATCAATTAACACCAATTAAATTAGTGCATTACAAATGGGACTCAGCAGGTGCACTATTATATCACAAACATACGCATATATATGTAGTCTTAGGGGCAGACTAACTTAGGAAGGCCACATTTCTCTGGGATTTGTAGTGCAAGAGTTGGGTCTACGCCAAAAGCTGGCAGCTCCGTAGAGCCCTTGATAGCGCAAACGCAATCCAGGTCTCCGGCGTCGTAGTGAGATTTCACTATCTTGCAACACGCCGAAGTTGGTGCCGGAGGGTTTGGCGGCGGTGGATATGGCGCTGCCGGCTTGCATGGGATGAAATCCGCCAACGCCACTCTACTGCATTTGTCATCCGATAACCTTGCGGCGGCCACTTGGCTGTTATTCTGGCCGGAGATGCTCAACATCACCACCGCAACCACCAGCACCAAAAGCACTTGTTTTACCATCTTTTGCTTCCTTAATAGTACTGTATATTGGTATGTATTAATTAGTTGTTGCAATTCTTGTTGAGAGGTTGACGCCCTGCCCAAATTTGTGTTGGTCCTATAAATAGGCTAATGCATGCCCTCGTACAAAAAGTTTTTATTAAAAGGATTGGAATGAATTTATATTTAAGGGTCCATGAAGATTTCCATGATCAAATTAGATACTGCATATATACTATACCATATCTGCATATATATATATATATATATATATATATATATATATATATATATATATATATCATGGATACAAATCCGGCCCCCATGAAGAATTAAGTTCACAATCACATTTGCACTTACTATATTAGAAAAGTCAAATATGGTTGATGTGACGACCCCAGTTTCCCACAAACCGGGCCCCGCCCGGCCTAAGCCCACGTGGACCCCTGAGCTAGTCTCGCAAGGTCAACGCAGGTATAGTCAGCCTTTCAATTCATCATTATAAGTAAATTCATAATTTTAAGTTGAGTTATTAGTATTTTTCAAGTTTTACAATTTAGCGGAAGCAATTAATACATTAAATAACTCAACAATAATGTAAAAGAGTTGGACAACCTAATTGCGGAACCCTGTAAACATGTACATTCATGTATCTCTTCATTAATGAGCATTCAGATGAGAGTAAATACAAGTTATACATGCCCAAATTCTCTCAAAAATCCAACTCCCAGTGTTTTAAAACAAGTATATCTAATAGTATAAAAAAATCACCTAGCTGTGGAGCCTTCCCCTTATTTGATCAGGATCTCGCATTCGTCAAACACAAGAATGACGAGCCCAGTAAGTAAAAGCCAAGATAGGATCTAAACAGTAATTCAAAATAAATGAAGCAATCTAAAAGTCACGCGGATAGAAAGAAAGCTGTATGGAATGCATGAAAATAAGACTGTAAAAATGAAAGTACAACGAGAAATGAGTGTCAAAGAAATAATAGAGAGGTGCCCAAGTAGTCCAAGACCACTGAATGCGGGTGCCACAGGGTCGGGGTCATAGAGTCGCGGCAACGCCAAGTAGACTCGGGTCTTAGGACGTCGCGTCGCCTGCTGTACCTAGACCATCGCGAATGAGGGATATCAACGGTGCCCCGAATAAAACAAATCTCATTCCGACCAAATACTCAAGTGACTCAAGGTCATGGCCCCGGTTGCAAGCTGGTAACCACTCCAATCAGAGACACTCGTATGACTCACTTGGCCCCCAGACACTCATATGTGGGTGGGAATTCCAAGAAAGGGACACAATGCAACATCAATAAAAAAGCTCAAATAAACTATTGTGCATTTCCTAGCTGGTTTTACTTACCTGGGCTCGTCATTCTTGTGTTTGACGGAATGCAGATCCACAGTCCAGAAAGGGGAAGGCTCCACAGCTAGGTGATTTTTTTGTATAATGAGCTATATTTTTTTAAAACATTGGGAGTTGGGTTTTTGAGTATGTATATCTTGTATTTACTCTCCTCTGAATGTTCATTAATGAAGAGATATATGAATGTATATGTTTACAGGGTTCCATAATTAGGTTGTCCAACACTCTTTTACATTATTATTGAGTTATTCAATGTATTAATTGCTTCTGCTAAATTTTAAAACTTGAAAAATACTAATAACTCAACTTAAAATTATGAATTTACTTATAATGATGAATTGGAAGGCTGATTAGGCCTGCATTGACCTTGCGAGACTGGTTCGGGGTCCACGCGGGCTCAGGCCAAACGGGGCACAGTTTGTGAGAAATTTGGGCCATCACAGTTGATATCAGAGCTTAAGTTTATAGACCTAGATGGTTTAAGGTAATATGATACCAACACAGTTGGTATCAGAGCCGAGTTTTGAGAATCCCATGGCTTAAGACATTATGATACCAATGTTACAGTTGGTATCATAGAGTAAGGTCTTAAAATATAGAGTTAGGACACGGTTGGAACTTAGAGTGGAACCCTAGGATCCTGACTTAGAGTCTTAATTGGGAAGTGATGAGAGTTGGAGAAATTAAAATTTGGACTATTGAGCTATTTGATGTATTGTATATTATTACTATCGATAGCTATATCATGATCGAGAAATTGCATTCTTTGCATATTGCGATAGCCGATGATCACCGAGATCAGTGATACCGGTCCGGGTGACGTTCAAGAGAGGTTAGATGCGATGTCCCAAATTAGTCACCTCACATGGCCAAAGAACTTCAGGGGATTCTCCAACTTTTGAGAGCATAGGGTACAACATCACCTTCTACATCTGCAGCTAAAAGACTGTGTGTTTTGGGCGGGAGTGCGCCGACAAGACAGTGCAATTGCCGTTATTACGACTCCTACGGCGTCGACCGGCCCGAGGGAGAATAGGTCCAGGCTCGAGAGAGTATCATCTACTCCCGATACACCGACGGACGATACACCGAACACGCCACTCGATGAGAGCACACAAGTGACGCCCGAGGCGAGGCGGTCTCGCGAGTTTTAGAGACATTACCGGAGAAGTTTCACGGTGGTACGGATCTCGAGCAACGAGAGAAGTTTATGAGGAGTCACGAGAAGATTCATGACGTCTTGGCCACACCAGAGCATATGAGGCCGATCATCTCATCAGCTTCGTTATTAGGAGAGGCTGATGTGTGGTGGCGTAGCATGGTGGCTACGAAGGGGAAGCCTAAGGATTATGCAGAATTCAAAGAGAGGTTCAATCAAAAGTATTTCCTTCATGAGGTTAGGAACATGAAGAGGATTGAGTTTCAGAACATCCGACAGGCGGCTGACGAGACAGTGATGCAGTATATGGGCTGATATTTGCGATTGATGGACTATGCCGGAGGCATACCTGATACGGACGCTGACCAGGCCTACTACTTCATGAACGGCCTGTTGGGTGAGATCGGGTCAATGGTGGAGACCACGGCTCCGGGGACTTTACAAGAGGCGTATGAGAGGAGCTTGGCTAGTGAGACTTTTCAGAGCACGCGCACTGGTACAGTAGACGCAGCTCCACAACCAGCACAGCCAGATGTCAGACCCAGAGGTGATGGGAAGAGGAAGTGACCTAGACAGTGGAGGTCGATGGATCGAGCTCAAAGTATGTGGTTTGTTGCATCTCCACCTCCTGCAGCGCGTATTGCGTCAATACCATCTGCTCCAGTACGGAGTTATAACATCACACCACAGCTGCCGGCACCGTCAAGTTCTCTGCGACAACAATATCATAGACTGAGGCAGGGGCAGAGACAGTGGTCAGAGGCAGAGGTATGGACCGGGACAGAGTGTTCCATCTGGATCGGGATCTCAGCGTACTTGTTGGGAGTGTGGACAGCCAGGTCACTTCGCCAGTACGTGTCCACGATTGGGCAGGGCGGCGCCACAAGAAAGTCGGGGAGCAGTTCATGTCGTTATCGCTACCCGTAACCTGATAGTTTTATTTTCGGTCGCTTGGTCGATGAGTTGGGTTTGAAACCAACTAGACTAGAAAGACTGATTCACATTCTTGCGGATGTACTGAGGATGTGTGTGTTAGAGACGGTGGACTAGGTCAGTGGTACCAGATTCGCCAAACATGCGTACTTAAACCCTAAGGCGCGTGTTTTAGTCTAGTGAGGCGAAATACTGTTCCCAATATATGTTTCGAGGATGTTGCCTTGGCATATATTCGGGGAAGGACATAAATGGTGTGGGAGGTCGCATAGGTGCAACCAAACTGCTTTGAAGGTCTCGAGGAGCCCAGGCTCGTCGAGGAGGAGCCTAGCTCATCGGGCTTAGACTCAGGCGGGGGTATGGCCTTGGCCTTCACAAAAATGGGTGAATTGCTTTAATTTCGAGGACGAAATTTTCTTTTTGTTGGGAAAACTTTAACGACCCGTATTCTTAAGTCGTTAATTAATCGCTAATTAGTGCGCACGCGACGACATGACTTTAAACCACTAATTTAGTTAAATTGGCTAAGTGAGGACAAGGCTAGTGTTCGTGCATAATGCGTGTCAAGTTTGGAGTGTTACACGTGTGTGGGACTCACTCATCGTGATCCGAATCAAATCGACGCGAAATAGGGTCAAGTTAAGGTTTAGACGCGGTGTCCCCGTGTTTCGGAGTGCAATGGTATTTTCGTCAGTTTTTGGCAAAAATGGGGTATTTTTCGGGGTTAAATTCGGACACAAAAATCGAGGCGATAAGTATGAAAAAAAAAGATCGGATAATAAGAGAGAGGAGAGAGGAGAGAGAAGAGAGAGAGAAAATGAAAGAAAGAGAAAGGAGATGAGAGAGGGAAAGAGAGAGAGAGAGACAAAGGAGAGAGGGGAACCGCGAAGGAGAGGAAGAAGAGATGACATCGACAGCGCATGTGGACGAGTCCGGCGAGACGTAGCGGCGGTGGACCTGTCAGAATCGTCGACAGACGTCGACGTGCGAGCGACTCCAGCGAGGACGAGCGGGCGCGGACGGAGGCTCGCAGCGACGCGGAGGCTGCGGACGAGGTGGCACGCCTGTGGGGATGACGACGAGCAGCGGCGCGGTCCACCAGGACGCCGACGAGAGCAGCGAGACGCCGCGAGAGGAGCGGTGACGTGGCGCGGTAGCGACGACGGCAATGCAGCGCGTGGAGCAACGACGCGGTGGCGCGTCGTCGACCGATCGATCCCCGACGAGACACAACAACAAATGGACAATAAGGCGTGACTTCGACGAAGCTCGACGACGCTATGGGTTTCTCGAGGTAAGTAAAACCAGCTATGAAATGCACGAGTTTATTTGAGCTTATATTTTATTGATGTTGTACTCGTGTCCCTTTCTTGGAATTCCCACCCACTTATGAGTGTCCGAGGTCCGAGTGAGTCATACGAATGTCTCTGATTGGAGTGGTTATCGGCTTGCAACCGGCGCCATGACCTCGAGTCACTTGAGTATTTGGTCGGAATGAGATGTGTTTTATCCGGGCACCGTTGATATCCCTCATTCGCGACGGCCTAGTATGCACAAGAGCGACGCCGCGTCCTAAGACCCGAGTCTGCTTGGCGTTGTCGCGACTCTATGACCTCGACCCAGTGGCACTCGCACTCGGTGGCCTTGGACTATTTGGGCACCTCTTTATTGTTTCTTTGACACTCATTTCTCGTTGTACTTTCATTTTTACAGTCTTATTTTCATGCATTCCATACAACTTTCTTTCTATCCGCATGACTTTTAGACTGGTGGTTGTTCCATGAATATATTTTCTGAAATTATACCATATAAGAAAGTATTATTAACATCTAATTGACGTATGGGCCATTGCTTTGCAAGAGCAACAGTAATAACGTATGGTTCTAGGTATAATTACCAGAGAGAAAGTTTCAGTATAATCCACTCCATCAATTTGATTGTAACCTTTGGCAACTAAATGCGCATTGAGTCGATCTAGATAGCCATCAACTTTGAGTTTTGATTTAAACGCCCATTTTGATCCAATAACATGCATACTAGATGTTCGTGGAACAAGTTCCCACGTTTGATTTTGTTGCAAAGCTGTAAATTCATCAATTATTGCAGCTTTCCAACCCGGATGGCTAAGCGTCGCTCGAGTATTTCGAGGTTCACGAGGGATATTATGAGTTGTAGTAATCATAGCATTGGGTTTGGTTTAACTACACCAAGTTGTGTGCGAGTAACCATTGGGTGATTAGATTGCGCAAGAGCATGTGATACATCATTAACATTAAAGTGGGGTGGGATGACTTCATCATGAACATTAGAATGAGATGAGATGACTTCTTGAGAAGATGTATGTGTGTCTATAAAATCTAAAACAAGTGCAGAACTAGAAGTAGAGGGGGAAGGTGAATCATCAACACTAGTTAGACTCATGTTTTCAATTTGTGTAGTATCTATTGATTGGGTTGGGAGTAAAGCTGAGGGGTTAGGGATGGGTGACGCATCTAAGTGATTTTGAGGCTCAATTTGTAATGGATCCACAACATGGGATGGTAAGGGACTCGAACAAGGTGGAGTTGAGGAAGATATACCTGTATAAGTATTATCATTAGTACAAGGCAACCAAGAGTCAAAAATGCTAATGACATGATTTGTATTAGGAGAAATATGAGTAGACCAATTAGTTTTATATGGAAAAAATAACTCATCAAAAACAACATGCCTAGAAATAAAAGTTTTTTTTACTAGGTGGATGAAAACATTTGTATCCTTTATAACGATCACTATATCCGATAAATACATATGGAATAGTTTTTGAATCAAGTTTGTAACGGCGTGTGTCCCGAGTGTATGGAAAGCATTTGCAATGAAAAGCACAAGAGAAGAGTAAATGGGAAGAGTTTCATGCAAAATAAAATATGAAGTATCAAAATTAAGTGTTGAATATGGGAGTTGATTCATAAGATACACTGCCGTACTAAAAGCTTCAACCCAAAAACTTAAGGGGACACCACTATGAAAAATCATTGTCATGCTTAATTCTCGAATCATTCTATGACGTCGTTCTACCATACCTTGTTTGTTCAAGAGTATGTGGACAAGAGACTTGATGAATTATGCCGATGAACTAAAATAAGAAGATAATTTTGAATTTAGAAACTCACCACCACCATCAGAATGAAAAATTTAAACTTTTTTGCTAAACTGTCTGTCAATATATTTTTCAAATGCTAGATATGCATCAACAAAGTCAGATTTATATTGTAAAGGTATAATCCAAGTATATTTAGAAAAATCATCTACCAAACAAGCATAATATTTAAACTTACCAATCGATTGAATAGGTGTCGAGCCCCACAAATCACAATGAGTTTTATCAAATATACCAGTGCTAGAATTTTCAGAAGAAGAAAAAGGCAATTTACTAATTTTTCCTAACAGACAACTATCACAAAGATGATTAGGCTTAATGCTTCCAATAACATCAATAAACCCTTTATTTTTTAAAACTGTAAAGTAGATAATTGAGGATGTCCTAAACGTTGATGCCAAACTTCCGTTGAATCAGATTTGAAGCAAGAGGAAAAATGTAATTCAGGTGAATTGGATAGAACATAAAGGTCACCCTTGCGCTTCCCTGTGATAATGGGTTGTCCCATCGTCCGTTCCTTAATAAGAAAATCACTGTTAGAAAATTCACAATTTACAGGAAATTGAGTGGTAAGTTGACTAATATATAATAATTTTTTTGTTAAATTAGGTACTAAAAGTACATTGTGAAGTGGTAAGGAAGTGCCTTTGTGATTTAGATAAGTATCACCAATACCTTTGATGGGCATAAAAGATCCATCTCCAATAATAATCGAGTCAGGTCCATCATATTTGTGTTAATTAGTTAACGTACCTTGATTACCTGTCATATGATTTGATGCACCGATGTCGGATGTCCATTCGGTATCTACCACAAAGTTATCCAAGGTAAGAACTGCAAGCGCCGTTGGAATTTCACTTGGCTGGGTAGGTTTCTTTGGAATCCACCAACATATTTTTGCAATATGACCCTTTGTTCCACAATACTGGCAACGTTCTTCTTGATATAAGTCTCTTTCAGCAAGAGTCATTCGACGCTCCTCGAGTGGTAGAGGTCGACGCTGTTTGGTGCTGATAAGTTCCGTTTTAGACTCACTTCCAACATATTACTTATTCTTGTTTCGTATCTCGACAGGAGTGGCTCGGCGGATTAAGAAGATGATGCGTGATTTTTTGTGGCGACGAATGAATGCTGACAAATCTTGGACACTTGTGGCATGGAAGCAAGTTCAATTACCAAAGAAACTCGGCGGACTAGGCTTTGGTAACATTGAAGTAAAAAACAAAGCTTTGATATGCAAATGGCTATGGAGATTTGACAAGGAAAATTATGCGAACTGGGTAAAGCTAATCAAAAGCATATACGGAGTCCAGCGGAATGGGTGGGAGCCGAGAAACATGTTTAAAGCCTCTTATCGGGCCCGTTGGCGCTTCATATCAAAGTCTCGAGATGCCTTCAATAGAGAGCTACTTCACAAGGTAGGTAGCGGTTCTAGCATTCAATTTTTGCAGGATCATTGGTACGGCAGCCGATGCTTAAAAGAGGAGTTTTTGGGCTATATGCACTGGCTAGACGAAAATTCGCAACGGTGGAGGAGCTTTACAACGAACAAGATGGATGGACATTGGAGTTTCGTCGAGAATTGAGAGCGGACAATGTACGGGCATTAGATTCATTGACAACAAGCATTAGCGCTTACATTCCCAACCCGGACAGACGAGACCGTAGGCTACGGAAGTGGGACAGCTCTGACTCATTTATAGTGAAATCTTGTTTTTTCAATTTGTGCCTGGACGGATCGAATGGTGAATGCAAGGTACACAAGACGATATGGAAGTCTCATGCGACAATGAAAACAAAAGTCCTAGCTTGGTTAGCTTCAATGGGGAAATTGAATGTGACAGACACACTACAAAAGAGATGTCCATCCACGACACTGCAACCATCCTGGTGTATGCTTTGCATGGGCAATGGGGAAAGTACGGACCATGTTTTTCTCTAATGCAACTTTTCTTCACGATTATGGCGGGCAATGGCATCGAAAATTGGGGGGGCGGGGAGTATACCTTCAACTCTTCGAGAATGTTTAGATAATGAGGCATCGTACTATCAAAGGGGTTTGCGTGGGACGTTATGGGAGAGCAGGCATGTTGGCCTTAATTTGGACTTTATGGGATGAGAGAAATAATAGAATTTTTCATGAAAAAGAACGTAGGTGGGAAGAAGTTTGGGACTTGACAAAAAGGAACGTTGCCTCTGTGTTGGCGGGCACAAAGGACTTCAAGGCCCGGAGCTGGACGGATCTAACGGGAGACTGGAACAGAATACTCTAAGGTATTGGGGACTGACATGGGCTTCTTGTATGATTGAATAGCCATCAACTTAATTTGTCCCTGCAAGCAATACGCACCGAGTTTGGGGGCCAACCGGGCATTGCCCGACCGATCTCGATCTGGGTAGTGCGCCCAACTCGGGTACATTGCCTTGGAGGGTAATAAAGGCGACGACAATTCATTGGCATGACTCTCTATCTATGTGAACGGGGATTTACTTATTTTTGGAGGGTTCATTTTGAATTTTGGTTTAGGATAGAATGGGATGCAACTGTTTTTGGTGGGCTTATTTTGATTGTTTTGGTACCCTGATGACAAGCCTATTTTTTTGTACATAATTACATATATATGTTCTGGGTAGTGGAAACAAAGTTCCCAGCAACTTTCTTATCAAAAAAAAAAAAAAAAAAATCATACATGAGATGATTATAAGCTAATACTAGCTAGCTACTTAAGCATCATCATTATTATTTAAATAGGCATTACATGCATGTAGAGAGATATATTAACAAGTAGGGGGACATTGGTCCGCTACTTTCAAGGCAATGGCCGGATCTATGCGCATGGTCTTCAGTAACTTGGAGTCCATAAAGCAGGATACTGATCCGGTGGCGTGACAAAGGCCGGAGCAACAAGCGGGGCTTGGCGGTGGAGGGGCCGGAGGAACTGGCCCCGGCCAACATGCCTTAACCTCCGCAATCGTCATGTTGCAAATCCTTATGTCGAGGGCCGCCGCGCCGACGACGACTCCTAAGATCACCATCAGAACAATAGGAATTGCTTGCATTTTCATCTTCATCATCGGGATCGATCGATCGTCCTCTTAACTTTGTTAGGACTTAGTCCTATTTATATTAAATAATGAAAGAACGCGTGCATGTATAAAGGAAATGTAAGGTAACATATGTATGTAAAAGGCGCAATACATATCAGACTTGGATTACCTTATTGAATGCCGTATCCTTGAAATTAATATGAAATTAAAACGACCGTATCAAGATATCTTGATTGTTAATTAACACCTTTGAATCATCATCGATGCACAACTTAACTAACATAAAAGTGGGGATTTAAAAGCGAGTGACGCGTCAATAAAATAAATTTACGTAAACCAACTATTTTGTAGATAGTGCCAAAGGATCGATCCAACGGAGATCGGTATCTTTCTAAGGTTTAAAAAATAACATAAGAAAAAATCGGGGTTTAAAAGAGATTTAATTAACCAATCTAAATATAAACAAAATAAATAAAGCAATGGAAAGAAATTTGAAAACAATTAATAAAACCACATAGGTCAAGACATACAAGTTCGGTTCAATAAAAGATTGGATTTGGTCTTCGATTTATGTAAAATATGCAAATTAAAATATCATAGTGTAGCTATAAACCAGTAACGTACGCTGTTCCTCGCACTTCCTAATTTCGATAGCTAAGGTACGACGGTGACTATTTCTCTGGCCAATGACACAACCCTAGACTCGAGCAAATTAGGTTTAATGCGTTGACCGCAATGGGTTTCGTGAAGGCACTACACCTAGACAACCGGATCACTCGTGTGTCCAGATTTAGCCTAGATTCCTATGGTATTCAACCGGTCCCAAAAGATGCTAATCAATTTGTAAGGTCAATTGGCACTAGTGTGATCTTATTGCACAAAGACGGGTGCTTACGACTCACTGACAAATAAATCAAGGTTTAAACAAGTATTTAACCTCAATTGTTCAAATAATACCAAAGAAAATAAAATAATAACGAAAAGATCGAAATTAAAATATATAAATCTCACAAATCCATTTGATACGCGTTAGTCTTGCTGCTAAAAGGTTTAGCCTTGCATGGAAGAATACAAAAAATCAAAAGAAAAGAAAAAGAATGGGGAAGAGAGGAGTCGGCCCCCTAAGCGAGAGAGAGTAGCCGAGAAGAAGATATGAAAAGAATATATGTCGATGCTTTTTTTTTTTTTTTTTTTCAAATGTGCTTTCTCCCTGGTTTTTCTCTTTTCTCCGTGCGTCCCTTTCTTTCCCTTTGTTGCTATTTTCTTGTTCTCCTTTTTGCTTGACATACATAGCTTTCTATATAGACCTCATGCATCTCCACTTTCTATATTCTCAATTGCTTTTTTTTTTTTTTTTTTTTTTTTTTTATCTTGCAAACCAAAACAAAATAATGCTTTAATGCATCAACACCATCATGATTCATGCTCCACTTGATCTTCATCAATCGACATGACATGCTTCTCACATGTGGGCCCACCAAATTTACCTCGAGATACATGGTGTTTGGTGTAGAACGAATCTGGGCATATGAATACTCAATTTTTCATAGTTTTTCGCCCCGAATTTAATCGCGCATTCCAAAAATCCTAAAAATAAAAAATAACTGCAATTAGGCTAGTATTTTGGAGACTTAATCATAAAATATATATAAATAAACTATATATAATATGAATAATTAACAACTTATCAGTAATATTCGAGGAGAGAGAGAAAGTGAGAGAGTGGGGATTTGAAAGTGGTAAACGTAAAAAGAGAGAGAGAGAGAGAGAGAGAGAGAGAGAGAGAGAACCGTCAGGTAGTTATCTTTTTTTTGGTAGATATGAGTAATTATCTTAATTGAATCTTTTGGTTTAATTAGCCAAGTCGGTAGAAACATTCACGTGCGTAACACACTCCCACTAATTCTCCTTAATGAGAATTGAGAAAGAAATCGACTATTAAGACTAGAACCTCCAACCGCTTACATAAGTGATCCATAAAAATAATTAAACCCGGAAGCTTTTTTTTTTTAAATCTAGAAAGGCACATTGATATTGTTCCTAACTAAGAGGGTAAGCCAACTTATTATAACATTTCAAATAGCGAAATGCAATAAATACTACATATTGCATACCGAAATCATAAAACTATTCTAATTAAAATAAGGAAAACTATCCCACAAAAGAGAACTACTCCCGCAAGGTACAACTACCTCAATTTGGTGAAACGTCTGCACGAAGAAACAAAACTTAATTAACTTAAACATAAACTAAAACTAAAATCAATGAGCTACTCCCACCTATGTTGGATGTGCTTTTTTTATATATAAGAAAGAGACACAACTTTGCCCCCATTGAGTACCAAACATTAGGCCACCTCATAGTTTTGATAAGTTGGTTGTTTAATACACTAGCTAGTATATGGTAGGCTTGGTAGCCCATGTATATTCATGAATATTCTCCCGACCGCACTGCACACGCGTGTTCGAGTCCATGGATCTCCACTAGCATTGATATTGTTCCCAATTTGAACACCTTCAAGGTGTAGGGTTTTATCTCAAAATGACTCAATACTATTAAGAATGAGATAATCACTTATGTACTTCTTTATGAATTTATATTTAATCGATGTGGGACTAAACTAGAGGTGTTAATTTTTCGGGTCTAGACGAATCCAAGTTCGCGTTGCCCTTGATACAAACGAGCATTTGCATTGTCCAGACCTAGCTCGGTTGTAAACTCGAACAATTATGTCTTGCACATACCCGATTTACTTTTAATCCGTGTTGTCCAAATGTTCGAATTTGTCGAGTATTTTAAAAATTATTTTATGTTTGAAAGCATTTTTAATCATTAAAATCATTGTAAATTTTTCGTAATATAATCTTCTCCAACATAATTTTTATAAAGTAGTGTATATGTTATATTTATTATTTTAAATTACAAGTCGTTATAATATTTTTTTTTTGTTAAAAGACAAAACACAGTTATATCAAGCAATTTAGCAAGTCTCGAAACTAAAATAGTAAATTTCTATACAAGCTATGTAGTTTTCTTATTTCTATTGCAATTTTTGTGAAATGCAATGTATGAAAGTATATTTTCAAAATAAAGTAGCATCTTCTGAAATTTGAGCCGAGTCTGGGCTTAGAGGATCTTGCCCAGACCGACCTTGGATTTTAATTTGGACATTAAAGTCATGCTAGGACCCGACCCAAATTTAAAAAATTATTTTCCAAACCCTTATTTTCCCGAGCGGCGGGTCAGACAAAAAATTTACACCCCTAGACTAAACCTTTCGGTCCACATATTTTTTTTGAATAATAAAAAACACTCCACCTTGGACCGAAAGTCATGATGGAAAGGGATTTTTCTCCCAGATCTCATTCGAACCATGGGCTCTGATATCATGCATATAGAAATTCATGAGCCCAGAGAGTGTTGGGTCGCGCACGTGGACATATAAATGGGGTTGGAGCCCGTCTTTGCACAAAATTTTTGTATTAGCTAGTATAGATTAGTGGTATATATGCACATAAATTTTCAGCCAAAAAAATTATACAAATAAATAAATAAATACTAATTTTATTTTCATCATCAACTATGTAACAGATCTCAATGCATACATATGTATATCAAACTAAATCTTAACATCATGGTCACTTATTAATTGTTACATCTCTAGGGGTTACAAGGGCCCCATAAAAGGTTGCATTGTTTGCCAGTGATTGCCAAGGCAATGTGAGGGTCGATGTAGAACTTGGGCAGCACCGGTGAGTGGCAGAGGCAAACGGGGTCGGTTCGACTCAGTGCGGCGCAACACGTCGACGACGGTGGAGGCGGCGTTGGAGGAACGCCTCTTGGCCAACAATCGAATACCTCGGTCATTTCCATGCCGCAAACAGTTATGGATATCCCTTCGACCAGCATTACTCCATTGTTGTTGTTGTTGCCTATGGTGCCAAGTAACACTACCAAAGCCAACGTTACTAAGACTACTAGTCCTTGCTTTCCCATGTTAATTTAATGAGTTTGGGCAAGGTACAATTGGTAGACAAATGCAAAGAGCCATAGAGGATCGAGCTTGATATATATAGAGAGGTTTTTAAGTTCTAATCAAGATTACTAGGAAATTAATTTGAATTGATTCCCTTAGATTTGGATATATCGATCTTTACGTTGTTTATATATGGCAATATATATATTAATTGTAAGAAGATTCATATCAAAAAATATATTGTAAGAAGATTATTTAGGAAAGCTGCAGCTAATAAATATGTCTTTATTTTTTAATTTTATTTTATTGGATTTCTCATGTAGCTATACGTATAGTATCGAGCGCCAACCGCATTCATTATTCCTCTTAAGGGGATCCAACAGTTTAAAACCAAACTCTTTGAGGCTAGTAAAACCTCTAGGGCAACAACCTCTGTCTAAAAATTTTGATTAAAGCTTTTGTGAACCAATTAAAACCTTGTTTGATTGGATGGAAAAGAAAATTGGTAAATTTCATGGAAAATTTACATTTTTTTGCATTTGATAGGCAAAATTTTTTCGCGGAATATATTTTCACGATTGCCAATTTTTCATATTAAGACCCATATATTTTCTCACCTATTAATTAAGTTGGGTAAATTGAGTTTTCTTTTGAAAAATGAGTTTTCATATTAAATTTATACTTTAAATATGAAAACTAATATATTTAATGTATATGGTAGCTAGGTTTTCATCTTTATTTCAAAACTTGTTCTTGATGAATTTCAAGGGAAAAAAGTTCTTATATATTTGCAATTAATCAAACACATGTAGGAAAAAAAAATTATGAATATTCACTTAAAAAATTATTTTTTAAGAAAATGTTCTTTTCTTATGGAACATTTTTTTTACAATTAAACATGACCTAAGTGTCAAAACCAAGACCCTCTAGTTCATGGAATGATCAAGACACATGTCATCCCACCACAGTACCACACCCTCTTGCTTATATATTATAAATTACACTTATAAATAAAAGAGAAATATAAATAACTATATATTGAAATGAGAACCTAGATTAATACTAGTTAAAACGCCCAAGGCGTATTATCTAGCTACTAGCTTCTTCAAATTATTCAAAATTTTATTTCATTACTAAGCACTCATGAATTACATGAGGAGAAGTGAAGAACACAAAAATTGGTAGTCATCATGGTCGTAATTAATTAATTAAGGACAAGGGGGCCAATTATAGAGTTGACATAGGGGAGTAACAATTTCCAAGGCAATCTTAGCGTCTATGCTAAACATCCGCAGCAAGCTATCGAAGCAAAGGCATTGGGGGCCGTCGCTGCGTCTCAGGGCGGCGCAGCACTTCGGCGACGGCAAAGGGGGGTTCGGAGGAACCGGGTTTGGCCAACATTCCTTCACCTCGTCTATTGTCATGTTGCACACCGATATGTTCAGAGCATCCACCCCTCCATTGTTGTTGCCATTGAAGCCAAATAGTGGTACTAACAATAACACTACTAAAACTAGCTTTCTTGTTGCCATATATCTCCAACACACTTGTTAATGTAAGTATTGGTTTTGATTTTTCTCGGTAAAGAATTAACAAAATGATCGAGGGAAGGGTTTATATAGAGAAGAGAACTTTTATTAAGGGATTTTATTTATTTCGTTTTGGTAATTAACAATTAATTGAGCAATATATGGCACGCATAATTATATTGGCCAAAAAATTAAATTAGAGTATCTCCAATGGTATCACTGTTAAGGAAACTGGTATGTTAAGGAAACTATCAGTTATGGAAACTCAATATTATATTCAGCAGTTAAGGAAATTAGTATCTCGTGTAATTAGTAGTTTCTATTTGTGATTGAACTTTCCTTTGTATTCTAAGCCTTGTACGTGTATATATAGATTACCTTGTACACAAAATGAATACACAATAAACATCTTCTATTCAGAAACTAACAATCACAATGGGGTGAAAATAGATTCATCTATGACACAATCCACATTCAATCAATGGGACCGTGAATTTTGAATGAAGAAGTCAAAGTAAATAGAGGGTGTCTACTTGCTTAACATTTTACTTTTGGACATTGTGGTAGACATTTTTTTCACTGTCACATCATCTTTGTTTGTTATATAAATTAAATTAAAAAACAAAAGGGATCCCAAACAAAACAAAGGCATCGTTCCATATAAAAATAAAATAAAAGTAACAAGTAGTTTCAATCCATGGTCTAAAATCCGTTGTTCATTGGAGATCATTTTTTGGAGTTTAAATGCATATATAGTGCCACAATATAGGATATACATCATCCCCACATCCATGCATGACAAGACACAAATTCATGATCTAAATCCACATTATACCATTAGAGTACTAATTAGGTCAACAAATTCTTAACAAATCGTTTATATATATATATATATATATATAGATATGAGATCCATCAATTTGGTAAATATTTTTGGTTTTACATGCGCATAATCTGTATGAAATCTCTCAAAAAGAAAATCTGAATGTATATCTTAATTATTTACCAGCTAGCTAGGCAAATCAGAATCTAAAGATTCATGTATAATCTGTATGGGCATAATGTTTTTTCTAAACGGTTTGAAAAAAATAATCGGTTGAGTGGCTGATAATTATTAAATAACATAAAAGGACATATTATTTGTTAATAAATTTATTTTAAAATAAACATGTATACTCACACAATTAGTATTATTTAATATATATTAAATAATGAAAGAACGCGTGCATGTATAAAGGAAATGTAAGGTAACATATGTATGTAAAAGGCGCAATACATATCAGACTTGGATTACCTTATTGAATGCCGTATCCTTGAAATTAATATGAAATTAAAGCGACCGTATCAAGATATCTTGATTGTTAATTAACACCTTTGAATCATCATCGATGCACAATTTTATTTTTATTTTTATTTTTTTTTGTGTGAAACCACTCGGCATTCTAATTAAGGGATTGCTAATTGTCGAGATGTAGTTGGTCCATCAATATCTTATATATAATGGCAATACCCCTAGGATCTTCTTGAAGTCAAAATAGCCTTATTGACAAAAGTGCCCATCAATGGATGAAAATTTTTTTTGAAAAAATAAAAGTAAAGGTGTTTAGGTAAATTCAACTTAACTAACATAAAAGTGGGGATTTAAAAGTGATTGACACTCGCCGAACGCGTCAATAAAATAAATTTACATAAACCAACTATTTTGTAGATAGTGGCAAAGGGTCGATCCCATGGAGATCGGTATCTTTCTAAGGTTTAAAAAATAACAAAAGGAAAATCGAGGTTTAAAAGAGATTTAATTAACTAATCTAAATATAAACAAAATAAATAAAGCAATGGAAAGAAATTTGAAAACAATTAATGAAAACACCTAGGTCAAGACATACAAGTTCGGTTCGATAAAAGATTAGATTTGATCGTCGATTTATGTAAAACATGCAAATCAAAATAAAAGATTTAATTAACTTGTTTAAGGGACTCGTCCCCTTAAACAAGTTAGGTCTTGAATTCGAGTCTTGTAAATGGAGGAAATTAGATTGAGAGGGTCGCCTCTTGAATGGGGCATGAAAGTGTCCATGGGTGATGTCGGTCACCAATTAGGAAACGAAGAAATAAAACATTTGAGATAGTTTGTACAATTATATACTATATTAATATATAAATATATGTATACAAAAAATATATATATATATATATGTTAACACCACATGGGCCCAATTACATAAAATGGCCCAAATAACAATTCAATTCAACGCAATGCAAATTGTAATGTACAAATCACTTCAAGTCGATCTTCAATGAATAAATATGCGCAAATAAATAAGGGTAAAAATAGGGCAAAAAATATAATATGACGTTTTGAGATTAAACTCTACTTTAACTAACGTTTTAAATTTTAGAGTTTCATCTAGCTTATTTTGAAAATAAACTACTAACCAAACACAGCTATAAATTTGTTGAAATAGCTTACAATCTAGTTTATAAACTAGTTTATGCTTACCAAACAAAGCCTTACTCAAATTAATTATATATATTATCTGTAATACTGTGACAAATTAGTTAATTAATTTGAATTAATTAACCAACTTATCTATAAAATGAATGCCGACACAGAAAAAAGCTTAATTACAACATTAGATTAAATTAAACCAAATTATAAGACCGAGCTTTCTTGCTAATCGAGCTACAAATACAGCCCGTGACTCTTATCCAGCCAAACTGCACTCACGGACTAACAATTGTTCATCCCACATGGGTCCATAAAAACCTTATATAAACACCAACCACAACACACTTTTCACATTCACTAACACAAACTCAAACATTGAAAGAGAGAACTAATTACTTAAAAGAGATGGCACAGCCAAGGAAGTCAGTACTAGTAGTAGTGGTGGCCGTGACACTGATGCTGCTGGTGACCATCGGAGACAATCACCGGTGCAATGCGCAGTTGTGCAACGTGACCGCAGCGGGGCTGACGGCGTGCAAGCCATCGGTCAGCAACCCGAACCCAAAACCGCCTTCGGATGTGTGTTGCTCCGCCCTTGAACACGCCGATTTTAAGTGTTTTTGTAAGTACTACAAGAACGCTGACCTGATGAAATCGTTGGGAATTGATCCTCAGTTGGCGAAGGAACTTCCCGAGAAGTGCAATTCTCCTCAGGCCCCAGTCAAGTGTGACTAATTAATTGATAAATACTAGTTAATTGATCATGTGGTTTGATGATTTAGAAATCAAATTAATTAGTCGTCCATGTTGGTTTAAATTCTTGTGTTTTAATTAATTGTTTGCCTTGTTGTAGCGTCCATGTTGAGATCACTGTCGATGATTCGATCATTAATCTATGTATTTTGTCTTGTTTTTGCTCGGTTGAATAAGTTATGTTTGTTCTACAACAAAATTCACATTTAGCTACGAAAGGTTTTGTTCCTAAAAGTAGCTTCTTTTTTTTTTTTTTTTTTTGAGAATTGGAGATGAGCTCCAAAAAGTTGTATAAATCTCGAGAACTAATTAATACATTGGAGGGGTTGTGTACCCTCTTAGCCGGGCTATGTACCAAAATGTGTAAAATGATGTAAGAATGAGAACTTGTTAATAACGACATCATTTTTATTTTCATCAACATAGACATTAGAGTATAATGAGTGAGCAATGAAATTCATGAGTTATGGAGTGGTTGAAGAAGTTGATAAAAATAATTGATACGAAAATACATTGTGAACAATGAAGTCCTTATTGAATAAGGGAACCAACAAAAATTAGAAGTCGCTAAAAGTTTCTGGGTTGAGGTGAGGAGAAGTTGAAGATTTTTTTATGTGTATTTTTATACAAAAAATCTATAAAAGTCGAGATTTGTAACCAAACCACAAAAGTCACAAAAAATTAAATACACATTACTTTTATAAACTCTCTAAAAGTTTAAATTAAATACCTCCAAACTTTTATAGACTTTTAAAAAATCTATAAAAGTTCACGTTGTATACACCTAACTTTTATAAGCTCTCTAGAAGTTTTAATTGAATACACCTAAACTTTTTTAGTAATTAAAAGTAACCAAAAGTCCACTAAAATCTCAATCGAATACACCCCTGTTAGATTCCAATTTTAAGGTCAGTGTTGTTGGGTGGTTTGATTTCGATTATCATAAAAAAATGTTGTGACAAACCCTCACGTATATTTTAACTTAGTGATTAATACATACAACTTTATAAACTTGACATAATTTCTCAACAAAAAAAAATGTTTTCAAACTCGATGTTGTTAAAACATATTTAATATTTAAAAGATATATTACAAAATACTCTTTATTACAAAAAAATATTATAAAATGGTATCATAAAACTATTGAACTCTTTATTTTATAATATATATAATAAATCATTACTTGTTATTTTCTTAATCTAATATATTTAATAATGTATTAGTTTAAGTTTTTACAATGCATAATTTTAACAACACATTTATTATCTTAAATTTTATTTTTTTTTGTAGCGTTAGGAATGAATCTTTTTCGATACTAGCTTTATTGCTAATTTATAGTTCGTAGATGTTGATTCTCAACATCGAATTAATTGAATATTTTGCCGAAACACATTTCAACAAAAAGTGAACCAACTTACTTTTGTTTTAATTGAGTTGCTATATTTGTAGCGAGAATTAAGAATTGAAGCAAAACTTAATTTGTTGCTAAAAATCACTAGAACATTTTTGGCCTTTAATAGAGGTTTTAAAACCCCTATTAAATAGAGTGTTATTAAATGTCATGTGAAAATGTGTTACGTTTTAATTTTTAATACATGTATTACATAGAAGTTTTTTAAAACTTATATCAATTAGGTGTTATTTAATAACGTCCCCTTTAATAGGGGTTTAAAAACCTCTATTAATTAAATACCGAAATTGTTCTAGTGAATGTCCTCCTTAAAATTACAGAAACAAAACATATTGCTTTGTTGCTATAAGAAGATATTTGAAACCAAAAAAATTAATGCTATCTTTTTCAGTTTTTCTTATATATAAGAACAAAATTCAAAATTTGCTACTAGAAAGTGTATTTAGCAATAAAACATTATTTTGTTGCTGAAATCTTGTTGCTAAATGTATAAATTGTTCTAGTGTATAATTAATATATGAAGTAGTGCAAAGTATTATATGTAGGAATGTTAATGGCTTGATTTGGTCTTCCAATCATTTCCAACACTATGTATTTGCAGGTATATATATTCCATGATTTAAAGAATGGGCAAAGGATAAATTAACCATCAAAATAGTACAGCTAAAAAAATTAACAAAATATTGTTTTCCTTTTTAATATACTGAAAAGTGTACTCTGAGGTGATCACCGTGCAAGATCTGTCACATTCCAAGAAAACTTAGAAAGAAAAAGATGAGATAGATAATGGGATCCCATAGATAATAGCAACTATATATGCTAATTTAATCCCAAATTATTGCTTCTGGTGGGCTCCAGGGGCGGATTTGGGGGGGGAGGGGGCAGGGGACGGCTACCCCTCCAACCCTCGGGAGCTTCTGTAGTATCTATATATGTAGTCAAAAAATAATAATTTATACTCAATTTATCATACGGTCGCCCTCCAAAACCCATGACTGCCTTCCCTAACAAAATTTTCTAGTTCCGTCTCTGGTTGGCTCCACACTAGTAATTCCTAACAAAGACTTTCTACATCAAAATATTTTGTACATCTACTTATTAGGGGTACATTTTTTGTGTAGCAAAGAAAGAAAATAATTGTGACTTTCTCATTGGGAAATACCGTAAGTAATCAACTATATAACAAATGTATGCATAAAAATGTACTTGTCACCCTATCGTTGTGCATCCTAAAATTGTGCATAATAAGTGTCTTGTTGACACGTGTTAGGTTAGGGGTTTGTCAGTTCGACAGGAAAGGACAAAAAGAGTTATTGCTTCCTATCCATTCACGAGACCAATGACTTTCATTCATCAGGAATAGAAAAAGTTACATTCATTTGAATGGGCATAAGTTTTTTTTTTTTTTTTTTTTTTCAAACGAATGGGCATAAGATTTAATTTAGAACACCCTTTCACTTTTTATTAATGTTTAGAGAATTGCATGATATAAAACATAAAATAAGTACATGTTAAAAAAAAAAACATAAAACGAGTGGGCCAAAAAAAGATTACAACAACAACAACATAGACTTTATCACAAATTAACCTGCCAAGATTACATTACACGATCAAACTTTTCATCAGATCGTCTTTCAATTAATTGATTGATGGTGAGCTTTTCAAACCATTTAAATCTCTCATAATTAATGCATCCCATGTTAACTTTGATCTGCCCCTACCTCGTCAAATTTCTACAGTTTCTATTGAATCAAGTTTTCTAGTTAGAGTCTAAAAAAAAATTAATAAATGAATAAATTAGGTAAATTCTTTTTTTTAATTAAAATTTATTATTATTGATATTATGATGTCCGAAACTGATTATTTTATAAGAGACGCACTTCATTTAATAAGATATACGTTTATAGGAGTTCTAGGTGAAAAATAACTAATAGATTCGAATTATGACTGTATACACTATATTCCATCTTTTTTTATTATTATTGTTAAATAATAAAAACTGCTTTAAATTATGAAACCCCTTTGTTAATAACTTGTTGCTAAATCCGAATTAAATCATGCATAATCGTGTATCATGCAATTCAACAACAACAACCAACATACCCTCAATATATTCCAAATTAAGTTAAGTCAGCTATACATGAATCAAAGTCTTCCAGTACGCTCGATTTAACCACACAAAAATTTACCAGCCAATAAGTAGTTGCTCAATAATTTGATATATGTTGACTTATGGATGAGGTTAAGGGTTGATGTGCAAGTTTGAGAGGTAAATAAGTTGATTTCTTATCTTATTAAAAGAAAATGGTGGTTAATTTGTTCTAATCTAGTTATAACTATTTGTCCTTAATGCCCGATTAAAAAAAAACTATTTGTCCTTAATGTAGATAAAGTACTAAACTAGGTCCATTCATGGTCACCCGTGACACCTAACACATTCTAAATTAAGTGCAAAAGTTTGAAACAATGCAGACGATGTACATTCACGGGCTTCAAAACATGTGGCCCAAAAAAAATCACTCCTTATATATAAAGCACACATACATGCATACGTACATTGAACACGCCAAGGCAGGATACATACTAGCCACAACACACATACACATTAGGCACACAATATGGACATGAGAAAGGCAGGCCAAGTTCTTGTTGTTGCTCTTGTGGTCTTTGCCATTGTTGATGGCATGGCTGCATTTAGTCTGTGCAACATGAGCGGTGACGATCTCGATTTGTGCAAGCCGGCGGTGACCAAGGATAACCCGACGCCGCCGACGAAGGCGTGCTGCGACGCCTTATCGAAGGCAGACTTGGATTGTTTTTGTGGATACAAGGACTCTTTTCTCCTGTCCTCTTTTGGGGTAGATCCTGACCTTGCTGTGGCTCTCCCTTCCAAATGCAACCTCCCCACACCTGCTAGTTGCTCTTAATTTTATGATATGATGATGAATGTGTGAGTGTATGTGTTGTTTGTGTTGTAGTCATGATACATGTCTACTTAATAATAAACAAATTCACTTGTGGAATCTATTGTATGAAGTGTTTATTGCTTTTCATGTTAAATAATTTGTTAACATGCTATAATTAAGAACTTAATTAGCTCTGCTTTTTTACATTTCATTTTTTTTGATAATCGTGGGTGTCCAAACCTTTTTTTTTTAGAGGCCCCTCTCTAGTTAGGCTTGACTACTCCCACGAGTCGTCAAGGCACTTCAACCCCACGACCTGGAGAAAACCAACATACTTGGAGTTAGACGGTAGGATCTGATCCCAGGACCTATTGATCATCAAACACATTTCAGTATCTTTACCACCGCACCAATTTCAGTGGGGGCTTCTTTCTTTCTTTTAAATCTAGAGAACTACCACTTTCCCTTTCCCTTGATTAATTTTTGGAACTAGCTAGCCTATATCTCATAAAAACATTATTGAGATTCTTCTTCTCCTTACAAGTGATGCATGGATGGTTGAAGGAACGATTCAGTTTGATCAATTTTGGAGGACAAAAGATGGGACAAACTTGTGGGAATCATGAATTTTTATTCCTTACCAAATGTTATATGAAGACTTGTTTCGCACTTCAACATAAAAATATGCTGGGTGGGGCATGAATTATTGAATTGAGCCATTCCCAACAACATTTTAGGCCATTGAAGAAGCAGCCATGCCAGCTTTCCAAGACTATAAATTAAAGCTAGCATCATAGATCTCAAAATTAGTGGTAGGCCCAAAAATGCAGATCATGAATATTCATATATGTATGTATCCAAAACCATATAGTACAATCTATAATGGAACGTTGTTGTTGATTCAATCTCCATGTCTGCTCTGGCCATGTGCTTCTCCTTTTCCACTCCATTATGTTATCTTTCCATGCAACAAAATTCCAATTCTTGAAAAGAACATTAAGACCCTGGTAGGCCATTAAGGATAAGATGAACTTGATGTAGTCCTACCTTTCTTCACACTCCTAATGATGTTGTCGCGACTCGCGAGCACAAAATGTATATCAAGCTATTCCAACGCCATCTCGCAAATGGAGAAAGGACAGAGAAACTTCGACTTAAAAGTGAAATGACTGTTAAGTACAGGCCCGGCGACGAATATCAAACTCTTCCCTTCTCTGCTGTGATATATAAAAAGCTATGACAATTCCATTGCCATATATTCATAGCTAGAGAATGTCTCAGAAATAAAATTAGCATGCCAGACAAACAATCACTTAAAAACGCAACTGAAATGCGAGAAAAATTTAATCATGCACAAACATAAACATCTTGAATTTCTTACATAATCAAACACTCCACATTCGGTGTTTATCGAATTGCAAAGAATCTCATAAGATTGTCTGTACTTGAAGATACAACATGTCCACTACATTCAAGCAAGATAAGCAGTTTCATTTTTGTATTCAATGGAAAACTATGAAAATTTCCAGACAAAACAATTTTACAGTAACAGAAAAAACAATCATACACTACTTATTCCATCGAAGAATTGTGTACCTTTCTTTTGGTTCCGAAGGCAAGAAACACATCCATATTCAATTACTAAATACCTTTATGGTATTATTTGGTAACTCCATGAATTCGGGTAATAAGAGCAAATGAACAAAGCCTTGTTTTCTCCCACGTTGAAAGTATATTTTGAAGTAGAAATCATCTTGAACAGCAAGAATACCTTCCCTGCACTTGTTTTGACTCCCCGTCCCCGTTAGCTACGAGGCTAACCCTGTTGAGAGACAATTCGGCCTTGTAAGGATCAGAATACAAGGCTTTTCTGCTAATGTTGTTGTAGATCTCCTTAATAACCATCTCAAACGCTGTTCTAACATTTGTTGAATTTAGAGCAGATGTCTCCATGAAGAACATTCCTTCTTCTTCTGCTAGGCTTTTGGCTTCCTCGACGCTTATGTCCCTGATGTTCTCCAAATCAGATTTGTTCCCAACGAGGATTCTTGCAACAGTTTTATCATTGTGGGCTGCAACATTTAGTAAGTATTCAGTAATGAAGGGAAATGGACATATTAACTCAAAGAGAAAATACTCATTAAAAGCTAACCAAAAATATCACTAGGCACTACTTATCAAAATGTACATCAGAAAGCATATAATGCAAAATTTGAGCAGGGAGCAGCATTCTAGACTCTAGAGAGTGAAAAACAGCTATACAAAGGGGAAAACTTTAGCCTGAATCGTTTAGGCGGTTCGACAGGAATGATGCAACACACCGGGAGAGAAAAAAGCTAGTCTGATAGGAGGCACGCCACAAGAATAAATTTGTTGTGATACATATGGGAAGTAGCTTCTAAATTCAAAACCGATTTTAGCTTGGGCATGTAGCACACATCTCCTCGGATCTTAAGTTGCCCATACAAAGTTATATACAGAAGTTGAAACAGAACAACACTGGCTAAGGAAATTGGGGAGCTCGACATATTGTTCAAACCGCACCAACGCACCCACCCTGCTTATTCAGTAGACGGTAGATTCACAAAAATCTTGTCCTGAATATCTAAGATAGAGCTACATCAAAGATTTCTTGCATCATCAAATAAAATTCTTCAAAAGAAATTAGCAACAGTTCTTCCTAAGTAGCCTCAATTCTCTCATTAGAAGTCAGTTTGGTTCCTAACCTATTCCAACTTAATAATAACGTAAGGAAAGAAAATAAAGTTTGTGCGTAACTCTGGGGAAAATATATCTAATAAAAGCATTGAAAAGTGAGAGGAATGCAATTGGGTGATCTGCTCTCGATACATACATTTGCCACAAAGCTGTTGAAGTCATTAGGATACACATTTCTTATGTGAGCGCGCATCTTGATGCACACTCCAAATGATTCCAACATACGTGCAGCAAATGCATGTATTAAGATTATGTCAACCCATCGGAAAATATTGTTTTAAGCACCTGTAATATTTGGGGAGAGATCCACACGTATGTTCTTCAATCCAAAGTTTTCTTAACTGATGTGGGACTATATTTCGGTGCACACATCCTCAAACAGATATATAGATATATACAAAAGGGATATTTCGCTTTTCGTTACAATGTGATATCAACAATACTAGTTACATTCTTTCTCAGTTAAATGTCAACCTAAATTTGCCAAAAAAAAAAAAACAAAAAAACAAAAAAACTCATACTGCAAAAGTGGGACACTACTGTTAACTTATAAGAGGATAATGTTATTCCAGACAATTCACTTACAAATCCGTTTCTATACCCCCAAATAGGCAAATGCTTAAATGTATGATAGAAAAACCATCAAGAATATATAGATGTGTTTTCAGCTAGTAATGAAAAATTAATTCCCCAAAACAATCTATAAGAAAACACAACATAATGCCACACTTTAATTGAATTGCGACCTCTCAAGAGAAAAAGATGGGATTAAATCAAAACAAGAGCAACATAGTGACTTTCCTACATATAGATGAAACAATTGCAATTACATTGCAGTCTAAAAACAGTATCTTCCATCTATACTTAAATTTCATTATCTTCGTCAATCAATCAGGGCCAACCAATAGTGTCCTTTGCTTATCATATTCAGATCAAAGCTTGTCTGAATTCAAAGTCGGAGTTCTATAAACCCTCTACTCAAATCGCCAATGAAACAAAACCCCAAATATTGATCTTCACTTTTTATGAACCAGAAAATAAATCCATAAGACCTTTGACTCCCATCCAAAACCATATTTTTCATCACTTAAAAACTGAACCCACCATGTTTTTTTTTTCTTCTAACAACAACAACAATAAAGCCTCAATCCCAAATTAGTTGGGTCGGCTACATTGATCAAACTCTCCCACTCAGCTCGATTCAATCCATTTCTAAATGACAAAATTCCTCAGCACTTTTAGATCTACAAGCCATTTTTATAGATCAAAGTCCCAAACCTTAGCATCCAAACGCTCAACAACCTAATCAATCCAAACCAAAAACCAAAAACCAAAATTAACAACATGGGCATTCCTCATTCATTAAACAAACAAAAGGGTATCAAGATCAAGATTCAAGCACATAAAAAAAACAAAAAATAGTACTGAGCAACTACCATCTAGTATACTACAATAACAACTAAAAGCACTCACTCTTGAGCTCCTCAAGCCACCGACCGACACTCTCAAAGGTGGTTCTCCGACTGATATCATACACAACAAGTGCACCAACAGCACCTCTGTAGTACGCAGAAGTGACTGCACGAAATCTCTCCTGCCCCGCCGTGTCCCAAATCTGAGCCTTCACTTCCTTCCCATCGATTTCCATGCTTTGCGTCTGAAACTCCACACCGATCGTCGCCTTCGAATGCAAATTAAACTCATTCCTCGCATACCTCGACAGCAAATTCGACTTCCCCACCGCAGAGTCCCCAATAATCACAACCTTGAACAGATACTCCTCCAATTCCTCGTCCTCCATATCCAATCAACCAAGAAACACCCAATTCAATTGGGCCTTCGACTGATCTTTCTGGGCACTCAATTAATAAACCGAGAAATGGGTGTCTAGATCTTTGATTAATCTAAGTTGGTATTGAAGGATTCGTCAAAAGATTGAGCAGAACTCGAGATATGGGTCGGTCTTGGAATGGCCTTTTGTGGGTGTACTAAAGCATGTTCAGATGAACAACACCAAAACCCAGTTGGGGATTTAGCTCCACAGTGATCAGAAACAGAAACTGAGAAATGGGTGTGTTGATCTTCGATTAATCATTGTGGGTATTGAAGGATTCGTCAAAAGATTGAGTAGAAATCGAGATATGGGTCGGTCTTGGAGTGTTTGTTGTCTTTATTTGTTGTTGAAATAAGAGAGATTGAATTACAGATGGGAATGGCGGAAAGTTGTATTGAATTCGGAGAAGAAGAGGAGAGAAAAGCTGGCAGAAGAGAGAGACATGATTGCGCAAGTAATGGGTGTGTCTTTAATGCGTGAGAGACCACCGTCTTTGTCTAGGCAGTGTTGTGTTGTTGTGTGTGAATTGTGATAGTCAATGCGTCTCATTTGTTACTTTTTTTTTTTTTTTTCTTTACTTTGCTTGTTCATACATGATTGATTTCATTCCATCTTTTTCGTGGGAACGGTTAGAGCAACTCAAATTTGAGTACGACTTTGGCACCGAATCAGTTAAATGCTGTGCATTTCACTTTGAGATGCACACGCATACATCTCGACATGTATTGTACAACATTCAATTGAGTCAGTGCCTAAAGTAAGTTACTTTTTGCGTTTTTTTTTTTAGTATTTTCTTTTTTGAGAAGTGCTAGAATGACAACAAGTCATATCGAGCATTTGAACCGTCCATGTGCATCTAAGGATTCGGGTATGCATTGATCTCGATGCATAACATGCGAATCGAAAGGCCGCGTGGACGGCTCCTAAAGACCAATGTGTCTTGGGTTGTGACTTACCCGTGATCATTCTAATATTTTTTTAGGTCGTTGGTATCTGAAGCTCGATAGGCTTTGATTTATTCAGGATTGAATTAGGTAGGACTATTAAGTAGTGATAAAGCTTTCCCTCTATAGTATTAAAGAAACTAGATACATAAGGCTCAAACTTGAAAAAGCACTTATTAAGATTAACGCAACCTGATCCATCACATCGAGCCCTGATATTTAGATGAAGTTTTTGTGTGTTTCATGGAATTTCCATTTGGTAAGCAACCCAAATTCGACTTTTACCAAGCCATCATCAACTCACTCATATAGAGCACCAAAAAAAGGAGAAAACAAAACATACCCATATAAGATAATAACAATCACATCATTCTGTTAGCTTACTTTATATGTTAATTATTGTCATCATCATTATCTTGAAGTATTTTACTTGTTCACCAAATGCTTAATTCCTATAATTAAGGGTACATGTATATGAGTTGTTGGCATGTATGTTTAATTATGTGACATCTATGGTACACAACCTATGACCCACCTAGAGAGTCCTTTAATTATGTTTTTATCTTTTGTTTGTGGATCGTTTTCTTACTTTTGAGGAAATGTAGTACAGCTGATAAAAATGGTTGAGCAACCACAATGGACCATGATCAAATTTATTGTCTAAGTGGTATAATAATGTTACCCTTTTGTTGACAATTTCTGATTCACTTTCTCTCTCAATACATTATACATGTATACTATGTTACCAATACCCTTTATTCTAACCCAAAGTACCCGTATCAGACGCTTGAAACGAGTTCGACGTTTAAGAAGATATAAATACTCCATTTGTAGAGCTCTTTGTATAAGAAAAGAAAGAAAAAGTTAATAAGAACTTTCCAGTGTAGATTAAGAAATGAAAAATAAGAAAAAATATTGATATACAAGTTTAGACTCATGTTTTGGATACTTTTTGCCGAGTCCTCATGTCCTTAAATTAAATAATAGCTAGGTAGATTCGACGTTTAGACTCATGCCCGCACCCGACACCTCCATCGGAGTCCAGGTAACATAGCATGTACATATACAGTCAGTGAGTTCTCTTTAATTAAGCCTATGAAGCATACCAACCCAAGCATATAAGTAACCAAACTTGCTATATTGATCCACCAGATTTGGTGGCATGAGAAGTCAAGAAAAGCAGCTATTATTGGCAGAACCAAAATCTTGTAAAACAATGAGCCACATTGTGGATTCCTTAATTCAGATTTCAAGCAAAATCCAAATAAAGTCTTTAAACAAAGCATGCCATCTCCCTCAACCTCACACATAGAGGACCTTTTGATAACTGTGGAATGTAAACAAGTACTGTTGTCTCTGCATATTAGTTATAGCATTGAAGCTCAAGCAAAGGTGATGAGTGGCAGAATTACTAGTTCTTCAAGGTTTTCGTTCCTCGTGTAAACAAGTACTGTTGTTTCTGCAGATGATTTTGTTTTAGTTCTATTTTGAGCAAATACTTAGACAATTTGTGTTTCAATTAATGACCATTTTTATTTTTATTTTTTGTATCTGTTCATTTATGCTCATGTGTTTACAGAAATACAACACCATGCATGACATAAGATTTTGGAATAGAATCGAAGCTTTACATTTGTTGTGTATATAAGAAGCATTCATCGTAACGTCTTGCCCTGTGAGTGGATCGGAAACAGAAAATCTTCACACATTTAGGAGCTTAATCTAGCGCGCCTCAGCTCCTTGGGAAAGCGACGACATCTCTGATGTCTCTTTGCGCGGTAGCCAAAAGAACCATGTGATCAAACTCTAGGGTGAGGCCGGAGTGTTTAACCGTTCCATGTCTGCGCAGATCAAAGTACCACTCATACTGCTCTTTTGCCAATCCTAGCTCTTCCATCCTGCTCAAAAAATTAATAGACCCCTCATTAGAAATATTCAAGAATGGTAGAGATTTGGTCTGTCAATTGTTAATTGAATGAAATGAAGGCATTACCTTCTATTGAGCTTGTCGACGCGTTCCTCCTTTTGGCTACCTCTAACCAATTTTCCAACCTACAATTATAATACAGTCCACATTTAGCATGGAGAAAATTCAGTTGGCCTAGACTTGGTTTATATATAGAGAGATTTCAAAGCTTACCCGTGGTATGATCACATCAAATGCCGCAACGGTTTTACCGTCATCATTAAGACGGACAAAGAATGGCTTCGCCTCCTTTGGGTGGTTGTATATAATGACAGGTTTTTTGTACACCTGGTCTGCTAAGTAACTGCCATTAATTTTCAAAAGACAAAGTTAAAATGTTTGGATTATTAAAGACCTTGAAAACCACAGATCTTTCGACCATATAGTAAAAATTGCGAAGAACTTGATATGCTGCAGGGTATATGACATGCCTTTCTTGTTCTTCTGTAAGTGCTAAACCCCATTCAGTTTTTCCTTCGACCGCCTTTTCTGTAGCCTGATTGCGAAAAAATAAAGTTTGAGCAAACCATAGATAAAGTAGTTATATTGCAAAGATGCCAAACAATATATTAGTAACATTTCTTACCTTCTCCAAATGCTCTAATGCCTCTGTGTAGGTGATTCTTTCAAATGAGCTAGTTGCGACGGATTTAAGGCAATCCCAAAGAGTGTTGTCTACTCTTTTCGCCATAAACTTAATTACTTCGGGGCAATTTTCCAGCACTGATTGACATAAGAACTTGATGTAATCCTCTGCACAGTTCGAGACATCCTAGTTTTGTTGCAACAAAAAAGTTAGCTTAGTTAGAAATGAAAATCTTAAAATCTACTAATGAGGAAGTAGCTTTAACACATTGGTATCAATAGACCAGTCCCTCAAAAAAATATGTACCTCTAAGTCGGCAAAGGCCATCTCGAGCTCAACATTCCACAACTCCGCTAAATGCTTCGATGGCTGAGATTTTTCTGCCCGAAATGTTGGTCCGAACGTATAAACGTTACCAAGGGCGCAGGCATAGCTCTCTAGATGAAGCTGGTAGGATGCTGTCAAATGCATTTCTTGTTCAGTCTTATATGTAATTTTAGAGGTTTGTTTTTCATTCTCTTCCAACTCCGAAGCTAGCCCGACCGTATTCTTAAGGTCCTGAAGTGCAAGCACTAGTGCTTCCTTGTTGCTGTCGGTTCGACTCAGCTCATTAATCCGATCGGCTTTCTCTTTTATCGCTTCCCTAACAACTTGAAGGTTGACAGGCCTATTATCATCATCATCCATCAAAGTAGGTTGCTGATCAACCTTTTCGGTTGTCACTTGGAGCTTCTCGCTAAAAACTTTAGCATCGACGCTGGTGACAACGGGCATATGAACTTCGATAAAATCATGGTTTTGAAAGAATGTGTGAGTTGCCCGACTCAAGGCACTGCGAATTCGAGCAATGGATTGTACCTGAAAAACAAATTGATTGAATTAACACTGAACATAGCATTCTCTACTTCTTTTACATTGCTTGAGAGAATGAACTTAGGGAATTAATTAAAAAGGATTCTTTACCGTTTTTGTTCGCGGTCGAAGGTGAGGAAAATTCCTGAGATCTTCAATAGGTATTCTTTTCTTTGCTAATGGATACCTATCATGATTCACAAAGCCTAAATGTAGAATTTTCTCCACTTTAAGCTCTATGACTTGGCTTCTTTGTTCCGTCTTCTCTATAACGCCTTCCACCAAGATCGACGTTCCTACTTGAGTGAATTGGCCGATAGGAGCAGTCGATGAATGCAAAACAACCTGAAAAGCATCGGCAGAACGCGAGCTCATAGTTTCACACTTCTATAACTCTTATCAATTAATAGAGATATCACATAAAAAAAGTGCTCAAACTAATACCAAATTTTTCTTTGAAAACTAAACCAAAGATTGGATTCTCTTGTGCTAGCATACATAACTAGTAATGTAACATAATTTGACAAATGTGACATGACCATATCAGATCATTAATTCAGCTCAAAATTTCAAAGCAACTTAAATTTCAATCTCAACCAAAATTTAGACAACAAAATTATACAAATGTTGTACCTGAAGATTGGACAAAGAAGAGCCATCATTCACTAGCAAGTAAGCAGTGGTAGGCACAGCATTAGCAGGCTTTACATGTGGTACTGCTGCCTCCCTCCTCTCCTTCTCATGATGAGGAGTAAAGGCCTTCAAAATGCTCCGAAAAAGCGGGACTCTAGTCTGTAGAATCTCGACACAAGTAACCTTATCGCTCCCCGTCCCGCCACCCTCGCCGCAATAGGCACCGCGGAGGCCTCTTCCTTTTTCACCTCTTTATGTGACTTCACCCATCCCCCCACCACAACTCTCTCCCCAACTAAACCAACCCCTCCATCGCTTCGATCTAGTACCGATTTTAGAACCACCCGTTTCGAGTACTTTGATTGCGTTACCAATGCCGCCGCGGGCTTCTCCTCGCCTTTAAAAACTTGTTCTAATGTTGATGATCCCATTGTGATTAGTTGTGAAAAAATGTAGAGATGATGATCATATTTATATATGCATGGTGGTGGTGTGTGTTTGTGTGATTGTTTGGTGGTTGGGTTTGGAATTCGTACTCATAACGGTTTCCTATGACGAGAGTTACGGTTTTAAGGACTTCCTAGGCTTGCAGCCGGGGCAACGTGTGTCACAGACCTTGCATTATATGGTTAATTATATTTATATTATTTTACAAAGTATGATATATATCATTTATAAATATAAAAAATCAATTATAAACTACTAATTGAAAAAGCATGTTTTGCATTATTTAATAGCATCTTCTTTTTATAATCATATGTGTGGTCATCGGTCGGGTTGCCACAATGGTAAGTGCGAATGCGAGATTGTGTAAGTTAATTAAGTGAACACGCGACCTCAGCTTCGATTATCTAGATTGGTGATTTCGCTTGGACCACTGAGATACGCATATGTCAATTATGTCAAGTCGATCATGAGAATAGTCATGATCGCTTAGATATTTACTGAAATAAAAAATAATAATCATATATGTGGTGTAATGTAAGTAGACCCTTGGGTGGGTTTGGCCGAGAGGATACGTATACGCCCCTTCGAAATTTACATGTTTTTTCTTTTTGTGAGTAATAAACTTTCTGGAGCTTTGTTTCCTAAAATAAATCATGAGTGAAACTTTTTTTGTTTCCTCTTCATTTAGACTCCACCGATCCTGTGATATTGAAAAACTAACATATTTATTTATCGAAAAAAAAAATATATTTAGAGTTGACAAACATATTGAAATATCCCTATTGAGGTAAAATGAGAATTCTATAAAATCAAGGCAGTTCTATTGCTGCATTGATTTTATAGAAGACATATATACATATGATTATAGAATCAGCATAACACAAATGAGAATTCTAAAAAATATTCAATTGTAAATAAATAATATATATATAATAAGTACAATAGATCTGCGGCAAGATAGTTAGTCTTAAATATAGAATGAGAAATATATAGATTTAACAAAAATTACAAGTACCACATCAATGCAAAATAAAATAAAATAACTGAGGATGTTTCGATATATCTCAAAATGACTCGCATTCACTCGTTAAAAAAATTGAAGCAATAAAAATCGAAAAAAATAATCACAGAACCAATTATATGAGATGCATTAGGTAGAAAAGGAGAAAAACTTAATGAAAAATCATTGAACATTAAATCGAGCGATGTGAAAGAGTTTAGTCCAAATAGTCATCCCGGTCAATCAACTGAAAGCATGATAACTATGTAGAGATGGTGTGCATGAGATCTAGAAATGTTGGAAATGCTGACGTCACCAGAAAAATGGAGGGGTTTAAGTGGCCGTTGTGGCGCCACTTGGAGGATCAGAATTCAGAAATCCCCTAAACTCACCAAACCAGCTCTCTCTCTCTCTGTTTCCGACGATGTTCACTTCATCAGTGGTCGGAATCACGATTCCCTCGCCGAGATTCGCCGGCGGCGAGCCCCTGTCTCGCCGGCCGACCTCAATTTCCGGCCACACATTTGGTTGTTCACTCAATCTATGGAGAAAAGTGCCCTCCCTAATTCGAACGCCCTGTTTGGAGGTCGGAGTGTCTGTGTCCGGAACTGAGACGGAAGGCATTGTTCGCGGCGGCGACGATCCCTTGCCGCTCCCGCAGGCGGCCGGTGCCGTTGCCGACGACGCTCGGCTAGAAAGGGTATGTTCGAGTTGTAATTTTGGTGGATTGTTGAGATGCCATTGTTGAATTAGGGTTTTTTTGGAATTTGTTGATTTGGGGGTTTTTAGGACTTGTAATTGTGTTTAGGGAAATGCTGAATTATATTTTTGTATACCGGTTTTCCGTTGCCCGAGCATCCGAGGCTTTGCTTTGACTAGTCTGACTCGTGGTTCGTAGTAACGCTGAGTGGCTGCGCCCGTCCCTGGATTTTGAAGGTACTCCATAAAAGTAACCAGCTTTTGATACCTACATTTGACATCTGGTTGTCAGTGTAAGTTTTGTGTCTAGCGCTGTGGCGCCAAGCTCAGTGCCAAGCATGGAAAATTCACTGTAGAACGAAAAGTTGCGTATTTTGGGACTTATTTTGTCCCTTTTTTGTTCGTTTCTTCTCACCAATTCACACCAAAACTCACCCCTTGGTGGATAAACACTAAGTCCCTTAGTTTTATATAAATTAAAGGACTCTAGTACGCACAATACACATTGAAATTCTTTGAAACACAAAAGATCGTTTGAATAAAAGTGTGTTATTGAGTCATAGCATTATTCTCCCAAAAGTTTTTCAAAGTGTGTTCTTGGTTGGAGTTGTGTTACACACACATCATCCAACAACCATTAAAGATTTGATTGTATCCTAAAGGCAAGTTTCGATTTTCCCATTGTGTATACGCAGTTTCGACCGGTATGGAGAAATCTTGTCTAAACGAGAGCGATTGTTGTTACATTCTCATCTTGTTTTTTTTTGTCCGAAGTTATTTGTCCCGATGTCAGTAGTCCTTTAAATACACTTTGAAACACGGGCCCACATTTTTGGACGCAAAATATAAATGACCACGACAACTAGGTGTCAAAAGTATGTCAACTTATCATTTTCTTTGTTTGATTTGTTTTATGTCCATTACATGAGTTTCCTTTTAGGTGTGAAGTTATGGCTCAACATGAACATAAATTTGTTCCAAAACCCTCCAATGTAAAGCCTCAATTTACTCTTAGAGAACCAAAAGCGAGAGGAAAACGAAAAAGAACTAAAGAAACTTCCACGCAATGCTAATCCTAGAGATGATAGTCGAACCTGAGACTTATCACAAGCTATGATGCTACATTAGATCACCATTGGACCTTAATGCCTTGGCTGTTGGTTGGAGGGTGAGCAATGAATGAACGTCGAGTTATTCCAAACTTCTACTATAACCTAGCCTCTTCTTGTTGATGTAACATTATGGGTTCAAATGCTTTAATTTCCCAATTTGAGATATTTTGATTTCCTTGAAGTCGTTGACATGTATTTCACTCTTGATATGCTATGTGGTGTGGTTAGTTGGATTTTTGGTGAAGGTCTCTTGGGTTTCATGTTTGATGTTAGTTCTGATGTTCAACTCATTTTATGGTCATACAGTGTCACTTAAATTTGATGCCTTAATTCGATATGGTCTTGCATTATGTCATGATCCGATATTTATAATCTGTGAAGAAGTAGAGGTCCGCTGATTGGAAGGCTGCAAGGGCTTACAAAGAAAGCGGGGCAATCTATAGGGGTAGGATTGAAGGTTTAAATGCGGGAGGATTGCTGGTTCGACTTTATTCACTTATGGGGTTTCTCCCCTATCCTCTCTTGAGTCCTTCCCACTCATCTATAGGTAATGTATGTTGAACTTCATTTTCATCTAGTGATTTGATCCACGGTGTCGTAATATTTAAATTTCTTATATGTTCTTCATAGTTTTCCAATTTTTTTGTTGCTGAATTTCATATGAAGTCTATGTGGAAAATACTGGAAATGCATTGAGGAAAGACTAGAATTTTCAATCTTTTACTAAGGAAATCCTGAAACACGTCAGTCTTCTTCAAACATTGAGTCTTATTAGAATATGAAAAGAAAATCGTTCAACAAGGCCATGAAAGATTTGTGAGGCTGAAGTGTGCGTAAAAAGAAAAGAAAGTAAGAAGTAAGTAGATAGAGATTAACTTGAAAAAGAAAATGACATGAAAATATAATCAGTTGTAAACTAATAAATTCATTACTTATATGTGAAAAGGCTATTGAAGTGACTATCCCACCAGATAGGATAGAACTCAAATCATAATCACACCTAGTGATAAACATTTTTATGATTATGGATCAATCTTATATTTCAAAAACTAATGTTTTTTCTTATAATGTAAAGCATGAGCTATAGTATAATTATTTCGGTATCCATTGAGTCAATGTTGAAGTAAAAAATAATTTTTAACTTATCAACGTTAAGATGATTGTGCAAAAAGTAAGTGTGTCCAATTTAATTTAAGCTTGAGACCTTTATTAAGCTTCTAAAATGTTCTTATTTCAAATATGTCCTGGTTCAGTGACTAGTAATGTTCATTCTTTTGCGAAACTACTTTTTCTCTTCTTGTACATAACTATTCTAGTTTGAATAAGCCTAAGGACATTTCTAAAATGCATTAGGGCTATTTTTGAAAAAGTATGTGTATAAATAGATGCAGCACTGTTATAAATAGATGCAGCACTGTTAACAATTGATTATTTTTCTTCCGAAAACATATTTCTCACGTCACCTGTTCGTTGTGTATCATGTTCACATTTAATAGCTGCTAACCTTATATTACATGGTATGATGCTGCTCATGTAGCTCCTGACAAACCTATTCAAGATATAGCGAAGGATCTGGTTGGTTCACGAATTTCTGTGAAGGTACTTTGTTCTTAGAATGTTGAATTGTTTTTCTTTTGTCATATTTAGCATACTCACACATGCAATTGTCCTTTTGCTTGTGCTATTTTGTGTTTATGGATATTTTTTTCATGGTTGTTTTTAGGACCTTCTGCCACTAGAATATTGTCTACTTGTTGGTTACTTCGAGTATGAAGTTTCAATTTTATGAACTATAACCTTTCGTTTATTTGAATAATTCAAACAAAAAGGTGTAGAACTCACTTCTCATTAGGCCTCTCATTAAGGTCATCTTATTTGGATTATCAATCTTCTCACTTTGTCTTTCTCGTGCATTGAGTCCTCCAAGCTCGGAGTCATACATTTTCATCTTTAATAGGGTAATAACAAATAAAACTAGTCACGCGACCACAGAAGAATTCCCGATTTTAGTCCTTTCCATCAGGACACTTGCATTTATGTTGATATTAAACATTTTCTCATCTTTGTGTGACCCCAATTGCCAAGATGGCAGAATAAATCCTAGTTTAATATCCATATCTGATTTTCAATTTAATACCATATCATGTATGGTAAAGATCAACGAGATAGACCAGGACTAACCTTTCTTTCTTTTTATTATGGGAGTGGCTAAACGAACCCCAGTTTTTGCTAAACGTACCCCCTTTTTGAATTTTTACTTCATCGTACCCCACTTTTTTTTTCTCAAAATCCCAAAAATGTCCTTGTTGTACCCCATTACCATCACCCTCACCCTCACCCCAACACCCCTTCTGAAGATGTTTCGGTCACGCGGGACTGACACCTCCAAAGAGGTCTTGGTTAGATTTTTCCGTCACCGACTGGAACTTAGTTATTTTTGCAGTTTCGGTCGAAGTCGATCGATACCTCTTTAGAAGTGTCGGCCGGTGTGTCCGACACCTCTTCGTGTGTCCGACATCCACGGGACAACAAGAACGAACACAAAAATTTCAAAACTCCCAAAAACACATGAAAATGACCAAAAAAATAGTAGGTTTTGCTCAAAATTGTTTAATATCATTGATTCCATCTAAACTTTGCACCAAAAATGCAAGATTCAACTCTCAAATCAAAGCCCTAAACCCAACAAAAATCCTACAAAATACCGACTCAAAAAAGTAAAAAAAAAAAAAAAAAAAAAAAAAACCCAAAAAAACTTCGAAATCGACGCTAAAAGAGATTAGGAATGTACCCACGGCGTCAAATCGACATGGTTTTGCTTGAACTTCGTGGGATTCGGGCTGGCGGTGAGATGCGATGGGTGAGTGGGGTATGGTTAGTAAAAACCCTTTTATATAGAGGGATAGTTGGGTCATTACAAGGAATGAAAATTCGATAAAATTAGCCGAAGTTTAGGCGAAGTTTATCGAAGTTGAAGGGATCGAAACAAAGTTCACGGGTACTTTAAAACTTACCAAACTTCTCCGAAGTTTATGTTTAAAATTGACAACATTGATATAAATTGATATGGATTGTTAAAAACAAGGGGAAATTGCAAACATTCTAAAAAAAATCAAATAAGTGTGTAGAAGACGAAAGGGTTGAGGGTTGTAATTGATGGTGGCATTTAGGGGTTATTGAGAATTTGAGAGTGGCTCACTTTTGTACACACATCTCTACACCAATCATGTGATCCCTTGACTTTGCATTAAAATTCAATGTATGCATCGAGATTCACTTTTGCACACACATCTCTACTACGCTTTGTAGTTTTTTCAATCGATGCATAATGTCAAAAAGTGGATATTTTCTTTTGCTTTAAATACTGATCCATATAAAAAAACATGTTTCATAATTTTAATTTTACTTATGAGAATGTGCAATTAATAAATGGTTAGAGAATCAAATTAAGTGTAATTATTATCACTAAAAAGTGATCTACCATACACAGTATGCATGACTAGTGCCAATAAAATTGACTTGAAACCATTAAATTGTAAATTTTTTAGGTATATATGCATAATTGTGCTTGTTTTGACATCCCATAAAATGAGTTTTAGTTTATTGATCATTTAATAAAAATTTCTTAAACTTCTCTAAGTTAGCGAATTTTTACCATAATTCTCCACGTCGAATTAAACTTCTCCAAATTAATTCCGATTATCAAGAGGGCGAATTATAAGGCAAAACCAAAGTTTCGATCCTTGGGTCATTCCACTAAGGTGGGTACGTTTAGCAAAAGCCGGGGTCCTTTTAGCTGCTCCCTTTTATTATTTTAATATCCGCAGGTGTGCGGACCCTTTTTAGCCCCTTCTTACTTTCGTTTGACAAACCCTGGGGGGAGTTAGTCGAGTGCCTTAAATTCATAATCTGAAAAACCAAGAGGATATAATGTAACTTCCAAGAATTGAGCCCACAATCCCTGCCTTGCCAGTGTTATGTTGCTCATATCTTTGCCACTGCATCGCCCCTTGAGGGACAGCAGGGCTAACCTTTCTTGCTGGCTAAGTAACTGAAAAATGAAAAATGACCTCTAAAAGTAATAAGATACCATTACAATAGTTTAAAATGTTTAACTTGATTGTGTGAGTTGCATAAATTTTAAAGATGAGATGGGTTTGCCAAATTTAAGCATGCTTTTTGCTGGAAACCTCAAGCCTAATCACCACTTCATCTGTTTAAAGATAGTCTTTATGAGAACTTATGTTTCATGTTGTTGTTATAGTTCGCTTGGAATTGTTAGGTCCGCACGGCTGCTACAACTTTTACCTTTAGGGATCTAGATGGTAACCAAGCCATACTTTGTGACGGCTCTTGGGTTCATATACCTTGGTATTTTCTAGAGGTGGCAAAATGGGTCATGACACGATAAACACGAAACGGCTAACACGGGACATTAGCGAGTTAAGGTTGAGCTTAAACGGGTTCGTGTAAGAAACGTGTCGACCCGTTTATGACATGGAATAAAAAGGTCGTGTCACAGGTTAACACACTAACCTGTTTACAACCCGTTTAACCCATTTAAGTTACAACAACAACATCAACATAGCCTCAGTCCCAAATTAACTGGGGTCGGCTACATGGATCAAAATTTTCCATTGTGCTCGATTAAGTGCAATTGATGGTGAGCTTTACAAACCATTTAAATCCCTCCTAATTAATGCATCCCATGTTAACTTTGGTCCGCCTTACCTCGTCGAATTTCTACGCTTTCTATTGAGTCAAGTTTTCTAGTTGGGGCATTTGTAGGTCGTCTTTGCAGGTGACCAAACCACCGCAACCGCCCTTCCCTAATCTTTGTATCAATTGGTGCTACTCCTACTTGTCTTTGAATTTTGATACGTTCTCACAGGGGGTCGAGTCATTAGAGTTAGTTAGTTAGACACTTTATAAATAGGGGTGAGTTAGTAGGATGGGGTATCTTGGAATTGGAATGTAATTGAGACTTAGGTCCGGTGAGAAGAGGTGCGCCTCTCTCTCGGTGAGATCTTGAGAGTTCTTCTCTCTCGTCTCTGTTGTATTTCTCTTTTAGTTCTTCATCAATAAAATTGTTGTGCTACTCTTGATCTCATTGTGTTAGTTGTGTTAGTATTCTATCATTGGTATCGAGCACACTTTCAAACATGGAAGCTCGATTAGATCGAATGGAAGCTCGATTAGATCAAATTAAAGTGGAAGCGAAGAGGATTTCGGCCATTGAGGTGTCGATTAGCGAACTCAGATCTGAAGTAAAGTGGGCGTTGAAATGCTTGGCTCAGAGGTTTGACGAACAACTCCATCACTATCTCGGCTTAAGAGCACCAGATCCGCCAGATTTAGAGGTGTCGAAGTCGTTTCCGATCACTGGTGATCTAGATCCATTGACGACTAAGGGGGTGCCGACTGTCGGTGATACAAATTTGGTGGCGTCGAAGGTGACTCGATTTGTTGGTGATACAGATTTAGTTACAAAACAGTCGCTCGGTCGCATATCGAAGTGAAATCGAAGAAAGGAGGGTTGGTGTTGCTAATCGATGAGCCTCTCCATCAACCTCGCGCTTGCTCATCGAGGATTTCACATGTTCAACAGGTCAGGGAGTCGAACGGCCCAAAAGTGCCAGATCCAGGATTATCAGTGGGATTGCCAACTGTTGACGAACTAGAACCACCAGATTCGACATATTTGGTGGCGTCCAAGATGTTGGTGTTCATAGATCTGAATGACTTTGTTGAGTTCACGATCAACCCTTTGTGTACACATGGATCTTGGGGTTCAACCGCCTCTACGAAGGAGTTTTCGAGGATCTCTAACAGATCTATAGCCGTGAGCCCTCCGCCATGGTCTCCACCTTCTTCCACGCCGACGTCCTTTGATGTCCCCTTACTCGTTTTCTTCACTGATTTTTACTCTATTGGAGATGCTTATTTGGGGAAGATGATGGTATATTGTCAGTTGAGAGATCGAGGATATGCAGTGGTACGAGCGCTGACACTGGGATGGGGTTTATCTCACGACATGTCCTCTTCCATTTTTGAACACCATGTTGTCATCATCGACGCTTCTCGACTGGCACATCACTTCTCACGGTTGGTGATGGCGCATCACTTCTCACGGTTGGTGATGATGACTCACTTCTATATTCAACAATTTATGCTGTCGAGAAGATCTTACATCACTTGTACTAACTTCAAAGATATGAGTCTTCTTCTCGGTCTTATTGGTTATTGGGTTACACGTGTGCTTCATTGACATTTTGTCACACATTCTTGGCAACTCTATCTTGCAATTACATGACATGAAGGTGTCTTGTTCTTGTTACATTTTTTATTTGCTTTGGTTTCGGCCATTGCATATAGCATATTATTGCCCCAAATTCATTTGTTCTATTATGGTTGGCGCAACGAGTACCTCTCGCATTTGTTCTACCAAATTCATTTCAGCATTGGATCCTTTACATGGGTCTTGTGGCATTTTCGGTCTCTGCTTCTATTGGATACTTCTTCGCCTTAGATTTTACGGACTATATGGATCCTAGCATGGCTCTCTTCTCTTGTTTAGTCACTCGTTTGCCCTCTCACCAGTTCAAGGTCTACGCATTGTCTCCATGCTTCATTTCTTTGTCTGCCACCATGAGGACAAGGTGGATTTTAAAGGAGGGAGTAATGATACGTTCTCACGGGGGGTCGGTCATTAGAGTTAGTTAGTTAGACACTTTATAAATATGGGTGAGTTAGTAGGATGGGGTATCTTGGAATTGGAATGTAATTGAGACTTAGGTCTGGTGAGAAGAGGTGCGCCTCTCTCTGGTGAGATCTTGAGAGTTCTTCTCTCTCGTCTCTGGTTGTATTTCTCTTTTTAGTTCTTCATCAATAAAATTGTTGTGCTACTCTTGACCTGTTGTGTTAGTTGTGTTAGTATTCTATCAAATTTCTATATTTCTTATTCTATCTTTACGAGTTTTACCACACATCCACCTAAGTATCCTCATTTCTGCTACGTTCATTTTATGTAATTGTTGTTGCTTTACCGCCCAACATTCACTTCCATAGAGCATAGCTGGCCTAATTGCGGTCTTATAAAATTTTCCTTTTAACTTAGTAGGAACATTTCGATTACAAATAACTCCTGTTGCACTTCGTCATTTCTTCCATCCAGCTTGAATTCTATGTGTGATATCATTCTCAATATTACCATCATTTTATATGACTGATCCTAGGTATCTAAAGTGATTCACCTTAGGAACTTCTATTTCCTCTAATTTTACCACTCCATCATCTCGATGTCTAGTGTTTATAAACTTACAGTGCATGTATTCGGTCTTCGTCCTACTCAACTTAAAGCCTTTAGATTCTAATGTATTCCTCCAGAGTTCTAATTTCCTTTTCACTCCATCTTTTGTTTCATCCACTAAGACATTATCATCTGCAAATAGCATACACCATGGTATATCCTCTTGAATATGTCTAGTTAGTTCATCCATAACTAAAGTAAATAGATACGGGCTTAAAACCGATCCTTGATGTAGGTTTAACCCATTTAAGTTATTAAATATTAATATTTTATTTTAGGAACGAATATGTCTGGTGAGGTGAGTAGTGAGATTTACAATGTAATTAAAAATTAAAGTTCCTTATTTAGACTTTAAGTTTTTTGACAAGTATCCTCTAAGGAAACTTGACACATGTACTTGGCATAATTATTGCCTATTGGAAATCCAAAACAAATACAATACACCAACCTTTTTGGGAACTTGGATGCTAGCCTCTGTCTTCCTTCCACCCATCTTTTGGCAACTAGTCTATTTTATCTTAAACTATGTTAGTGAAGGATTTGTATTTTTGATTATTTTTTAAAGTTTGGTCTTCTTAATCTTTATTAATCATGCATGGTCGTCTTACGTTATTTGTCCTTTATGGGTTATAAAAATGAAAAGAGGATATTAACAAGTTGAATATAATAAATGGGTCACTTTGGAGTAAAAAAATATGTTTGTTATGTTAAATGGGTTTAATGTGTCGTGCTGAATTTAAAAGTTAACATGACCCATTAAACTTAACGTGTTACACGTGTCGTATCGTGTTAACCTGTTTAAATTTTGTTTCGTGTCGTGTCAACCCATTTATTAAATGGGTTGTGTTCGTGACCCTAATCGTGCCACCTGAGTTGGTCAACACGACACGCGAACACGTTTTGCCACCCCTAGTATTTTCACATTTTTTTTTTGTTCCTCATTCTTATAGATGGCGTTCTCTCTTTTTTTGTTCTGGCTCTTCAGTTAGCTTGATATTCATTGTTATGCCTCTAGGCTCACTTCCAATCATCTATACATTTTGAGTGCAATGTTGGTGTAGTAGCGATCCTTGCCCATCATGCAGTTTGATTAAGTTTATGATGCTCTTGATTAGTTATAATTGTTTCTAATATATATTTGAGGTATTCATCGTTCCACTTTCACCGAACAAGCAACGCAAGACTATTATAGCCGCTTTCCTAGTTTGCAAATTAAGCTTTTTTTTCAATTTTTTCTTCTCTATGAATGGACATTGCACCTCTTCAAAAAGGAATTTTTTTTTAGGCAACAGGAATTTGATTCCTATTATAGGCGTCTTTTTTTTAACACAACAAAAAATGTTATATGTTTTCAGATGCTCTTGTAATTTGGTAGTTGATTTTTTAACCCTTCTTTTAGGTGATCCAAGCAAGAGAGGAGAATAGAAAACTAATATTCTCGGAGAAGGAAGCCATTTGGTCACAATTTTCAGGAAAGATCAAAGTTGGTGATCTCTTTGATGCAAGAGTGGGATCTGTAGAAGATTTCGGTGCCTTTGTGCACTTGCGCTTCCCTGATGGTACATTATAATCTTTGATGATTATTTTTTCTCTATCAATTAGTCAACAAAATGCTTCTTCCACCGAGCAATAAATGACCTCTTTCTTTGCGATTGTTAATAGGTTATTACCACATTACTGGACTTGTGCATGTCTCAGAGGTCTCATGGGATTTTGTACAGGATGTGAGAGATGTCCTAAAAGTAGGTGATGATGTCCGAGTCAAAGTCAAAGAAATAGATAGGTGAGTGTTTCATATCCTAGCTCCTTTTTGTATTTTGTCCCAACACATATGTGCCCCAAAGTGCATGCTTAATCAGTTAATCTTTAAGTTCCAAGATCTCATAATACTGGAAAATTAAAGACAGATTTCCTGTCCTATAAATAAACTCGGTAATTCTTTTAATTTGATTGCATTTGCATTTGTATCATTTACAAAATGTTTTGAGGTATGATAAGGATTATCCATTGGTATTTACCGAAAAAAATAAATAGAAAAATCAAGAAAAACCCTGCATATTCCTGGCCAGTTTCGAGATCAAAATGTCTTGACAGAGTTATTCAAGACAAAATAAGAGTTCCGAATCATTCCAAGTATTAATTCTAGTTTACAGAGCTAAGCTTTTGTACATGCCCATAACCTATTATTATTTAGTTATTAATTACAGAATTGCCTAGCTCTTGGATTGCCTTCAAGACATATCCTTTGACTAAGAAAATCTGTATGAATAGGACAGAAAATAGTGTTCAGACTTCTGATGTAAAACTTTCATGATCTATAATTCTGGTAATTTTGCATCTGGCTCATCTCCATCGTTGTTTCAACATATGAGCTCATTGGACTCTTGTATGGCCTTTGACGATATTTAACCTGACATTTTTTTTTCAAGAATGGTAAATATACAATGATTGATATCCTGAAGCAAGAAAACTTTTAGAATATTGGTATGAATAGAACAATTCTTTCCATGGCCACTAACCATGACTTAAAAATAAAATGAAAAGAATCTATATTCTATTTTTGAGGGATTGATTAAACCTTAACTAAATTTCACTGAATGGAAAGATAAGAATATCTTGAGAACTGAATCTTTATCATTCTAGGTTCCTATTCCTTTTGTGTGAGGTTCTCCATTCATTCTTGATAGGATCAATGCACCCAAAAAGTGAATAATGCAAAACAGTAAGAAAAATGAATGTGCCCAACCACAACACCAATATCTTGTTTACGCAGTTCGGACCTCCCGTCCTACGTCCGTGGGGCCACACCCAGGTGTAAGATCCACTAAGAAAAGTGACGTACAGATTTACACAAAGCCCCTAACTGGTGACCCCTCATCTAGCTAGCGATTCCTCCCCAAACTTTGTTACACTTTTCACTTCCTCACTTCCCTTACAATGAACCTACACTATTAACCAAGATCCCCTTGGTACCCGAGGTCCCCTCGGCTTACAAGTCTAGTCCCCTTGACATGTTTGTAAAAAAGATAAAAAAAAAGATAAAAAAGATAAAGATCGAACTAGTGTTCGTTTATCTCAAGATCGACTTTTGGTCTCCAAAGAAGGGACAATTTGCGATTCTTGATTACACAATTTATAAAGAAAACAAAATACATGATTTTAGAAGCTTTCCATATTGCGTCTTCAATCAATGAGTTGGCAAATCTTCCCTTTCCTTCATTCTTCATTTCGTACAAGGAAAGATTCCAAATCTTGTGGGTCGACAACCAAAGTCAGCGTTGGTTATGGTGGGGAATATATTCGAAGATATCCTAGCTGTATATTCTGTCCGTTGGAGAATATTCTCACATCTCATCAAATATCCCGCAAATCATCAAATATTACGGTGTGCCCCTACGTACTTCTCTGAGCAAGAACCAAAAAACACAATTCTGCATATTTAACCCACAGTTTAAAGTTGATCACATTATATCCACTTACTTACCATATCAAGGGTGTGCAAATAACTGGCAATATTAAATCTTACCTTAACAATCTCTCCCTTTGCCATTTATTTGTCATAATCTGAAAAGGGACAATTTGATCATATTAAACATAAATAAAAGCATGCATATAGAAATATTTTAAGTTCCGCAAGGCATAGCATCATATAAGATAAAAACGACAACATTATAAGCATGCATAGTATAATAGTAGAATTCTGCAACAAAAGGATTAATAGAATTAAGAACCAAAACAAGTAGCAGAAATAAATAAACATAGGGTGTAAAGTAATTACTCCTCCTAAAGAAGTAAAGAAATTACTCCCCCTAAAACTAAGCTACGTACTCTCCCCCTTTGTGACAAAAAAAAACTGACAAACCAACTTCGAGGAGGTACCATCTAGAAGGGAGAACTCAAATGAAGCCTTGTACTTACACTTACTCCCCATGAATCTATCATTACCTCCAACAGATTTCTGTCAAGTTGAGTCCACAGATCCACACCATACAACAACAACATAGCCTCAGTCCCAAATTAACTGGGGTCGGCTACATGGATCAAACTTTTCCATTGTGCTCGATTAAGTGCAATTGATGGTGAGCTTTTCAAACCATTCAAATCCCTCCTAATTAATGCATCTCATGTTAACTTTGGTCTGCCCCTACCTCGTCGAATTTCTACGATTACTATTGAGTCAAATTTTCTAGTCGGGGCATTTGTAGGCCGTCTTTGCAGGTGACCAAACCACCGCAACCGCCCTTCCCTAATCTTTGTATCAATTGGTGCTACTCCTACTTGTCTTTGAATTTCTATATTTCTTATTCTATCTTTACGAGTTTTACCACACATCCACCTAAGCATCCTCATTTCTACTACGTTCATTTTATGTAATTGTTGTTGCTTTACTGCCCAACATTCACTTCCATAAAGCATAGCCGACCTAATTGCGGTCCTATAAAATTTTCCTTTTAACTTAGTAGGAACATTTCGATCACAAATCACCCCCGTTACACTCGTCATTTCTTATATCCAACTTGAATTCTATGTGTGACATTATTCTCAATGTTATCATCATTTTGTATGATTGATCCTAGGTATCTAAAGTGGTTTACCTTAGGAACTTCTACTTCCCCTAATTTTACCACTCCATCATCTCGATGTCTAGTGTTTCTAAAATCACAGTGCATGTATTCGGTTTTCGTCCTACTCAACTTAAAGCCTTTAGATTCTAATGTATTCCTCCGAGTTCTAATTTCCTATTCACTCCATCTTTAGTTTCATCCACTAAGACAATATCATCTGCAAATAGCATACACCATGGTATATCCTCTTGAATATGTCTAGTTAGTTCATCTATAGCTAAAGTAAATAGATATGGGCTTAAAGCCGATCCTTGATGTAGTCCTATCGTAATGGGAAATTCATTTGTAGCTCCTCCAAATGTCTTTATACTCGTTACTATACCATCATACATATCCTTAATAGTGTCTATGTATCTAGCATGCACTCTTTTTCTTTCTAGAACCCACCAAAGAACATCTCTAGGGACCATATCATATGCTTTTTCTAAATCTACGAATACCATATGAAGATCTTTTTTATATTTTTCTAACAATCGTCTTACAAGGAAAATCGCTTCCATCGTTGACCTCCCAGACATGAAACAAAATTGGTTCTCTGATATTGTTGTTTCTCTCCTTAGCCTATTGTCAATTATCCTCTCCCAAAGTTTCATAGTGTGACTCATAAGTTTAATTCCCCGATAGTTTGAGCAACTTTGAATGTCTCCTTTGTTTTTGAAGATTGGCACAAGCGTGCTTCTTCTCCAATCCATTGGCATCCGTTTTGATTTTAAAATTTTATTGAAAAGTTTTATTAACCAAGTCAATCCAATTTCTCCTAAGCATTTCCAAACCTCTATGGGTATTTCATCTCGGGCCACATGCTTTCCTTATTTTCATTCTTTTCAATGCCTCTTTAACTTCTACAATTCTAATATTGCGTGTATAGTTTACATTTCTTTCTTGGTGTGGGTTTTCATCTATTATAGTATCAACTTGACCATCATTATAAACTATCGAAGTAACTTCTCTATCTCTCCTTAATATCCTCCTCGCGCGTTAAAACATTTTGATTTTCGTCCTTAATACATCTTACATGACTTGGGTCGTGTTTCTTTTTATCTCTTAATTTGGCTAGCATATATATATATTTTTTGCCATCTCTATTACCTAACCTTGTATATAGATCTTCCATGAAATTTGTTTTAGTTTGACTAACTACTTTTTTAGCTTGTTTTCTAGCTTCTCTATATTGATTGTACACATCTTCATCTCGACACTTAGGTATTTTCCTATACATCTCTCTTTTAGTCTTAATTGCTCGTTGGACATCCTCGTTCCACCACCATGTTTCCTTCTTTGGTGGTCCTAAGCCTTTAGATATACCTAATACGTTTGATCTCACTCTCCTTATGCAACTACTCATTTCTAGCCACATTGTATTAGCATTTAAGTCAAGATTCCAAATATTTTCCTTTAGTATTTTTTCTTTAAACTCTACTTGTTTACTATGTTTTAGGTTCCACCACTTTATTTTAGGGTCGCTAACTCTTTTATTTATATTATGTCGTCGTGTTAGCTTAATATCAAATACTACTAACTTATGTTGGGTAGTAAGTGCTTCATCAAGTATTACTTTGCAGTCTCTACATATTTTTCTATCTATTTTTCTTGTTAAAAGAAAATCTATTTGACTCTTGTTATGACCACTACTAAAAGTAATTATATGCGACTCCCTCTTCCTAAAACTAGTATTTGCTAAGACAAGATCGTATGCTGAAGCAAATTCTAAGATTGATTCTCCTTCTTCATTTCTATTACCGTAACCAAAACCTACATGAACTCTCTCAAACCCATCGTTACTTGCCCCGACATGCCCATTTAAATCTCCTCCAATAAAAACCTTTTCATTTAATGGTATACTTTGCATAAATCCATCCATATCGTCCCAAAACTTGCGTTTGATGCTCTCGCTTAATCCTACTTGTGGTGCATAGGCGCTAAGTATGTTAATTTTTTCGTCTCCAATAATTAATTTAACTAGAATCAATCTATCCCTCATTCTTTTAACCTCTTCGACCTTATCCTTATAATCATTATCCACCACAATTCCTACTCCATTGCATTTTCTATCTATACCGGTGTACCACAATTTAAACCCTGTGCTTTCTATTTCTCTACTCTTTTCTCCTACCCATTTTGTCTCTTGGTGGCAAGTAATATTGACTCTCCTTCTAATCATGGTATCTACTAGTTCTATTGACTTCCCCGTAAGTGTTCATATGTTCCATGTTCCTAAACGAATTTTTTCTCCCCTTCGTATTTGTTTTCCTTTTCTATTTCTATTTTGTCTAAAAGATCTAGTGTCCGTATCCACAGATCCACGCCATGTTGAATAATAATCATCATAAAAATGGTGTGAACAAAAGATGTGGTTGCAAGTGATATAGCTGCAGGTTGAGAAGTCTGTGGGTACCGTCTCTATAAATACAGTTGTGGGCAGCGATGCAATCTGATCACTGTCATGGGCACGACGATGGCATAGTATTCGAGACGAGCTTCATCATCTCCATTTTTTGTCGAACTTTCTAACTTGTTCCCTGTCATTCAACAAAAAAAAATAAAAAATGTTGCAAAACAAAATAACAATTGAGATTTAGCTTTATACCTTTCCATATAGGGGCAACTTCATTCTACTTCATTGAGGCCGGTGGATAATGGTGGTTTCATAGTGGATACTCCTTTTTGGCTAATCTGATTGCATTACTTGAGTCATTGATTCACTTAGGATCTCACTTTCTTTGACACAACAAAGAGCCTAGTTGTTGGCTCCTAATACCACTTGATAGGATCAATGTGCCCAAAAAGTGAATAATGCAAAACAGTAAGCAAAACGAATGCGCCAAACCACTAAGAAAAGTGATGTACAGATTTACACAAAGCCCCTAACTAGCGATCCCTCATCTAGCTAGCGATCTCTAGCCGAACTTTGTTACACTCCTCACTTCCCTTACAATGAACCTACGCTATTACCCAAGATCCCCTTAGTACCCGAGATCCCTCGGCTTACAAGTCAAGTCCCCCTTGACAGGTTTGTAAAAAGAAAAAAAAAAAAAGATAAAGATCGAACTAGTGTTCGTCTATCTCAAGATCGACTTTTGGTCTCCAAAGAAGGGACAATTTGCGATTCTTGATTACACAATTTATAAAGAAAACACAGTGCATAATTTTAGAAACTTTCCATATTGCGTCTTCAATCAATGAGTTGGCATATCTACCCTTTCCTTCATTCTTCATTTCGTACAAGGAAAGATTCCAAATCTTGTGGGTTGACAACCAAAGTCAGCAGTGGTTATGGTGGGGAATATATTCGAAGATATCCCAGCTGTATATTTTGTCCGTTGGAGAATATTCTCACATCTGGTCAAATATCCTGCATGTCTGTCAAATATTCCTAAATTGTGCCCACGAGACCAACAAACACGCTTATGCATATTTAACCTACAGCTTTAAAGTTGATCACATTATATCCACTTACTTACCATATTAAGGGTGTGCAAATAACTGACAATATTAAATCTTACCTTAACAATTCTTATTTTGACATCAAAGCTAGAATATTTTGCTGAAATCGTGATTTTATTTTCTTAATCTTGCTTTTCCTTACTTAAGTGTCACTTTTGTCTTCTGTGCGAAATTGTACTAGTTGCAACTATTTGGAGTTTGATAGACTCTATGATGTAGGGAAAAGATGAGGGTTACTTTGTCAATTAAGCAGTTGGAGGATGACCCTCTTTTTGAGACGCTAGACAAAGTAATTCCTCAGGTGGGGTTCAAGATATGAAGATCTCTCTCATTCTTTATATTTTACCTAGCATGGTGTTATCATATGATGCAAATCAAATTAGTAATGCAATATCTGATTTACAGGATAACCAGTTTGGCTCCGAAACCTCAGAAATGGCAGAAAATTTGAACATTGAACCTCTTCCCGGACTTGATAACATTTGCAAAGAGCTACTGGAAGAAGATGGGTATGATTGAATGCTGTCAAATTCTCATGCAAGTGCTTCTATTCATAAACTTGTTTCGCTGAAACTCATACTAGAAAGTCTGGTATCAATACCAGCTTAGTGGTTGGGACCTAGTAGTTGTTCACTTGGGCCTCTATGTGGTCTTAGGTTTGAAATTCGAATCTCCTAATTTTTCGAGGCATCTCTTGTAGGGTGGGGTGTGTCTCCGATGGAATAGTCAGGGGTAATTCTAGACACCATAGTATCAAAAACAGAAGTCTGGTATCAATGCCAAGGGGTCGGCCATGTGGCAAAATTGAGCCTAGATACAAGCCTCTAGAATCAACCCCCATAATGAACTATAAACTTTGCTCTTGGTTATTCTTTGATGTGGTAGAAGTAGAACCATAGAAGTGCATAGAATGAAGAGAAAGTAAAGAATACATGAACAAATAAATAACAAGTAGAACGATAAAGTTTTCTCTTATAGGAACTCCTTTCGAGCGAAGTTTAAACTGCCTCACTTAAATAAGCTTCCTATTCAAAAGTTTTGAACGTTATTACCTACTTCTAATTGGCTTAGCTGTGTTTCTACAGGATTTAGAAGCAGTTTTTGCTGTTCAATTTAATACTACCTGAAAGGTGGAAAACATGGAAATGAAAAGCAGTTTTCCATGTTTTCCACTTTGTTTAGTTGCTGCATTGTTTAGGATTGAATCCAAGAACAGTTTTCTCAATCTTGTCGTACCGGAAATAAATCTCCCCTTTTTTACTTTTTGAAGATTTAGAACAGTTTTAGAATAGGCTTATGGTGTTTGGGACCTCATTGCTTTCATTCACTTCCATACTGCATTCTCCCTCACAGAGTCATTTTGGTCTGGACAAAACCATATTGACCCTTCTTCTGCTTTCATCAATTTATTTACAGTATATCAGAAGTTAGAATCTGTCGCCAAGGATTTGAAAAGCGCGTAGTTTCACAAGATCTGCAACTTTGGCTTTCAAATGTGAGTTTCACATCTTTAATGTAATTTTCTTGCTTAATTTGACACTTTCTTCTCAAACTTCATGTGTTGCAATCCTGTACAGGCACCAGCTACAAACAATCGGTTCACCCTACTTGCTCGAGCTGGTCGACAGGTTCATTTACTTCTGTTCATTAAGATTCCTTTTCTCTGTGCTTTGTTTGATTTGTAAATTTCAGAAATTGCTTTGCTGACAATAATGATGCTTGCAATTCAAACTTATCCCTTAAAAGAGCTCTGATGACATATGTTGTATTTTTACCTCTCATTCAGGTACAAGAAGTACAACTGACAACCACACTTGACCAAGAGGGCATCAAGAAGGCATTGCAAAAAGTGTTGGAGCGCGTCCCATGAACAGATTATGTTCCAGTTTGAAAATTTCTCAACTGGTTTGTCAATCCCCTTTGCTGATGTTTTCTTTCGTTGACGAGATTCTGTACAGAAAATGAGGTAAATTCTTTATTTCTTCAGTTGTTGTTTATCTTCGGTTGCATTATGTATGCACTTTTTGAGAAGTTATAAAGTATAGATCATAGAAAAGTTTCATGGTTGTTAATGAACCTATTTGAAGGCTTCAAGCCTTAACTAAAATACCACTAAAGAACAGCCCCCTTAGACACCCTGATCTATGATGAATAAAATATCATATTTAATAAATTGTACTTGCAGGCTGGGGAGGTTAGAATGTAATCAGAACCAATACCCAGCTAATGCATTGTGCAATGCTTCCCAAACTCATAATCTGTTCCCAATAAATGATAAAATAATACTTCACTTCTTTGAATAATAAGGCAAACAGTTGGCTATTCAATCCTAACAAAAAGCAATGGAAGCCCTTGAAACACTAGGTGGAAATTAAGTATAGTCTCAAAATTTCTTGTAGCTTAAATCATTGATGATGGTTCTTAGAAGGGTATTTAGTTGCATTTAGGCCAATTTTGCGAAGAGCTGCTTTCCCGAGGTCGACACCACATACATTAGAGAGCTGAATTAGATAGAGCAAAACATCAGAAAGCTCTTCGCCCAAGTGCACTTTCTCTTCTTCTTCCCAGTTTTGCAATCCCTTCGGAACCTCTCCTTTCCACTGGAAGATCTCAGATAATTCTCCCACTTCTCCCACCTGTGAAAATTGAGAAATAAGTATAAATATTATATGACTGAAAGACAGATAGTTAATAGTTTGTGTTATTCGTTACGTAGTCTAGAAATCTACGTGGATATGTTGAAAAATTGTCTATGATGTTTACCATGGCGAGGAGGAGATTTCTGGGCATGTGATACTTCTCCCAGTTTCTCTCTTTTGCGAACTCCTCCATCTTCTTCCTCAGCACTTCAAGATTCACATTCTCCCACTCTGCTACCCCTGCCATTTTTCTTTTCTATCTGGAACAGAATGAAAATATTTGCTTGCCATCTTATATAGACCTGAACCCAAGAATATTTATTTATTATTTTTTTCCTTTATTGCCTTTTTTCCTTTATGATATTATGTGGCACATTTAATGCAATAAATAACTTTTGGTTAGAATATAAAGTAATTTTGTTGCCTTTTTTGGATTCTTTTCTTTTAGTAAACGAATACAAGTATATTTGCCTTTAATGCCAGCAGCAGCAGATCTCATTGAGCACCCCTAATTTGTGATTGAAATGTTTCTACTAAGTTAAAATGAAAATTTTATAAGACCGCAATTAGGCCAATTATAATCCATGAAAGTGAATGTTGGGCGGTAAAGCAACAACAACTGCATAAAATGAACGTAGCAGAAATGAGGATGCTCAGGTGGATATGTGGTAAAATTCAAAAAGATAGAATAAGAAATATATAAATTCAAAGACAAGTAGGAGTAGAATCAATTGACACAAAGATTAGGGAAGGGCGGTTGCGATGGTTTGATCACCCGCAAAGACGGCCTACAAATGCCCCCACTAGAAAACTTGACTCAATAGAAACTAAAGAGATTCGACGAGGTAGGGATAGACCCAAGTTAACTTGGGACGCATGAATTAGGAGGGATTTGAATAGTTTGGAAAGCTCATCGTCAATTGCACTTATACACAATGGAAGAATTTGATCCATGTAGACGAACCCAATTAATTTGGGATTGAGGCTATGTTGTTGTTAAGTGGGAGTTGAACTCACGACCTCTCCAAATCTTGCATTTTGGCAAGTGATGTCTCTACCATCTCACCGGAAATGTTTTGGCTGGTTGTTTCTTGTTTAAAAGACCAATATTGGAAGATTTTTTTTTACTGGGTGACTGGGTCTTTGTTTAGATTATTATTTCATTGGATTGAATGAATGATTAGCTGCATGCGTGCAGCATGCAATCCGATGACCTACAATTGATGAACTAGATTTTTAAGTATGTGAAGTGTTATTTGTACATTTCTATAAATATATGTGAGATGATGAAAGAGTTGTTAGTAAGCATTTAGTTTTTCTAATATAATCCTAATTAGATATAGTCATGAAAGAGTTTGATCCATGCAGCCGACTAATTTGGGATTGAGGCTATATATGTTGTTGTTAGACCAACTCCAACCAGCGTCAAAATGCCGTTGGTTGGTGAACAGTGTACACAATTTGGTGCTCCAATGGAGCACCAAATTTCCAACGCGCTCCTTGGAACAGCAGTGCCACACCATTCACCCACAACACCACTATTCATGTTGTTTTTTTATTTTTTTTATTTTATTTTATTTTTATTTTCGTATTCTTTATCTTTAAGAAAATTAGAATAAAATAATGATAAAAAGTAGAATAGTGTAAAAGATAGTGTTGATGGGTTTGAGAGGTAAATAGTGTTAGTGTCACTATTTACACTAAAATGATGTTAGTGCTACTATATTTTAGAGTTGATGGGTTGGAGATGCCTTTGCCATATGGGTTGGAGTGACTCCTCATGGGGATCTGTTTCAATTTATTTACAGGGAAGAAAATCAAGTGGCCATTGTTTAGCAAAATTAGCCATGGATCAAATGTATGTGATATATGGAGGGGAAGCCCTGCCCTGGGCTATCTCTTCCCCTGTAATTACTGATCTCCAGATGATGAAATAAATTTGCCTCTGGGGCTTTTTGCAAAAAATAAAATAAATAAATAAATAAAGGAGAGATTGGGCTGCCATGTTATGAATTCTGAAGGAACAATGTCTCTCTGAAAAGCATTTCACATTATTTCCTATAATCATGTCTTTTACTTTACTTTATACTTGACGGTTATTTTTTGTTTGATAGGTTGATTAGGGATTTGAATCCAGCACCTCAAAACTTGCATACCATGTGCAGGCCCATAGTGCCCAGAATATTTCAACCCCAAACTTTAGGATTGTTACTCTTTAACACAAAGGAGACAGTTGGAAAACACCATGCATGTCCCCATGCGTGAGGACATCATTTCAGTTTTACTTGTGTATTGTTTACTGCAAAGATATGCATGCTTTTTTTTTTTCTTTTTTCTTTTTTTGATAACTATGGGTATCCCTATCTGATAGGGTCAAGTCGGTCCCACCAAATTTATTGATCGGGAGAGACCACCAGAAAATGGTTTCTTTGTTGACACAAAGACTCAACACGTGACCTCCTCTTAGTGAAAAAACTCACATGCAAAGTTCTTACCACTCTGACACCCTTGCTGGGTGGTCAAAGAAATGCATGATTATACAGCGCGTGCTTTTATTTGATATATATATATATATTGCCAAAGTGATTTGTATTGAGGTGTTCTTAGCTCAACTGTACAATCATCTATTACAAATAGATTTTACAACAACAAGCACGGAACAAATTCCGAAAAAGTGCGACCTCAACCCTAGCCTTAAGGCAGGGACAATCATCGCACGTAGACAAAAATTAATTCTAAACTAAATAAAAAAACACTAGAACATAGCCCACACAAAAAAGAAACATGAGATGGACCGAATTTCAGCCGCTTCAACCACATTCGCCACTGCCTAGCACTGCCTCTCGGTTGCGCAACTTCACTTAAAACGGAGATCCAAACCACTTTCGTCGACTTCCTTCATGTAGATCAACACTTAGGCAAAAACAAAAAAAAAACAAACAAAAAAAAAAAAAAACGCACTATATAGCAACTGGCCTAACTAGTGTTGTGTGAGGAAAGGGAGAACTGGTGGGAGGAAGGGGAGGAGCAGGAAGGCAGAGAGGGTGGGAGGAAGGGGAGGAGCGAAAGACATAGAGGAGCAGAATGGGAATATACACCTCTGGATGACTGGAGAACCGAAAGAGTGGACCTCTCGTAGGGATTCGAACCCAGATAAAGTATTCCTACCTACCATCCTTGCCAGATCATAAACACAACTTTAAGTTATGTTTGGAACTGTACCTTTTTTTTTTTATGAAGGAGAACACTTGATGTTGAAGCAAAGAATTAACCACTGCTTCAATTAATATTTATTTGCATGTTAGTTCTTTTCCATTGCTTGAGAGTCAAAAAACTACTTTATGTGATGTTATATACCTTAACAATTGGGAGAAGCAAAGAATATTTGCTTATTATGTCCGTTGAACAATATATGTATAGATAATCTCACACAAGAATTCCATCAAGTTGGGGGGATATCCAAACAAAGTACATGGCCAAGCCTTTGTGTTCTTCGAGAGAACGAGTAGTTACTCTTCCCCAGCTTCCTTATATCGGCTTGTACATCGCCGGCGCCACATTGTTATGTCTTATGCTCATGTTTTCTCGATATGATATCTAGTTTTCGTCGTAGGAATCGATACCTATCTTGCAACTTATTTTCAATCAATTCGGTCACATTATTTCTCCTTGCAACAGCCTCAAAGCTCCCTGTAGACCTTACTACTTACATGCCTAGTGCTAGAGACCAATTATCGAAGCTTTCTAGCACCGCGATGGTATGTGTTTCCATCGGTTTCCTTGTGCCTTCATTCGGAAGTAACCGAGAAGCCGAAAGCATTACAAACCTAATAGCTTTAAGTCTCATGGTCATTACTATCGTCGTCAATGTATGCATACAAATTTACACTGGAGTAATCTTCTCGTTCGTTGCAGGACACATTGTAATCTCGTGTTGCATGGTATTATTGTTGCTTCTCATATGGCATGCCATTTCAGATACCAAATGGCAGAAACCAATTATGGTAGACGCCAACAAAAAACTCTTTAAGAAGGGTGAAGCAAGAAGTTTTGTGCACCAAGTGAAACTATGGTACATGGGTAGTTGCATCACAAATCCTCAATATTCAGTTTGTCACTTAACTTGTCTAATGGTAGCCACGATTTGCATGGTATGCTTAGCTGTTGTATCACACGCTGCATTTCGATCAATTGTTCTTCATAAGTCGGAGTTTTGTAAAGATGTTTCTGATTATGGATGGTCGATTTCGATTATACTCGTAAGCCAAATTATCACTCTCGTGGTAGGAAGTCTAGGCACTCTCTTCAGATGCACAATAGTATATACCTACCCTCCAAGTACAGAAAAACATTCATACACTATAGTAGAGATTGAGAAATTCGCCCTTAAATTTCTTTCCAATAAGAGAGAGCTATTCAAGGTTGTTTCATTAACAATGTTGTCTCGTCTCCTACTTAAATTAGTGGTGGCAGTCATATATATTCTTGCTCTTATCCTTCTTGGAATTCCAATTTTAATTGGCATCGCAATTTTTTTCGGGTTACCGCTGATGTTGATATCCCATTTTTGTTATCCCACTTGTTTTATGAGCACTAGTACTTCTTATGTATCAAAAATTACTTCGCCATGGAAACAAGAGTTGATAGATCATGTGGGGAATGTCATTGAAGAGCCTCCAGAGAGAATGGTGTGGATTTGCGTGGAAGACATGAACAGATTGATAGAAGCAAGCAACACAAGTTCTCCGAACCATTTAGTCCAGTTTCTAACTGGGCATCGTTTGTCTCATCTTCCTCCGCAAGCTTTGGATGGCCATTTGCAACAAATTGGTATCGAGCTCTTCCGTAATGGTATTCGGTGTCATGTTTGTCATTCGTGTCCCTCGTAAGAATTGTCTCCATCTCCATACCTTCCACTCTCGCAAAACCTCTAATAAAAGCTTTTGATGAAGCCTTCAAGATGATTTACTACATCGACAAGAAAATAAATGTCGCAGCTATGAAGATGATAGGAAACGTCGATTTGCAATAGTTTTGTTGGCATACAAGGATGTTCATCTCAGCAAGAAAGGCTCTATTCATTCTAACTGGTCATGAGTGAAGCAATTTCATCTATCAAAGACGAAGGCATGCTATTTCCGAAGGGATTCGCGGCAAGAGAAATGGACGTCGTCATAGATTTCATCTTAATGAGAGAAACGGAGTATACATCAATTGAGGAGCTTTATTTTCATTTGGAGCAACTGTTTGTTGATATGTTGCATTTATTTCTTTCTCAACTACCAATTGCAATATTGAAGGAAGTGAACGAGAGCCCAATCGAAGGCCATGAAGAAAAGGCGAGGTTCGTTCTAAAGCTTCTTTGCAAACTCAAATTATTAGAAGACAAAATTCAATGGTCATTTCCTGAAGGTTGTCGCGTCACAAGATTAATGGACCCCGAAGGAAAGGACAACGATCAAGCAAGAAATGCTGAGAATCGAAACCTTACCTCAGTTGATGATCAAGATGGTGGAGCCACTACAATTCAGGAAGCACCTGAACTTGATGTTGAAATGGTTTCACATGGTTGAAATTTTAGCATTACATGTTAATATTGGTGGCTTTCTTTCTTCTCTTCTTTTGTACGCTTCATATATACTTACTTCATATATACTTGCTTAATTAAGTAAAGAATTTTAGTTTGAAAAGTTTTTACTTTTTTCGTAAGTAGAAAAGGTTTTTTTTCACCACCCGTTACTTGGAAGCCTATTGGGCTTAGACTAATCCAAACTCGAGTCTGATCAGCCCGCAAAGGGGTAAAGACGAAATTAAGACCTCTATTTAAAGGACTCGAAGCCCCAAATCAGTCAGACCAACTTCCATTGGTAGAACACATGAATTCCAATGTCTTCTTCAAGCAAAAGAGTGTCTCTTCCTTTTTTACTCCATTAACGTGTCACTTGTGGAGATAGTTCCTGTAGTGTTTTGTCTACCTTATTACTATTGAATGTGTTATAAAATGTTAAGGGTATCTAGAGTTGTTTTTGCTATTGTTATAAAGAGTTAAAGGCTTTAAGAGTGTAGGTGTGGGAGTCATCAAGAAAGGATTTTTCCTGAGACTACACTTTTGTTTTAATAGTGAAAAGTTGATACTGCGCGAGACCCCGCAAATACAGGTCGTGATACTGAACTCTGTAACTAGACCCCTTGTTCATTTGTGTGTCTTTATTTATTGTATCTTATTATTTTGCATACTTTGCATACATGGGAACTCTCAATACATCCATATAGATCATGATCATCCCCTCAAAATCTAATCATCAATCAATTCCATTCACCATTGATGTTGAATCAGTAAAAAAGGAATTACAGTTTTTATAGGTGAATTAATTAACTTTGAAATATATTATTATGAGGTATTAGTTTCATTAGTTACAGAAATTGGGGTGCAATATAGAGTGAAGAGAACATGAGAATGCTTCTTAGTCTGTGTAACTAGGACTCCTGTTAGGTCTCTTATTGTATGATCATTAGATCTGTTTACGTTTTCTCAGTGACCGAGTTCATGAAGAGGACGA